>JAGIQG010000024.1:26235642-26835642 GCA_024679065.1 Sphyrna mokarran | reverse complement strand
CACCAGTCTATTATTTTGCAACATATAATATCAATATTTCATTATTATAATGCAGATAATTACCCTTACGTGCAAAAAGCCAGCCAGTCATGTTGCAATATAAATAAAGATCAATAAACTTGTAATATAAAATAAAAAATTAATTATCCGCCTGTAATTCAAAATTACCAACCTGTAATCCATTAATATGAAATATGAGGTTAATAAGGGTGTAATGAAAGAGGCCAACCAAAAACACTGCAATATAAAGTGTAACTAATATTCCCATCAAGTCAATAATCCTGGGATCAGAGAATGGCTACAGTTTAGAAGGAAGCCATTTGGTTCGTCATCCTCAATGCAGGCTGTCCGAAAGAGCAATCCCAGCTCTCCTGTCCTTTCCACATAGCCCTGTAATTTATTTCTCATCGGGTAATTATCCAATTCCTCCACCTCAGCCACTTCATTCCAGATCCTAACCACTGTTTGTGCAATCTGCAAATTTGAAGTGATGCCTTGCACACCCAGATCCAGGTTATTTATGTCGATTAAGAAAAGCAGTGATCATGATACCAACTATTGGGAAACTTCACAATGTACCTTCCCCAGTTTGAAAAACAACCACTCAGCATTACTCTGCTTTCTGTGATTCAGCCAACTTGGAATCCGGCTGCCACTGGCCCCTTTATTCCATGTACGTCAACTTTGCAGAGAAGCCTGTATTGTGCAGTTTATCAAACACACTTTTGGAAGTTGATGTGTACCATCCCAATCCTCTCCATTAGTACATCAAAGAAGTCAATCAAATTAGTTACACATTAATTATCCTCGAAAAGACCAACTAATAATCCAGCAATATCGAACACTAGCCAATAATCTAACCAAAGACCGACAAATAATAAAATATAACAAACTCAAGAACAGCTTCTTCCCTGCTGTCATTAAATGGGCCTACATTGTGTTAAGTTGACCTTTCTCAACACGCTAGCTAGGTTACATTCTGCACCCTGTCCTTTCCTTCTCTATGTACGTTATGCTTTCTGTATCGTGTGCAAGAAACAATGGAGGCGATTCTTCCAAAAAAATTCGAAGTGTTAAATTCGAACTGTTTTTTTAGTGGGAATTCAAAGAAGAGTCTCCCACAATGTATGCAATGCTGAGTGCACCAGTGTAAATCACATATAAGAACAGGGGCATGGTCTATTCCCACCTGGGAGGTCAGCAACCTAATGCTGAGCAGCCAGTGCGCGTGCACCAATCTGTCAGCACTGAGATCAGTGCATGCTCGGTGGCCTCTGTCTACTGGCCTTCGATTGCTGGCCAGCCTGATCGCTGGCCAGCTTTGCGATCTCTGCAACGCCAACGCTCTCACTCCCCCACAGCCCGATCGCTGATCACCAAGCATGCCCAGGTACAGCACAACTCTCCCACCTCTGTAACCCCAATCTCTCACCTTCCCAATTTCCCCCATCATCAGTAGTTCCAATCTCCCTACAGTGCCAACCTTCCCTCTGAAGCCCCGAATCCTCCAGCAACTGCCCCTCCCACACCAATGGTCAGCCCTGATTACTGACCTCCCTCCCTTCCTCCCTCCCCCATCAATCCTGACTGTAGAGTGACAACGGGACCCCCATCTCCACTGACTGCCCCCTCAGGCCCCACTGCATTAAACCCCACCCCATCAAACCCCACCCCATCAGGCCCCACCCCAATTAATGCCCCACTGGGCATTGGCACTTTGCTCCTTGAGCAATGCCAGGGGGCCCAAGCTGGGACTAGCAAGATGGCCATGCTCAAGGCACTTCCCTGCTGTCCGACCCCTTCACTCTAGCCGGGCTGGGTTGCCAGCTGTCTGTTAGTGGGGAGCTATAGCATCCTGCCGAGGTGAAATACTCCTGGTGGGGGGGAAACTAGTGGGCCAGGAGACTTCAGTTCTGGATCTACTAATTGTATTTAAAATATATATAAATGAAACCTTGCATAGGTAATGCAGCTCTGTGCCAGAAATCTGGCTCTGGGAGATGTGCTTGGAGCTGGACATCCAGCGCGTGTTGTGCTAATCCGTCCCTGCTTAAATCTCCTGGCCTTCTGCATTAAAAAATCAGCATAACAGGATGGGAGAATCTCCCTCAATACTTTTCACTGTACACTAATACATATAACAAAAATAAATCAAATCAAATCTCACCAGCTAATAATCCATAATATTAAATGCCAATCAGTAATCTTAGAATATAAATACTAAGCAATGTTCCCTTATTATAAAATGCAGCATTACAATGCAAATTATTCAGCTATAATCACCAATAATCCTGTAATTGAATACATGAATTGGAAATTCTGCTATATAAAACACTAGCCAATCATTATATGATATGGAAAAGTACAGAAACCAGAGGATTATGGCCCTAGATAGGTATTAGATATAATGATTTGTGGACCAGCACTAAAATAACTGATCATCAAAGTTGCCACATTATTATAAAAATCCAGTGTATAAAAACCCAAATAATTCACTAATTTTTGAATAAAAGTATTGAATTTTGAATTAGAAAGGAGTAATGTTTAAATGTGTGATCAAGACATTAAGATTTTTAAAAAGAAATAAAACAGACTTCCCTTAGAATGAGGGAAGAAACCACTTATCTGCCTTTCATTCCTATTTTTGTCTTTCTCTCTGTTTCTGTCTGTCTCTCTATCACCAGAGTTTATCGTTTTTTTATATATGTAGCATCTGCTGTTACCCTCAGAATGGATTGTCTGAATCTGAATAATTTCCAGCAACACATTTTTGTGAATGTAAAAAAAAGACTATTTACTATCATTTCTTGCCCCCGAGCTTCTATTGCAATGTCTCACACAGCAGGTGGGATTTTCACATATTTTGCGGTAATAGAGGTAGCCCACCATTGGCCAGTGGTGGGATCTTCCAGTCCCACTGCTGTCAATGGATTTTCCTATTGTTTGCATTCTCTAATGCCAGATATCTTTTGGCAGTGGGTTGCTGTTGCAGGGACCAGAAAATCCTGCTGGCAGGAACAGCTAGAAAATTTCAACCATATTATCATATACACAAAGAATAGATACAAATGAGGAAAAAAGCAATACAATTGCACATTGAAATGATTTCAGTCTGCAGTTTCTTAGCCAAACTGATGCTGTAACTGGAGGTGTTAGGTAAAAACAAAGGATTCTCTGTAAGGTATGGGATTTGTTGTGGTTGAATTGTCAGGTGGTTGGTTTTCAGCTGAATTTGAAGGTGGAACAGATAGCAGGAGAAAATTCCTTCTCTCTCTTTTAGTGTATATCTGTTTTATCTTGTCTGTGTTGTCTTACAGCTGATTCAATGTTGTTAAATCTCTTCTGGTGTTCCTCTGAATCAAAGAGGTTCTGCTGTAACTTCAAAAGAAGTGCTGACATGGTTGCCTTAACTATGTGACCTATACAAAAGAACCTTGATTTGATTTGACTTATTATCACATATATTGGTATACAATGAAAAGAATTGTTTCTTAATCACTATACAGTCAAAGCATACTGTACATAGAGAATTAAAGGAGATAGAATAGAATGTAGTGTTACAGTCATAGCTAAGGTGCAGAGAAAGATCAACTTAATATGATGCAGGTGCATTCAAAAGTCTGATGACAGCAAGGAAGAAGGTAGTTTTGAGTTGGTCCCAAATCCTTGTATTTTTTTGTCGAGGAAGAAGGTGGAAGAGAGCATGTCCAGGGTGCAAGGGCCCTTGATTATGCTAGCTGCTTTTCCAAGATAGTGGAAAGTGTAGACAGAATCAATGGATGGGAAGCTGGTTTGCATGATGGACTGGATTTTGTTCATGACCCTTTGTAATTTCTTGTGATCTTAGACAGAGCAGGAGTCATACCAAGCTGTGATACAACTAGAAAGAATGCTTTCCCAAATAAGCTAGTAGTTTGAGCCAATACATGTTGTGGCCTTTCGCATTTTGTGATGGAGACCATCACATTACAAATGAAGGTTGATGAGACTCGTTTTATGTTCGTCCAACACCCATTGAGTGGAATTTTAATGGCTCTGTCTTGCCCATTGAGCGAGTCAGTAAAATCATGGGAAAGCCGGGAAATCAGGATCACGTCCGATTTCCCAGCTCTTGTGATTTTATGAGAGCTGGATTTCCTGCGAGCTCAGCCTCTCGCTGGAAATGAACAAGAGGCTGAATAATTTATTCAAATGTATTTAAATGTTAATTTACATAATTAATGGAATTTTCAGGCTCACTTGCCTTTATGCTCTTGCTGGGAGAGATTCTCTCCAACGAGAAAAACACCTGCTCCCTACGAACAGAGGAACCATAAACCATTGAGGCCCCCCTTGGGGAAGGTAAGGGGGGGTGCCTTTTGGGCAGTGCCAGCCTGGCTGTGCTGCCATTGCTAGCTTGGTACCTGGATAAAGCCCAGTGGACCCTTGGCACTGTCCACCAGAGTGGGGCCTACAGTGATGTGGGGTCTATGGTGGGGTAGGGTCAATGGAGTTGGGCATGAAGTGGCGGCCTGATTATGGGAGAGGGGGGTTCTGCTGTGCAAAGGGATCAGATGGTGGAGTAAGGGGTCCTACTGTACTCTCTTGAATGGGATTGGATGGGGGGAGGAGTTCCACTGCTGCTCTGCAGTTGCAATCAGATCAAGCAAGAGATGTCCCAATCGGTCTGGATGGTGGGGAGGAGGTGGGGGCAGCTCACAATCGGCTGTGGGCCCTCACGATTGCGGGGAAAGGGGAACTGGTTGCAGCTATCTGCAGCTGCAGGGGCCTGACAACTCTCTGTCTGTCAGATCCCTGCAGTTGTTGTTAAGCACATGCAGAATCAAAGGATTGCACATGTGCAATAGCTCCCTCTACAGACTGGCAGGCAAATTAAGCCCAGCCTACTGTCTGCAGTAGCTAGAAACATGTTTTCAAGATGATGTGGAGATGCTGGCATTGGACTGGGGTAGGCATAGTAAGAAATCTCACAATGCTGGGTTAAAGTCCAACAGGTTTATTTGGTAGCAGAAGCTTTCAGAGCACTGCCCCTTCATCAAGTGAGTCCTGATTATCACTCATCTGATGAAGGGGCAGTGCTCCAAAAGCTCTGCTACCAAATAAACCTGTTGGACTTTAACATGGTGTTGTGAGGCTTTTTACTGATTTTTTTCAGTGACTAAGTGCATAAGTTTGGGAACGTGAAAACTCACTCAAAAATGGATCAGAAACTCTCCCATTTTTATGTTAGCTGGACATTTAGAATCAATCTCATAAAATTCTGTTGATTGAGTTTCAATATATCTATTATCTGTAGTGAGGCTGCAGGGGGATGAATTGTTTGGGTTACATGGTCCTTATTATTCACACTCCACCTTCAGCTGCAGGATTTGGGAGTTTCACAAATGCCTGGGATTGCTCACATTTTAATGAGGGTTTTACTTGAGTTTCAGGTCGATAGCTGTCTTTGCCAAAAAGTTGCGTGATGGGTTGTCAGCCATCTTAAAAATTGCTGTCCATGTTTTAAAAATATAGCATTTCAAATATCTTCATTTTTTTGTACTCCGTTTGTCATCCCTCTCCTGTTCTGTTGGTGGATCAGAATTCCAGTCTGAATTTTTATTGTACATAAAACCTCTGGGAAAATGGATAAGAAAGTTGAATGTAAGAGGGAGCAGAGGAGAGAAACTGATTGAGATTGAGAACTTCTGTCTGTCACTATTTGCTGTAGGGAAGTGAATAGGAATGGAGGAGTGATAGGAAGGTTGAAAGTGAGTTGTGTTACAGAGGAAAATGGTAAAATAATAGTGGTTGAGTGGGTAGGTCATGAGAGAAAAGATTAGTGGCGGGATTGAAAGAGTAAGTAGGAGGAAAATAAGAACTGGGAAGATGAAGGATCAGCACGTGCAATAGAGGATAGGAAGCTCGAACGATTGGTGGATGGAAGGAAAAGAGAGCCACAGACAGCCACAATTGCCTGTAATCCACAACCTAAATGCAACCTGTCACCACTGGTGGGTCCTTTCCTCACCACAGCACACCAAGATAAATTTCACTTCCAACATGAAAACAATACAAAGCCCAGAACAAGACAGAAAATGCTGGAAAATCTCAGCAGGTCTGACAGCACCTGTGGAGAGAGAAGAGAGCCAACATTTCAAGTCTGGATGATCCTTCATCAGAGCTGGAGATGTGGCAGACAATGAGAATGATATTAATCAATTACAATAGGACATACATAGGCCAGCAGAATGGGTGGACAAGTAGCAAAGAAACTTAATGCGGAAAATTGTGTGGTGATATACTCAGGCAGAATTGATATGAAGAGGCAATGTATACTAAATAGCACAGTTTAAAAAGAGTGTACAATGTGCATAGATCTTTGAAAATGACAGAATATATTGAGAGAGTTGTTAGCAAAGCATGTAAAGTTTATTTATTAGTCACAAGTAGGCTTACATTAATACTGCAATGAAGTTACAGTGAAACTCTCCTAGTCATCACACTTTGGCACCTGTTTGGGTATTCTGAGGGAGAATTTAACATGGCCTGTGCACCTAACCTGTACGTCTTTGGACTGTGGGAGGAAACCACAGCACCCGGAGAAAATCCACGGAGACATAGGAAGAATGTGCAAACTCTGCACAGACAGTGGCCTAAGCCGGGATTTTAACCCGGGTCCCTGAAGTTGTGAGGCAGTAGTGCTGCCATATTGGATCTTCAACTTCATAGGAAAAGGTATTGAATACATAAGCAGGAAAGTTATGTTGAATCTGTATAAAGGTCTCGTTCCAGAGCAGAACTAGATCCAGTCTTGGTCACTAGTTAAGAATTATATGAGGGTCTTTGAAAGATACAGAGGAAATTTATCAGAATGGTTCCAGGGAAAAAGAATTTCAGCTATCAGGTCAGGGATGTGGAGGCTGGGGATGTTCTCCTTGAAAAAAAGGAGATTGAGGGCAGATTTGCTAGATTTGTACAAGATGATCACATATTTAGTTAAGGTAGACAAAGCATTCACTGAAGGTACAGCTAGACATGACATAAAGTTAAGGTTTTGAGCTTGAGATATTGTGGTGATGTGAAGAAAACCATTTTAGGCAGCAAGTGTTAATGACCTGAAGCTTACTGCCAGTGAGGATGGTGAAAGAGGAGATGATAAATGATTTCAAAAGAAAATTGGATGGACAATTGAGGGGAAAAAAAACTTAGACTTATGAGATGGCCTGTTCCCACCACAGGAATTGTAGTGGAAGGTGCAGGGGCAGACCATACAAACGTCCATTGGCCTCGGGTGGGATTTTCCAGTTTAGGGGCGAGCGTGGCCAGAAACCCCCTTGGGTAAAAAGGGGAAATAGGATTGATTTAATTACTATATAGAGAAGCAGCATGGGTGTGATGAACCAGCTATCTTTGTCCTGTGCCATAATACACCATGCTCAAAATTTTCCAGCCCTTCCCACCAGCAGGGTTTTCCAGTTCCACCTGTGGTACATTCCCTGGCAGCAGAAGGTGTGGGGCACAGAACAACCAGTATACATTGGCGGGACCAGAAGATCCCATCAATGGTTAATAGCAGGCCATCATTGCCAGAAAATATGTCGTGCCTATGATTTTAAAAGAAGAAAATTTACAGAGACAGGTAAAAAGAGTTAAAAGGAATAAAGAGAAACAAAAAAATAAACACTAGGACGACAGCTAAGACAAGAAAGAAATAATGGCTGAATCTTATTATTGTTCACGCCAGTGTAATTTCCCATTCCACCAAATTCTCTAACCTTACTACGCTGGGAGTCTGCCTCGAATGACAGATAAAATCACACCCAATACTCTCCATCTTACCGTGTGCAAAACCATATGATAGTAATATTACTATAAATTATACTGCATATATGTTTTACCATACATATTATAGTAATATACTACCTAAGCTATATTAAATACATTGCATTTGTGTACACTTCCTGTCAATTTTTTCCTTTATAGCTTGCTACGTCACATTTCTAAAGAAAAATTCTAAGCTGGGGAAATGCTTCAGCAACAGCATTGGTGGAAGGATGTATTTACAGCATAACAAGTTATCTAGTTGATTTCCATTATGTGTGGGTGGATGCAGGAATTTATGTTGGAAAGGTAGCAATAAAGACAGAACATATGTTGTTAAGATGAGGAATAAAAGAATGAGCACTTTGGTCTATTTAACCCTTACCTTCTAACCCTGTTTCACTTGAAGATTGCATTTGATCTTGTCACCTGCATGCAAAAGTCAAATTCCATGTATAATAAATGTGTGTAGGTAAGTGCTTCCTATCAAGTTTTCTATGGTCTCATTTTTGATGGTAATTTTATGTCAACATTTAACATGTAAAATGTAAATGCTGTGTGCAAATTGCTGCCTCTAAGAATGTGGTTGCAAGTATCTCCTGTGTTAATCTGAAATACCTCTCCCAATTCCACTGCCATTATGTATTTTTAAAATGCTGATTTATCATAATAAAATCTTTAATCTTTGAAATAATCTTTAAATGTTAATACATAAACACTTTTTACATCACCACTAAGAAGTAACCTTAATATATCAAAATCAAGGCAGCAGTTTTGCATCAGTTGGTAAAATGGCTGCTCAAGATGATCTTTAAGAATGTGATTCACAATATTCATTTTTTAGCTGATCTCAGTAAGAAAGCAATAGGAATCTTACCATAATTCCTAATCTCTGAGAGTTACTGCTAATGGTGACCATTCAGGGATTCCTGCTTGTAGCGGAGGTGTGGGTTTTATTCTCTTACAATCCAGTAAGCACAGTTTGCAAGCAATTAAGGCAGAGTAGGTTGTACTTATTTTTGGAATAGATATTCAGGGGTTATACAAAGCAGTTGTCTTCAGAAATGTCCATTGATGATGAGAAATGTGTTTCTACAAAAAAACTACTGTATATTTTCTTGCATCAAAAGATATCGCCAGGGACAAAAGAAAGTTTACTATACTAATTACTTCCTCAAAAAGATAGCATATTCATTGCTGGCAATATTAAAAAAACCTGGCAATATTAAAAAAGTCTTTTCTCCAAGTGCAAACTTGTGATTTAATACTCCCCAATTGCCTGAAACATTTGAAGCTTGACTCCAACCAGGACAAAGCAGCCAGCTTGATTGGCACCCCATTCACTACCATAAACATTTGTTTCTGTCACCACTGGCACACAGTGGCAGCAGTGTGGAACATCTGTAAGATGCAGTGCACCAGGTCACCAAGACTCTTGACAGCATTTTCCCAACCCATGACTTCTACTAGGAAGTTTCCCTCCATGTTACGCACCAACTTACTTCGAAATATCTAAGTGTTCTTTCATTGTTGCTGGATCAAAATCCTGGAGCTCTCTACCTAACAACACTGGAGTAACCTCACCATACAGTATCAGAGCAATTCAGGGAGGTGCTTCACCACCACCTTCTCCAAGGTAATTAATCAGGGATGGACAAATAAAAGAAACACCAAACGCCCAGATTAAGGCTGTTGTATAATTTCAATGCAACTTGAAAGTATATCAAATCAGTGAATGAAAATGGAGTACTCAGTAATTAAAGTTAATCATTGCGTGCCTACAACAAATTATTTTTAATTACATTATAGATTGATAATCTTTGATTTGTTGGGTCTATGATTGGAACAGAGGGTATTAGACTAGGACATTGGATGTATTAAGAAACAGTTATATGTTACAACTGTAAAAGGATAAGTAAGACTAAATACACCATAAATCTATGGTTGTACAGGATTATCCTACCTCACTGGTACCTTTCTTCTTATTCTTTCATGGGTTGCGAGCACACTGGCTAGATCAGCATTTATTACCTATCCCTAATTACCCTTGAGAAGGTGGTGATGACCTACCTACTTATACCGCTGTCGTACATATAGTGTCAGTATACCCCAATGCTGTGAGCAAAGGAGTTCTAGTTTAATGGGAATAGTATAGTGGTAATGCTATTGGGCTGGTAATCCAGAGGCCCAAGCTAATGCTCTGGACAACTGGTAGAATTTAAAAGCAATTAATAATAAATCTCACATTAAAAAAGATAGTTTCATGACAGAAGGCCATAAAAACCATCTGGTTCCAAAATGCCCTTCAGAGGAGGAAACCTACTGCCCCTACCAGATCTGACCAATATGATCCCGATCCTTCAGAAATGCCTAGCAAACCACTCAGTTATATCAAATTGCTACAGAAAAATGTATTTCAATAAGACTATTAATTATAATCTCCCTTTACACATATCTGACTGTCTTAACAAAAGGTGAGAGAAGAAAATCTATAGATATATGGGGAAATGGAAAACACAAAATAAACAAAACCAAAGGCATAAAAAAAGAACAAGCCAAGTACTAAAAAATAAATTGCAAATATTCATATCTATAAGAGAAGTTAAAAGATAAAATCAAAACTGCATAAATTTTAAAATTTTTTAGAACTTATTTTTTAGAACTTAATTTAGATATTTAAATTAAGTTCCAATGTAATTTCCTTGAGTTTATAAGGACCTCGAAAAGTTTCCTGGATCTTTGCAATGACTGAGGGCATCTCCAGAGGAAGCTGAAATCCAGAAGTCCTGCCCCTGAACATTTCAATTATCGGGATTTGCACATGTATGTTTCATGGAAGCAACTAACTTTGTGCAAATGCTTTGAAGAGGTAGGGTGCACTTTCAGATATGGTTCTGGTACATCTTTGGAGGAGTTCAACTGCCCTTTTGATATTGTTAAAAGTGGACATGAATACATATAAAAAGTGTGTAAAATCGAAATATCTAAGTGTTCTTTCTATTTGGAACTCTTAAGAAAATGTCAAAAGCTGTCAAGGCATTTAAGAATCTTGCCCTTTGATCTTCAAAAAATGTGTGGAATGTTAAAAAATTAATTGTTTACTATTTGCTTTGCATGTTGACATAAGCCTAAGGGTTACCATTACTGGATTAGAGCTGCATAACTCATTTCACAACAATATTGTGCCTACTATTTCACTATTTGATTGACAGGTTCAAATAGTTGTAGGCATTTGAAGTGGGACTGTGGATTCTTTTGTTTGTTCTTAAAAGGGATTAGATCGTTGAAGGAATGTAAATGCAGTGAATAAGGATTTCTGAATGAAGGACTTTTTAAAAAATAGACCATGATCTCATGGCCCCATTTGCTGCAGGTGAAAATCTATTATGGTTGCTAAATCTTGCCAGCAGCCAAAAATGGGACTTGCACCAGTGAGATCTCAGTTTGAGATCTTCCCTGTGTCCCACTAGTGACCTTTAGAATGTGAACTTGATTTCCATGAAATAATTAAAGGGTTCTATGCAATACCATCTGCCTGTGACATATCCTGCCCCAATGGTGTGACATCACTCCGGCATGAATTATAACTGATTTCAAAATATGGATTTTAGTAAGGCGTTTGACAAAGTCCCTCATGGGAGGTTAGTCGAGAAGGTCAAGGCAAATGGGATACAAGGACAGGTAGCTAGATGGATAAGCAACTGGCTTGGTAATAGGAAACAGAGAGTAATAGTGGAAGGGTGTTTCTCTAGCTGGAGGTCTGTCACTAGTGGTGTGCCGCAGGGCTCGGTACTGGGACCTCTTCTATTTGTAATATATATAAATGACTTGGAAGAGGAAGTAAGTGGAGTGATCAGCAAGTTTGCAGACAATACAAAGATGGCTGGACTTGCGGATAGTGAGGAGCATTGTCAGGCAATGCAGCAGGACATAGATAGGCTGGTAGCTTGGGCAGACAGATGGCAGATGGAATTCAATCCTGATAAATGTGAGGTGATGCATTTCGGGAGAAAGAATGTAGGGGGGAGGTATATGATAAAGGGTAGAACCTATTAAGAGTATAGAAACGCAGAGGGACCTAGGGATGCAGGTGAACAAGTCTCTGAAGGTGGCAGAGCAAGTAGAGAAGGTTGTGAAGAAAGCATATAGTATGCTAGCCTTTCTAGGAAGGGGTATAGAGTACAAGAGCTGGCCTTTAATATTGCAGTTGTATAAAACGCTGGTTAGACCTCATTTGGAATACTGTGTCCAGTTCTGGTCACCTTACTACCGGAAGGACATGGAGACTCTGGAAAGAGTGCAGAGGAGGTTTACCAGGATGCTGCCTGGTATGGAAGGTCTGAGTTATGAGGAGAGATTAGGCAAATTCAGACTGTTTTCCTTAGAAAGACGTGGACTTAGAGGAGATCTGATAGAGGTGTACAAGATTTTGAAGGGGATAGATAAAGTAAACAGGGCTAAGCTTTTTCCTACGATCGACTCAAATAGCACGAGGGGTCACGGGCTTAGGGTGAGGGGGGTAAGGTATAATTTGGATGCTAGAGGGAGTTTTTTCACACATAGGGTGGTGGGGGTATGGAATGCACTGCCAAGTAAAGTGGTGGAGGCAGGTACTTTGGAGTTATTTAAGAAATACTTAGATGGGCACATGAACAGAATGGGAATGGAGCGGTATAGAAAACTGATTTAAAATAGGGATCATGAGCCTTGGGAGTCCCTGGGAAGTGTGTAAATAGATGATGATATTGAAGTACTTGTTTTTATCCTACAGGTGCTTTGGTCCACCTTGTTGTCTAACAAGGGGCGTACATGCGATGGGTCGTGAGAGGACTGCTCTTGGACCTTTTTCGAGAGTATCCTAGTGCTTCACATCGTTAGTGTATGCTTGACCTGGACCATCTGATGGGCAACAGGACAGCGCAGTGACTATCACTGTGCTGTGCAGATACATGGATTTGGGCCTGTGTCTGTGGGAGATTGCGCATTCTCCCCGTGCTTGCGTGGGTTTTCTCCGGGTGCTCCGGTTTCCTCCCACATCCCAAAGATGTGCTCTTAGGCTAATTGGCAAAACAAATTCTCCCTAAATTGTCTCAAATTTGGTTTTTAATCCATAGATCTATAAACATGGACAGGGATCGTGTGTAGAAGTGGGAACATCGAGATGGCAGCGCGAGCTCGTTGGGCCGAAGGGCCTGTTTCCCATGCTGTTTTTTTTTGTTCTTCTTTGTTCTAAAAGCGAAAACCAGTGTGAATGCAGAGGTGCTGGTAGATGATAGCTTGTGGGGGTGCTGGGGGGGAGGAGGGTTCTCTGTTGATAGGGGGTATTGGGGGAGCTGTATTTTAAAGATGGCATCCCGAACTCTATGGAGCTGGTCTTGCTGGCTCTACTAGGCCCGCCCCACCATGGTGTAAACCACGCTCTCAGATATTCTGTATACTAAGTGACAGAAAATCTGGTCTGAAAACTTGGGTTATGCTGCTGGAGAGAAACATGCCGGTTTTCAGTCAGAACCTGAAATCTGACAAATGTTGGGAAAATTCCACCACAGGGTGAGGTTCTCTGACCTTTCTGCAGTGGGTTTGTCAGTGGCAGGAGACAGTGTGCTGTTGGCCAGAGAAGAGATCATTTGGTCCTGACACTATCTGTGTGATTTGCCATTGACTCCACCCCTCACCGCCAGGAAACCCACAACAGGCATGCACTGGTGGTGGGAGCAGGAGACATCACCGAGCCTAAAGATTTCACCCAAACAGTCTGCAACAGACAATTAAGGACTGTATTTTATCTCTTCTCACTAGGGGTGCGATAACTGCTCAGTGTCATCTACAGGCCACCAACTAGTGGGAAAGATTTAGATGAACAAATTTGCAGGCCATTACAGAGAAGCACAAGAATTATGGAGTAATTATAATGGGGGACTTGAATTAGTGTAAAGGACAGAGAGTGGCAAAAGTTTTTGAATTGTGCTAAGCAGAATTTTCTATAGCTGCATGTTTCCAGACCAATGAAAAAGGAGACAGTGCTTCTGCTAGGTTTTGGGAATGAGATGGGGCAAGTACATTAAGTACTGTAAGAGAACAATTGGAGGACATTGATCATTGTATCATAAGATTTAGGTTGATTATGGAAAAGGACAAGGAGTAATCTAGAGTATGAAAAATTAACTGGAGGGAAGTCAACTTCAGTGGGGTAAGAATGGATCTGGTCCGGATAAATTGGAATCAAAAGTTGGCATGCAAAACTGTAATTGAACAATGGGCTACCTTTAAAGAAGAAGAAATAGTTCAGGTATAGTCAAGGCTTCCCACGAAGGAGAAAAATAGGGCAAACAAATCCAGAACTACCTAGATGATGGAAGATGTAGAGATAAAAAGTGAAGCAGAAATATTCTGCTTATGACAGTTCTGGATAACTGAGAACCAGGCTGAATATAGAATGTTCTTAGGGGATTTAAAGGCAAATAAGAGAAGCAAAAAGAGAGTGTGAAAAGAGACTGTCAGCTAATGTAAATGGAAATACCACTGTCTTCTTTAGGCATTTAACTTGTAAAATGGTGATAAGAGGAGGAGGGGGAACCACTTAGGGTCCAAAAAGGAGATTTATGCATGGAGATAAGAGGCATGGCAGAGGTATTAAAGACAGGACTTTGCACCTGTCTTTACCAAAGAGGAGGATGTTATCCAGTAATAGTGAAAGAGGAGAATGTTCAGATATTTGAATGATTTTAAATCAATAAGGAAGTATTGAAAAGGCACTTAAATTTGATAAGGCACCAAGGTTGAATTAGATGCATCCAAGAATACTAAAAGAACTTTGAGGGGAGGTTAGAGAAGCACTAGTCATGACACTGAAGCAGTTCCCTCTGCCTGGAGAGGCTGGATGCTTGCAGAGGTGGCCCTTGTGTAGCCCAATCCAATGTGCAATTAATAGTTGCTGGTGGGAATGGACACTTCCTGCTCTGCACCCCTACCATGTAATTTTATGTGGGACATGTACCTGCCACTTGCACATATGATTTGCATTGTAATTGAGTGCATAGTGGCTCTTGATACATGAGTAAAAATAGCACCCACTTCCAGTCCAGCCACTGAGAGCCACGGTCCTCTAATAAAATTACATTCATAGTATTTGGTATAACAAGTGGGGTGGTAAAGGCCTTGATTATATACTCTGCTGCCACCAAATGATTCAAAGAAGAGAGTGGAAGGAAAGAATAATAGAGGATTATTATGAGCCTTGAGCTAGCAATTAATTCTCTAAGTCCATCATTGTCTGTACTTTCTCTTGTCAAGGCTTTCTTCTTGTACAGGAATAATATATAAAGGTTAGGCAGTCCTCCTCTAGTGCTTGTTCTCTCTCCCTATAGTTCTTCCTTTACCCTTCAACTGGAATAGAAGAAAGAGGTTGCAATTGACTCATTGACATACAGAGATATTTAAACTTCAGCCAACAATCATCTGATTTTGTGTATATGCAATATGAGGCTGCATTATAATGAGATGACTATTACTTTGATCAGAACGCATACAATGACAAAAGGTCCACATCTCATGTCCCATATAAACTGATATTCAGAAAAAGTAGTCCTGGAGGATTTGAACAACAAGAGAGAAGCTCTCTGCATGACACATACATCATAAGTGAGTATGTGCAATTGGTTGTTTTGGAGAAAGAGAAGGATCTTATGTCTATGAGGCCAGTGGAAAAATTTATGGTGCAAGTACATTTGCACATATTAAGCAGTTATTACGAGCATTCATAGTAGGGGAAGATCTAATTGTTAATATTGTAAATGCATCCATGCTAAATTAGTAGAATGAAAGCATATTCTCTTATCTTGAATGGCACGGTAAGATTATTAAACTTCTTCCAATATTGCCTCCAGGCACGCAATGTATTGCTAATGGTTGCCAGCTCCTGGTATATTTTTGAGCAGATTTCCTAAAGCTTCTGGAGTGTTCGATTTCAAAGACTACCTTCTCTCCCTCACGTTCTCTGTCACAATTTTTATGGCTTTATCCTTCCAGGCATTGCGCACCACCAAACAAGATTGCCAATTTCAAAAGGCCCAAACCTGAAAACAGTCCCCATAAGTTGTTCCAACCCTTTTAACCCTGCCATACATTGAACAAGCTCCAGCAATGGTATTCTTTAAGGTGAAAGCTCACATGCATTGTGCAAAAACTTGGATATATCTTTGATCAGCATATATTAGACACTTCTTGCACTCACTACTTACAATTCAGTTCAAGTCTATTCAGAAAATCTACACTACAATTTAGGGGTGACATTTTGGCACAGTGGTTAGCACTGCAGCTTTGCAGTGCCAGGGCACTGTCTGTATGGAGTTTGCATGTTCTCCCTGTATCTGTGTGGGTTTCTTCCCACAATCTGAAAGATGTGCTGGTTAGCTGCATAGCCATGCTAAATTCTACTCAATGTACCCAAACAGGTGCCAGAGTGCAGCAACTAGGGGAATTTCACAGTAACTTCTTGAGGCGGCACAATAGCACAGTAGTTAGCACTCTGATTCACGGGTCCAGGGACCTGGGTTCAATTCTCAGCTTGGGTCACTGTTTGTGTGGAGTTTGTACAATCTTCCTCTGTCTGTGTGGATTTCCTCCAGTGCTCTGCTTTCCTCCCACCAACCAGAGATGTGTGGGTTAGATTAATTGGCTATGCTAAGTTGCCCCTTAGTGTCCCAGGATGCATAGGGTAGAGGGAAAATATGTGGGGATAGAGTCTGGATAAGATTGTGGTTGGTTGGCCGAATGGCCTCTTTCTGCACTGTAGGGTTTCTATGATTCTTCTATGATACAATGTTCATTATAGTCACAAAAGATGTTACTTCCGAAAGATTTTTCCTTCACAATTTTCTCTCCTCTCAAGAAAATATTGTTTCCCAATTGGGGGATTGTTCAATGGGCCATGAACATTCTCTAGTAACTTGCCAAATAGATATTATTTGTGTGAGTGTACACATTGAGTGTTAATAAGTTATATCAGAACAAAGAAATAATGGCATAGTAATTAGCACTACTGCCTCACAGCACCAACAACTTAGGTTCAATTCCAGCCTTGGGTGACTCTCCGTGCAGAATCCGATTTTCTCTTTGTATCTGCATAGATTTCCTCTGGTTTCCTCCCACACTCCAAAGATGTGCAGGTTAGGTACAATGACCATGTTAAATAAACTTTTAGTGTCCAATAAAGTGTAGATTGGGGGTAAACATGGGGTTATGGGATAAGGCATGTGTAAGAGGCTCTGTAGGAGAGTTGGCGCAGACTTGATGGGCCGAATGTGCACTGTAGGGATTCTATGATTCTATAAAACATCACAGCTGAGACTAATCCTCCTGTCATCATTCAACAATCACACATCTGGACCTCCAACAGGGATATCTCAATACCAATCAGGAGTGGAAATCCAAGCCAATTTTCCCATCCTTACCAGTGGTACTCGGGTTCACTGTAGCCTCTCTCTCATCTTTCTGCTTGAGATAAACTAACTGAACATAGACAGACACTCCTGCCATCTTCATAATCTGTATTGGCTCAGTTACTCACTGGATGAACGCAATGAGGCATTAAGGAAACCCAATGATGCACAAATTCTTGGTTTAGCATCTCCATATTTTGAAATATGTTAGTACATTTTTAAATGGTGCATACTTTGGGTAGAGACAGCTGCAGAGCATATTTTCAACATCCTTGGAGACTAAATGCTATGTAGGCAGAAGAGCTGAAATAATGCTTTCTCTATGACTCATCTGAACACAAATTCAATTCTAATGTAGGGCTGTAGATTATTTATCTCCTTTTATATTATAGCATTTTGAAAAATAGGTTGAAACCCAAAAACTTAATATATATTCACAACTGCATAACTTCTAATAATGCTGTACAGTTTATTAAATGCTTGTTTGTTTGACTATTGCTATTCATTTCTGCCCACATCTGATTCCTCCAATCTATCATTTGTGGCAGCATTTTCAGCTATATTGCTCCCAAACTCTGGAAGTTTCTTGATAAACTCTTCTTTCTTTCTGCATCTTGTCCCACCATAGAAACATCAAGCTTTCCCTCTTACTCCTGACTCTGTCTGACTCAAAGTGTGAAATAATTTGAGACACTTCACTATGTTAGAGGTGCCATTGAAATATCTCCCAAATGCAGTCTAACATTTTTATGAACAATAATGCAGTTTCTATTATGTGGGTAAATGTGGCAGCAATCAAGTCTTTCAAACAGCAATGAATGGTCTACTAATGTTTTGGTGGTCATAATTGAGTGAATAATGCTGTCTTCTCAAATGGATATGTTTTCAAGTGCTAGAATGTGGCTTGACTGCATAGAACCACAGAAGATTTACAGTGCAGAAAGAGGCCATCCTACAGTACAGCAAAAGGCCATTCAGCCCATTGAGTTTGCACTGACCCTTCAAAACAGCATCCCACCCATGCCATTCTCTCCATCTAGCACATGGCTCAAAATCAAATGTGGGCAAGGAAACCTTCTGTAGATTACATCTTATATCTTCCCTTGGCTGATAAATCAGTACTCCTCTACACTAAATACCACCTGGAAGAAGAACTGAGTGTAGCTAGGGCACAAAATGTCCTCTGGGAGGGGGATTTCAATATCTTTCACCCTATGTAGCACCACTACTGATGGAGCTAGCCAAGTCCTGCCTGGGATAGCTGACAGACTGGGCTTGTGGCAAGTAGTGAAAGAGCAACACACGTGAGAATCTATTTAACCTTGGTTTCAGAATGATCCATCTCGGCCTCTTCCTGAAGCCAGTGTTCAGCCTATTTGATTCACTCCATGTGACATCTAGGTGCAAAGTATTTTCTGAACTAATGGCCTTTAAGCTGGACACTAAATAATCTACTAAGTTTTAGAATGGACTTTATAAGAAAGCTGATCTATTAAATGCATATGAGATATGGTCAGACATTGATAAATGTATAAAGGTGAGTAGTTATTCCATAGAGGAATACAGTGTGAAATTTAACTGACTCTCTAAAAGATTGCATAAATTTTATTTGGAAATTCATTGTTCAATGCTTATTTCAAATTGTTGGATTGTGTAAAGTGTCATGCATGGATAGACCCTTGCTCTTAACTAGAGTAAGATTCTCAGAAAGAGACACACTTTCAGATCAATGCTTAAAATAATTCCTGAAAAAGCAAACATTTCTGGAGATCTTCATGACATTAATGAGACATCCTATAGCACCAAAAAAGATGGAGGATTCAATGTTTGTGGCATTTTGGGACCATTCAGCTGTTTAGCCATTTAGCTACATGTCAACACAAGAAAAGATTCACAGACAAAATGAAGGAGGATGGAGATCTTTTGGGCAGAACTGGAAAACAACAGGAATGGAATAATAATGGCAAAAGAATGAACATCAACCTTTAAGACTTGATTACCTGTAAAGACTTGCATTCTAACCATTATTTTGTAAACTGAGTTTCTGTCTTTATATGCCCTGTTTGTGAACAGAACTCTCACTTATGTGACGAAGGAGCAACGCTCTGAAAGCTAGTGGCTTTTGCTACCAAATAAATATGTTGGACTCTAACCTGGTGTTGTCAGACTTCTTACTAAAAGAATGAACCCTAGAATGCCTTCAGAATTATTAACAAATTTCTCATTTTGATTTGGAATATCATAATGCAATAAATTGGCCAGAAGAACAACAGGGTTTTAGAATAGATACATGACATGGAATGTTTGAAAGGGGAAGATGACAATATTGATCAGGGCAAGGAAATTATCCTGGTCACAAGAAGCTTCAGTCTGATAACGAGTATATTCATCATGGATTCAAACAATTGCATTGTCTTGGACAGTGATTTCAAACCAAGTATGTGGAATGGCTTGGTTGAAATGATATTTGGATTCACTCAGTTGTAAGAGTCAAAATAAGTTAAGGAATAAGAAGTTCAGGGATGACAACAAATCACTGAAAAGAGTGATGACTCCATGTTCAATACCTGGGTAAAGCCACTTTATTAATGCAGATGTAATATCCAGTGAGATACTGTTATGTATTTAAAGTGGTTGCATCTCTGCTGGTATAATGTCACAAGACCTGTCGTGATATAAGCAAAGGGATGTATGGGCTTTTGAGGATCTTCCATCTTGGATCTGGAACAAGCAACACCTCCTAAGTAAACCTGCATTGTTTTTGACTTAAACCCACAAGTGTGGCACCTCCTTACTTTCTGTTCACTCTAATATTCGGTCAATATGTAACAGGTACCTTTGCTGCTGAGCAAGACACGCATGAGAAAGGAACAACTGAAATTAGACATGGAACATGTTTTCAGAAAGTCCACAGATCTGCAATTTACCCAATCAAGACATTACTGCATCCTTTTAACAAAACACAGCATTTCTACTTAGAATGTTAAAGAAATATTAATGACATCAGGTGATATGAATTTTGAGCGAATACAAAGAAAATTGTCTTCAATTGCATTGATAATTTATTTATCCCACTTGCCACAAATTAGAAATCCTACTAAAGGATGCAAAGATAGTTGACAGGTACACAAAGCTTATTGAAGATAATCTCTCATTAGCTCAAACATTTAATGAAGAAGTAGTTATGGATATAAAGGTGCAAGACAAGGAGAGAAAAACATTCTTTTTACATTTCATAGGCATGGTAACAAGATTCATTCTTTCTACATTGTAAAGACAAAAGACTGATTGTGGATATAGAGATGAGATTGGAGGCACTAGATAGTCTCTTAACTGACCTTGGGGGAATGGAATTCTGTCAGTGGCAAATTTGGAGATGTGTGAAAATATGAACATTGTGATGATAAACACAGCAACTGAAAGTCTGTGCAGTAAAGAAATTTATGAGAGAAATCAAAGAGTGATTAATGAGATGCTCCATATTGACTAAATTGTAAGCTAACATCTGTCCTGGTGAGGGCAGTCTATGTGAAGAATTCACTTCAAATGGTTGGAGACTATAGACTATAAATTGGACTATGTGAGAAGTAAAAAAAACTTTTGATGATGTGTGATCAACCCACAGTCTTGGAACGGACGGTGGGTTAATTCCACTTTTCTGCACACTTGAATACCTTACATGCAAGAGGAAAGGTATGCATCATGGCAGAAGTTTCAGAGAAAATCTATCAAACCTTACAACATTGCATAAGACCATCAGATAAAATCTTTAATCCTGGGGGATTACTATAAAAGTATACTAAGTATCCCATAAAAGAGTAGGATGGAAAGGTCTGGATAAAGTGATAGGTGTGATGGGAAGGCAGTAATTCTCCAACATATAATCAAGCTATTAGGGTATCTTTGTCTAAATTAAGCAGAATTGATTGTACATTTGCAGAGTCTGAGCAACTTACGAGGAGTAAAATGCAGTTGATAAGTGGCTGGGTGACAATAAACAGTGATACTGATGTATTCATGTAGTTCATTTTCCACTGCAAGGGAAAATAAGGAGTTTCTGAACAGGACAGAGGAATATTCAAATAGAAAGACAATGACTGGCTGTGATGGTAAAGAGGAGCTATCAGAGGGGTATATTGTTTAGCAATTGCTACCATGTGAGAACAGAATGCTGGCAGAGTTGGCACTGTGGTAGAAAAGTACAGGTGAGTCAGTGTTTGGAATGAGAGATGATACATTGCCTCCTTATGATTGATGGAAAAAATATAAAGTAGAATAGGGATATGTTCAGAGTGCTCTGGATTGATGGTTTTGGGGGATGGCCATTACCAGATGGAATGCAGATTCTTGGAAAAAGTAAGACTCTTGCTGATTTGCTACCTATCATTACATTCTTGAAATCACCAATAATCTAAGCATAATCTATTGCAAATATAACAACATAATGACCATTAATATAAAAGAATTTGATCTTAAATAGCAATGGAGCATAATTTACTGTGGAAGGTATGTAATAGTACCTGTCATTAGACATTATCTGCATATCCTGGTTTTAAATGTTTTGGTATGGCAAAGTAAGAACTGTTGGAAGTAAGAACTGGTCACATCACTGAGGGAATCAGGAACCTGAGTGAACAAGCAAGCAACTGTCTATCTCATAAACTAATCAGATTGTAGAATTATGAAATAAACTATGCAAGGACTGAGAAGGAAGTATCAATTAGAGTGGATGAATTTAATGTAAAATCTAGTGCAGAAAGAGAAATAGAGAGGGAAAGAAAAAAGAGACATAAAGGAAAAGTTAAACATTTGTGTTAAACTTTATGGCTGGGATTCTCCCAGCCCATTGCACTGCTCAAGGAGCGCAGTAGGCCAGGAGACATCATCAGGGGGCCTCCAGCGGCAGGATGGCACAGTGGTTAGCACTGCTGTCTCAAAGCACCAGGACTTGGGTTCAATTCCAGCCTCAGGTCACTGTCTGTGTGGATTTTGCACATTCTCCCCATGTTTGTGTGGGTTTTCTCCGGGTGCTCTGGTTTCCTCCCACACTCCAAATATGTGCGGGTTAGGTAGATAGGCCATGATAAATTGACCTTAGTGTCAGGTGATTAGCAGGATAAATAGGTAAAGATATGGGAATAGAGCCTGAGTGGGATTGTGGTTGGTGCAGACTTGATGGGTTGAATGGCTTCCTTCTACACTGTATGCATTTTATGATTGTAGGATTCTATGATTCACAACTGGCATCCGGCCAATCGCAAGTCTTTCTGGCCCTTTTCTGGGTAATCAACCTCACGCTGGAAATCAGCATAGGGCTGATTACTATGTGGAAATTTGAATTTCCATATGATTAGCAGGCCCAGGATGGTGGTTTCTGGGCACACTAGTGTCTCCCCCCTTGCCAGGAGAGACTCCCATCAACATGGTTTACAACTGCTCCCCACCAATGGGGAACAGGCCTACTCACTTTGCTGTTGGTGACAGACACCATTGACACTCTCCAGGAGATCAGGGTAGGAAGGATACCCTTTGGGCAGTGTCAACCCAGGAGTGCCAGCCTGGCACACTGGCACTACCTACTGGGAACCCTGGCACTGTCCACTGGGCACTGCGTAGTGCCAAGAGTGCATGATCTACTGAGGTGGGGTGGAACCTGCTGCCATTGCAATGGGATTGGGGGCTGGCAATTGGGGCTAACCAAGATGAGGGGGATCAGGGCTGGCCATGGAGAGCTGGCCCAGTGAGAGGGTATTGTCAAGTAGGCCAGCGATTAGCAGGGAGAGAGGGCCTGCAAAAAAAATCAGATGGTCAGCGACTGGGTGACTGGCAGTGGGCCAGTGCGCATATTCTAGTCTTCCCAATGATAGATGGATGCAGACATGGTGGCCCACTCAGCTCTATGCTGCCAGCCTCTTGGACGGGCATGGGCCCCACCCCCGTTTTCTGGAGCACAGAGTGCCAGTAATTCATTCAGATAAATAGGCCAAGAAACAGGCAGGAAATTCTCCTGTTTTCCCACCCATTGGGCCAAATCCCAATTTGAGCAGAATCCTGGCCAAATTTTTTTAAATTCCAAACAATAGTTAAAACTTGAATAAATAAGGCCCCTCACTTGTAATATTTAATTTTCGGTAATAAAGAGGAGGATTGGCTGTAATAAAAAATACCATATATTTTTAGAAAGTACTTAAATTAAAAAGGGACAAGAGGTAACTTTCTATAATGATATTGTTTGTATCAACTTTGCAAATACCACTTCAAGCTATGTATCACTTTGCAATGGTGAGGCAGATGAGACGATGAAGCTGAGAGTAGAACGGTGTGAACTTGGACACTTGGATACTTGAGTTCAATCTCACATTGGCCACTTTCCTGAAGTTGCTGCATAATTTTCAATTTAATTGCCAATTTGCCTCACCATTAGTATGACAGGAAATTATTATGCATTAAGATCACTCAAATCTTTTGGTCTTTGTTTTCATGCTATATTTCAGTCAAATTGAAACTGCACCTCTCGAAAGCAGCTCCCTCGAAATTGATCTTGGGTATCTCCAAGAGGTAAATTACAAATAAATGCACGCTAATTATCAGCATAAATATAACATTTTACATAGAAAATTGGACAATGAGAAAGGCAGTGATTCATAAAAAAAAGTATTGAAAGAAATTGGAGTGATTGATAAATTGTTTCAAAATAGAGTTTACCAAGGCATATATTTGACAAGTTCTCAATATATAATTTCATATCTTCTCTTCCTATCTTCTGTGGGAGCTCATAAGTGATATGGAGAATGTTACTTATTCACAAAAGAAGATAGGATGGTTCTAATAAGATTGTCAAATTTGCTAATAACATTAAGCTGTGCAGACGGGCAGCCAACTCTGAGGGGATTGGAGATGAACTATAACATGGTTGTAATTGTACACATCATGGACAGGTCTTATTTTCAGGTGGTCAGTTTAAGTGCAGACTAAACAAGCCTACTCCCACAGACAAGGACAATACCCGTAATATTCTTTTACACAGCCAAATTAATTTTTAAAAAATATTGGCAATATTTAAGTAGTCAGTTGAGAACAAACAATTCTTGTCATTCACTTTGTATTCGATTGGTCACAGAGGCTTTGTAGTCTCTAACATTGGAATTTACAGTAATTAGAAATTGCTTACAGTGCGGTGCCCTCTACAGGATATTTGAGAGCAGGGCTCTCTTTAACCAATCTGATTCAAGAACCCTGACTAGAACATGCACAAAATAACTTTAACAAAACAGATGGGTTTAGGTTAGTTGGAATGTTAAAATTTTAAGGATCTTGAATTCAAACCTGTCTCCATTCCATCCACTTCTGATTTTAACAGAGATGGGATAGGGCAGGCAGGGAGGGTGGCAACCAATCAATTGCCAGGAGGTGGGTTGCTCATTTAAAATATTTAAGGAGGCTGCACATCTCTGATTTTATCTTTAAAACTAGCCAACTGGATGGTCCAGTGGCTTGGGAAGCCTGGCAGCTAAAGGGAAGTGCAGGCTCCAGCATGAAGAGTTAAGTACCTTTCCAGCAATGCTTGTGGGCCAGAAGAACCAGGGGAGCACTTTCTTGTGGTCTCCCAAGCAAATCTGTTTTCCTTTCTGCAATGGGGCTTACCTGCCAATGAGGCTACCCTACAATCACTGACCCTCCTTCACAGTCAGCACCTCTGCTCTGTGAATAACATACAACCTCCCCCTCCAATCACAAATCCCCTTTCCTCAATTACTGATTCGCGCAATCATTGATCCCTTTGTAATCGCTGATTCCTCTTGTGACCATCAAAATCCTACTGACAACTGATCCCATCACAATAAACAACCCATGTCCCAGGATTACTGAACTTCCTGGCACCCACCCCCACCCCTATATGATTCTAACAGCCCCTGAACCTCCAAGAATGGTTGCATTCAGACCCACTTGATGGTATTATAGCAGCAGGAAATCTAACATTTCTGACAATGCAGCCTCTTCTCCCGTGTTCCCCCATTTCTGACATGGATCCATAAGGCTGGCATCTGGGTGGGAATCCTGTTGAAGAAACTACATTGCTGTGGAAATTAGAATTAAAACACAAACCTGCCTGGATTCTCCAACCAGAATCCTTTCCAATCTCTTAGACTCCCGCAGAATCTGAACTCATGAAGTTGAAATTGTAATCTTAATTCAATATAAACTCATGTTTTAAAAATAAAATAACATGGAGAAAAGAAAGTTAGGATAAGAGTGAAAGAGAAATGAAATACAAAGAAAAAATAGAAGCTGTTATTTTAATTTTAAAAAATCTATAAAACTAAAATCTGAAGAAATAAGATTTCACACTTGTAAAAAGTAATTTTCGGTGCCAAAGGGATTGGTCACAATTATTACATCATTACAATTCACCTACATTTGAATGGAAAAGCCTAACTGTTTAAAGAGTATTGAGTGATCTAAAGCAGCAACTTCATGCTCTTGTATGTTTGAATGGCAAATCTCTCGGTGTTGTATGGTGCAGTGATGCTTTAGGAGTGGCTGGACAACTTGGACAGCAACTTCTTGATTTCAGCATTTAACTGCATGTGTGAATGCCTGAAGTTGCAGTCCAATTATTCTATAACCACAAGGACTGATACTCTCATCCTTATTCTTACACAAAATCCTGGACATTAAATATGAATAAAAGATTAAATTAGAGGGTAAAAGAAACCAAATCCTCCATGCAAGCTCCACTATTACATTGATAAGTAGGTTTTTAAGAAAAAATGCCAAAGATTCTTTTGGGCTTTAAATCCATTGAGGCACTTTTGAAAATGATCTTGCATTGCACAATGGCACTTTATGTATAAAATGTGGTCTCAATTATTATATCTGCAATTACATTGGAATTTTAGTGCTCAACAGTGGGTGAGCAGAATGATTGTTCAGTGAGCATGCTTAGTGGTAATCAGGACAGACCTCCTCAAGTTAATTGTTATTTTATCATCCCATTCAGCATTGAAAATAAATCAGCGGCCAAAATCCAGCTGCATAGCTTCGAGTCATTATCAATTTCTTTTTCGACTCTCATATGGAGAACTTCTGGAATTGTAACTGTGATTTGAATACTTTTGACACTGAGTTTGCAGTCTGACAGCTTGGCAGTTCAATCAAATTCAATACAGACAACAGGAAAAAAGGTGTAAATAGACAAGGTGAGAACCCAAAAAGTCAGAAAATGCTTAAAACAAACAGAACTATTCAATCAGGTGGCAGTTATCATTTGAAACCTAAAAGTAACCAGCTGGTGGAAAATCCTGTGCATTGCAAGGTGGGGCAAAAAAAAATGTTGAATGTTAACTCTCAAAACACGTGGATATTGTTGGATCAAATTTTAATAAAGAAGAACAAAGAACAAAACAGCACGGGAAACAGGCACTTCGGCCCAACGAGCCCGCACCGCCACCCCGATCTTCCCACCTCTACCCGCGATCCCTGTCCATGTTTATAGATCTTTAGATTAAAAACCAAATTTGAGACAATTTAGGGAGAATTTGTTTTGCCAATTAGCCTAAGAGCACATCTTTGGGATGTGGGAGAAAACCTGAGCACCTGGAGAAAACCCACGCAAGCACGGGGAGAATGCGCAAACTCCCACGGACACAGGCTCAAATCCATGTATCTGCACAGCACAGCGATAGTCACTGAGCTGTCGTGTTGCCCATCAAATGGTCCAGATCAAGCGTACACTAACGACGTGAAGCACTAGGATATTCTCAAAAAAAAAGAATCCAAGAGCAGTCCTCTCACGACCCATCACGTGTATGCCCCTCGTTAGACAACAAGGTGGACCAAAGCACCTGTAGGATAAAAACAAGTACTTCAATGTCATTATCTATTGACACGCTTCCCAGGGACTCCCAAGGCTCATGATCCCTATTTTAAATCAGTTTTCTATACCCCTCCATTCCCATTCTGTTCATGTGCCCATCTAAGTATTTCTTAAATAACTCCAGAGTACCTGCCTCCACCACTTTACTTGGCAGCGCATTCCATACCCCCACCACCCTCTGTGTGAAAAAACTCCCTCTAGCATCCAAATTATACCTTACCCCCTCACCCTAAGCCCGTGACCCCTCGTGCTATTTGAGTCCATCCTAGGAAAAAGCTTAACCCTGTTTACTCTATCTATACCCCTCATAATCTTATACGCCTCTATTAGATCTCCTCTAAGTCTACGTCTTTCTAAGGAAAACAGTCCCAATTTGCCTAATTTCTCCTCGTAACTCAGACCTTCCATACCAGGCAGCATCCTGATAAACCTCCTCTGCACTGTCTGCAGAGTCTCCACGTCCTTCCAGTAGTAGGGCGACCAGAACTGGACGCAGTATTCCAAATGAGGTCTAACCAACATTTTATACAACTGCAACATTGTTTAAAAGTTCTCAAACCTGAACCCAACTTGCCTCCACCCAAACAACTTTTAACAGAGGCAGGCAACACATTCCCAGGAGATGATTTAATCAATTCAGTATTTGAATGAGGCTGGCAGTCTTTGGTTTGACCTGATTTGCTGGATGAACATTGGGTAATCAGCCTTCTCTGGCATTAGGGAACCAAACAATTGAAAGAAAGGCGAGGGCAGCTTTAGAATGAAGGTATGCTCCTTCCCACTGCAATCACCTCTCAACCCATGGTTGCACCCTCCCCTTTGGGATCAGGGATCAGACACTTTGCTGCCACTAGCAGCTGCAGGCTTCTCAGCTGTAGCACTGACTTCCTCCAAAGTGCTCTCCACTGGAATGGATGTCACGTCTGTTAAACAGGCTGAGCTCCAAGCAACAAACCAAAACTACATACATTATGCAGTGCACTCCAGTGTATAGTAATCCAAATTTTGACGTTTTCCAACAGAAACTTTTAAGTGTTCCTTCAAGAAAGGAGGTTTGGAGAAGGTTAAATGGTGATTTAACAGATATGCTGAAAATTATGAAGAGTTTTGATATAGTACTTGTTTTCACTAGCAGGAGGATAGGTAATCAGAAGACACAGACAGAAAACAATGGGAAAAATGCCAGGACAAAGTGAGGAGAAACTTTTTTACCCAGTGAGTTGATATGATCTGGAATGCAATACTTGACAGGGTAGAAGCAGATTCAACAGTAACTTTCAAAGGGTAACTGGATCTCTGCTTAAGAAAGAAAGAAAAATGCATGGTTATGAAAAAGAGAAGGGGAGCAGACCTAATTCATAATTCTTCCAGAAGCTCTTATGGGCACTGTGACCTAGATCAGACATACCAAAACCATTTTGCATAGGGGACCACATTTCCATTCTTCCTCTCATTTAAGGAGCCAATGAGCAAATTTTGAAAAGACACATAAATGTTTTAAAAAAGCTGATTATGAAGAAAAGAAATAAATTGCTGAGCAAAAATAAAACAATATGAAAGTAATGAATTGATAATTTTAAAAAGAGTAACTGATAAAGGTGACCATTAGAGTGTGAGACAGTCAGACTATGTGTGACTGACTCACTTCCAGTTCACAATCATGCCTTTCACCCATTGTGTGGGGGGCTGTGAATACCTGTCATTGTGTGGAGGTGAGGGTGATTGCGAGTTCTGGGACTGGAAGTGACACACACACACACACACACACACACACACACTTTCTGACACATTAATTCTGTCTCACACACTATCAGCCTATTTTGTACACACACCCACTCTCTCTCTTTCCCTTGTACACACTCTCTCTCTCAAACTACACTCTCTCTTGCACACAAGCCAGTCTTTACCCCCACCCAAACTCTGGGCTCCACAGCGTTTCTCTTTCGAGCTTTGCAGTCTTTCGCTGAAGGACTCATATTCTATTCAGTATTCTATAAACTGAGTCTGTGTCTCTATATGCACTGTTTGTGATCAGAACTCCTCGTTCATCTCACGAAGGGGCAGAGCCCCAAAAGCTAGTGGTGTTTGCTACCAAATAAATGTGTTGGAGTTTAACCTGGTATTGTGAGACTTCTTGTTACACGAGCAAGTCAGAGGCTAGGAATCCTGCGGCGGGTAACTCACCTAACTCTTGTATTCACCATCTACAAGGCACAAGTCAGGAGTGTGATGGAATATTCTCCACTTACCTGGTTGAATGCAGCTCCAACAACACCTCAAGAAGCTTGACACTATTCAGGATAAAGCAACCTGCTTAATTGGCATACCTTCCACAAGAATCACTCTCTCCACCACTGATAAACAGTGGCAGTATATGTACTATCTACAAAATGCACTGCAGAAACTCACCAAGGTTCCTTAGGCAATACCTTCCAAACCTAAGACCACTATAATGTAGAAGGACAAGGGCAGCAAACACATGGAAACACCATCACCTGGAGGCTGCCCTCCCAGCTACTCACTGTCCTGACTCTCATAGTTCCCTCATTGTTGCTGGGTAAAATCCTGGAACTCCCTCCCTAATGGCACTGTGAGTGTACTTATACCACATGGGACTGCAGTGACTCTAGAAGGCAACTCACCACCATCTTCTCAAGGGCAATTAAGGGTGGGCAATAAATGCTAGCCTAGCCAGCGATGCCCACATTCTGTAAATTAATATAAATAAAATTTGCTGCCTATTAGCAGCAAACATGGCAAAGGAAGCCTGTGGTAGGAGAAGCAGCCCCTTGCAGAATCTTCAGCTTCACTTACTCGTTTGACTGGCTGTTTGAACAGTGGCTCACTTAGCCACATAGAGTGGCTACAACTTGTTGGACAAGCTTGAGCCTCCTTCTGTCCTCTGTTATTCTTTCATTGAGTTCATTGTATTTATAAACTTGAAATCTTTCTGTAAAAGTTATATTGTCAATTTTGACAACTTGTCAATATTTCAAACTGTGTTAGATCCAAATATGATAAGTTCAGACAGTGTTGATTGTAATTTGTATTAATTTGCTATTGTCATTGATTGCTTCTGTTGTATTGTACAGCCTTTATTTTGTCTTCAATGTATTGAAAGTGAGCAATTCAAACATGGTAAGGTCAGTTGCAATTAAACTTTTTGTTGAAAAAGACTCAATTGCAAAATCAACATGTTACCAGATCATTACGACAATGATTTGAGGAGTCTTAACACATATTATGATTGATGGAAATCAAACAGTTTATCATATTTTTGAAAAAACAGAACATATATTATTGTTATTGCCTTTACAATCAATAATAAAGAAATGTAGTCCTCGAATGAAAAGTCACTGTGTAGAGTCAAAATTAATGAGTACCTAATATGTTTTGTCTTTATAAATTGTAGAGTTTCAACGTGCTTGTAGGTGCATTGGTCGTACTAAATTCTCCCTCAGTATATCGGAACAGGTGTTGGAGTATGGCGGCTAGGGGATTTTCACAGTAACTTCATTGCAGTATTAATGTAAGTAAGCCTACTTGTGACACGAATAAATAAACTTTAAAACTTTAAAAAAGCAATGCAAAATACAGAAGCAATGCAATGGTACCATTCATAAATAATATGTATGTGCAGTGTAATTATGACTTTGATCTTCAGTATGTGCAAGTTACAAGTTTTTGTGATATAAGAATATTCAGTTGCAGTAATAGTAATCATTGGTTGAATGAATGTTCTGGATCTAGTGGTTATCTGAATACAATATTCCACTGAATCAGGTGAAGAACAGATAAATGAAAGGGATTTTTAAAAGACAAACATTGCACAACATTTCAACATTTTGGTATTGCACCCAGCACAGTTCTATAATTAAATTACACATTGATTAAAACAAGTGTCCTATGTTGTTGTTATCACTGGTAAAATGGATAAGAACGTAGGAACTGTTTGTCTCACACTAACAGCAGAATCAATGATTTATTTGTTGTGCCTTGTGTCAATGGATACAAATCTCATGATGCTTTTATGATACTGTGCCTTTTGATGTAAAATACATAGCTACTGAAATGGCACCAACCCTCTTTCAAAAGAAAACATAAGGCATGATAATATAACTAAAAACAACCAGATGCAATCAATTATACTGTAATTGTTCTTTTTTCATAATGCATTAAAGGCATTATATTCTTTGCATATCATACATGCAGTAGAGTGTACATAGCACATTGCTGATGACCCTGGGGGTTGTGTGTTGCATTGGCTTGCTTTATCAGAGGTTAGGGATTCTGTTACATTGCTAGATCTTTAACTTTGTTTGGCTGAGATGGAGCACACTCCAGGTATTTGGAATGCAACTTTTGGGAAACTTTTGCTGAAATACAACAAATTACTGTAATGGGCTAGGAATGCCAATATTAAAAATGGTTCTCTCTTTTCAGCTGTTGTCATTCTCTCTTCAAGAAACAACCCCTTTACTCCAATATCCTCACAAACTACTGTCCCTTCTCCAAACCACCTTTCCTCTCAAAAGGTTTCACCTCCCAAATTCATTTCCATCTTTCCTGAAACTCTATACTTGATGCCTCTAATCAGCTTTCCACCCCTGCCATAATACTGAAACAGCTCTCATCAGTGTCAGAAATGGCATCCTATGAGACTGCAACAAAGTTAAACTTACCCTTCTTGTCCTTAGGTAACATGGTGGCACAGCAGTTAGCACTGCTGCCTCACAGTGCGAGAGACCCAGGTTCAATTTTCAACTTGGGTCACTATACAGAGTCTGCACGTTCTCTCCGTGTCTCTGTGGGTTTCCTCTGGGTGCTCTGATTTCCTCCCACAGTCCAAAAGATGTGCTGGTTAGGTGTATTGGCCGTGTTAAATCCTCCCTTAGAGTACGAACAGGCCCAGAGTGTGGTGTCCAGAGGATTTTCACAATAACTTCACTGCAGTGTTAAAGGAAGGCTACTTGTGACACTAATAAAATAAATTTTAACTTTAAATTTCTCAACCTGTCTGCAGCCTTTGATGTGGCCACACTGTCTTCCTTCAACAAAACCCCAGTGTCGTTCAGATCAGTGGGAAAACTTTCACTTAGTTCCATTCCAATCTATCTCATGTAGACAGAGAATTACATAGGCACATTTTCCTGGTCCACTTGTTACCTCTGGTATCCTCAAGGATTTATATTTGGCTTCTTCCTATTTTTCCTTTAAAAGCTGTCTTCAGTGACAGCATTAATTTTCATGCTGATGATACTCATTTTTACCTCACCACCAATTTCTCAACCTCTCTGCTGTTGCTAAAATATCGGGATATTAATCCAACATCCAATACTGGATGAGCTACATTTTCCTCCAATTAAGTGTTGAGAAGACAAAAGCCATTTTTGGCCTCCATTCCAAACTCCATTCTCTAATGATTACATCCCTCTCCCTGATCTCTTTGCAATCTATGTGTCACATGTGATCCTGATGTTAGCTTCCAATCTTGTATCCATGCCATCATTAAGAGTCTCCATAACATTACTCAACTTCACCCGTCTTAGCTTATCTGCTGCTCAAACTCTCATTCACGTCATCATTAGTTTTAAAGTTATTAATGTCTGAAGGCTTACATTAAAATTGCAATTAGGCTTACATTAAGATTGCAATTAAGTTACTGTGAAAATCTTCTAGTTGTCACACCTGTCTGGGTATGAGGGAGAATTTAGCATTTACTCCAGTAAAAGCTGGCTTTTGCAGGGGGGTTTTCAAAACGAATCTTTCACACTCTATGCATCACAGAGCGTCCTAGTGTAAATCATGCCGAAAAGCTGGGTATGGGGACTAATCCCGCTGGAATGGCCAGCACCATAGCGCCAAGTGGGCCACTGTGCATGCACCACTCTGTCAACTCCAAGATTGGCGCATGCACAGCAACCCTATACTGCTGGCCTCCCAATCACTGGCCAGCAAACCCCCATTGCTGGCCGTGTGACCCGTTCCACCAAGAACCCCCCTCCACCACACCTCATTGCCTCCACCCAATTGTTAGGCTTCTGGATGTACTTAGACCAGCCCGATTCCCCTGGCGTGCCTCGATTCCCCCCATTGCTCCTACCCGCTGGGGGGTGGGGGGGTTTGGTCTGCCTGCCAGTGCGGGGGGGGTAGAGGGAGGTGCTCAGGACGGAGGTGTGGGTAGTTGGGGCTGCCAATTCCCCCCCAACCTCATTGGCAGCCCCAACCATCCCGGATCAGCCCTTTCCTCCCTCTGTCACTGATCAAAAGTATAAAAAGTACAGGGTGACAGTGGGACCTCACCCACCACTGATCTTCCCCTCAGAGGCCCAGCCTCTTATAAGTTCCATCCCCATCTGGCTCTGGCCACTTGGCACTGCCTCCTGGGCATTGCCACTTTACTCCTTGGGCAGTGCTGGGGGGCAGGTTGGCATTGTAAAGCTGACAATGCCCAGGGGGTACTCCACTTAATCCCCAACCTCGTGAGGGGCCTCTCTGCCTCCCTTCACTCCAGCAGCCAGTTCCCCGCTAATGGGCAAATACTTCAGGTGGGGGGAAGGAGGGAGTGGAGTTGCTCGTGGGCCCAGAGACTTCAGTCCCGGTGTGTGAATAAGATGTAAATCCCCATTTAAATAACTTATTCAGTTCTGCACTGGCGCAGAGCTGATGATGCAAGAAATCTGATGACTGGAGATGCGTGGAGGTCATGGCGCTTAGCAAGAAGCCCATTACAAAGCCTCTGCTGATGTTTCCCAGCCCACTGAGCTGCTAGAGCAGACTCAGAGACTCACTTGCAATATCTCCAAATTTGCAGATGACTCAAAGCTGAGTGGGAGAATGAGATTGAGGAGGATGCAGAGATGCTTCAGTGTGATTTGGACAAGTTGAGTAAATGGACAAATACATGGCAGGTGCAGTATAATGTAGCAAAAACAGGAAGATAGATACTTGAATGGCTATAAGTTAAGAGAGGAGAATGTGCAACAAGAGTTCCTCGTACACTTGTCACTGAAGATAAGCGTGCAGGTGGACCAGGCAGTAAAGAAAGCAAAAGGTTTGTTGACCTTCAATTTGACAGGATTTGAGTACAGGAGCAGGGATTGCAAATATACAGAGCTTAGTAAGGCCATACCTGGATTGTGAGCAGTTTTAGTCACCTTATCTGAGAAAGGATGTTCTTGCTATAGAGGGAGTGCAGAGACTAACATATGAGGAGAGACTGAATTGGTTAGGATTATATTCGCTGTAGTTTAGAAGAATGGTGTAGGATCTCAACCGATAAAATCTAATAGGACTATACAAGGTCAATACAGGAAGGATGTTCCTGATGGTGGGGTAGTACAGATCTAGGGATCATAGTTTGAGAATAAAGGGTAAACATTTTAGGACTAAGATGAGGAGAAGTTTCTTCACATAGAGAATAGGCAACTTGTGAAATTTACTACCACAGAAAGCAGTTGAGGCCAAAACATTGTGGCCAGAATTCTCCTGCCGCTCAGGCCAGCAGGATTTCCAGTCCCACTAGCAGTGTCCCTCCTCCTCCACCTGTAGGCCCAGCAGCATGGGAAATCTCATTGACAGTGGGACCAGAGAAATCCGCCACTAGCTAAGAGCAAATAGTCTTCTACCACCAGGAAACAATGGCTTTGGGGTCAGAAAATCTCACCCTGTATATTATTAAAAAAGCAGTACATATAGCTTTTGGGCTAAAGGGGATCAAAGGATATGATCCCCTTTGATATATCAAAGAGGATCACATCTTTTGATATGAAGATGGGGGGAAGATGGTACCAGGCTATTGACGATCAGCTATGATCATAATGAATGGTAAGGCGGGCTTAAAGGGATCAATGGTCTACTTTTAAAGAACAAAGAACAAAACAGCACGGGAAACAGGCCCTTCGGCCCAACGAGCCCACGCAGCCACCTCGATGTTCCCATCTTTACCCATGATCCCTGTCTATGTTTATAGATCTATGCATTGGAACCAAATTTGAGACAATTTAGGGAGAATTTGTTCTGCAATCAGCCTAAGAGCACATCTTTGGGATGTGGGAGGAAACCGGAACACCCAGAGAAAACCCACGCAAGCAAGGGAAGAAAGTGCAAACTCCCACAGACACAGGCCCAAATCCATGTATCTGCACAGCACAGCGATAGTCACTGAGCTGTCGTGTTGCCCATCAAATGGTCCAGATCAAGCGTACACTAATGACATGAAGCACTAGGCTAATCTCGAAAAATCCAAGAGCAGCCCTCTCATGACCCATTGCGTGTATGCCCCTTGTTAGGCAACAAGATGGACCGAAATACCTGTAGGATAAAACAAATACATCAATATCATTGACAATTTACACACTTCCCAGAGAACTCCCAAGGCTCATAATTCCTATTTTAAATCAGTTTTCTATATCCCTCCATTCTCATTCTGTTCATGTGCCCATCTAAGTATCTCTTAAATAACTCCAGAGTGCCTGCCTCCACCACTTTACTTGGCAGTGCATTCCATACCCCGACCATCCTCTGTGTGAAAAAACTCCCTCTAGCATCCAAATTATATCTTACCCCCCTCACCCTAAGCCCATGACCCCTCATGCTATTTGAGTCCATCCTAGGAAAAAGCTTAACCCTGTTTACTCTATCTATACCCCTCATAAACTTGTACACCTCTATTAGATCTCCTCTAAGTCTATGTCTTTCTAAGGAAAACAGCCCCAATTTGCCTAACCTCTCCTCGTAACTCAGACCTTCCATACCAGGTGGCATCCTGGTAAACCTTCTCTGCACTCTCTCCAGAGTCTCCACATCCTTCCGGTAGTAAGGTAACTAGAACTGGACGCAGTATTCCAAATGAGGTCTAACCAACGTTCTATAGAACTGCAACATTAAAGGCCAGCTCTTGTACTCTATACCCCCTCCTATAAAGGCTAGCATACTATATGCTTTCTTCACAACCTTCTCCATCTGCTCTGCCATCTTCAGAAACTTGTGCACTTGCACCCCCAGGTCCCTCTGCGTTTCTATACTCTTAATAAGTCTACCCTTTATCATATACCTCCCCCCTACATTCTTTCTCCTGAAATGCATCACCTCGCATTTATCAGGATTGAATTCCATCTGCCATCTATCTGCCCATGCTATCTATGTCCTGCTGTATCGCCTCTCAATGCTCCTCAGTATCCGCAAGTCCAGCCATCTTTGTATCGTCTGCAAACTTGCTGATCACTTCACTTACTCCCTCTTTCAAATCATTTACATATGTTACAAATAGAAGAGGTCCCAGTACTGAGCCCTGCGGCACACCACAAGTAACTGACCTCCAGCTAGAAAAACACCCTTCCCCACTATTACTCTCTGTCTCCTATTATCAAGACAGTTACTTATCCATCTAGCTACCTGTCCTTGTATTTCATTAGCCTTGACTTCTCAACTAACCTCCCAAGAGGGACTTTGTCAATTGCCTTACTCAAATCCATATAGACGACATCAATGGCTTGCCCTTGAGTTCCTATTTCCTATGCTCGATCTCCTATTTTCTATGCTTCTGTTGGTGATCATCCCTTGAGTTGCTTATGCCTCAAGTCTGGAATTACTTCCCTACACCTCTTCACCTCTCTACGTCACTTTCCTTCTTTGAAACACACCTTAAAACTTTGATTAAGCTTTTAATTACCTTACCTAATAATTCCTTTGATTTTATATCATACTTTATAATGCTCTGTGAAGCATTTGTTTCATTATGTTGAAGGCGTTACGTCACAATAATCAAGTGAAGAGGACATTTAGTAGAACACGTATCTCTGCCAATTTGTCTCACATAAAATGTGTCAATGTAATTTACAATCTCTTATTACAATTATACAGGTCTGGTTGATGTGCTCTGTAGCGACAAAGCTGAAGAAAAAAAAAATCTTTTTATGAGGAGCTTCCATCTCACTGCAGAGGCTTCAGACCAATCCACATCCAACACTGCTTTAAAAACTCTGCTCATATTTTGACAGCTGGGATGAATTCCACCCCAGCAGCTGAGATCATCCACAGAATTCTCAAACAATCAACCATATTTGAACCCACAACAACAACATTCTAAAAAGTGAACTCACATTCTCTCCCAACATTAAGGAATCCTTCAAGAAATTCTCAGATCTGAATCCAGATCCACATCTTCACCAAAAAAGAATCAATTCTACAATGGGCCATACCCTATTTGTATACCAGGTTATGTTGATATCCATCCATTAATTATTGACATGTATTGTTTTCAGATGGACTCACGAAAGTGAAAACATTACCTCTACCCATCATCAGGATGGTTAGCATTGGTGCCTGACAGGACCCCGGTTCAATTCCAGCCCTGGATGTGAATCTTGGACATTGTCTCCATATCTGCAAGTGATCTAGTTTCCTCCCACTGTCGAAAGATGTACAGGTTAGATTGATCGACCATGCTAAATTACCCCTTAGTATCCCAAAATATGTAAATTAGAAGGATTAGTGAGTTAAAAATGAGGGGTTATGGGGATAGGGCCTGGGTAAGATACTCTGGCAGACTTGATGCGCCAAATGGCTTTTTCCTACACTGTAGAACTCCACAGTGACAGATCGGTGACAGAAGTAACATACATAAGTTGTTGTTGGGCCCAATCGACTTTGACCAGATACCACTACAATGGGACACAATAATGTTTGGATGAGGAGGAACAATCATGTTAGGATCACTGTGAAGATGACAGGGAGGGAGTGAGCCTATCTTTTCAGATACAGTATAATTTCATAGTGAATAAGTAGATATTGTGCCAGATCTGGTTCACTGCAATGCTCGTAATTTTGTGAATGACATACAATATCCTTTACCTGAATTCAAGGTAGAATTGAAAACTATGGAGAATTGCACCCCCTATATTCTACAACCTTTGTATGATTCTGTGATTCCTGTTTTGCACAACCCATCCCGAGCATAATTTGGATTTGGTTTGATGAATGGCATGGTGGCATAGTGATTAGTACTGCTTCCTCATAGCTTGGGTCACTGTCTGTGGGAAATCTGCATGTTCTCCCCATATCTTCATGGGTTTCCACTAGATGCTCTGGTTTTCTCCCACAGTCTAAAAGACATGCTAGTTAGGTGCATTGGCTATTCTTAATTCTCCCTCGGTGTACCTGTTCAGACACCAGTGTGGTGACTAGAAGATTTCCACAGTAATTTCATTGCAGTGTTAATGTAAGTATACTCATACTTGTGACATTAATAAACTTTATAATTTAGTACAAATTCAAACCTTATTCATTGCTTCACAAAAGGTATCCCAATCATCATTTTCTAGGCCTCTCTCACATAGATTTTTGCTTGATATGAATTGTCAGGTAGGTGGAAATGAAGATTTCTTATATCTATCATATATGCTTGACGGGAAGAACGGTAATAGTGTTATGAATGCTTATGAGATTGTAACCCAATGACTTTATCAGTTAAGATAGTTTAGGAAAGGGTCATTCTGTGGGGCTGGAATTCAGCTGAAGGGTACTAAAGGATTTGATGGCTTCCATTGCCTGTGGGGTAGGGGCTTTTCAAATGAGATCATCATCCTTTCCCAGGATTGCAGTTAGAAGTCAAGATTGTACCAGGCAGGTGATACAATAGACTATTGTTCAGGGAAATAGAAATGGCAGGCCATGTGATACAGATTAAGGACTGTGAGTGGCAAAGGTGGCTACTTCAATCACTGACATTTAGGGGATAGTTTTCAGCACATTTTTTCCCAGCCATTCATTTTTTTGGCTAGGAAGGCATTGATCCATTTATTAATTGTCTTGTACTTATCAATAATATTAGTGACTGTTTGAGAGCAAGTTATTCTCTTTAGATAATATCTTAACAACAATAATGAGGTTCCCAGGCATCAAGATAAATTTATTGATATGTTTATTAAAATCATTAAAAACAGCTCAAGAGATTCTGACTGGAAGTGGGTATTGGAGCCTGGTTAGAAACCTTATTTTGAAAGTGATTATTCTCCTTAACCAGGGGAATGGGAGCAGCATCCATCAGGCTTTGCCTTCCTTGAATATTTTGAGCATTTCTGGGAGGTTAGGTAGATTCATTAGTGCTCAGTGGTTTTGTCAACTTAGATATTAAGGTATTAGAAACTTAGCAGAACCATTTAAAAAGAAATATGTCTATAATTCTGGGAGCTATATGCTCAAGTCATATCTTCCATCATCATGTAGATTATTTATCTAAGAAAATACTGAATCCTTTTTCATACTGTGGGTCAATCCACAGAACATGGATTGCAAGAACAGAACAGAGCATGGATTCAAGAAGGTGACTCATCACCACCTTCTCAAGGACAGCTAGGGATGGGCAATAAATGCTGGCCAGCCAGCGACGTCCATATCCCATGGATTAATAAAAAAACTTGGTGATTTCTGTGGCTGAAAAATTAAAATAAATATTATCACAATTCAGTAAATCTATAATGTACCTCTGTAGCATGAGAATAATTTGTTGATCTCACTTTGGCTTGGGTCTTTTTTTAATAATGCCACTCTATTTGCAACTGACATTCAAGTAATTGTTTTCTGCTGTAGACAAAGCTGTCTCACACACCAGTACCAGTAAAATAATTTGTTGTTGCCTTCTTGCTACCTTTTCTTGTCTCTGACGCAGTATGTTTTTCTGTACTTCCATTGGGTGTTACTGTCTTTCACTACAGAACAAGCAGTGTTCCTGCTTGTTGTTGTCTGGTTTTGCTTTATATATCACGTAGTTTTCTATTTAATACTGTACATATTGTCAACTCTTGACACAGTCACAGTAACATTTTTCGTCCTGCATTATTACTTGTCATCTCCATTTTATTCTTATCTAATTTCCCAATGCTTTAGATTCTTTTCAGTTATGCTTTGTTATCTCTATTCTTCACATCTCTAAATCTCCTTCCTTCACCTGAAGGTGAAATGTGATTAGTTCTCAATTTCACCCCAACTTCCATTATACACTGTATACTTTGTGTTACTATGCTTTGACTGACATTGTACTATGTTGCAATATCAGTACAGTATGTCATTAGAAACTCAATTAACTGAATACTGTAAATTTGGTGTTAGCAGTGATAATGTGGATTTTTCAAAAAAAATTACCTATAAAAAGATGTACTTCAAGATACGTTAAATGCTCAACTAAGTTCCGCACATAGCAGCAATCTCTTTCTTAAGAGAGGTTGAAGAATACATATGGAAAGGAATGGCAGCTGTTTAAGCAAAATGTAATGACTGCAATGGTTGTAAGCTTGAAATAGTACTCTATTGAAATTGGTTATCCTCAACTTTATTTCATCCCAAAAGTCTTTTTTATGTTCAAAACCTTATCATCCTACCTTACAATGTGGTAAATGTAATTGTTTGACCTCTTCTGTATTGCATGATATTCCACTTTCTGATGTTGAAAATAATTGGTTACTATCCCTGGTCTCAATTCACACGAGTGTACATCCAAAACTTATTCAGTAGCCAGTACTTTGTTCTGTTGTAGTTGATGTTGTCCATTTAAACTTACATTGCATGATTTCCACCTTATATCTTAAAATGTTATTGTCTTGCTTAGCAGCAATGTGATTTCTAATATTTTGTAGATGTTACTTTTATGTGTTGAGTAATCTGATCTCTTGTCTCAGTCTATCTTTACATGCTGCGCTGTTCCTTATATTTCAGAACTCATTAGAGCCAATTGCAATTCTGAAGTTGCAGCGTAGGGACTCAGAGGCATGGATGTCGCTGAGATATTGTCAAAGCTATTCATAGGTCACTTGATTTTCCACCAAAGCCAAATAATGAGGCCAAGCTACTGATATGTGTAGCTTCATTATTAATATTTAAGTACAATGATAATATATCCAATGCTGAATTTTATATCTTCAGCTAAGGTGCTGTTTGAAGTGTGAGCTCTTGTTTATTAAAATTGGATGTGGTGGAATCACGGGACAAGGTTTATTGAAGCAGGTTTCTCAAAGAGAGAAAAGTAGGTTTTTGGTAAAGTTACTTTTTGGGAGTTTTTTTACATTTTCCTACACTCTTTTTTGTACATTTCCCACCCATTTCTTGGCTTTGCCCTCCAATTTGTTGGTGTTGTCCAGTCATAGTTCAAATAGTGCAATGCAGAAGCAGGTTATTCAGCCCATCGAGTATGCACCAATCCATTTTATCCAGAGCCTATCCCTATAACCCCACATATTAACCCTGTTAATCCCCCTAACCTATACATCTTGCAACACTAAGGGACAATTTAGCATGGCCAATCAACCTTTATTGCACACCTTTGGACTATGGGAGAAAACTAGAGTGCTCGGAAGAAACTTGGGTTCCTGGTGCTGGGAGACAGCAGTGCTAACCACTGTGCCACCATGCCATCCCAGATAACAGATGTTTTGGTTGCTCTGGGCTTCTTTTCATCAGGCAGCAGTATCATTGGTTGAGACTTGAATGGTTTGTCTTTCCATATTTCACTTGATATTTGCTTTTATTTGGTAGTGCTTTCAATGGTTGCTCCCCCCTGGTCTTACTTTATAGTGACATAACTGGTTGGTATAAGCTACCGTCCTGTAGCATCTTGTGATCGGTTGGACTTTCCATAATCTCACTTGGCATTATTGTGAGGTTAGTCCTTCCACAATCTCATCTTGATATGATGTGCTTGATTAGTTTTTCCATAACATCGATGCTCAGTGATGTGGTTGATTGGTGTTGTCTATTCTCACTTGTCAATGTTACAATTGGTTAGTTATCCTATAATTATAATTTCCAACTGTGATTAAGTATTGTTCCCATGTCTCATTTTTCAGTGATGTGATTGGTTGGTCTTCCATATTCTCACTTGTGATTGCAAGTGGTTGAACGTCAAAGAAAAAAAATGTACATCAACTATAAACGAGAGGATCAAACCATAATTCCGTAAAGACATTAGAAAGAAAATCTGAAAAACAAAGAGGAAATATGAAATGAAAATATTGAAGAATGTAAAAAGAAATAGTATTCCATAAGTAAATAAGTAACAACAGAAGAATCAAAACAGAGCTAAAATTACTAAAGGACATACAGCATAAACTTGTTGAGATATTTTTGGAATGGCAAGGCATAGATAGTTTTAAAGTTAGGAGGAACTTTAATAATAAAGTGCACATTGTTCTGGGTTTGGGGGACTTGTTAGAATTGGTGAAAATCAGGACTCACAAAAGCTGACTCCAATACAGCAATTTCAATGTTTATGCAACGTTCAATGTTTCAATTTGTGCACAAAATCTCTTCCAGAGAGGTGGGTGGCTACTAATAATATCTACATGAGGCACTTTAAATAAGATTTACATTTAGCAAGACACGCACAGTCCTGCGCTTCCTTTTAAACTCTCCTTTGGTATGAAGATGAGAAGATTGGACGAAATCATGGGGCTGATTAAAAGTTTGATAAACATCAATAACTAATTAGTGGTCACATCTCCTTTCTTATTTTTCACTGGAAAATAATTTGTAAGAGTTCTTGTGTTGAAAGGCTAATCTGTGCAATTTGGAGGTATTGAGACTCGTGTAGCATCATGGCTGTCTTACATTAGGCTTCAGTTAAGGAACAAGATGACTATTAGTAGGTAGAAAAACCTGCTGCAGGCAGACCTGCAGATGTTCAGCTAAGTGGGGAGCAGCAGCAGAGGTGGGATCAGCAGTAGAGAGAAGAGCAGCAGAGGAGTCTCGGTCACAAGATGTCTAACAGAGTGTATAATGGAGAGGCTCAGCTTTTTAGAACTCTCGCAAAATAACTGCTTCTAGCAGCTTTCTTTGCTAACTCAGGCAGACAATACTGTCTGCTGAAAGAAGATCTGTTCTTTGCTGGGCTTGGCATTCATACATTACCAGTGCCAACTTCATGGGGCTTCTGGATCATTCCAAGGCATGCTGGAAACAATCAGAATTTCCCAATGCACATAAGAAATAGGAACAAATGAATTAGGAGCATGAGTAGGACAGTCGGCTCCTCAAGTCTGTTCATCATTTAATAAGATCATGCCTGATCTGATTGTAAACTCAATCCACATTCCTGCCTACCACCCTCTCCTCCAGCACCCTCCCCCCCTAACCTTTCACCCCTTGTTAATCAAGAATCTATCTAGTTTGCCTTAAAAATATTAACAGACTCTGCTCCCACCGTTTTTTGAAAAAGAGAGGACCAGAGACTCACGACCCTCTCAGAGAAAATATTTCCTCTTGTCTCAGTCTTAAATATGTGACCCCCCCCTTACTTTCACACAGTGAGCCCTAGTCCTAGATTTTCCAACAAAAGGAGAGATCATCTCCACATCTACCCTCTCAACACTGTCAGAATTATAAACATTTCGGTGAAATTGCTTTTTAGTCCTTTAAACTCTAGTAGATAAAACTCTAACCTATCCAATTTTTCTTCGTAAGACAACCTATCCTTTCCTGGATTAGTTTGGTAAACATTCCCTGAACTGGTTCCAATTCATCTGCATATTTCCTTAAAAGATGCGAACTTCAAGCTGTGGAACCCTTAGGTGACGTCCCAAGAGCATTGAGGACCTCCAAGCATTCTTGTAATGTTGATACCCTTTTTTGCAATGCATCAGGTGCATATACAGAAATCAAATGTAAACAAGTGTTTTCTAGCTATGTTGTGCATATATTAATGTGGGAAAAATTACAAAATCATCTGATTAAAAATATATAAACTTACCCATTATCATTTTTAATGGGAGTAATGACACTGGACAGCTAATTCTAATATTGGAGACACACATCTCTCTCGCCCTCACACACATGCACACTCCCACTTTTTCACACACTCACCACTCTGTGACACACAAAGTCAACCCTCTCTCTTACCCTCACACACACTCATCCTTCTATCACGTGAGATAGGAATTTTCCCAAAAAAATAGCAAAGTCATAGACGTTTACAACATGGAAACAGGTCCTTTGGCCCAACTTGTCCATATCGTCCTTTTTATTTTAAAACTCCTAAGCTAAGCCCAATTGTCCGCATTTGGCCTATATCCCCCTATACCCATTGTACCCATGTAACTATCTTAATGCTTTTTAAAAGATAAAATTGCACCTGCCTCTACTATTATCTCTGGTAGCTTGTTCCAGACACTACTACCCTCTGGGTGGAAAAATTGCCTCTCTGGACACTTCCGTATCTCTGCCCTCTCCCTTTAAACCTCTGCCCTCTAGTTTTAGACTCCCCTATCTCTGGGAAGATATTTACTATCTACCTTGTCTCTGCCTTTCATCATTTTATAGATCTCCATAAGGTCAATCCTCAGCCTTCTATGCTCCAGCGAAAAAAGTCCCAGTCTATTCAGCCTCTCTTCATAATTTAATCCATTAAGTCCTGGTAGCATCCCAGTAAATCTTTTCTGCACTCTTTCTAGTTTAATAATATCCTTTCGATAAAAAGGTGACCAGAATTGCACACAGTATTCCATGTGTGACCTTACCAATGTCTTGTACAACTTTAACAAGAAGTCCCAACTCCTGTATTCAATGTTCTGGCTGATGAAACTAAGCATGTCAATGCCTTCTTCACCACTGTCCACCTGTGACTCCACTTTCAAAGAGTTTTGAACATGTATCCCTAGATCTCTTTGTTCAGTAACTCTCCCCAGTGCCCTACCATTAACTGAGTAAGTCATGTCCTAGTTCAGTCTACCAAAATGCATCACCTCACATTTGTCTAAACTCCAACTGCCATTCATCAGCCCACTGGCTCAATTGATCAAGATCCCGTTGCAATTGGAGATCCCTTGGTAAGTGTCAGGTTCTCAGTGAAAACTGGAGTGTTTCTACCTAGAGAAACAGGCAGCTTTTCTGTCCAGATCTTTCCATACTTTGCCATTTTAAAGCAGGAGGCATGTTTTGTACGGTCATTGTGAAAGGCAGGGCGATGGGGACCATCTGTTATCCTTCTCAGTGAGGACTTCCACCAGCGAGGTTGGAAAGTTAAGTGAGCTCAGACTATTATGTCTCAGGCTCACTAATCAGATTTAAATAAGCCTATAAATATTTAAATAAGCCTTGCACCTTTCCCGGGCATGAGGCTGAATACATTGTCAAAAATGGTAGGTAAGGATTGTGAATGGTCTGACACCAAGCATGATTCGCCTTTTTAGCCTTCTGCTCAACTTTTGTACCCCGTTATGCTAATCATCCAGCGGAGCAGCACGGAAAGCAGCATGAGTCCATAATTTCCCTTCTTTTGTAATCAATTCCCCTTTCAATAAACAGTAACATTGTATTAGCTTTCCTAACTACCTGCTATACAAGCCTTTTGTGATTTATGTACTAGGATACCTAGATCCCTCTACACTTCAGAGCTCTGCAATCTCTTACCATTTAGATAATGAATTATTGAGGAGCAGACTATGGGGGTCAAGCGAGTCTGCTTTCAGTACAATCATGGTTGATCTCCTGCCTCATCTGCACTTTCCTGCCTATATCCCATAAATGCATATGGCAGGTCCTGGATAGATTGTTTTCCAGGGATGGCAGTTATATCAATTTTGGTTATGATGACACCAATCAGAAAGAATGGGCATTCAGGTTTACCTTTCTGGCTGACTTTCTATGGTACGGTATCATTGGCAGTATACATGTTGCAATCTGGCTACCATAGATCAACCAAATGTATTGGTAAACCACAAAGCAATACCTTTGGCAAAAGGGAAGCTGGTGTGCAACAAGAAAAGATTTAAGTGAGTGTGCACCAGATTCCAGCAATATTGCCATAATGCTATCATCCTGCAGCAGTGCAAGATCTGTAACATCTCTGGAATGTGAGCAGACTTAAAGAATAGTTACTACCAGATAGAGGATATATTTTTTGAAAACAAAAGCAAAGTACTGCAGATGCTGGAAATCTGCTTGCAGGTTTGCCAAAAACAGAGACTAAGAGAATTATACTTTCTAATCATATTAGTTGTAACATTCTGATTCTTGGTGCCAGTGGGATGTTCTGGTCCCACCTCCGATGGCACACACCTGCTGTGTGTTTCCTGGCTGCTTGAGATGGAATCAATGGGAAATCTCATTGATAGCAGTGACGATAAGATGTTCCACCAGCCAACAGCATACCAACTTCCACCGCTAAGAGAAATGCCATGGGGAGGCCAGGCTTGTCTATTTTATTCATCTGTATTTAATCTTTGTGTGAGTGATTGTGTGTGTGAGGTGAGTGAGTGGGACACTGCGTTTTTCTTTAAATCTTCCAGGCTTCCAGGGATAATAAATAACCTCCTTTATTTTTATAGCTCATGGCTAAAATTTGCTGCTGGAATTATTTTAATTGGGACAATCGCCCCGTGGGTAAGAAAATAAACAAACCTCATATGCAAAATATATTGTTCACCGGCAATAAGAAAACACATAAATTCTTTCCATGGCAAATTGGGTGCTGTAGTCCAGAATAAATCCATTGCAAATGAGCCAAAGCTGACTTTAAAGGAATTGGAAGTAGAGGGAAGAAGTAAAATAGTCAAAGGCTTGAAACAAAAAGCAAAGGGTTTACAGCAATAACCTTTGTGAGAACTAATAATAAAAAATAAACTGGCTGTTTTCAATGCAAAAGCATTTTGCAAGAGGACTTAAACTGGGCAAACACTAATATCCTAAACATGGAATAGTTGAAGGCCATAGCTAAGCATGTGTGACTTACTGTACAAAAGTGTAGCGATCCAAGGCTGTAAAGGTACTGGCCATGAATCTCCCATCCCGCTGTGCTAATTTTTTAGCGCAGTGGAATGTGAGATTCTCAGGTCAGCCGATTCACAGAGTTTGTGTGAGTACTTGCTTGTGTCACCCAGCATTGGATTTATGGCGGTGTCTGCTCCATGTTGAAAATCAGCAGGGAGGTGCAGAGACTATTTACACGGTCATTGTAATATAATTTAAATACGATCAGCAGACCTGGGATTAAAAGCTTCAGGCCCACTTGTAACGCCACCCTCCCAGAGTATTTCACTCCAGCAGGATGACATTAGCTCCCCACTGGCCTGACCCCACCAGTGGAATGACAGTGGGGCAACTCTGGCTTCCCAGAGGGTTGGGCGGTGGGGGCGCCTCTGGGGCATTGGCACGCTGGTAGTGCCAGCCTGTCTTCCCTGGCACTGCCTGTGTCGGGTATGAGGCAGTGCCAAGGGGGCACGGCATATGGGGGTGGGGACTAGAAGGCAGGGCTTGATGGGGATGGGCCTAGGGGGCAATCATTGGGGGTTGGGGGTCCTGCTGTCTCTCTACATATGATTGGTAGAGGAAGGAGGGAAAGCAGCAATCAGAACAAGCCGGGTGTCAGTTGCGGGCAGTGGGTCTGCTGGAGCGGTCGGCACTGCGAGAGGGGGTTACTGTCAGGGGGATGGGGAAATCAGTGGGAAGGCTGGAAATGGCAGCATGTTGGAAGGAGGAGGTTGGGGCTGGGCCCAGGAATGGTCAGATCAGAGATCGGACCATGGCGAGGAGATGGCCCCCATTGTGGCCAGCAATCGAGTTGACCAGCAATTGGGAGGCCATCATTGCGGAGCAACTGCGCACACATCAATCCCAGCACTGACAGATCGGCGCATCAAACACATGTAGTCTGTTCAGCACACTGATTTCAGCCTCTCCAGCATGGATAAGCCCCACTCACTGAAATTTAATAATATAAATCCATCTGAACACAAACAGTTTGATTTTCAAGGCAACTGATGACAAGATGCAGGGACAGAACCCAGACACCTCACAGGAGTCCAAAAACAATATACAGAACATCATTATCTTAAAATTACAAATCCTCAGTAGATCAGAATCAACATTACTAATCTCCTGAGTGTGGAACCAGCCATGAAATGGTTAAGAGCTTTGCAGACATCCCAGCAGTCAGAATAAATTACATATTACAAGCTTCAAAACAGAAACCAGCCTGGTGAAACCTGATTCCTCTCTAGGAGCCTGCATGGATTCTGAACTTTCTCCTATTGCTAACTGAGTTGAGAATCTTATCTGATAGAATCTTCATTCCCAAATCCATGTGTACCGGTATAAATGTTCACAGATAACATATAAGTGGAGATTTTTAAGGAAAGGAAATGTAACAGAGCAACTGTATCAGTACCAGATTACTATGTGTGAAAATCTGAGTATGTACAAAGAAATGAATTCTGTGCACATTTTTCTTTTGCATCATCATGTATCACTATTATAATCCTCATGCAGTGGAGGTTTATGGAGGTGTAGAGGAAATGTCCCGGACATATGAATTTTTAGATATTTCTTTAACATTTTGAACAAAAACAGACTCTTAAAATGGCCACTGCCTATCATGTGACCTTTAGCAGTATCAACTCCAGACAGTCCTGAAGCTCAAACAAATAACTTAATAAATATGAAAAATTCAAATTTTTCTTTGTTTAAGGATAGAATGCCAATAAAAAGACCATAGCATTCCAGCCAACAAATCTTTCTGGTTCACCATAGACAAAAGACACATCAAAACTCAATGTGTACAGGGTGAATGTGAATGGATCCCCATGAAACTCTCATTGTATTTTGATGGTTCCTCGTCCAAATCCAGAATTAATACAGTTTAAATGACAAATGCAGGATGTTTATTAACCTGACTATGCAACTTATTTGGAAAAAGACTTTGGACGTGTAACAGTTGGGTGAATCTGCTATGTTAATGTCTAATTTTAAAACAGCAAGAATCCACTCTGCAGAGATATGGAATTTTATGAGAAAAATTCTAAGTGCCCAGCTAATGTGAAAATGGGAGAGTTGCTGATCAGTTTTTTTATGTGAATTTTTACGTCAAATTTTGTGCACACAGTACATGAAAAGATGGATTAGACAGTTTCTACCTAGTACAGGAATTGGGCGGTGCTGAATTCATAAACCAGCAGCAAAAAGAGCTATTGTGCATGTGCAGACCTCTGTGTCTTAACATGCGCAATAGCAGACGCTGACAGAAGAGACAGAACTGTCAGGCCTCTGATGCTGGAGCCAGTCTGAACCAATACCCACCTCTCCCACAATTAGGGCCTGCAGCCAATCATGAGCCCCAAATTATCCAAAAATGTAATCCCAACTGACACCCCTCTCACCCTGACTGATCTGAAGCAGAGCGGCAATGGCCCCACCCTCACCCCACTGACTGGAGGTGCAGAGTGGAAGTGGGGCCCCTCTCCCCCCCACTACTGACCAATATGGAAGTGGGTCCCCGTCCCCCTCTTACTGCCTCCACCAATTGGAGCTGCAGAGTGGCAGCAGACTGCCCCACCCCTGACTGGAGATGCAGACTGGCAGCAGATTCCCTCCCACCTGATCAGGCAACCTTGACCTGGCCCCGCCCTCCATAGGCTGTGCCCCTTTCATGCCCCACCCATATCCATCAAAGGCCCTGTCCCCATAGGCTCCACTCCCTAGGCACTGCTCCAAGATGCCTAGTAGACAGTGCTAAGGTGCCAGTGGACATTGGCAAGATTCCAGGCTGGGAATGCCCAGGGGCAATCACTTGCTTTCAACCTCAATGGCCTCTGGCTCCACTGGCAAGGGCAATATGATTGTTCCCAGTTCACTGGGAGCAGGCGTTTTCCTCACCGGAGAGAACTGTTTCTGACAAGGCCATAAAGGCAAGTGAGTCTGGATGATTGAGCACCAGGCTCACTAATAACATGTAAATAAACAATTAAATAAATTTAAATAATTTATTCAGTCTCTTAGCGCAAATAGGCGAGAGGCTGATCAAGTCTGAAATCTGATTCTGGTAAGATCATGAGAGCTAAGAAATCAGGTGTGATCCTGATTTCCCACCTCGTGCGTGATTTTACCAATTCGTTTCGCTCATCGACGGGCAGGGTGAACCAGTAAAATCCTGTCCAGAAAGACCCTCAGAAAACCATCTAACAAGCTGCAATTCAACTATGCAATCAATATAATACGCAGCAATATCTTAAAAATGGGAAAAGAACTCACCCCAAACTATTCCAACTTCAAGTTCACCTGAAAACCAATTTCCTGAAAATTCAACTACAAGAAAATTCATGACTTACTGACCCCGCCTGAAAATTTTAACATTTTTCCTTTCACATGTACTCAAAAAGCAAAGAACAATACAACACAGGAACAGGCTCTTTGGCCCATCAAGTCTGTGCTGATACAGGTGCCTCTAATATTTTCTTGCCTCCACATGTCCATATCCATCTATTCTCTGTCTATTCATGTATCTATCCAGATGGTTCTTGAATGTTGTTATAGAATCTGCTTCCACTACCTCCTTCGGCAGCATGTTCCAGGCATTCACCACCCTCTGTGTAAAAAACTTGCCCCTTACACCTCTTTTAAACTTTCCCCCTCTCACTTTCAACCTATGCCTTTGGGTAATTGACCCTTTGACCCTGGGAAAAAACTGACTATCCACTCTATCCAAGCCTGTCATAATTTTGTAAATGTCTATCAGGTTCCTCTGATGCTCCAACGAAAACAATCTTTTCTTCATTGCCCAGATCCTCCAAACCAGGCTACATCCTGGTAAATCTCTTTTGCACCCTTTCCAATGCATCAACAGCCTTCCAATAGTGTGGTGACCAGAATGCAGCCTAACCAAAGTCCTATACAGCTGCAACATGATTTTCCAATTCCTATCCATATGTCTTCTTGATCACTTTGTCCACCTGAGTTGCCACCATCAGGGCACTGTGGATCTGCACATCTAGATCCTTCTGTATACTGTATACCTTCCTTCTGCACTAAACCTTCCAAATTGCATCACCACACATTTATTCAGGTTAAATTCCAGCTGCCATCTTTCGGCCTAGATCTCCAGCTGATTTATATCCTTTGACAAAGAGCAAAGAACAAAACAGCATGGGAAACAGGCCTTTCGGCCCAACGAGCCCGCGCCGCTACTCCGATGTTCCCACCTCTACCCATGATCCCTGTCAATGTTTATAGATCTATGGATTAAAAACCAAATTTGAGACAATTTAGGGGGAATTTGTTTTGCCAATTAGCCTAAGAGCACATTTTTGGGATGTGGGAAGAAACCGGAGCATCAGAGAAAACCCACGCAAGCACGGGGAGAATGCGCAAACTCCCACAGACACAGGCCCAAATCCATGTATCTGCACAGCACAGCGATACTCACTGAGCTGTTGTGTTGCCCATCAAATGGTCCAGGTCAAGCATACACTAACGACGTGAAGCACTAGGGTACTCTCAAAAATATCTAAGAGCAGCCCTCTCACGACCCATCGCGTGTATGCCCCTTGTTAGACAACAAGGTGGACCAAAGCACCTGTAGGATAAAAACAAATACATCAATATCATCATCTATTTACACAATTCCCAGGGACATTACAAGGCTCATGATCCCTATTTTAAATCAGTTTTCTATACCCCTCCGTTCCCATTCTGTTCATGTGCCCATCTAAGTATTCCTTAAATAACTCCAGAGTGCCTGCCTCCACCACTTTACTTGGCAGTGCATTCCATACCCCCACCACCCTCTGTATGAAAAAACTCCCTCTAGAATCCAAATTATATCTCACCCCCCCCCTCACTCTAAGCCCATGATCCCTCATGCTACTTGAGTCCATCCTAGGAAAAAGCTTAATCCTGTTTACTCTATCTATATCCCTCATAATCTTGTGCACCTCTATTAGATCTCAAAGAACAAAGAACAAAACAGCACAGGAAACAGGCCCTTCGGCCCAAAGAGCCCACGCCGCCACCCTGATGTTCTCACCTCTACCCTAAGTCTACATCTTCCTAAGGAAAACAGTCACAATTTGCCTAACCTCTCCTCGTAACTCAGACCTTCCATACCAGGCAGCATCCTGGTAAACCTCCTCTGCACGCTCTCCAGAGTCTCCACGTCCTTCCAGTAGTAAGGCGACCAGAACTGGACGCAGTGTTCCAAATGAAGTCTAAGCAACGTTTTATACAACTGCAACATTAAAGGCCAACTCTTGTACTCTATACCCCTTCCTACAAAGGTTAGCATACTATATGCTTTCTTCACAACCTTCTCCACCTGCTCTGCCACCTTCAGAGACTTGTGCACCTGCACCCCCTGGTTCCTCTGCGTTTCTATACTCTTAATAGGTCTACCCTTTATCATATATCTCCCCGCTACATTCTTTCTTCCGAAATGCATCACCTCACATTTACAGGACAATCCTCCTCTCTATCCAATACCCTCCAATTTTTGTATCACCTGCAGATTTACAAATCAGACCACCTACATTTTCCTCCAAATCATTTATATATATTACAAACAACACAGGCCCCAACACTGTTCCATATGGACACTGCTTGTCACAGATCTCCAATTAAAAAAGTACCCTTCCACTGCTATTCTCTGCTTTCTCTGCACAAACCAGTTTTGAATCCATCTTACCAGCTCACCTCAGACCCCATATGACTTCACCTTCTGTATTAGCCTGCCATAACAAATCTTATCGAAGGCTTTACTAAAGTCCATGTATACAACATCCACTGCCTTCCCCTGGTTAGTTTTTCTTGTCACTTCCTCAAAGAATTCAATGAAGTTTGTGAAACACGACCTCCCCTCCATAAAACCATGTTGTCTATCACACTAATAAACGTATTCTTTTCCAGAAATGAGTTACACCCTGTCCCTAAGAATCTTCTCTAATAATTTCCCTACCACTGATGTAAGGCTCATGGCCTGTAATTCCCAGGATTGTCTTTTTTGTCCTTCTTAAACAGAAGAATAATGTTAGTAACTCTCCAATTTTCTGATACCTCACCCATTGCTAAACAGGATGCAAAGATTTTGGCCAAGGCCTCAGAAATTTTTTCCTGCACCTCTCTCAGTATTCTGGGATAGACCTTATCTGGCATTAGGGACTTGTCTACCTTAATGTTTTCAAACATCTCATACCTCTTTCCTTTTAATCTCATCATGTCCTAGAATGTCAACATGCTCCTTTCTGCACTCACCCTAGAGTTATAGAGTCATAGAGGGTGACAGCATGGAAACAGGCCCTTTGGCCCAACTTCTTCATGCCACCCTTTTTTTTTACCCTAACCATCCACCATTTCTTTCTCCTTTGTGAATATTGATGCAAAGTACTCATTAAGGACCTCACCCACCTCATCTGGTCCACACTCAACTTCTCTTCACTGTCCTTGAGTGGACCTTCCCCTTTCTAAGCTACCCTCTCTGTCCTTATACTCCATATATACACATAAAAAGCCTTGGAATTCTCCTTAATCCTGCCTGCCAAGGACATTTCATGGCCCTTTTTTGCCTCCTAAGTCCCTGCTTAAGCTCTATCCTACTATCTTTATATTCGTTAAGAGCCTTATCTGTTTTCAATTTTCTGAAATTTATGTATGCCTCCTTCTTCTTACAATCTCCCTTGTTGCTTAGGGTTCTGAATTTTGCCATCTTTATCCTTCATTTTTACAGGGAAATATTTGTCCTAAATTGTTAACAACGGATACAGATTTACCCTCAAACAGCCACCCAAGTCTACATTTCTTAGCTCCTGCCTAACATTGTCATAGTTAACCTCTCCCCAGTTTAGTGCTTTCACTCTGGGGCTAATTTTATCTTTTTCTACAAGTGTCTTGAAACTTATAGAATTATGATCATTGTTCCTAAAATGGACAGTGATAGACCATCTTCAATAGACATATCAATCACCTATCTGGGCTCATTTCTCAGAACCAAATCTAGGTAGCTGGTTCTTGAGTTGGACTATCTAAATATTGCCTCAGAAGCTCTCTTGGACACACTGGACAAATTCTGCCCTGCCCAAGCCCCTGGCACTAAAGGAATCCCAGTTTATATTGGGGAAGTTAAAATTACCCATCACAATAACTCTGTTGTTTTTGCATCTTCCCATAATCTGCTGACATATCAGTTCCTTCACTTTGCACTGAGTGTTGGGAGGTCTATAGTACAACTCTAACAGTGTGATTGCACCACACCTTTCCCGAATTCTATCCATATGGCCTCACTGCATGATCCCATCAAGGTATCCTCCCTCCGTATAACTTTGACATTCTACCTCTACAGTAAAGCAACACCCTCACTTCTTTTGTCATCCTATCTTGCCTGAAGCATTGAAATCCTGGAATGCTAAGCTGCCAGTCCTGACCTTCTTTCATTCAAGCCTCTTCAATTGCACAACATCGTAGTTCTATGTAGTTATCCAAGCTTTGAGTTCATGATCTTGTGTTAAAGCAAACACAGCTCATACCATCTGTCCTGTCATGTTTTGTACACTCTCCCTGCGTTTTATTTCTCTTAGGCTTATTGGATCCATTTTTTGAGTTCTCCACAATGGCTGTACTCTATACTGTGGCCCATTTTTGATTTTTATTTTTGGTTTCTCTGCCTTCCACTTTTCCTGTTACTGCCTTTTGTTTCTGTCCCCACTTTATTTCCTGCATCAGTTCCCATTCCCTTGCTGACATTAATTAAAACCCTCCCCAACAGCACTAATAAACGTCCTCCCTCGGACATTAATTCCAGTTCTGCTCAGGTGCAGACCACCTGATTTGTACTGATCCCATCTCCCTGAGAACAGTTGCAAAATCCCAGGAATTTGAATCCCTCCCTCAAGCCACATATTCATCTTAGCTATCCTGACATTCCTACTCTGACTAGCATGTGGCATTGGTGAGAATACTGAGATTACTACCTTTCAAGTCCTACTTTTTAGTTTAACTCCTAACTGTCTAAATTCAGTTTGTAAGAACTGATTCCATTTTTTACCTATATTATTGATGCCTATATGCACCATGGCAGCTGACTGTTCACCCTGTCCCTCCAGAATGCCCTGTAGCTGCTCGAAGATATGTTTGACCCTTGCACCAGGGAGGTAACATAACATCCTGGAGTCTCGTTTGTGTCTGCAGAAATGTCTGTCCATTCCCCTTAGAATTGAATCTCCTTATCACTGTAGTTCTGCCACTCTTTTTCCTGTCCTCCTCTAAGACAGAGTCAGGCATGATATCATGAACCTTGCTGATGCTACCTTCCCCTGGTGAGCCATCTCTCCCAACAGTCTGTAAAATAGTATATCTGCTTTGGAGCGAGATGACTGCAGGGGACCCCTTCTTACTCTTTCTCTGTCTGGTAGTCACCCATTCTCTATCTCCCCCAGAACTTTTATTTGCGGTGTGACCAATTCACCAAACATGCTATCTACTCAATCCTCTCAATTACAATTTGAACTAGTAAATATAATTTGAAATGAATTTAATATCAAATTTGATGGTGCACTCAAAGTCAACAAGTGCACTCAAAGCTTTATCCATGAGTGCTCAAAACTATCCAAATGCTCAAAGCTATGCAACATATTCAAAGCCATGAATGCACTCAGCAACCTGTATTGAAAAACGCAAGGACATTAATTACATAAATAATATTAGAGAATGGAGGAGAGGAGGAGAAACCTTGCAGTTTGGTGGGGGAGGGTGTCTATTATTTTCCCTGATTTTTAAAATCCCATTTAACTTCTTTGAACAAGTTTTTCATCATATGACCTAATGCTGCCTTATGTTGGCTCACCTTACCTGAAAAATTTTGTAAAATTTTTTGGGGGTAGTGGAAGAAAATTGTTCTGGGGAGTTTAGGGAACGGAAGAGGAGGAGAAGTTGTGGAATAAAATTGCTAGATGGGACAAAAATTGTTTAGCAGGGGTGGTAGAAAGAAAATTACTCTGTTGTGGAAAGAACATCTGAAATATGGAGGTTTTGTGGGGAGGGGAGGGGGTAGGTGGGATTGGCTCTGGGAAGGATAGGGTGCATATGGCATTGGGCAGGGTTATGCTGCACATGTTATAGGTTATGAAGCAAAACATAAAGATACCTCAGCTTTATGATGTTTGAAGCTACCAAAATTCATAAATATGTAAAATACATTCTACAATCATTTCTGTTGTTCAGATGTTTAAGTGATGTTACTAATTGCAAATGTTTGAATGTAGTTGATTTCATTGATATCAGTTGTGGTCCATATAATGTCAAAATGATCGCTAAATGATTCGTTTTGAGTGCAACTGATATTAATTGATAACTAAATGATTGGTTTTGAGTGCAACTGATGTTAATTGATAACTAAATGATTGCTCATGAGCACAACTGAGATCAGTGAATGTAATAATATCAGATTGAATACAAATGAACACTGTTGAATGCAAATGATGTCAAATCTTTCAGGTAGGGGAGAATCCTCTATTTATAAGATGATCACTTCAACAAAAAGCATCAACTCATCTAAAAAACTACAGGCCTGCCATGAAAGAGAACCTGAAACAAGTATACTTTGTAATTTTTTTCTTCAATTGTATCTAATCTTTCTGTGAGTGATAATGTACATATTTTGAAACCTCCAGGGCAAGTGTAGAATAATAATTGCTTTTTAATTTTAAATCTCACAAAAAAGCTGGTTGCTGAAATTACCTAAATCGGGACATTCACTCAAGGATAGAAAATGCACACACCATACATGTGAAACATATTGTTCACAAGCTGTAAGAAAACTCATAAATTCTTCCTATGACATTCCTCCATTCTCTCTGCAAACATGAACAGTTTGTGTGGAAGAACTATCAGTACTTATGCAGAATTCTTGCCATCATCAATGTATATCCCATTTGTCAATGGCTCCAGCATTCAGCATCTGAGCAGAGCTTGGAGAGGACTGCTGTCTCTGCTCTTGTTCACTTCTGATTGATGAGTCACCAAGTGAAAATCCATCTAACTACTTAACTGGACCCAGGATGCATGTATCTACACGGGGCATGTGAAATATGAATTCTTTAATACCATGCACTCAGAAAGAATGGGTTCTTCTGAGTATTTGCCATCTGGAAGCTCCACCAATTGCAGTTGTATACTTGAGGATCCAGTCAGACAGAAAAGATATGAATTAGTATTGCAAGATAAAAATGTTGCAATATTATGAAAATGATAATATTTCACTCGCCGCTGAAATGAAGTCAATATGACATGAAGATTATTGATATTTAATTCTATCACCAGATACCTGTAATGTCCCCGTCTCTTCCTCCCCACTGGTTAGGGATGCTGAAGCACATATTTCACTTCTTCCTCTGAACCCTGTCAACTGATCAAGCTGTGAAGCACCACCTTTAGTCCTCTGCCTGTTTCTTGCATTTTCTGCTCGATTAATCTGCAATAGGGATAAAACAGATCTGTTATTTACTGTAGTGGCATGTTTTCATTGGATGCAGTGAATTTGATGTGGGTGACTATTGGGGATAGACAGCAAATTGCATAAAGGTTAGGGTAAATTGCAGTCATAGATGGGTAGATGGAGGCATGAGGAAGTGCTTAGAAATAATTGGATGTATGCACTTGAACGGTGACCAGTTATGTGTCTTAGCAAGGCAGTGTGAAGGAAGTGGAATGCACAACAGGATAGGGATGAAGATGCAAGTCTGTACTCACCTTTCTTAGTCTGGTTAATATATTAAAGCTCTTCCTGCCATTAATACAGAATATGACACATTGCTTCCAGACATGTTGCGTTCAGTTGCAGTAGTCAGTTTCTTCTCATTGCTGGGCCAGAATCTCTCTCTTTTTGTCACTGCATCCAGCAATGTATTAAGTGCTGTGCCATTAAAGTTTGATACAGCCCTTGGCCATTCAGAATCCATTACAATACTTTTCTCTCTCACCTTACTGCAACTAACTCCTCCAAATTTCATCTTTGAATTGACCCTTTAAGGGCTGCAGTTGAAATTGCTCATGTGTGTCCATATCATGCCAATTATCACAGCTTTAATGCCAAACCTAGATGTAACCTTATGAAATACCATAAAATCTAAGGTGACACATTTTGGGAGGATTATCTACAAGGGCATAAACAATGAATGGTAGGGCACTAAGAGGTATGGAGGACCAGAGGGGTGCATGTCCAAAGATCCCTGAAGACAGCAGAATAAGTAGATAAGATGATAAAGAAAGCCTATGGAATATGTGCCTTTATTAGCCAAGACATAGAAGAGTAGGAAGGTTATGATGGAACTAAATAAAAACCATGTTTGGCCACAGCCAGAGAACTGTGTGTAGTTCTGGTCACCACACTATAGGAAGGATGTGGTTGCACTAGAAAGATGCAGAGGAGACTCACCATGGTGTTCCTTGGGCTGGAGCATTTCAGCTAAGAAGAGAGGCTGGCTAGTCTGTTGTCCTTAGCACAGAGAAGGCTGAGGGAGCATCAGATTGAAGTGTACAAAATTAGAAGGGACATAGCTAGGCTGGTTGAAAGAAACTTTTCCTCTTAGTAGAGGAATCAATAACCAGGAGGCATAGACTTAAGGTAAGGGGCAGACAATTTAAGAGGGAATTTGAGTAAAAACGCTTTCACCCAAAGAGTGGTGGAAGTTTGAAACTTGCTACCTGAAAGGATTGTAAAGATCAGAACCCTCACAACATTTAAGAAGCATTTAGATGAGCACCAGAAACGCCTCAGCATAGGCGGCTACGGACTAAGAACTGGAGAATGGGATTAGAATAGATAGGTGCTTGGTGGCTACTGCAGACTCACTGAGCTGAAGGGCCTCTTTCTGTGCTGTAAAACCCTGTGACTCGATGACACAGAGCAACTTCCCCCAGGTCTCCCACCCCAACACCACTCCAATTACAACTCAGGGCCTTTGTCTCAGTTTTCACTGAAAAGGTTACGAAAAGTGGAAATGATAGCAGCAGAAGTCAAGGGGTTTAATTGCAACAGTTAAGATAAGAAGAAAGGAGGTAATAAACGAACATGCCAAATTTAAGGAGAATAATCTGGAATCCGATAGATTGCATCCATAGATATCTAAACGAACAAGGATGAAGCAGCAGTGACACAAATATCTGGATATGAAAAGGAAGTGTCAGCAAACTTGCAAACCAAAACTGTAACTGCTGTCTTTAAAGAAAGTAAAACTAACCTAGGGAAAACCGATTATTTAGTTTAATATCAATAGTTGGAAAAATACTGGAATCTTTGTTAAACAATCAGATGACAACGCAGCTAGATGTATATAATAAAAAAATCAGCTTAGTTTTCAAAAGGGAAGGTCACATTAAACCAACCTCTTTCAGAATCTCTGCAGAAATAACAAAAAGACTAGGGAAGGACAATGCAGTGGATTTTGTAAACATCGACTTTCAGAAGCCCTTTGTTAAGGTGTTACATAAGAAACTCACTGCAGAGGTCAGGGCATGTGAAGTGAGAGATCAGATGACAGAATGGATTGAAAGATGAGTACAAAACTGAAAATATGGGGTGGACGTGAAGGAAGCCTTTTAGATTGGCAAAAAATGAGAAATGTGATCTGTGCTGGGGCAACCTTTGAACAGCATTTATATAAATAATGTTGGCCCATAAATTGGGTAACGTTTTGCAACACCAATTTTAAATCCAACCAATTTATTTGATAGTAAATCCGCGAGCTTTCGACACTATGTTGTGCCTTCGTCAGGCAAATGCAGTGTTCTGATCTGCAGAGGCACTCATATCCACACAGACAGTTACAGATTGCTGATTAGAATGCGAATCCTTACATCTAACCTGCTATTCAAGTGTTAAAGTGGCTAACAATGTGTGTGAAGGGAATCCTGAGCATTGGTTAGAGAATTGTGTATTTTCTCCAGACAGCACAGTAAGTGAGGTTTTTTGCTAATCCAGGCAAGTTACGGGGGTTACAGATAGTGTGACATGAAGCCAAGATCCCTGTTAAGACCGTCCTCATGTGTGCGGAACTTGGCTATCAGTCTCTGCTCAGCAACTCTGCGCTGTCGTGTGTCACGAAGGCCCCCTTGAAGAACATTTACCCGCAGGTCGGAGGCCGAATGCCCATGACTGCTGAAGTGTTCGCCCACAGGAAGGGAACTGTTTTGCCTGGTGATTGTTGAGCGATGCTCATTCATCCGCTGTCGTAGTGTCTGCATGGTCTCCCCAATGTACCATGCTTCGGGACATCCTTTCTTGCAACGTATTAGGTAGACAACGTTGGCCGAGTTGCAAGAGTATGTACCGTGTACCTGGTGAATGGTATCCTCACGTTTGATGATGTCGTCCATGTCTATGATCTGGCATGTCTTGCAGAGGTTGCTGTGGCAGGGTTGTGTGGTATTGTGGTCACCGTTCTCCTGAAGGTTGGGTAGTTTGCTGCGAACAATGATCTGTTTAAGGTTGTGCGGTTGTCTGAAAGCAAGAAGTGGGGGGGTGGGGATGGCCCTGGCGAGATGTTCATCGTCATCGATGACATGTTGAAGACTCCGGAGAAGATGTCGTAGCTTCTCCGCTCCAGGGAAGTACTGGACAACAAAGGGTACTCTGTCCACCTTGTCCCGTGTTCGTCTTCTGAGGAGGTCAGTGCGATTTATCGCTGTGGCACGTTGGAACTGTCGATCGATGAGTCGAGCGCCATATCCTGTTCTCACGAGGGCATCCTTCAGCGTCTGGAGGTGTCTGTCACGATCCTCCTCATCTGAGCAAATTCTGTGTATACGGAGGGCTTGTCCATAGGGAATGGCTTCTTTAACGTGTCTAGGGTGGAAGCTGGAGAAGTGGAGCATTGTGAGGTTGTCTGTCGGTTTTCGGTACAGTGAGGTGCTGAGGTGACCGTCCTTGATGGAGATGCGTGTGTCCAAGAATGCAACTGATTCTGGAGAATAGTCTATGGTGAGTCTGATGGTGGGATGGAACTTGTTGATATCATCATACAGTTGTTTCAATGATTGTTCACCATGAGTCCAAAGGAAAAAGATGTCATCAATGTATCTAGTATACAACCTTGGTTGAAGATCTCGTGTAGTGAAGAAGTCTTGTGCATGAAGATGTTGGCATACTGAGGTGCCAATTTGGTCCCCATGGCTGTTCCATGTGTCTGGATGAAAAGCTGATTGTTGGAGGTGAAGACATTGTGGTCCAAGATGAAGCGGATGAGTTGTAAAATTGCATCCGGAAACTGACAGTTGTTGGCATTGAGTACTGAGGCAGTTGCAGCAATACCATTGTCGTGGGGGATGTTGGTGTAGAGCGCCGAGACATCCATTGTGACAAGGAGTGTCCCTGGTTCAACTGCTCCATGCGTGCTGAGTTTCTGTAGGAAGTCCGTAGTGTCAAGACAAAAGCTGGGGGTTCTTTGTACAATGGGTTTCAGGATGCCCTCGATATAGCCGGAGAGGTTCTCACACAGGGTCCCATTGCCCGATACGATGGGATGGCCGGTGAAAACAGTGTCGAAAGCTCGCGGATTTACTATCAAATAAATTGGTTGGATTTAAAATTGGTGTTGCAAAACTTTACTGAGTTTACCCCAGTCCAACGCCGGCATCTCTACATCATGGCCATTTCAGAGACTTGGGTAGAGCAGGGACAGGAATGGATGTTGCAGGTTCCGGGGTACAAATGCTTTAGTCGGAGTAGAGAAGGAGGTAGAAGGGGGGGAGGAGTGGCATTATTGGTCAAAGACTGTATCACGGTGATAGAAAAGAAGTTTGATGAGGACTTGTCTGTTGAGGTAGTATGGGCTGAGATTAGAAACAGGAGAGGAGAGGTCACCCTGTTGGGAGTCTTTTACAGACCTCCTAATAGTTCTAGAGAGGTTGAGGAAAGGATTGCAAAGTCAATTCTGATTAGGAGTGAAAGTAGTAGGGTAATTGTGATGGGGGACTTTAACTTTGCTAATATTGATTGGAATAGCTATAGCTCTAGCTCGTTAGAGGGGTCAGTTTTCGTACAGAGTGTGCAGGAAGGTTTTTTGACTCAGTATGTAGATAGGCCAACTAGAGGTGAGGCTACATTGGATTTGGTGCTGGGCAATGAGCCAGACCAGGTGTTAGGCTTGGAAGTTAGTGAACATTTTGGTGATAGTGACCACAATTCGGTTACGTTCACCTTAGTGATGGACAGGGATAGGCATGAAGCTGGGGGCAGTAGTTATAGCTGGGGGAAGGGTAATTATGAGGCCATCAGGAGAGAATTAGGGTGCATAGATTGGACTAGGAAACTACAGGGACTGGGAACATCTGGAATGTGGTGCTTATTCAAGGAGCAGCTGCTGCGAGTCCTTGATAAGTATGTCCCTGTCAGGCAGGGAGGAAATGGTCGAGTAAGAGAGCCTTGGTGTACGAAAAAAGTTGATTTGCTGGTTAAGAAGAAAAAGGAGGCTTATGTCAGGATGAGGCTTGAAGGCTCAGTTAGTGCAATGGATAGCTATAGATTAGCCAGGAAGGAGCTAAAAAGTGAATTGAGGAGAGCTAAGAGGGGACACGAGAAGATGTTGGCTGATAGGATTAAGGAGAATCCTAAAGCTTTCTTTCGATATGTTAAGAATAGAAGATTGGTTAGGGCAAGATTAGGGCCAGTCATAGACAGCAGTGGGAAGTTGTGCGTGGAGCCTGAAGAGATTGGTGAGGCACTGAATATATATTTCTCTTCGGTATTCACGCAGAGTGCTGGAAATGTAGCTATGGAGAACACTGAGGTACAGGGTTGCAAATTGGGAAGTATTGTAGTAGATAGGGAGGATGTGCTAGAAATTCTCGAGGGTTTGAAGTTGGATAAGTCCCCTGGGCCGGACGGGATTTACCCTAGGATTCTCTGGGAGGCAAGAGAGGAGATTGCAGAGCCTCTGGCTCTGATCTTCAGGTCCTCGTTGGTTACGGGTGTGGTTCCGGAGGACTGGAGGATAGCGAATGTGGTCCCATTGTTTAAGAAGGGGAAGAGAGACCTTCCAGGGAATTATAGGCCAGTGAGTCTTACTTCTGTTGTGGGCAAGGTATTGGAGAGAATTATTAGGGATAGGATTTATAGTTATTTAGAGAGAAATGAATTGATTGGGGATAGTCAGCATGGTTTCGTGAAGGGTAGGTCATGCCTTACTAACCTCATTGAGTTTTTTGAGAAAGTGACCAAAGAGGTGGATGGGGGTAAGGCGGTTGATGTAGTATATATGGACTTTAGTAAGGCGTTTGATAAGGTGGCCCATGGAAGACTTCTACAGAAAATGCAGATGTGTGGAATAGAGGGTGATTTAGCTAATTGGATTAGGAATTGGCTAGCAGATAGAAGACAGAGGGTGGTGGTTGATGGGAGATATTCATCGTGGAGTTCGGTGACAAGTGGTGTGACTCAGGGGTCTGTTTTGGGGCCCCTGCTGTTTGTAATTTTTATAAATGATCTGGATGAGGGTATTGAGGGATGGATTAGTAAATTTGCAGATGACACTAAAGTCGGTGGAGTGGTAGATAGTGAAGAGGGGTGTTATAGTTTGCAGAGAGACTTGGACAAGTTGCAGAGCTGGGCCGAGAGGTGGCAAATGGAGTTTAATGTGGAAAAGTGTGAGGTAATGCACTTTGGCAGGAACAATAAATGTGTAGAGTATAGGGCTAATGGTAGGGGTCTTAATAGTGTTGAGGAACAGAAGGATCTTGGTGTATGTGTCAATAGATCCCTGAAAGTAGGCAGTCAAGTGGATAAAGTTGTTAAGAAAGCATATGGAGTCTTAGCTTTTATTGGTAGGGGGATTGAATTTAGGAGCCTCAGCATCATGTTGCAACTGTACAAAACTCTAGTGCGGCCGCACTTGGAGTATTGTGTGCAGTCTGGTCCCCACATTATAAGAAAGATGTGGAGGCATTGGAGAGGGTACAGAGGAGGTTTACCAGGATGTTGCCTGGTATGGAGGGCAGGTCCTATGAAGAGAGGTGAAGGATTTGAGGTTGTTTTCGTTAGAAAGGAGGCAGCTAAGAGGGGATCTTATTGAAGCATATAAGATGATTAGAGGTTTAGATAGGGTGGACAGTGATAGCCTTTTTCCTAGGATGGAGAAAGCTAGAACGAGGGGACACAGCTTTAAATTAAGGGGTATGAGTTATAGGACGGATATCAGAGGTAGGTTCTTTACCCAAAGGGTGGTTCGGGAGTGGAATGCCCTGCCTGCAGCAGTTGTAGATGCGCCAAGTTTGGTGGCGTTTAAGAGGTTAATTGATAAGTATATGGAAGAGAAGGGAATGGTTTAGTTTGGAGGGGCATTGCTTTTTATTTTGGTCGGCACAACATCGAAGGCCGAAGGGCCTGTTCTGTGCTGTAATGTTCTATGTTCTATGACTACTATTGACACCGCATACTGCCGGATCCAAGTGGAGAGGATCTCCAAGAGGATTGCACATATCGACACAGACATCAAGTTTCTACAGAGATGCAAGAAAGCAGACAGGATAGCAAAGGGACTACAGATCACGAACCCACTCAGGTCAACCTATAACACAGACTACGCCGAGAGGCTTTGCCGTCGCACCTCTCTCACACTCCTCAATCACCTCATACACCAGCTCTATAGCAAACGCCGCACCCTGGAAAGTAAAATGGAATACATATTCTCAACTTGCGCTCAGGACGCAGACCAGCTGCGAAACTTTGCCAAGCAGATGAGACAAAGAAACTACACCATTTACATGCACACCAAGAACAGGAAACTTGAAAAACTCGGCATCGCCACCAGCAACAACCAAGCCTCCCTTGGCACCACAGTAGAAAACAACACTACCGCAGGGAGGTCCATTGTTAACCTGTCGGACTACACACTTCAATCAGAGGAAATCGAAGTTCTCAGCCGAGGGCTCAATTTCTGTCCCACCACCAAAATGGACCCCATCAGTCTTGCAGCGGACACAGAGGAATTCATCAGGCGAATGAGGCTGCGTGAGTTCTTCCACAAACCCCAAGAGGCCAATAGCAGACTCAATGAGATAGCTAATGAACCAGAACAGCCGACAGAGGGATCCGCAGTGCAGCAACCGAAGAGGAATGAATCCAATTGGACTCCTCCGGAAGGCCGCTGCCCCCGACTGGACATGTATGCCCAAGCCATCAGGAGGTGCGTGAACACCAGATTCATCAACCGCACTTACAAGACAGTCCCGAACATCACCCAAGCACAAAGCAAGGCCATCCGTGCTCTTAAGACCAACCGCAACATTGTCATCAAACCAGCAGATAAAGGAGGCGCCACCGTCATACTGAACAGAACGGACTACTGTGAAGAAGTGTACCAACAACTAAACAATGTGAAACACTACAGACAGTTACCAGCGGATCCGACCAAAGAACACACTCGTCAACTCAACACTCTGATCAAAACCTTTGATCCGGACCTTCAGAACACCCTCCGGACTCTCATTCCACGTACTCCCCGCATTGGAGATCTCTACTGCCTCCCAAAGATACACAAGGCAAACATACCCGGCTGTCCCATCGTATCGGGCAATGGGACCCTGTGTGAGAACCTCTCCGGCTATATCGAGGGCATCCTGAAACCCATTGTACAAAGAACCCCCAGCTTTTGTCTTGACACTACGGACTTCCTACAGAAACTCAGCACGCATGAAGCAGTTGAACCAGGGACACTCCTTGTCACAATGGATGTCTCGGCGCTCTACACCAACATCCCCCACGACGATGGTATTGCTGCAACTGCCTCAGTACTCAATGCCAACAACTGTCAGTTTCCAGATGCAATTTTACAACTCATCCGCTTCATCTTGGACCACAATGTCTTCACCTTCAACAATCAGCTTTTCATCCAGACACATGGAACAGCCATGGGGACCAAATTGGCACCTCAGTATGCCAACATCTTCATGCACAGGTTCGAACAAGACTTCTTCACTACACGAGATCTTCAACCAAGGTTGTATACTAGATACATTGATGACATCTTTTTCCTTTGGACTCATGGTGAACAATCATTGAAACAACTGTATGATGATATCAACAAGTTCCATCCCACCATCAGACTCACCATGGACTATTCTCCAGAATCAGTTGCATTCTTGGACACACGCATCTCCATCAAGGATGGTCACCTCAGCACCTCACTGTACCGCAAACCGACAGACAACCTCACAATGCTCCACTTCTCCAGCTTCCACCCTAGACACGTTAAAGAAGCCATTCCCTATGGACAAGCCCTCCGTATACACAGAATTTGCTCAGATGAGGAGGATCGTGACAGACACCTCCAGACGCTGAAGGATGCCCTGATGAGAACAGGATATGGCGCTCGACTCATCGATCGACAGTTCCAACGTGCCACAGCGATAAACCGCACTGACCTCCTCAGAAGACGAACACGGGGCAAGGTGGACAGAGTACCCTTTGTTGTCCAGTACTTCCCCGGAGCGGAGAAGCTACGACATCTTCTCCGGAGTCTTCAACATGTCATCGATGACGATGAACATCTCGCTAGGGCCATCCCCACCCCCCCACTTCTTGCTTTCAGACAACCGCACAACCTCAAACAGATCATTGTTCGCAGCAAACTACCCAACCTTCAGGAGAACGGTGACCACAATACCACACAACCCTGCCACAGCAACCTCTGCAAGACATGCCAGATCATAGACATGGACGACATCATCAAACGTGAGGATACCATTCACCAGGTACACGGTACATACTCTTGCAACTCGGCCAACGTTGTCTACCTAATACGTTGCAAGAAAGGATGTCCCGAAGCATGGTACATTGGGGAGACCATGCAGACACTACGACAGCGGATGAATGAGCATCGCTCAACAATCACCAGGCAAAACAGTTCCCTTCCTGTGGGCGAACACTTCAGCAGTCATGGGCATTCGGCCTCCGACCTGCGGGTAAATGTTCTTCAAGGGGGCCTTCGTGACACACGACAGCGCAGAGTTGCTGAGCAGAGACTGATAACCAAGTTCCGCACACATGAGGACGGTCTTAACAGGGATCTTGGCTTCATGACACACTATCTGTAACCCCCGTAACTTGCCTGGGTTAGCAAAAAACCTCACTTACTGTGCTGTCTGGAGAAAATACACAATTCTCTAACCAATGCTCAGGATTCCCTTCACACACATTGTTAGCCACTTTAACACTTGAATAACAGGTTAGATGTAAGGATTCGCATTCTAATCAGCAATCTGTAACTGTCTGTGTGGATATGAGTGCCTCTGCAATCAGAACACTGCATTTGCCTGACGAAGGCACAACATAGTGTCGAAAGCTCGCGGATTTACTATCAAATAAATTGGTTGGATTTAAAATTGGTGTTGCAAAACTTTACTGAGTTTACCCCAGTCCAACGCCGGCATCTCTACACCATAAATTGGGGGTATTGGACAAAGTTTGCAGATTTTACTAACTCAGAAGATAGTTAATTGTGTGGAATAGAGCAAGTCATAAATACGCCTGGCGAATGGGCAAATAAATGATGAATGAAATTCAGTTCTTGTTCATTTTGGTAGCAGGAATAAGAGAAATAAGACCCTTCCTTTTTGGAAGATATAGAGAAAAATAGGAACATTGGAGTAGGAGTACGTCATTCAGCGCCTTGACCTGCTCTGAAACTTAACTGCATCATGGCTGATCTTCTACCTCATACTCCTGCACTTTTCCTGTATCCCTCAATGATATCTAGAAATCAATCAACCTCTCTTTAGGCTGGGTCTTACCACACAATGATTGAGTGTTGTTTTCAGCGAGAAAACCGGTGTGTTTCTTTTTAGAGAAATAGGGTGGTTTAGTCTCCTGGTCTCATGACAGTCTGCCAAACAAAAATGCAAAACGGCATGTTTCACAAAGTCACACAGGTGGATAAAGCCTCAACATGTTGGCAAAACATGGTGGTACAGAAATTGGGATGCCATCTTTAAAGGGTACTCTAATTACTCTCAACCCATCATGAAGTCTCAAGGGCTACCCCTCCCCACCCTCCACGGGGATTCCCCGATTGAACTTGGCATTTTTCTACCCAATACCCATACATCAGCTCCTTCCCACCTGAACATCAACCCGTTCTCCTCACTCCACTGTCCCCCACCTGTCTGAGTCAGCACCCACCTCCACTAGTCCCTGTTCCCCTAACGGCCATCGCTGGCATCCCCAGTTCCTCTGTACATTTCCAGCCACTAATACATCTAAATGAAGCCCCCCCCACAACTATCTGGCCATGTCCCTCCCCACCTTGGGATCTGTGTGCTCCCAGGGAGATACCCATGATAGACTCACGTCTAAGTGAACCTGTTGTAAACCATATTGATGTGACATCATGTCACTTGGTGGGGGATCAATATCTAGCAAGGGTGCAGATTAATTATATTAAAACCTATGCAAGTACATAGAAAACAGGTTCATGTCACCCAGTAGGCAATGGGAAAGATCCAAAATCATGAGAACTGCAACTTCTGGATCTTGAGCCTCTGCTGGCATTTGCATGGATGGCAAGTGTAGTCTCAAGATCACCTCCACTGACTGAATCTCCACAGCCCTCTGGGTTAAAGAATTCCAAAGATTCATTACCCTAGTTCTGATTGGTCTACCACTTATTCTGAGGCTGGGTTCCCTCATTCTAGAACTCCTTGCCAGGGGAAATGTTCTTCCTGTATCTACCCTGTTGAGCACTGTAAGAAGTTTGTCCACTTCAATAAGATCACCTCTCATTTTTCTAAACTCTGGAAAATGCAGGTCCAGTTTCCATAATCTCTCTTCATAAGACAATCCTGCCAAGCCAGAGATTTGTCTGGTGAACATTCATTGCCCTCCTTCTATAGCCTTATCTTCCTTAGGTACAAAACTAAAGGGTCTAAGGGACAAAGAGATCAAGAAATACAAATAGAAAAATGACTTAAGTATCAATTCAAGTTGATAAGATCATAGAAGAGTGCAAACAAAGAATTGGGAGTTCATATTTGGAGGAATAGAATAGAAAATCAGGGAATAAAAGTTAAATTTATATAGAACTTTGGCTAGATGACACTTGTGTGCCGTCTGAGTGTCTGTACTGCAAAAAAAGTAAACACAGTAAGAAGTCTCACAATACCAGAGTTAAAGTCCAAAGTTTATTTGGAATCACAAGCTTTTGGAGCGCTTCTCCTTCATCATATGAGTGAAGAGATAGGTTTCACAAACACGGCATATATAGACAAAGACACAATTGGTTGGAATGCAAGCCTTTATAGGTAATCAAGTCTTTACAGGTACAAACAGTACGAGTGGAGAGAGGGATAATCATAGGTTAAAGAGATATGAATTATTTCAAGCCAGGATAGTTAGTAAGATTTTGCAAGCCCAGACCAAATAGTGAGGGTTACATGTACGTGATATGAGCCCAAGATCCAGGTTGAGGCTGTCCTCACGCATGCAGAACTTGGCTATTGGTGATTCTGCGTTGTCACGTGTCTTGAAGGCTGTTTTGGAGAACACTGACCCCAAAATCAGAAACTAACTACTGAAGTGTTCCCCCACTGGAACGAAACACTCCTACCTGATGATTGTTGCACACTGTCTGTTCATCTGTTGTCGTAGTGCCTGCACAGTCTCACCAATGTACTGCAGATTGGGGCATCCTTTCCTGCAGCATTGAAGCAGTTAGCATTGATGTAATTAAGGAGTGGTTTGAGAATGAAAGGAATGGTGTATTGGGGATAGGGTAGTGTTGGAATATATAATTAGAGTATAAACACAGATCAATAAGGCCAAATGGTGTTTTTGTGCTCAAGATTCTAAATAAACTTTTCTGAAAGTTGTTTTTCAAAATAAACTAACAAAGAGATTCTAGTTTAGTTCCAGCATCACCGAACAGAAAAACAAACAAAAAACTTTCACTTTTAACTAATAAAACAAATAAACTATTAAAAAGGAAGGTAATGTTTAATATTAAATCATAATGTCGTTCTCATTGTCCACGATGCACCCTAGCCCCTGTGGAGCCAACCAACATGGATAACTTCAAACACATCAGTGGTTATCTTTCTAGACCCAACTGCATATTCTATGTACTATTATGGCTTTTGGCCTTTACACAATCTTACTTGGCAAGTGTAGTAGGTTGGTGTTTCATTTAGTTGTCATAAGATTGTTTGATCTCCCCATTATCTCACTTTAGAGTGATGTGATTGGTTAGTCTCCCCATAAACTCAACTGCAGTAATGTGATGGATTGATCTCTCCATAATTGTATCTAGCAGTGATATAGTTGGCTCAGCTCCTCATGAATTCATCTGCCAGTGATGAGATCAGATGATCTTCACAGGATCTCACTTCGGAATGGTATTATTGTTGATCTCCCCATAATCTCATATGACAACAAGATGCATTGAACTCACCAGAATTTCACCCTGCAGTGATGTGATAGCTTGACCCCCACTCACACCCTCATAATCACTTTCCAATGATGAGATTGATTGATCGCCCTATAATATCACTTGTCAGTGATGTGATGTGTTGATCTCCCTGTAATTTCACCTGGCAGTGATGCAATTGAAACATTTCATGATAATCTTAACCTAACAATGATGTGATTAATTGATCCTACCATATTCTAATTTTTTTAGTGATGGTTGATATCTCTGTAATCACACACACAAACGTACAAATTAGGAGCAGGTATAGGACATTGACTGCTTGAGCCTGCTCCACCATTTGCTAAGATCATGGGTGATCAGATTGTGGCCTCTTCACCTTTGACTTCCTTGTCAGTCAAGAATTTATTTAACTCAGCCTTAAAAATGGTCAATGACACAGTGTCCACTGTTCTCTGGGGAAGACAATTCCATAGACTAATGACATTCTGGGAGGAAATTACTCATCTTTATCTTAAATTGAAGGCCTATTTAATTTTTAAAAAGATAAGAACTAAAAGCAGAAGTATGCAATTCAGCCCCTCGAACCTGCTCTACCATTGTCTCAGCTTCAACTCCACTTTCCTGCCTGTTCTCCATTATCCTTTGATCCATTACTAATTAAAAATTTGTCCGTCCCCCCCCTCAAATTTACTCAATGTCCCGACATCCACTGCACTCTGGGGTAGTGAATTCCACAGATTTTCTGCCCATCTGTTTTAAACCCGCTCCCCTTTTCCTAAAACTATGGTCTTTTATTCTAGAATGCCCCACAAGAGGAAGCATCTGCTCCACGGCTACTTTTGTCAATATATTTTATCATCTTATATGCCTCAATTATATTTCCTCTCATTCTTCTAAACTCTAGAAAGAATTAGTCTAAACTGCTCAATCTCTGTTATTAAGGCAATCCCCTCATCTCTGGAATCAATCAAGTGAACCTCCTCTGAATGGCCTCCAATATCATATCCTTCCTCATATAAGAGGACCAAAACTATACACAGTACACCATGTGGAAGAAAAGTGGAGCAGCCAGAGGAAACTAAAGCAGAGTGGGGAGAACATGCAGACTCCGCACAGACAGTGACCCAAGTCAAGAATCGAACCTGGGTCTCTAGCGCTATGAGTGCTAGCTACTGTACCATCATAAATCTCCATAATGACGCCTGGCAGCAATGTGATGGATTGATCTCTGCAGAATCTCACCTGGCAGTGATGCAATTGGTTGATCTTTCTACAACCGAACTTTACCAGCGATGTAATTGGTTAATCTTTGCAGAATCTCACTTTGATGATGATATAATTGGTTGATCTCTGCAGAAATCTCACTTTGGCAGTGATGTAATTGGTTGATCTTGGGATAATCTCAGCTGAAGTGATATAATTGGTTGATCTCTGCAGAATCTCACTTTGGAGGTGAAGCAATTGGTTGATCTCTGCAGAATCTTACCTTGGCAATGATGTAATTGATTGATCTCTGCAGAATTTTTCTTTGGACGTGAAGCAATTGGTTGATCTCTGCAGAAATCTCACCTTGGTAGTGATATAATTGGTTGATCTTGGGATAATCCCACCTGACAGTGATATAATTGGTTGATCTCTGCAGAATCTCACTTTGGAGGTGAAGCAATTGGTTGATCTCTGCAGAATCTTCCTTTGGAGGTGAAGCAATTGGTTGATCTCTGCAGAATCTTCCTTTGGAGGTGAAGCAATTGGTTGATCTCTGCAGAATCTTCCTTTGGAGGTGAAACAATTGGTTGATCTCTGCAGAATCTTCCTTTGGAAGTGAAGCAATTGATTGATCTCTGCAGAATTTTCCTTTGGAGGTGAAGCAATTGGTTGATCTCTGCAGAATCTCACTTTGGAGGTGAAGCAATTGGTTGATCTCTGCAGAATCTTCCTTTGGAGGTGAAGCAATTGGTTGATCTCTGCAGAATCTTCCTTTGGAGGTGAAGCAATTGGTTGATCTCTGCAGAATCTTCCTTTGGAAGTGAAGCAATTGATTGATCTCTGCAGAATTTTCCTTTGGAGGTGAAGCAATTGGTTGATCTCTGCAGAATCTCACTTTGGAGGTGAAGCAATTGGTTGATCTCTGCAGAATCTCACTTTGGCGGTTGATCTTTCCATAATCTCACCTGACGTTATTGTAGTTGCTCGCTCCCCCCCCCCCTCTTTCACGCCAGTCGCGGCAGTTGGTCGCGCGGGTGGCGAGGGTGCTGTGCGCAGCCGCCGGGCCGGCGCGAGGCCAGAGGCGGCGCTCTGATTCCCCAGCTCCTAGGGAATGTGGTTGGCCTGTGTGCGACAGAGAGAGAGAGAGAGAGTGTGAGTCAGACTCCGGGCGGCGCTGCCAAACAATTCGCCGGCGGCGGGGAGGGGGTGACTAAACCATTCATCAGCAAAAATAAATGTGAAAAAAAAGAAGCTGGGAATCGGCGGGGCGGAGACTCATCCCCGGGAAAAAGCTCACTTGGGAGTCCAAGCTCCACTCACATCCTGCGAGGCTGGTTGGAGCGAGCCCGGGAAACTCCGTGTAGGCGAGGAGAGACTGAGAGAGAGCGCGAGCGGCCGGCCGATCTCTGGTATCGGGGAGGCGGCCACGATTGCAGCCGGAACGCTGCCACCATGGCCGGCTATGTGCCGGGTCAGATACCGACCACCTTCGCCGAGGAGAAGGAGTACGTTCAGGCCTACGAGGACGTCTTGGAACGGTACAAAGGTAATGAGCAGCTTTCCCTCTGAAGCAACCGCTTCCTCGAGGCGTACCTCCCAACACGGCATCCCTTCAAGACGCTCACGGTCATAGAAATGGAAATTCACCTTTTTGCATGTTCACATTCGTAGCAGCACCGGCATATATCTGCCATAATTGTACATTTTTTTTTCTTTTTTTGTTTTTAATCTGCTCCGAGATGTTAATTAATCGCTGAGAAGGTTGTTTTTGTTGTTGTAAGTGGCACAAATCCAGTATTAATTGTTCAAATGCCTCCAAGTTGAAAACAGAGAAAGAGAAAGATGCTGTCAAGTCCTGAAGGGCTTTGATTCTTGGTTTTGTTTGGGCATAATTCTTCCCTAAATTCATGACGCCCTTTTTCTTATTCATGTGACAGTTCCGAGTGTGTTTTATTTTCACACCAGGGTTCATTTCCGAAATAAATTTTACTGGGGCGGGGGGAGGTTTCAGTTGGTTTTGTTGTTTGTTGTATTCGATGCGACTGGTCGGATTTTTAAAAAATGTTAATGCATTATTTTTCTCTCTGATATTAACTAATCGATGCCTTTTCTTCTCTGGAAAGTAGATTATTCTTTGTCTTTATCAGCAAATTACCATTTTGATTTAGTTTTAAATGTACCGCGTTTATGGATAAATTGCTCACCCAGGTGAACGTTAGATTTGTAGGTAACATTTTAATTTTAATCTTCTCCCCGCAAACCTGGAACCTGTTATTTTATCCTGTTGGGCTGGGCGAACAAGGTGTGACAGACTCGCCTAGGGAGGTGGCTGCATTACAAGTTCAGACTTTTGCTGAACAAAAGGAAGAGGATGTTTGAGGGCAAAGTGAGATTGCTCAGAATTTCTCGCTCTGGTGATGTAATAAATCTGTCGGCTAAATCAGTGCATGGTACCACACTATTTCCAGAACGAAACTCGACTAGTTTCATTCCAGTTGAGATTTCTTAAGAATGCCACAAACCGCAGATAAATATGTTTGTGTCCTTTCTGCACTCTAACTTCCTGCTGCATTTAAAGTACGTTGAGGTTGTTCCTGAGTTTTTTTATAACGTAATTTTAAGCGTACGGTTGGATTTGAAGTCACTATTACCTGCAGCGGTTAGTATTTCACAGCATTCAGAATTTAGCAGATGTTCCTGAACAGAGACCCAATTGCTCATTATCTATCATAATAGACTTGTATCTGCTGAAATGTGTTTTAAAAGTCAAATTAAACCCGTTACACCAATGTAGTATTCCCAGAGCTCTGACTAGGAGCCTTGCGTATAGTTTAACGTGAGCTGCTGAGACTGAGGCTCTCAACCAGTACATGCGCATTGGCAAGGAGGCCTGGGATTGCTTTAAGGAATAAGCAGAAGTTGCTTCATATAGTAACGTAAACGAATTGGATCTTGCGAAAAGCAGGACGCACGATTTTAAGGGGTGATGAGCAGTTGTGATTTATAGCTTAGAATTTGAGTTTTAAATAGCGATGATACTAACACGAGATTGCAGACGAGAGTGCATTTCGCATCTTTATTGTGTGGCATTAGTTATGGCTTGTGTTGTAGTCAAGCCTTGTATCAAAACTTCTATTTAAGATATTTTAAATACTCTTTGAATTGTTCAAAACAAATCTTTAAACTTGTATGGATATAGTGCAGGTGTTTAACGTTAATTTATTAGTGTCACAAGTACATTTACGTTAACACTGCAATGAAGTTGCTTTGGAAGCCAGTGGCCACACTCTAGTGTCTTTTCAGGTACATCGAGAGAGAATTTAGCATAGCCAGTGCACCTGACAGCACGTCTTTCGGACTGTGGGTGGAAACAGGGGCACCCGAAGCTAACCCATGCAGACTCCACACAGTGACTCAAGCTGCGATTCAAATCCAGGACCTGGTGTTGTGAAGCAGTAGTATCAGCCTCTGATTCAATCATTTTGTTTATGGAATTGTATCAGAATATGTAGATTTGATTTTTTTTAAAATTTGGTTTAACATCAATAGAAACGGAAGTGGATCATTCAGCCCCTCAAGCCTGTTCTGCCAGTTAATTAATTACTGGGTGCCTTACCTCCATTAATCAACTTTGGTTTCATATCTATAGAATCCCTACAGTGCAGCAGGAGGTCATTCAGCCCATTGTGTCTGCACTGACTCTGTGACAGAGCATGTTGCCTATCCCCATGATATATATATTGGCCTGCTCATCTCCCTAACCTAAGGAACAATTTTGCACAACTAATCCACCTAGCCTGCACCCCTTTGATCTGTGGGAGGAAAGCAGAGCACCCAGAGGAAACCCACGCAGACACAAACTCCACATTTAATCAGCGAGGCTAGAATAGAACCTAGGTCCCAGGTGCTGAGAGGTTGCATTGTTAACTATTGTGCCACTCTTTGATATCCTTGCAAGGTAAATCTTCATTACCGTAACTGGTGATTTAGCTTATTACAATGTATAGAATTTTTAAGATAGATCAAGTGTGACTCGTGTACTTAACAGGCTCAGAAAAACTATTACTGTGCATTGTATTCCTTTTTTGTCTTCCATTTGTGAATACAAACTGAACCAAATATCAACTCAGTCTGCCTGTAGTGAATTTCACCATCTTTTTGTCTGCATATAATGGATGCACTTTGTTTGAAAATTTGGACTGTGGTGTTTGTAATTTTGATGCAGAAGTGCCTGAGATAGAAACAAATGCCGTGCGTAACATTTTAGGAAGTTTTGTAAATCAGTTGTTCCTACTTTTAGAATTTACAGTCCACAGAAATGTTTATTCTTGCTTAAAGCAATGGGGCTTATCTGCAAAGTCTTCTGTCAGGAATTGATCAAAGGCTGAACCAAAGAGAAGCTGAGAATATATTGCCATCTTTGGATTGGAGATATTTTCTTTTCATATTTTTACTTGTCAATGGATGTTAAACTTAGCTGAAACAAAATAAAATATTCCAAATTTCTGAATTAGTACTAGAGAAATGAGATTCGTGGGATATGCATAAAAGGTTTTGAGCTGCTTGTGAATAGATGTCTATACAATGGCAGGGTGAAACTATGATCAGATCTTTCGGCTAAAATCAGATGTCAGCTTGGATCTTGTACATCTCTTGTGGGATCGTGAATTTGATTCAGCTTGAATTTTTTTTTGGAGCAAGCAACGGGATGAATTAAATGCTTGCCCTGTCCGCTCTGCACATTAACTTTATAACTTAAAGAATTGACTAAAAATTTAAAAGCAAAAAATGGATTATTCCTCCTCCTTTTGCTTCTCACATCTAACTATTACTTGTCCTCACTTACAATTAATTAACCCAAATCACCTGGGAGAACTGATGTAACAAAGTTAGTGGGATCCAACAACATCTGTTGGGGTTGTTCCCAAAACTCGTTGCGCCACAGCCAAACTGTTACTGCTACAACATTGTCATCTACCCTACACTGTGGGTTATAGCCCAGGTACAGTCTGTTCACAAAAGATAAATTCAATCCAACCAGATAATACACTGTCAGTTGATTGTAAACCAACAAAGTGATGGAAGATGTTTATCAACTGTGCTATCAAATGGCAATTACTCCCCAATAATTTGTTCAACGATGCTCAGTTTGTGTTCCTCTGGGCTCCTTCTGCTTTGGATCTCAAACATGGACAAGAGAGCTGACTTTGTGCTAAGGTGTGTGTGATTGCCTTTGCCATCTCATGTCAATGTCTGTGTCTTCAATAACCTAGTAAAAACTGAAATCGGGAGGAGAGAATTCCATTGGCTTGAGATATACTGAGCACAAAAGAACACGGTTTGTTGAAGATCAATTATCTCACCATCAAAATGTTACAGCAGGAGTTTCTTGGGGCAGTATCCTGAGTCAATCATCTGCAGCTTCTTAATCTCCCCCATCCTAAGGCTTGAAGTGGGTATTCATTTTTGATTGCAGTGTTCCATTCATAGTTCTGAGATAGTGAAGCAGCCAGTTTCCCCTGTGCAACAAGCAATGGTCAGTGTTCAGGTTTGAGCTAATAAGGTGCAAGTAACATCATGTCAGATAATTATCACATTCAGGAAAGAGATGAACCATTAGTTCCAACTGTTAACATGCAAACTTAAGCCATACGTTGTGGTTACAAGAGCAGTCTAGATATTCTTGGGGAATAAATCATCTGGTAGCTCCCTAAAATCTTTCCACCATTTGCAAGGCACTTGCTAGTGTGCAATCTAATCTCTGCTTGCCTCAATGAATGCAATATCAGCAACAGTCAACTTCAACACCATCTAGGACAAAGCATCCTCCATGATTGGCATGTTATCATTGGCACACTGTGGAACATTGTGTACCATTTACTGCAACGACACATCACTTTTGGGCAGCATCTCCCAAACAAGTGAACTCTGCCATGTAGAAAGACAAGGCAGAAAGTAATATGAACACCACCATTTTCACGTTGCTCTCCAATTTGCATGTTGTTTCTAACATGAATATATATTACCATTCTTTCTTAGTTGCTGGGTTAAAATCCTGAAACTTCCTATCTAACATCACTGTGAGAACACTTTTACTTGATGGACAGTAGTGGTTCAAGAAGGCTGTTCACCATTGCCTTCTCGAGGGCAACTGGGTTTGAAGAGTTATTTTTGGCCTTGGCAATGATTCTCACATCCTGTGAATTATTTTATTTCAAAATGTTGTAGGTTTAAAGTGGCCAACCATCTTTGTGTGCACGTAACAGACTCAGAAATGTGTTCATTGGAGATGTGCACTTCTATGAAACTGTTCAGATTTGAATGTGTTTCTAACATTATGACACTGTTCCAGTGAGAACTGTACATCTGAAATCCTCTTAAGGATGTCAATGTATTAATTCCAGATTTCAGCTATTTTATTTGTCTGGACTTGCTTTCAGATTAAGACACCAAGTTTTCATTTTATTAACATTTAATCTGTGGCTCCTTATTGATCAAGGTGTCATGTAAAATGAGATTTTATATATTTTACTGTACTGCAAAAGATCTTTAATAGTTTTTTGAGTAGAACAAGGAACCTGTTCTAAATGTTACTAAATTCCAGTTGTTGGGACAAATGGTTATGAACCATTAAGAATTTATTTTGAGAATGTAAATACTGGTTTAAAGCAGTAGCATTGTTTCCATGAAAGTGATGTGTTCAGAAGCAGAATACTTCTGCACACTAAAAATGTTTGAAATATAAATGTGAAAAGCCAACTTGGAACTTGTTTTGAGAGAATTTATCCTCTAATAAAAAAACATACCCTTTTGTGTTCCTAGTGTACACTGGCCCTCTGCCTTTGAGTTTGTTCAGGTGATGTAATCCTATATTCCAGATTACATTTTGATATAACAGGCCCTAATAATTGTATGTGTCTGCTTGGGGTGACATCTTCATCTCAAGTCGGTACCTAATTTCTTGGTAAAATTCATGTTGATTGCTCATTCTTGTCTGTTGCTGAACCAGCAATGCCTTGCCGCGTGACATAATTTTAATTACAGCCCGCAAAGCTGCACAGATTTGTAAGCCATGAAAATATAGTTTCCATAGTGTTTATTGGTTTCCAAGACTTTTCAGATTGAAGTAGCTGTTTATTGTAAATGTAGATTTTCTTTGGTGTATTTGATATTGCTACCATTAGTCCTTGCTACTACAATTAGCCTCTAGTGCCACTCTCTTACTTTGGTAACATTATATCCTGTTTTCGGTGAGTGACTTCCATGTATTGCGTTGGGCTCAATTGTTAATATGAAGATGTGGAGTAAATACTTGAGATTAATGTCTAATTCATATCAGAAAGTGCCATTCTAATGGGAGAATAGATAATCTTTTTTGTGCTGCAACAATATGCATGTTTTTGGAGTCCTGGCTAGTTGAAAGCAACAGATCTTTGAATCTAGTCAGCAACATGTCTGTAACCTTAAAACATCCTTTGATCAAGATTCCCAAAATGATTTGGTTTTGGTAGCCTCTTAATGCTGAATGTAGTATATTTTTATTGAGGATGGAAATCAGCTGCTGTTTTTTATGTACGTAAAAATGAGAGAATACCTAACCCAACAGCATTAAACTTCTGTATGGATGAGAGTCCTAATTTGTAAAATATGCTGTAATTGGCTCCTCTGGCCCTGAAAGCACAAAATTACAAATACTTGTAATAAAAATGTAAAATCTTAAATATTCAAGTCATTCAATCCCATGATGGAAACTGACAAATTAATGTTTCACTTAAAGATCTTTCATCAGAATTAAGTCTCAAATAAGTAAAGTTGATATTAAGGCCAATAGTTATGAAAGGTCCTGAATGAATATTTTGCGTCGGTGTTCACGAAGGAGAGGGGTTTGTTGACAGCTCCTGTCTCTGAGGGAGCTGTGGACCAGTTGAGGGAAATATCTATACCGAGAGAAGAAGTGTTAGAGCTTCTAGATAGCATTAAAACTGATAAATCGCCTGATGGCATTTATCCCAGGCTGCTTAGGGAGGTGCAAGGTGAAATTGCTGGGCCTCTGATGCAAATCTTTGTCTCTTCCTTGGACACAGGTGAGGTCTCAGAGGACTGGAGAATAGCTAATGTTGTACTGTTGTTTAAAAAGGGTAGTAGGGATAACTCTGGAAATTATAGGCTGGTGAGTTTGACGCCAGTGGTAGGGAAGCTGTTGGAGGGGATTCTTAGGATGTGTAGGCACTTAGCGTTGCAATCTGATTAGGGATACGCAGCATGGATTTATTAAGGGGAGGTTGTGCCTTACAAATCTGGTAGAATGTTTTGAGGAGGTGACGAAAACGGTGGACGAAGGGCAAGCTGTTGATGTTGTCTATATGGATGTTAGTAAGGCGTTTGACAAAGTTCCTCATGGGAGGTTAGTTGAGAAGGTCAAGGCTAATGGGATACAAGGACAGGTAGCGAGATGGATAAGTATCTGGCTTGATAATAGGAGACAGAGAGTAATAGTGGAAGGGTGTTTCTCTAGCTGGAGGTTGGTCACTAGTGGTGTGCCGCAGGACTCGGTACTGGGACCTCTTCTATTTGTAATGTATATAAGTGACTTGGAAGAGGGAGTAAGTGGAGTGATCAGCAAGTTTGCAGACGATACAAAGATGGCTGGACTTGCGGATACTGAGGAGCATTGTCAGGTGATGCAGCAGGACATAGGCTGGTAGCTTGGGCAGATAGATGAAATTCAATCCTGATAAATGTGAGGTGATGCATTTCGGGAGAAAAAAATGTAGTGGGGGGAGGTATATGATAAAGGATAGACCTATTAAGAGTATAGAAACACAGAGGGACCTGGGGGTGCAGGTGGACAAGTTTCTGAAGGTGGCAGAGCAAATGGAGAAGGTTGTGAAGAAAGCATATAGTATGTTAGCCTTTATTAGGAAGGGGTGTAGAGTACAAGAGCTGGCCTTTAATGCTGCAGTTGTATAAAATGTTGGTTAGACCTCACTTGGAATACTGCGTCCAGTTCCGGTGGCCCTACTATCGGAAGGACATGGAGAGTCTGGAGAGTGTGCAGAGGAGGTTTACCAGGATGCTGCCTGGTATGGAAGGTCTGAGTTACGAGGAGAGGTTAGGCAAATTGGGTCCGTTTTCCTTAGAAAGACGTAGACTTAGAGGAGATCTAATAGAGGTGTACAAGATTGAGGGGTATAGACAGAGTAAACAGGGTTAAGCTTTTTCCTAGGATGGACTCGAATAGCACGAGGGGTCACAGGCTTAGGGTGAGGGGGGTAAGGTATACTTTGGATGCTAGAGGGAGTTTTTTCACACAGAGGATGGTGGGGGTATGGAATGTGCTGCCAAGTAAAGTAAAAACTCTGGAGTTATTTAAGAAATACTTTGATGGGCACATGAACAGAATGGGAATGGAGGGGTATAGAAAACTAACTTAAAATAAAGATCTTGAGCCTTGGGGGTCCCTGGAAAGTGTGTAAATAGATGATATTGATGTACTTGTTTGTTATCCTACAGGTGCTTTGGTCCACCTTGTTGTCTAACAAGGGGCATACACGCGATGGGTCGTGAGAGGGCTGCTCTTGGATTTTTTTCAAAAGTATCCAAGTGCTTCACGTCGTTAGTGTACGCTTGACCTGGACCATCTGATGGGCAACACGACAGCTCAGTGACTATTGCAGTACTGTGCAGATACGTGGATTTGGGCCTGTGTCTGTGGGAGTTTGCACATTCTCCCCGTGCTTGCGTGGGTTTTCTCCAGGTGCTCAGGTTTCCTCCCACATCCCAAAGATGTGCTCTTAGGCTAATTGGCAAAACAAATTCTCCCTAAATTGTCTCAAATTTGGTTTTTAATCCATAGATCTATAAATATGGACAGGGATCACGGGTAGAAGTGGGAACATTGAAGTGGCGGCGTGGGCTCGTTGGGCCGAAGGGCCTGTTTCCCGTGCTGTTTTGTTCTTTGTTCTTTGTCCAATAGTGGGATGCAGCTGAGATAGCTACGTTGAATTCCTTTGGAAAAACATAGAATATAAAAATGGATAACTTAAAATGAGGGAGTTGTATTTGCAGCTCATAGTTTGCAAAGTGATTATTCCATCTATCTTCCGTCTTCCTCAAACTGGAGGAGATTGCATTGTAAGAAACAGATGTGCTGGATTAGGAGTATAAGAACAGGAACAAAAACCGTTCAGCCTTTCAAATCCATTCCATTATTCAATTTGATCATGACTGATTTGAATCTTGTCTCCATTTTCTTACCTTTGTTCTGTGTCTAACAATAATCCTGTCAGCTTTAGTCTTTAAAATTTTAATTGACCCAACATTCATAGTCTTAAATGGCTTAAATTGGCTTTAATTGTAAGAGTACTTTCCCCATCTCCTCCACATTTTGTGTTTTCTCTGAAGTGGAAACAGCTTTCTATATTTATCCTGTAGGTTCCCCTTATCTTTTACAGACCTTGAAAAGGTTGCACATACTTTGTGCAAATAAGTGAGAGATGAGAGGTGGGATCCAGTGGTGAGAGAAAGTAACAGCTTGCATTTATGATTTCCTTTAAATGTGGGAAAATGGTTGGATGGTACTACAAAGATATGTAATTGGATAAAAATCGACTGAAGATAAAAAAAAAAATTAACAGGCCTTTGTCATAGGCTTTTAAAAAGCGGAATGAAATAGTAAGTTTTTAAGAAAGACATTCTGGCAGTTGAAGATGTATCTGCCAATAATGAGTGTAAAGGAGGAAGGGGATGCATTAGAGATGAGTTGAATGAATGTAAAGTTTTCACCACATAATAGATGAGATTAGAGAAAGGAAAGTTTGAAGGATGTTATGTGAAATGTAATGCTGTCTCCAGGTAGCATGAAAGGGCTGGAGAGAGGGATAGTTGGTGGAGATACATAGAAATCTAGGGCATTGTAAAGGTAGTTGGAGAGAGTGAGTGCAGAAGAGAAGCCATGGGCTGGACATACTGTAACTGTGGTTGAATAGGTGAAATGAGAACCTGCAGTTTGAATCCAACAGCCCTCTGACATCTTGTATGTCCTATCTCCTCTATTGTTTCTTAATGGCAGGCTTCAGCTCATCAGTATCCTTTTGATCTCCCTCCTTCAACATATTTTCACTTTCACTACTTTCTGTACCTTTTCAAAATGCCTCATCAAAACCTTTCCATTCTATTGTACAATTTAACAAAAATGTACATTTGGTTAATTCTCCTATTTCTTGTGTGCTTTGATCTGTTTCTTTGTAAACGCTATCCAGATGGTAGTGTCTGTGGTTGCAACTAAATGAGTTCCTCGCAAGCAATATGCTTTATGCAGATATCCATGTTTATTAGTATGCTTACCATAATTTTGTTAGTTATCTATGTGTTTTGAATTTGTCATGGCAATATGTACATGTTTTCAGGTTTGCTGCAAAAGTTTTGCTGGTAAAGTAATTTAACATTTTAGTATGTTTACATTTCACAAGGCTAAACAGATTTGAAGTTGCTTGATGTTGCGCCTTAGTTATTGTGACAAGTCATGTAATTCTACAATGTATATTTTTATTGCTGAGACTGCGTAGTAGTATGAATAATAGAATTGGTAAACTTTAATTTCAATTGCTGTAGAGATAAAATCAAAATTGCATTTTTGTTTCTTCGGGATTGTTCTAAATAATGCTTGAACGAAAGGTCTGGCTGTTAATTTCCTGTGCAATAATTTTGGTGTGTAACAAATACTTTTATTACAAGTATTATTAATTGCTTTGATTCACGAGCATTGCAACTTCTTCCAGTGAAGATTTATCTAGTTCTAAATAATTCATTAAATCCTGATTCTGATCAACAAAAAGTATGATGCTTTGCAGTACTGTGTTTGGATCAGCAGAATAATTCTGAGATGATGAAAGCTTGACTTAGACATGTGAAAGTAACAAAAATTGGAAAAGACGAAGGGCATCTGGATTCCTATTGCAAGCTATATATTACTGTTCTCAGTCTATCATTAGATCTGTTTCTGGCTTGTAAATGTTTGCTTTTGCATTGTCCATAATATCAAGACCAATGGAGTACATTTAAATTAAAATTTGAAGGAAAGGAGATAGCGGAGGAAGAAAAGCATGATACTCTAAAGTACCTACAATCTTCTACCTAATGGTATAAACTAGTCATCTGAGATACTTAGTTTCTGACAGTTCTCTAAAGATTACGTCATCATGTCTTTCAGCTGATCTTTTATCACATGCTATCAAGGATTGCTAACTGCAGTAGTCACACCCAGTGAATTGACAGTAAATCATCAGTTAATCATGTGATTCTGGGAGCTAGATGTGAATGTTTGTTTTTAATATGGGGCTGGGAGGTTGATTAGCTTAACATGTCAGATTTTACATAAAACCGCTTTCCCAAACAAATTTATTTGTTATTTCTTTGTTATTAACAGCCAGACCTTTTGTTCAAGCATTATTTAGAACAATCCTGAAGGAGAAGCAAAAATGTAATTTTGATTTTATCCCTACAGCAATTGAAATTAAAGTTTACCAGTTGTATTATTCACACTATTATGCAGTCTCATCAATAAAAATATACATTGCAGAATTACATGACTTTCCACAATAACTAAGGAGCAACATCAAGCAACTTCAAATCTGTTTAGCCTTGTGAAAAAATAAATTACCAATAAACTAAAATTATACTGATTCTTTCAAAGAATGGAAATCTATTGTACTTGTTTTTTTCATTCTAGTGTTTTGATGTCATCTTTGCACGACTATTACTTCCTGTTGAAAGCTTGAATTCAACTTGGAGTCTATTTTCAATAAATCATTTTTCAAATTTTACTAAGACACGTGTTTTTACTTTTAAATTACAAAACATGCCACATGAGTTTGAGTTTTTTGTCTGGTAACTCCTATTAAGCATCAACAATTTATTTTCTCCTGGGAATAATCCTGTGATTTCAAAGGGAAATTGAAATGGGCACTTGATGGAAGTAAATTTGCAGGGCCATGGGGATAGACTGGGGGAATTGGACCAACTGGCTTGCTCCATAGAGAACCACTATAGACACAAGTTATTCTGACTCTATTGAACATTTGCGATGATGGTTATAATGGGATAGTCTGGAGTCACACTTGGACAGAGTTGTGAAGAAGGCATTCAGCATGCTTGGTTTCATTGGTCAGAACATTGAATATAGTAGTTGGAAAGTCATCTTGAAGTTATATAAGACATTGGTAAGGCCACACTTAGAATAATGTGTGCAATTCTTGTCACCCTATTATAGAAAGGATACTGTTAAACTAGAAAAAGTAGAGAAAAGTTTACTAAGATGCTACCAGAACTTGATGGTTTGAGTTATGAGGAGAGACTGGATAGACTGGGACTTTTTTCTCTGGAGTGTAGGAGGCTGAGAGGTGATCTTACAGAGATCTATAAAATAATGAGGGAGCCAGATCAGGGGTCTCCAAACTACGGCCCAGGGACTGCTTCCAGATCAGGATTTGGAGACGCTGAGCTAGATAGTCAATACCTTTTCCCAAAGGTATGAAAGTCTAAAACTAGAGGGCATAGGTGAGAGGGGAGAGATACAAAAATGCACAGAGGGGCAATTTTTTCTCTCAGAGGATGGTGAGTGTCTGGAACAAGTTGTCAGAAGTAATAGTAGAAGTGGGTACAATTTTGTCTTTTTAAAAGGCATTTAGATAGATGGATAAGATGGGTATAAAGGGATATAGGCCAAATGCTGGCAATTGGGATTAGTTTAGGGGGTTTTAAAAAGGGTGGCATGGACAAGTTGGGCTTAAGGGCCTGTTTCCGTGCTGTAAACCTCTATGACTACGATATTCAATTTCCATGAGAATATTGGCTGTCTGTGGAATCATAACCAGCAATGATTGTCTGAGCAGAACATTATAAATGAGTGAAGAAAATTTTGAATATCGTTATGGTGTTAGACATTTTTGAAGAATATGGATATAACAACATGGGGTAAGCTGGTTTGTTGGATCCTAACAATTTTTCTATGCCTAAAAGTTATTGTGATCATCAATGAAAACGGAGAAAAAAGTCAATTATTTTATACTAATGAAGATTTTAGGTCCAGTGAGTTCATTTGTTATGCCAAGAACAACTGACACGATTCTACCACCTGACAGTGCCCATGATCAATGCAGCAGCCCAGGAAAATACAGTGCAAAGTTAAAAATCTGATTCATTCTCTGTCCAAAATGGGTTGCGATCTTGCCGGCTCCTTTGGATTGTGTGAACCGCTTCGTGCCCATAGTTTTTTTTAAACAGGCAGGTTTTTCGGAATATCAGCTAGTATGAAACTGATCACCACAAATGTCTATTTGTTTGTAGCATCTCAGTACAGGAAGCAGACTGAAAGGTCAGAAAATTGGTTCCAGGCAAGCTTTGTGGCCCAAATGCAGATGCCATTAATGAATGAAGTTCCATTTTAGTAGCAGAATACTTTAATTGGAAAATGATACCCAAGCAATAGGAAAGGATTAAAATACAAATGCTGTCCTGTCAATTAAAATATTGTTACATTGCATAGAGTTATTCTTTGAAATGGTTTATCTTCTGACAAAAAAGAGTAATTTCACAGGAGATAAGCTGACATTGTAAGTGCCATGCAACAGATACAGAATTAGGAACTTTGAACAGCAGAGATGCTTACAAAGTCAAATATATTATTATTTTCTCATAGATAAAGCCATCAGGTAAGATTTAAATGCCAGCTTGACTTTTTACCTTTTTCAGTCAGAAGGTTGAGTTCAAGGCTCACTGCAGAATGTAATCATATAATTTAGATTGAACAATTGCTGTGTTGTCAGGGAGGCCAACTTTACTATATATGGTTTAATATCTTGTCTAAGGTTTATAGAACAAAAGATGGCCATTTGGCCCACTGTCCACACTGCCTAAAAAAGACCTATCTATCTAATTCCATCTTGCAGCCCATCTGTTTAGAGTCCCCCAGTGTTCTCCAAAGTTGAAATTGTTATTTGCATCTTTCTATCTTCTGATTTTATCTTCTGTTCTTTCTCATTTTTTTTCTTCTCTCTCCCTCAGCACTCCCCCATTTCACTTGGTTTTTTTTTTCCTGATGATGTGTAGTAATTATAAAAAGGAAATAATAGTATATTACAAGAAACAGTAATTCATCTCATGAAATGGAATGATTGCATTCACAGTGCAGAAGGAGGCCATTCAATCCATTGAGTCTGCACCAACTCTCTGACAGTATTATTCAGGCCCTTTTTCCCCCTCCCTATTCCCATAATCCTACATGTTTGCTCTGGGTAATCCATCTAATCTACACATTTTGATACTAAGGGGAAATTTACTATTGCCAATCCACCCAACCTGCACACCATTGGATTGATAATGAACCTTTTTAAAACAAAGAATATGTGTCACCTTGTTTCTATCTGCATATCTCTAATCTCTTTTCTTTCTTGTATGCTTGCATGGTTCTCTGACAGTGGAAGGTAACTTGTTGGCCTTTGTCCAGGTTACTGTCACTTACAAAACAGAAGATGCAGGGAAAACCCAGCAGGTCTGGCAGCATCTGTAATGGAGAGAAAGCAGGATTAACGTTTTGAATCTTTAGCAGGTGAACACTATAACTTCCACCTCCCCTCCCCCACTCGTTCCTGCTCCAGCTGAAATTTCATTCACTTGATATTCAGAATAAAAGGAAAAGGCAAGGTTGTTTGATATCTATAAATTCAAGCATATTAATTTCCAATGTCTAAGAATAGAACGATAGAATCCTTTCAGTGCAGAAAAAGACTATGTAGCCTATAAGTGGACACCGACTCTCTGAAAGAGCATTCCACCCAGGCTGTCCCTTCCATCTCTTCCATGGCTAATTCATCTAACGAACATATCTTTGGACACCAAGGGGAAATTTAGCATTACCAATCCATCTAATCTGCGCATCTTTGGACTTGGGAATTGGTATCTTTCCCGCAATTTCATCAAACTTGTGCAATGCGTTACCTGTGCTACAACAGTCGCTACATGAATCAGCTAGTTAAAGGTCCTTTTCTTTGTTTATGGCAATGTTCAGTTTTACTACTCTTGTATTTTGAGGTCTAATTTTATGCACAATAAAGGAAAGGTTCAGATTTCATTTTTAAATATTTATAAATTTATTTACTATTATACATTTGTCTACATATCCATCAGCAAATATTCTTTCATTTTCTTACAAGGACTAAAATATTATAGTAATAATTAATACTGGCTAATTTTCTGATGGCTATACACTTAAGTAATTGATTTGGAGACCATTGATCTTTTATTCCATTAGAAAATCATGAGTCTATCAGGTCAATCAAGGGTGATCATTCTCCAAGATGATTGAATGTTAAATTCAGTTTGAGAGAGAAGAGTGGATCTAAGACTCATAATTTAAATTAAAGAGCAATTAGGAGGGCATGAAAACAACTAATGATCGTGAACTGACAATTTATATTACAGGTTAAACCAATAGCAGTACTATGGTTGATGTTTAAAGGGATATTTCAGAATACACATGTTCAGGTATGTTCCACCGAGAGCAAATTTCAAGGACCTCCATGGTTAAACTAACCAAAAAAGTCAAATGATTGCATTTGAAAAAGCAAATAATTGTAGAAATATGGCTGATAGGTCAGAAGATGAGACAGATTATAAAGCACAGCAAAGAGTGACTAAACGATTAACAAAGAGGGAAATGTTTGAGTACCAGAATGATAGCTCGAAACATAAAGACAGACAGTAAGGGTTTCCGCAGATGTTTTAAAAAAAAAACTCAGAAAATGAATGTTGGTTCAATAGAAAGTGAGTCTGGGAATTACTAATGGAAAATGAGATAGCAGATGAATTGAACAGGTGTTGTTCCTCACTACAGAGGTCACAAGTAGCATCCCAGAAATAGCTGAAAATCAAGAATTGGAAGGGAAGAACTGAGTTGCAACACCAGGGAAATAGTATTGTCAACTCACAGTTCCAACAATTTGCCAAATCCCTGGTCCTAAAATAAATGGCTAGTAAGATAGTTGACGCATTGCATTGATTTTAATTTTCCAAAATTTACTAGGTTTGGGAAGGTTCCATTAATTTGGGAAAAAGCTAATATTCAAACTATTGAACATCTGAACGAAGCTTGGAGAGGACTGCTGTCTTTGCTCTTGCTCACTTGTGAATGATGAATCACTATGTGAAAATCCAGGGTGCTGTATGTATCTGCGCTGGGGCACATGAACTATGAATTCTATCATGACATTCATTCAGAATTATGCCTTCTGAGTATTTGTCATCTGGGAACTTCAGTTGCAGCTGTGCACTTGAGGATCCTGTCAGTGATAAATTACATGGGTGGTGGGGGTGGATTTTCTGACCTTGCTGTGTCTGGCACAGATCATACTGATCCCGGAAATTAGCTTGTGGGCCTAAAAATAAGTTTTGCAGCCAGTGTCGAACAGTTTGCAATCATCCAGGTCCCCTTCTAATGGCGCAAACCAGAATGCGACCAGAAGGGAGGCAAGGCTGATTAGCATAAGATTAACTGGATTTCAGTCTGGTGAGCTCAATATGTGATTGTCACCCCTTGAATGCTCCCATCTCTCTGACCAGATGCCACATGGGCACAAATCAGTATTGATCCTTTGAAATAGGTTCAGGCACAACAGATGCAAGGGTGAGTGAGGAGGTGAGTGGTGTTAAGCACCAGCTTCCAGGTTGCATGAGCCACTGCCACGGTGTAGGGGCTTGTGCTTGGTGAGAGTTCTCAGGAGGTCGCACCGTGTCTGCTGAAATATCTCCTAAAGGTTTCATACGAGGTAGCGTTCAAACCCACTGATGTAGTACTTGTTACCCTACCATCTATCTAGGCTAGGCCCTACTTTTGACATTCCATGCCTGGCTGCAGTAACAATTATAAGTACCAGTTCTGGCACTGTTACCCCAATCAAAGGAGTTTGGCAGGTCCTAACATGACTCTTCACACTGCATGAACTCTGTAGTTTGCCCTACCATGGGCATCTGTCACATGAAAGTCAGGGTGCTTTCCTATCATCTGCCTGAACTGTACAGATGTCTGGAAGCTAGCTAGCATCATACATCCAAGTGGGTGCATATATGTTTATACTGTAAGGTTTCCTCAATGAGGACTTCACACAACCATCCTTTGCTTTATGGGAACACCCAGTATGCCACACATTTGTCAGTGGCCTCTGGTGTCAGGAGCCCATATCTGGGGGGACTGGCCATCTGGAAGGGTAGGTTTGCACCACACACCAATTACACAACTGCATTAGGGGGTGCAGAAGGCATATGAAGGCAGGGTACAACTATCTGGAGGCTATTGATGACCATGAGGAAGCCTGGGCAATGCCTTTGATTGCTAAGGTGATGATGTGGCAACGGTTGACAACCAGTAGAGGTGGTACATGGCACTGAGGATGGTATAGAGTTGAACCATGAATGTTGGGATTAAGCAAGCAGAGCTGGCAGTAATTGTTGTGCTGCTATGGGGACTGGACCTGGAGTTAGGTGGGTGATAAGGCTGCCGTTCCAGGCTGTCAGTCTATGTGAGTCTCCATGGCCCTCACTTTTTTGAAATTGCTTAGGGTGCTGGTAAGTGATGAACTAAGGGATTATGGACTGCAGAGTTGCACTTAATGGTTGGGGAACTATTGCAGAACGTTCTGATGGAGAGCGTCAAACTCTACTTGGAAATGCATGGGTTGTTTCGGGATTGTCAGCATAGTTCTATCAGGAGGAGGTCATGACTAATGAATTTGATAGAATGTTTTGAAAATGTGATCCTTTGATTGGGGTAACAGTGCCAGAACTGGTGCTTAAAGTTGTTACTGCGGCTAGGCATGGAATGTCAAAAGTAGGGCCTGGCCTAGACAGATGGTAGGGTAACAAGTACTACATCAGTGGGTTTGAACGCTACCTCGTATGAAACCCTTAGGAGATATTTCAGCAGACACGGTGCGACCTCCTGAGAGATCACCAAGCCCAAGCCCCTACACCGTGGCAGTGGCTCATGCAACCTGGAAGCTGGTGCTTAACACCACTCACCTCCTGATTTATGATGGTTGCATCACATGGTCAGGAAACCTGGTGAGATCGATCTGCAAGTGGCTTAGCAACAGGACACACAGGATAGTGGTAGAAGGCTTTTGAGTGACTGGAAGCTGGTGTCCAGTGGTGTATCACAGGGTTCAATGCTGGGTTCCTTTATTGTCTGTTATGTGGATACCTGGCATGGTTGTTAATGTGAGGGGAATGGTAAGTTTTGCAAGTGATACCAAGGTTGGTAATGTGGTTAATTGCAAAGTTATAGGTTACCAGCAGCCAAAGGTGGTTGGCCAGATGGGCAAGGCAGTGGCAGATGGTTTTGGACCCTAAATGCAAGGTGATTCACTCGGGGGGGGGCGAAAAAGTAAAAAGACAAATGGGTATGTAATGAATGACAGGACACTAGGAAGCTCAGATGCATGGATTGATCTTGGGATGCTTATTCGTGATACCTGAAGGCAGCAGAGCGGCTGGGTAGTTACGAAGGCATAATAAAACACTTAACGTTATCAATCGTAGCATAGAGGAGCAAGGGCGTTATGTTGGAGCTATACAGAGCATTGGTTAGGTCACAGTTGGAGTACTGTGTGTAGTTCTGGCTATCCCTCTATCGGAGGGATGTGATTGGTACTGAGGAGGTTCACCAGGATGTTGCCTGTGTTGGAACATTTGAGCTATAAAGAGAGATTGGATAGGCTTAGTTATTTTCTTTAGAGCAGAGGAGGTGAGAGAATATAAGAACAAAAACATAAGAAGTAGGAGTAGGCCGTCTAGCCCTTCGAGCCTACCCCAACATTCAATAAGATCACATGATCTGAAAGTGGTTCAGTTCCAGTTACCTGCCTGCTTCCCATAAAGCTTAACTTCCTTATCGACCAGAAATCTATCTACCTGTACTTAAACATATTCAATGAGGTAGTCTCCATTACTTCAATGGGCAGAGATTCATCGCCCTCAGAGAAGTAGTTCCTCCTCAACTCTGTTCTAAACTGTGCACCCCCCCCCTCCCCCACCCCCACCCCTATTTAGAGGCTATGCCCTCCAGTTCTGGTTTACTTTCTAAGTGGAAAGAATTTCTCTACCTTTTACCCTATCTAGCCCCTTCATTATCTTGTAAGTCTCTATAAGATTTCCCCCCAACCTCCTAAACTCCAATGAGTACAGGCCCAATCTATTCAATCTCTCATAAGCTAATCTTCTCATCTCCAGTATCAGCCTGGTAAGCCTCCTCTGTACTCCCTCCAAGACCAATATATCCTTTCGCAAATAAGGGGACCAAAACTGCACGCAGTAGTCCAGTTGTGGCCTCAGAAGTGCATTGTACAGTTGCAGCAAGATACCCCTGTTTTTATATTCTGTCCCCCTCGTAATAAAGGCCAACATTCCATTTGCCGCCTCGATCACCTGCTGCATCTGCAGACTGAGTTTTGTGATTCATGCATAAGGATGCCCAGGTCCCTCTGCACAGCAGCATGCTGCAACTTTCCACTATTTAAATAATATTCCATCCTACTATTATTTTTTTCCAAAGTGGATAATCTCATTTGCTAACATTATACTCCATCTGCCAGGTCCTCACCCACTCACTCAGCCTATCCAAATCTCTCTGCAGACTTTCTATGTCCTGCACGCAATATGATTGACGCATGAGTTGAGGGGAATGGACAGTGTGAATTGGAAGTGGATATTTCCCTTGGTTGAGGGTTCAATCACAAGGGGTATAGTTTAAGGGTGAGGCAGGAGTTTGAGGACATTTGAGAAAAATATTTGCATGCAGCAGATGGCAGGAATCTGGAATGCATTGCCTGGGAAGATGTCCAACCCTTAAGAGTATTTGGATGAGCACTTGAAATACCATGGCATTCAGAGATATAACATGGATGCTGGAATATGGAGTTAGTGGAACCCTAGTGGCAGTTATTGTCAGTGTAGACTTGATATCCACAGAAGCCTTTCCCATGCTCTGTCTTTATGGATACAGAAACTCCCTGTGGGTGATGGGTCACAGAGAGCTGAGTCATGGCTGTATGGTGCAATATCCTTTTAATTGCTATGAGTTATCGTGTATGTTATCCTGTCCCTAATTACAGTGTCTGCCTTCATCTGTGCCCTTGTGGTGAGCCCACAAGTTCTTAATCTTACGTGGCTTGATGCTACGATTAGGTGACACTCCCTGCCGGACGCACATCAGAGGTGGAGGCGATCTGCTGAGTTCCCTGCCCTGTGGCCTTAGATATTCTTGATAAGCACCCTCTGGAGGATCGGGACTGCGGGGTTCTGGCTGACGTTTTGGTGGCACAGATGCAGATAGACCTCCCTGTTCAGCCTATTGTCTGATAGATGCACCGATATCAGGAAGGTTGGATTCAGAAGGACTGGAGACTGCCGCAGTCTCCTGGTGAGAGGTCTTGGGACTGCCTCTGCCCTTCCTTCTCCCTCAGTGCTACTGAGCCCCTGCAACACTTTGTGGGATGGAGGGGCAGCTGGAATGAGGTTTAGAAGCCTCTGCATCCCCTCGTGCTGCCGGTTCTGGAGGCCCAATATTGTCTGCATGATGGTGTGTGCACTCTGATAGCCTTCTGAGCCTGGACGAAGCTCTGGAACCCCTTGCAATTCCTACTATGTCTCGAGCATGTTTCCAAGCATCTCAGCCATAGTCCTTACAGATTTGGCCATGTCTTGGACCTTGCCATCCATGGTTATCATTTCCTGTCCCAGACTTTCCACTGCAGATGCCACTTTTGCACTGCTGGCCTGGGTGCCATGGAATGTCACGTGCACCATGATGGCACTGTGCTTCGGCAAGCAGGAGTTGTAACAGGGAGTGCCAGAAAAGTCTCAGGATGATAGGGAGTCAGATGTCAGACAGCTGACTCCCTAGCATCAGCAAGTGGCTAGTGTGGACATTCCCAGGGTGAAATGTGGGACTGATGCCAGAATGAGACAGATGGCCACTCATCCTTGCAGCCCGAATGAGATCGTTCATCTTCCAGCATTGGGTATACCAATCCTGAGTCAGGCCGCAGGCACTGGCTGTCATGGCTGCCATGTTTGAGTCCTTGCCCCTGGTTGTCTGCCCTCTTGGGTACTGAATGGCGCACTTCTCGTAGCTCTCCCTCTGAAACATGAGGCTGGTTTACATGCTACCTTCCTCCTGATATAACTGTGCATGCAGTGGGATCATTTAAATGTAGTTCCTCTTGTTGACAGTGCACAGCTGTGGCCAATTCAGATAAGCCATGAACTCAGGCAGTCCATAATGATGTGTTTCACTTGGAGGCTCTTTCAGTGCATTAAGTTTGGGATGATTGTGGTCTGGACTGTGCCGGACAGACTAGTATGGATCACTCTAGTTTTCTCATTGCTATGACGCTTAGTTTTGGGGGAAATTTCCATCCATCAATTAATATTGGAAGATTGTTGCAATGTTATGCAGATGATCATATTTCACTTGCTGCTGAAATTACCTCAGCATGACTGTTATATGACATGAAGATCATTGATATTTAATTCCATCATCAAGTACCTATACTGTACCAGTCTTTTCCTCTCCACTTATTGGGGATACTGAAGCAACACTACTCTATTTCAATTACTTCTCTGAACCGTATCAACTGACCAAGCTGTGAAGACCACCTTTGGACCTCTGCCTTTTTCTCGTATTCTGTGCTAGCTTAACCTTCAATGGGGATAACGCATACCTAGACTGTAGTGACATATTTTCACGAATGCAGCGATTTTGGTGTTGGTGCCTACGAGGGAGAGGTATCAAATTGCATAAAGATAAAGGTGAGCTGCAGTCATAAATAGATGAAGATGCGATGAAACACTAAGAATCAATTTGATGTGTATAATAATTGTGACCAGTGTCTTGATAAGGTAGAATGAGGAGTGAGGAAAGTGAGAAGCACACCAGGATAGGAATCAAAGTGCAACTCTGTACTCACCTTCCCTGATCTGGTTAGGACATTAAAGCTCTTCCTGCCATTAATACAGAAGTGTGGCACATTGCTTCAGCTAGTGATGTGCTTGGGTTCCTCCAACCATGCTGTATTCGGTTGCAGCAGTTTCTTCTGATCACTCCCCTGGCAATGCATTTAAGTACTGTGCCATTAAATTGATATAACCCATGGCCATTCAGTATCCATTACAATACTTCTTTCCCTCACCTTACTCCAAATAACTCCAAGTTTCAATTTTGAATTGACTCTTTAAGAGTTGCAGCTGAAATTGCTCGTGTGTCCGCATTCTACTCATTATCACATAGCTTCAGTGCCAAAACTGGATGTAATTTTGAGGTGTCTTTACTCAATTACCACAAGTGAGGTAATACATTTTGGAAGGATTAGCAATGCAAGGGCATACGTGATAAATGGCAGGAAGCTAGCAAGTACAAATAACCAGAGGGTGTATGTCCAAAGATCCTTGAAGGCAGCAGGTTAGGTAGATAAGTTGGTTAAGAAGGCATATCCCTTTATTAGACAAGGCATAGAACGTAAGAGTAGGAAGGTTATGATGGAGCTGTATAAAACTCTCATTAGGCCACAGCTAAAATACTGTGTGCAGTTTTGGTTGCCAAATTACAAGTTGATGGAAACTCACTAAGATGTTCCCTGGGCTGGTGCAATTCTTCTATGAAGAGAGCATGGCTAAGCTAGGATTGTTTTCCTTGAAGCAGAGAGGGTTAAGGGTGACCTGATTGAAGTGTACAAAATTGAGGGACATAGGTTAAACAGTAGTTAGATTCCCTTTAGTAAAGGGGGTTAGTAACCAGGGATAGGGGCTTAGATTTAAGGTAAAGGGCAGGAGGTTTGGAGAGGATTTAAGGAAAAACTTTTCCATCCAGAGGGTAATAGGAACCTGAAAAAGTGGTAGGGATGAGAACTCCTCCACATTTAAGGAGCATTTAGATAGCCTTATGATATGGCATTCAAAATGCTATGGACCTAGTGCAGGAGATTAGGACTAAAATAGATTGTGTCTGTGCTGGCCATCAAGCACCAAGTAGGGAACCATGGATGACTCGGGATATTGAGGCCCTGCTCAAAAAGGAAAGCATATGACACATATAGGCAGCTGGGATCAAGTGGATCCCTTGAAGAGTATAGAGGTTATAGGAGTAGAGTTAAGAAAGAAATCAAGAGGGCAGAAAAGGGACACAAGATTGCTTTGATAGAGCAGTTGAAGATTAATCTAAAGACCTTTGTATTTGTAAAAGGGCCAAGAATAACTAGAGAGAGAATAGGATCGTTCAAGGATCAACAAAGTCATTTGTGTGTGGTTCCACAAGAGATGGGTGAGATCCTAAATGAATATTTCTCATCAGTATTTATTGTTGAGACAGACATGAATGTTAGGGAACTTTGGAAATAAATAGTGATGTCTTGAGTGCACATATAACAGAGAAGGCAGTGCTGGAGGTTTAAATGCATCAAAGTAGATGAATCCCCGGGACCTGATGAAATGTATTCCATGATGTTGAGGGAGGCTAGGGAAGAAATAGCAGATGCTGTCACAGAGACATTTGAATCATTGATAGCTGCAGGTGAGGTACCTGAAGATTTGAGGATGGCAAATGTGCCTTTGTTTAAAAAAGGCTGCAGGGCAAAGCCTGGGAATTACAGGCCGGTGAGCCTAACATCTGTGGTGGTAAGTTGTTAAAAAGCATTCTGAGAGACAGGATCTACAGGCAAGGACTGATTTGGGACTGTCAGCATAGCTTTGAGAGTAGAAAATTATATCTGTCAAATTTGAGTTTTTAAGGGGTAACCAAAAAGCTAGATGAAGATTATGCAGTCGACATTGTCTATATGGGCTCTAGCAAGGCCTTTGAAAAGGTACCACATGGTAGGTTGTTGCTTAAGGTTAAATCTCAGGATCCAGGGTGAGGTAGTCAGTTGGATACAAAATTGGCTTGATGACAGAAGACAGAGTGGTTTTAGAGTGTTTTTCAAACTGAAGGCCTGTGACCAGTGTGCCTCAGGAATCAGTGCTGGGTCCACTATTATTTATCATTTATATTAATGATTTGGATGAGAATTTTAGGAGGCATTGTTAGTAAGGTTATAGATAATACCAAGATTAGTGGCATAGTGGACTAATGAAGAAGGTTATGTAGAATTGCAATGGGATCTTGATCAGTTGGGCCAGTGGGCTGATGAATGGCAGATGGAGTTTAATTTAGATAATTGCGAGGTGATGCATTTCAGTAGCTCGAATCAGGGCAGGACTTATTCAGTTAATAGGACATTAGAACATTACAGTGCAGTGGTTCATAGCTCCTTGAAAGTAGAGTCACAGGTGAACAGGGTGATAAAGAAGGCATTTGGCATGCTTGGTTTCATTGGTCAGAACATTAAATATAGAAATTGTGATATCCTGTTGAAATTGTACAAGACATTAGTAAAGCCACACTTGGAATACTGTATATAGTTCTGATCACCCAATTATAGAAATGATATTATTAAACTAGAAAGAGTACAAAAAAGATCTACTCGGATGCTACTGGGACTTGATGGTTTGAGTTATAAGGAGAGGCTAGATAGACTGGGACTTCCTTTCTCTGGAGCTTAGGAGGCTTAAGGATCTTGTAGAGATCTACAAAATGATGCGGGATGTAGATGAGAGAGATTGTCAACAGTTTTTCCCAAAGGTAGGGGAATTTAAAATTAGAAAGCATGGATTTAAGGGAGAGGTGAGAGATACAAAAGGGTCCAGAAGGTGATGAGTGTGTGGAATGAGCTGCCAGAGGTAATAGAAGAGGCAAGTACAATTTTGTCTTTTAACAAGCATTTGGACAGTTACAGGGTTAGATTGGTATTGAGGGATATGGTCCAAAACACATGCAATTGGGACAAGCTTAATGGTAAAAACTGACTAGCATGGGCAAGTTGGGCTGAAGGGCCTATTTCCATGCTGTAAACATCTATGACTCTCTAAATGGATAGACCACACATGGATTCAATAAAGGCAAATGTTTGCTCATCTACTGGGGATCTAAATAAGATTGATCAGTGAATATTCTGGTAGTGAGAAGTGAAAAGCAGTGAAGGTATATATGCAGGACATTAAAATATCATAGGCAAAAAAATCAAATGGCGATTTAAATATTGACCTGTATGTCCAGAGAAGTAAAATGCAAAGGCTTTGATTCACACTACAGCTATGTGAATCCCTGGTTCAACCATTTAAGGTGATGATGAGGTTTTTCTCCATCTACTCTCTTTCCACTGGTTGGGTAATCTAAGACTAGGCAGCATAGCCTGAAAATAAGCTGACTTTCAGGAGTGACCTTCGGAATTATTTTTACACAAGAAAGTTGGTAAAAGTTTGGAACTTTTCCACAAATAGCACTTGATGCTGTTTCAATTAATTTTGAGACATTTATATTGGATTTAATCAGGTGTGTTAAGGAATATGGGGCAAAGTGGACATATGGCATTAAGCCCATGATGAGTTATGATCTCATTGAATGGTAGAAGGAATTGAGAGGCTAATTTGCCTACTTTTCTTGTACGTGTGACAGACTTTATACTAAAATGTCCTGCAGCTTCTGAACCTCATCCATCATGTAAAGCTTTCGTGCTTTTTTCACCATTAATATGTTATGTCTATATGTGATTGTTTTAAATTTCCAAAATTGCTGTTCACGTTTCTTAATGAGGCATTAATTTAAATTCCAAGTATTTTCAGCAATTTAATTATTTATTCTTGATTTCTGTTAGATTTCCTACCATTCATAATGCAGCAAACTAGTGGAATTGAAGCTGCCTAAATGGAATATTCATGGAATGCAGAGTATTCTTGTATATTGTAGCCAGGAAGTCTGAATCTGAGTTGATTTGCTGAATGCAGAATCAGCTGTTCAAATTTGAATCCCCCAGGAAGCTGACTGTGACACACTTCAAATTTGAGGAACCTTGTGCAAACCCACAGTCTCATATATGCCAATAAATGACTTTATCTTTCAGTAATGCAAAATTTTGGACGTTTGAGCAGGACCAACTTAAAGAACTGATGGTCTACAGGAGCACTTGGCTCCTGTTGTTTCACTTGCTAAGTATTTATTGGTTAGTGAGAATGCTATATTTACCTACATTCTCATCTGTTGCCAATGTTTATTTGAACCATTTGAATATCATTGGCAAATTTTATACCTTCCTATCTGACAGTCATTTTCTTTATGGAAAATTGCAAGCTCAAAGTAGTTTGAACTAAACAGTGCATTTTTTATATGAACTGAAGATTTTTTTCTCTCCTTAATGCAAAGTGAGAGTTTTGGATTTTACTTTTTGTTTTGAAGTACAGTTCAACAGTCTTTAATGATGCACTGGACCTACTATGTGAGGGAATGCCAGTAACGTTCAGGAGTTTTCACACACACAACTTGTGATAAAAATTTACAAATGTGCGATTTGGTTTGTCATCACCTCTAAATAAGGCAGAGGTCAGAAATGACAACTTGTACAATTTTGGAATGAAATGAGTATTTCCTTTAATCAGTCACTCACTGTGCAGCAACTGTTCAAATACACCTAAAATAATCTCAAACCGTTAGAACATTTATAAACTAACTGTTTAAAAAAAAACTCATTCATAATCTTGGGTTTCTTTGACAGTTTACAAAACAATACCAATTCATTTATCTGCACTTTGATTATTTGTAACTTTAAAATACTTACTTCCCCCTAGCTACAGAGATGAGTGTTAGAGGCAGCATTCTCTCTCCACTCAAAGGAATCGCAGACTTGACAATCAATGACAAACCTACCTGTTTAGAAATGGTTTTCTGAATGAACTGACTGTATACTGATGGATGTATAAGTTCGTGCAGAAAGTAGCTAGTGTTAAATTCAGTATTCATCTGAATAAGCTTTATTTTAAACAAGCTGACTTCATATTGACTATTTTGAAATCCGAAATTGCAGACAGGATCACTAAAAGTTGACCAGTGATCATTGATCTTTATTTTTGGAAGCAGAGATTGCATTTTGAAGGAGCATTTCGTTTTTTTTTTGGTGGGTGGTGGAGTTTTGAGTGACTGACGAGTTTGATCAAGAATTTCACCATAGATAACACTGGAAGGAGTGGAGCATTGCTGAAGAATTTTGAGTTTCTCACATAATTTCTCTAAAAATAATCGCTTTACTCCAAAAACAATTTTGGAAAGTAAGTCAACTAGTGGACTTATCGCGTAAATTTTGATTGAAGAAAGAATGCAATGCATCTTTATTTTCTTCTAACTCTGTATTTGAAAAGGTGCAACCTTCCAATATATCTGCATTATTCCAATTCTGATCTGAACATTTCTGATTTTCAATCATTCAATTTTTGGTAACAGTAACTCTAGCAACAAACTCTCAAACCTGAAAGTTTCTCTTTGCACCTCTATCTCCTTTTTTTTATATAGATGCTCCTGGTAACTTATCTCTGACCAGTCTTTTTGTCATCTACTATAATATCTCCTCAGGCAAGTTGATGCCAAATTTTGCTTTAACACTTTCATTCCTCACTGGTTTGATTCTATCATTTGATGGTTTCTCTAATTCTTGAGTTGTGTGACAGAATACCTCAGAAAATTTCATAGCACAGGTTAACATGGGAAGCCAATGATAATGGTCTTTGAACTGCTTGATATTTGCAATGTTTTGTATCTTTAGATTTGAAAAAGCAATTATGGCAATGAGGTGGCAGTGGAAGAACGAAAGGATGCAAGAATAACCATGCCGTATACAATTTCTGACCTCTTTGGAACTTAATTTCATTAAAGGAACTTATGTTTTAAAAAAAACATATGTTGCAGATGCTGGAGGTCTGGAAAAATAACAGAAAATACTAGGAAAATTGAGTCTGGCAGCAAAGTGTCATGTTGGACTCAAAGTTAACTCTTGTTTCTTTGCAGATCCTGCCAGACACACTCGTTTAATCAGCATTTTCTGTTATGAATGTTTTTTAAGCAATCAGCTAAAAATTTGATTAGGTCATTAAAGGTTGCTGAATGTTTAAATGTGCTTATCTTTAACTAAAGATCATTTGAGGTAGTGGAATTATTTTCTCTTGTATTGTTCAGTACAACGGTAACTGGCATTCAACTTTGGTTTGTTGTTTGACATACTTCTGGCATGGTATTGTCTCCCTACTTACTTTCTGGAGTTTTTGTTCAATTTTTATTTCATCAGATGTCCTTTTGCAAGTAATTGTGTTGTGACTCTTTTTGTGCACTACAGTGTGCTGTATCCTCTTATTAGTTAGGTAACTGTCAGGATCACTCGTTATAGAAAAATTAATCTATTTGGAAAGAAATTAGGATTGTTTGGTACAGTCTGAATTTTATGCAATGAAAAAATTACTGAAGGAGGTATAATATATCTTGTTTTCTTAAAAATAAAAACTTTTATAGATTGGGGTTGCTTAAAATTAAGTTCTGCAAGGATACTATATATTTCACCTCTTCAGAGCAGTCATGATCACAACTGGATTTTGTGCAGCTGGCTTAAGATTTGAACGTTACTAACATTGTTAAAAAGTTGAGTTCAACTGGCAAACCACCTGTGCCCAAACAACTGAAGTTTTCTGAAGAGATGAAGCTTGCTTTTCTAAAAAATAATGCTGATTGGAATTTTAAGGAATTCAGAATGCTGCTTATGACTTTGGAGGCCAGAGTTTTGCAATCTTGAAGGCTGGAATTTTTTTGGTGCAGTTTGATTATTTGTTGTAGAATTTTTTTAAGGAATAGAGTGCATAGAGCTGCTTTATGTACTATATTCCTGTAATTTCAGGCAGGGCAATCTAAAGAATATTATGAACTTGGTGTCCAGCAAGATAAACAGTCCTGCTTTAAAATATGACTGACTGTCTTACAAATCTATTCACTCCTAATCCTGCTTGAATATTATGCTAACCTCTGCTTGAATCTACAATGAGTTTCAAACTAAACTTAGGAATTTGTTTGTCAGTTTAAAAGTTCCAATTTCATATGATCTGAATAGCAAATTCAGATAAGTGGAACTTTTGGATCATAATTGCAGAGCTTTTCCCTCTCCAATGCAAATGTGTTGATGTGCATGAAAATGTACGGACATAAGAAATAGTAGTGGAAGTAGACTATATTACCTTCCCCCGCCCCTGTCCCAACTCTGTACTGCCATCCATTAGGGTCATAGCTAAGCCTCTACATCAATTCTACTTGCTCATTATAATTCATCTCTTTGATTTCTGTAGTGCCCAAAGATCTATTGATCAAGGTCTTGAATGTATTCAACAGTTGCACATTTAAGTCCTTCTGGAATTTTTAAAAAAATCGATGATTCATAATCAGAGAGAAGAGATTTCTTCTAGCCACTGTAATCATGGGAAGTTGCCTCTTAGAATTTATCCTGTCAAATACTTAAGAATTTCTTTTATTGCAATCACCTCATTCCTCTAGGCATGGTGATACACTGATTAGCACTGCTGTCTCACAGCGCCAGGGACCTGGATTCAATTCAGACTTCAAGTTACTGTCTGTGTGGAGTTTGTATGTCCTCCATGTGACCATGTGGGTTTCCTCTGGCTGTTCTGATTTTCTCCCACACTCCAAAGATGTTCAGGGTAGGTGGCTTGGCCATGCTAAATTATCCCTTGGTGTCAGTGGAATTAGCAGGGTAAATATGTGGTATTATGGGGATAGGGCCATTATGGTTGATGTAGACTCAATGGGCTGAATGACTTCTTTCCACACTGTAAGGATTCTGATTCTTCTTCCAGAGTACATAGGCCCAATTTTACTAATGTCTTTACAGCTGTAGTCTCAGCAAAACCCTACAGAATTGTAGAAAAAGTTCTTTACTCTTGTGTTTCATTCTTAAAAGCTAATGTACCATTTGTCACCTTAATTGTTTACTTTACTTGAATGTTAAATTTCTGTGACTTGTAGGATCTGGGAATCTCTAAATCCCAACATGTACTAACCTTTTCAAAAAGTATCTGCTTTTTTATTCTTGCCAAAGTGGATAATTTTGCACTGCACATATTCCAATTGCTAATGTCTTGCCCAATCACTTAACAATACTGATGAAATTATTTCAATAGATATAATGCCTTCAGCACATTCTCCAGATCTAATGGGACAACAGTTAAGCAAGCACTGGTACCTAACCTTGAAGCCAGTTTCACAGGTATTCAAGCAAAATTCTTGCAAAACCAACTTTGATGGGCTGGGCAAAGCTTCTGGCCGTCTAGATACAATCTTCAACATCATGTCCTGTTTTCTTAATTATCAAATGGCCAACATTCCATGGCAAAATAAAAAAAAAATGCTTCAAAGATGTTCTGAAACCCTCCTTGAAGAGTGACAACCTTGACCTTAATTGGGAGGAGCTTGCTACCAGTCCTGTAGAATTGCAACAATTTGTCCATCAAGCTGTTTAATGTTTTGAGTCACCATGTCTTGATGAAACAGAGTAGTAGCTGGGAAGGCTAGAAAAGGAAGCAAATCTTGCATTTGAAACCCCAGTACCTCATGGATCTAAAGATCCATGAATTATTAATCAGTCTTTTTGGTTGTATGAAGATCCATGGCAGAAATTTCTGAACATGATCCTCAAATAGACTTCATGAGTTTCTCTTGTATTATTTGTGGACCATCTACAGTTCAAGTAACCTCCCTTTTCTTACTTGAAATTGCACAATTAAGGTTAGCCACCCACATTTTAAGTATGATTTTATTGAGGAATCCTGTGTGAGTGGAACTATGAGATTAACATTTACTCAATTGAACGAATCGGGAGAAAAACCTAAGATCAACAGTTATTTGGAAACCCTAGTGCAGAAAACTTGCATTTGAATATATTCAGGAAACCAAAATCTGCTTAGATCTACCCTATCACTTTACACCCCAATCCCATGGACTAGTTGGAAGAATTGGAGCCAATGTATTAGGGTCTGCACAACAATTTTTAGAACATACTGCAAATCATGTTAAGGAAATATAAGCCAATAGGAAGAGAAAATGATTTGTTTTGAGCTGGCTTCTAGTAGTTGACTTAGCCCCTTAGTTTTTAAAAATAATTCCTCTTGAAAATTTCATGTTGATTGAGTTCAGCAAAATGCCACATGGAGAATTATGCTCAATACTCAATTGTGGAACAATTTAATGCATCAAAAGTTGGCATGCAGATACAGAAAGTTATTAAGAATGCTAATGGAATGCTGTCCTTTATTCCAATAAGAACTGAACATACAAAAGTACGGCTGTTATGCTTCAATTATACAGGGCATTTTGTAAGATTGTGTGCAGTTTTGTTCTTTTTTTAAGGAACAATTAAACAAGTTGGAGTAAATTGATATGTGGAATTGCAGATTGTCTTGTCAGGAAAGGTGCAATAGACTGGGCTTGTTTTCGGTGGTGTTTAGCGCATCATAGAATGAGTCATAGAAACCCTATACAGTGTAGAAAGAGGTCATTTGGCCCATTGAGTCTACACTGACTACAATCCCATCAGGCCCTACTTCATATCCCTGCATGTTTACCCACTAATTCCTCTAACCTACGTATCTCAGGATACTAAGGGGCAATTTTAGATGGCCAATCAACCTAACCCACACATCCTCGGAATAGTGAGGGGTGACTTGATTGGAGTATATAAGATCCTGACCCCCTTCCAAAAGAGGAGGGAGACAAAAAGTAGGTAATTATAGGACGATTAGCTCAACATCTATTGTTGGAAAAATGTTGGAATTAATTATTAAGGAATAACACACTTGGAAACACACCCGTCGCTACTACTGATTTAAAATAGGGATCATGAGTCTTGGGAGTCCCTGGGAAGTGTGTAAATAGATGATGATATTGATGTACTTGTTTTTATCCTACAGGTGCTTTGGTCCACCTTGTTGTCTAACGAGGGGCATACACGCAATGGGTCGTGAGAGGGCTGCTCTTGGATCTTTTTTGAGAGTATCCTAGTGCTTCACGTCATTAGCATACACTTGACCTGGACCATTTGATGGGCAACACAACAGCTCAGTGACTATCGCTGTGCTGTGCAGATACATGGATTTGGGCCTGTGTCTGTGGGAGTTTGCGCATTCTCCCTGTGCTTGAGTGGGTTTCCTCCCACATCCCAAAGATGTGCTCTTAGGCTAATTGGCAAAACAAATTCTCCCTAAATTGTCTCAAATTTGGTTTTTAATCCATAGATCTATAAACATGGACAGGATTGCAGGTAGAGATGGGATCATTGGGGTGGCGGCATGGGCTCGTTGGGCTAAAGGGCCTGTTTCCCGTGCTGTTTTGTTCTTTGAAAATCATAATCTAATCAAGTAGAATAAGCATGAAAGGAAAATTGTCTGATTAGTTATGAATCTTTTGAGCAACTCTCAACCAGAGCAGATAGAAGGGAACCCATAGATGTGTTGTATTTGGGTTTCCAGAAGATGTTCAGCAAGTTACCTCACAAAAGGTTGAATTGTAAGCTAAGAGCCCATAGGGTTGGAGGTATTATTGACATATATAGAGAATTGGCTAATTGATAGGAAATAGCAAGTGAGGATAGGGCATTCTTTTTCAGATTGGTGACCTGTCACCAGAAGGATTCCACAGGAACTGTTTACAAGATACATGAAGATAGAGCCATTGTGTATATTTAAAGCTGAGATATATTTTTGATCAGTCAGGGAATCAAGCATTACAGGGAAAGACAGTAATAAGTCTCAACGCCAGGTTGAAGTCCAACATGTTTGTTTGGTAGCAAAATCCACTAGCTTTTGAAGCACTGCTAGTGGATTTTGCTATTAAGTAAATCTGTTGGACTTTAACCTGATGTTGAGACTTTTTACTGTGTTTACCTCAATCCAATGCCGGCATCTCCATGTCATGACTATAAGGAAAGGGCAGGAAAGTGAATGGCAGAGCAAGTTTGAAAGGTTGAATGGCATACTCCTGTTCCTATTTCTTATGATTTTATGAATGATCTTGGCAAGGTGGATAAAGAAAGGATGTTTTCTGTTGTGGATGAATCCAGAACTAGAGGGAACTGTTTAAGAATTAGGGGTCACCTTCAAAGGATGTAGATAAGGAGAAACTTATTCTGAGGATTGTCTTCTCATTTGGCAAGGGAAACAAAGAATTGGAGCAGTGGGGGTGGGGGGGGGGTGGCTGTGGAGAGGCAGGCGTGAAGGGGAATGTAGAATTCAAAACACAAGCAGATCATTTGTATCTTAATCGTGGTGCAGGCTGAAGAAGCTAAATGGCCTACTTTTTCCCCTATTTTGTACATCTGTTAATAAAATTTATAGTTTCAAATTTGGGTGTTAAAATGTTTATATTTGAATTACTCCTCAGAATTTCTGTATTTTGGAATCCTTGTTAAATAGTTGATTGAGGGAGCTCCTCTGAGTAGAGAGTGCTTATTTTGGTGGCCATGTGCAAACGTGATGCATTCCAATCCAACTTATGTCATGACTAAGTAACCGTTGATATATAATTTTCACAGGCTCCATATAAATACAACAGTCGTAAGTTTTGGTGCCAACTTCTCCAGTGCAATGTTTATTTTCTCATTTCCCTTCCCCCTCAATGATGATGAACGCTAAAGGCACACTGGAGGAATGTTAAACATCTTCAGTTACGAAAATGTTTGAAAACCTGCCATTGTCAATGATCACCATTTTATTCCACTTTAAATTTGTAGGTCAGACGCAACAGTCCAGATCTTCCATAACTGGCAATCGTTGCCGCATTGCCACTCTGCTTGAACTTTTCATATGTGACCTATGGTGCTTTGCTTATCTGGCTCTGTCTTCCAAGTACAGCTTCTTCAGAATTCCTGGGTGTACGATTCCACAGAGTTCTGTTGTAACTCTGTAGAATATGGGAAGGGAGGATGAGAGAAGTAAGTCTTTTAAATGGTGGTTAGCACCGTTGTCTTAGCGCCAGGGACCCCAGGATTCGATTCCTGCCTTGGCTTACATTCTGTGTGGAGTTTGCATGTTGTTCCTGTGTCTGCATGGGTTTCTTCTCCGTGCTCCGGTTTGCTTCTACAGTCCAAAGATGTGCAGGTTAGGTGGATTGAAACCATAGAAACCAAAGAAAATTACAGCTCAGAAATAGCTTATTGGCCCATTTTTTTTGCCTACTCCCACTGATCTGCACTTGGACCATATCCCTCCACACCCCTCTCATCCATAAACCCATCCAAATTTTTCTTAAATGTTAAAAGTGACCCCTTTAATGTGCTAAATTGGCCATGCTAAATTGTCCCTTAGTATTGGGGAACTAGCTAGGTAAATGCATAGGATTGTGGAGACAAGACCTGGTGGAATTGTGGTCAGAGCAGACTCGGTGGGCTGAATAGCCTGCTTCTGCATTGTGGGATTCTAATGATTCTATAAGAGACCAGTGTGAATGCTAGTGAATGGATTAATGAGGTAAGAGGGGGTCAAGGTCAGGGTGTCAAGCTCAGGACGGGGGGGTGTATGATGACAGGGGGGTGGGTCACGTCTCCTGGGGTGTGGTGGACTTCCATTAGGTCCCAATGAATTTGGTAGGGCTGCTGTCCTAATGATTCAGATTGGAAGTTGTGGGCCAATGTTTTGCTTGTGGGTTTCTTTTGACATTAAAGTAGCCCAGATATTGGGCTTCATTATAACTTGTTCTAAGAAACTGCTGTCCCTCCATGAGTTACATTTTGAATTTTCAGCTAATGCCTATTGTTAAGTATTTAAAAGTTAGTGAAATGATGACAGAGTTTGGGGACATCAATCATTTTCAGAAAACTGTTAAATGAATGTTGTAGTCAACGCCACCCAAGAAGTTTTGGACCTACTGATTTCTGGCAGTCATGGAACACTTCTTAGCTTAGTAAAATGCATTTTAAGGATTCTTTTAAAAAGTTGAAGCAGCTGCTCACTGTTTGTTATACATTGCACTGTTTTTTTTCCTTTCCATTTCCCATGTAATCACTGCTTGTGTGTGGTTGTTGCTGGAGGGAGATTTTCTCACTCATGCATTGAAATCAGAAATACTTTGCAGCCCACTTTGTCTTGGGAGGCAAATTTTCCATGGAAATCTAGAGTATAGAACTTCTGGTCCTAGATCTGCACAGCCCTCTAACTGTAATTGTACATTTTGGATATATTAGCACTTTACTCCAGCATTAATTTCCAAGTTTTGCAACATTAAATATCATTTTAGCATAATACCCTTTTATGCTCATTTAAAACATGAAAACTGAGGTAAACTAGCCATTAATTGTTGAATAGTTGGACCAACTCTGAGCAACCTATACTTTGAGAGATGAGAATGTGTAAGACAGCACGATTCTGACATTGAAGATTACTTGTGAAAGTTAAAATTTTTGAATTATCACTATTCCCTTTTGTCTAATTATCTAAGCAAAACTAAATGCAATCCTAGAAAATGTGATTTTAAGCCAACCATTAGAAATGTTTTTAAATACAATGAAACTGGTAATCCTGATGAAACATTAAATTTATTTAGGGTCTGTGTCCAAGTTAGAACTTCCAATTCACATGATATGATGCCAAGACACTAATTCAAAAGGCTGCCTTGATTGGGGCTGTCTAAGGTTCCAGAATTTTTCTAAAGTGTTGGAACTGCAATTGGCAATCACTGCCAGTATTTTGAAACTTTGCATGTACGTTAGATTTTTGAAAAAGAAAACACATTGTAAATTATATATCTTGAGTGCACAGATCACATCAGATAACAATTATTGCTGTCTCCCTAGTCATAGCTTAAAACTTAATTTGGCAATTTTTTTTATTCAGTTATTAGAAAATACTGTTTAAGATTAGCATGTGGAATTTGTGCACTTCAGAAAAATGTGTTTCTACTTTTCCTGGAGTTGAGGAAAATTTTGATGCTAAAGAATTGTAAGTTTTTACACCTGTGCCTGTCATTCAAAGTGTGATTGCTGTCTGACTTTAATAATGCAAACATATTTAAAGATCCTGTGGTTCAGTTGTCTTTCACCTGCTTATCCAGAGAAGCCTAAAGAGTGTTTCACAGGCAGAATGAAAGCTGCACCTGTCATGGATATTTGAGGATTGCATTCCAATGTCTGATCTTTTAATGGCTGCAGACACAGCAATTTTAAGTGCTCAACAAATTCTCCAGTTATTTTACATTCAGTTATTTTACATTCGGCTATTTTGCAAGCTCCTTTTTATTGGATCACATTCAAAATTGCTATCCAGGGAGGACCTATTCTAATGCCACAGCTTTCAAAAAAAACTTTATTTACTGATAATCATCATGAACACAGGCTTTATTTAGAACAGATAAAATTAATAGACATGATGCATTTTTGCAGCTGATTTTTTCAATTTGGCAAATCCTCCTATGATATCTTACAGATTTTACAATTGTCATGTTTTTAATCCCATTGCTTGAACAGATTTAAAAAAACCTAACTACATGACTTCCAGTATTTTAGTTTTATATGTTTTGTCCATGCAAACTGAACGCCTCGTGCAATTAAAAAATAGTTTGTATAGTTATGTGGAGGTAAAGGAGATTTTGTATTTAAAGTTATTCAGTTATTTAAAAAGGGTGTTGCTTAGAAGCTGTCCTAAGGTCTGGAGAAATCTATTTGCACCTGTTTTTGTCAACTCAACTAAAATTCTTGGAATTTGTGTATAGAGATGTTAGCTTCCAAAGCCTGCTGTGCTGTTGCTGTTGGGAACTACTTAGATTATTTCAATCGGTTGAACCATTGGAATTCATTATTTTCCCACTCCCTGCTCACACCCCACACCAAACCTACCTGCTCTTTAGTTGCAGCCTGATCTGTAGACTCTCTCTCCTGATGGGTGTTCACTTTGTCATTTGTCTACTGTCTCTTGTGGGAAACAGACAAAAAAGCCGCAAGTTCCAGAAACTCATTGAACACAGCTCTGATCTAATATGTATGTCTATATGCCTGCTCAACATTTTTCAATGTTTGTATTAATAGTTAAGAAATTGGACTAATTAATCACGTATTTCACTTAAAGGTAAATTTCAATTCTGCCTTTAAGTTTCAAAGCAAATTGCAAATCTTTATGAATACTGTAAAACTGAATACTAAAAAAGGAGATTTGTGAATATCAAACTGCATCTTGTATAGTATCCTCCATCGGTTTGAAATAACTGTTGCTATGGACGTTTAGGTCCCAATATTTTCAAAGATGGCACAGATCGGACGATGCAGCAGAGTGTTTAAGGACACAATCTTTTTACTGTGTTGGGTAATTATTCCTTGACAAATTAACAGAAATGGAGGTGCTGGCCAAGTAAAAGAATTGTATTTTTATTCATACATGGGATATAGGTAACATTAGCTGAGCCCTTGAACTGTGTAGTTTGCCATGAATCTGGAATTACATGTAGGGCAGACCAGGTAAGGATGGTACATTTCCCTCTCCAAAGGACATTAGTGAACCAGATGGGTTTTTACGACAATGGTCACAATAGAATTTTAATTCCAGATTTTTATTGATAGCATTGAACCTGAATCCTCAGAATATTACCCTGGACCTCTGTATTACTAGTCAAGTAAGAGGTCTGACAACACCAATTTTAAATCCAACCAATTTATTTGATAGTGAACTTGCTAGCTTTCGGCCTTTGTAGCCCTCGCCTGATGAATCTTTGTAGCCTAACGAAGGCTACAAAGGCCGAAAGCTAGCAAGTTTACTATCAAATATATCGGTTGGATTTAAAATTGGTGTTGTCAGACCTCTTACTGAGTTGTCCCAGTCCAACGCCGGCATCTCTACATCATTACTAGTCAAGTGACAATTTTACTATACTACAGCCACCCTACGAATAGAAAATGTAAATAAAATATTATTCAGTGTAACAAATATGTATCATTTTGAAGAACCCTATTAAAATTGGAGTCTTGTGCGCATTTGGTAGTTTGGTAGATAATTGCAATGTGCCCACCACTAGAATGCTCAGCAGTACAAATAACAGTTGTCCAAAATTTGATCCCTGTGATGTACGCAGCATTTGTCTCGGTAGAATGTTGGATGAATTCAGCAAATGTTCTTGTTACTCCTGTCCAAAGGTGAAAAGTGATCTAGAAATATTCTTTATTACCTGATGAGCTTCCCTGCAAAGTGCAAGTGTACGGACATCAAATGAGAGTATGATGGAGCCGAGCTAAGTCACATTATATTTGAAAATTTATACCATATACAAGGTACTGGAGGGAGCCTAATTTAGCAGAGGAGAGGGAAAAATATTGATTTCTGTAATCGCGACAGAGTAGAATACTGAAGGAGGCCATTTGGTTAATCAAGATTCTGATTACTAAAACAAATTTTAACAGTCATTTCTGCAAGTATTCTGCTAGAAATTCACTTAATTTAAAATTCACTTTGCAATAATTTAAAGCAATGGAAAATTCTGGAGAACACAGATTAATAAAACTTTTGAGTCATCATGGATACTTTATAATGGAAACCGTAGCAATTATATAATTATTGGGTATCTTCTCCCAAGCCAATTTGGCCAGCTTTAAGGTGCTAATCGTTCAGAACCAGTTTCACTGGGTGGACACGTCGTTTGTATGCTTGACACCAGACTCCTGAGGCAATTGCTCTACTGAGCTGGATCGTGACAGAAAACTTACAGGAGGACAATGCAAACACATTAGAGATGTCCTTGAGTATCCATGAAGCATGCAAACAAACTCATCAATGTTGGAGACCCTAGCTTGTGACTGACCAAAATGGAAAAAGTTTGTTTGGAAAGGTACTGAACATGCTGAGAGTCTTTTTCAGAGATGAAGTCAACATGTTGACTTCCAAATAACTTGCCTTCCCAACCCTTCAAACGTCACTTGACCGCCACACGGCAGAGTCCATAAATTACATGTTGGACTTTTTGGCCGCCTCGAAACTTATCTGACCGGAATGGAAGCAAACGGTATTAAGTGGCATGTTGCTTGTTCTGGAAACTGCATTTATTAATACACAGTCCTGTTCTTTGCTGACAGGTATAACACACATGCATGTTGTGCCTGTTTTAACTAAACGAAATAATTGACAGCCATTTGCTGGTTCAGGGAACGCCGTAACTAATCAAAGTCAAGCTGCCTGGTTTAAATTTCAAATAGTGCCTGGTAGTTAACTGTCACCAACAAAGTGGTACATTCTGCATACCTGACATTGAAAGTCCACTTGCCAACTAGTAAGCATTCTCATCTCATACAGCATAAATTTGTTGATCCCACTCGCATTATATTGTTGTAAATGTCCTGATGAGTGCATGACAAAATTTTGAGAAAAATGTATTATTTTCAGCAGTACTCAGGTACTGTACTGCCAAACAACTTGAGGGCATCTTTGTGATAGTGAAAGTTTGTCTCGAAGACTGTGTGGTGGTCGTCTCTCCCAATAGTTTTTGACAAATGCATCAGCAATAGGTACGTTGGTACCCGAGGAGATCAGATGGGTTTCTTTCTCTTGTTGGCTTTCATCTACTGCACATCCAAGTCTGGCAGATATGCTATTCAGACTGCCAACTCTAGTCATTTGCGCATGTCTGAGCCGCTCTCTTGGTGATGAATACTGAAGTTTCCAGCTGGTGTACATGCTGTGCTTTTGCTTCCTGAGGACTACTTCTAAGTGCTTAAAATTTGCCCTAACTTACTATTGCACTGTTAACTTTTGAATATAATAGAAATCTGGGACATTGGCTGTAAGATATGATTTGGTAACTATGATTATGTAGTAGTACATAACTGGAGTACATGCTATGCTCTTGCTTCCCTGAGTACTAATTCCAAGCTGCTTGACTAGCCTGAAAGACAACTCTCCCAATGTTGGCCCAAGTCCCTAGATGTTGGGGCCAACAGATGGATGTGCCTTTGCTGTTTCCACTGCCTAGGTTGATGCTGGATGATCTGTCAGTTTTATTCTTGTTCAACTTTTCTGGTGAAGTTTGATTCAAGTGACTTGCATGCCTGGCCATCTGAGAAGGTAGTTAAGAATCGATCATATTGCTGTTGGTTTGGAGTCACATGTAGACCAAACTAGGTAAGGATGGCAGATGTTTTACCTTAAAGGGTATTCACAAAGCAGATGGGTTTTTACAATAATCCAGCTGTTATGATCATTACAAAGACTAGCTTTTAATTCCAGATTTATTAATTAATTCAATCTCAATTTCTCCAGCTGCCATAGTGAGACCTTGTCTTGGAAGCATTGGTCTGGCAATGTGAGGGGCTAAAGCTGACTAAATATATTCATCACATTTTAATAGTGTCCATTTTTCTTTTGGTTTCTACCAAGGTTAACAATCCAAAGCTCTCAGGATATTTACAAAGTGGTGACAATTTGTTTGTTTTTAATCACTTATATTGGGCGTGGATGGAAATCTCCTTCTTATCAAATGCTGTGCAAGTCAATGCTTTTGTCAGCAAACAGAAGACACTTCCTGTAACAGCATATGGAATAGTAAAGCTTGCTCTAGTTTATTCATCCTTTTATAGGATGAATAAACCAATGGCTCTCAAACCTTTTTTGGTCAAGGGGTTCTTCAAAATGGAAGAGGCTTATAATGCTGCCAAGAAAAGTAGGAAGCCTATGGATTGAGGATTTTTACATTCAAAAAAGAATGAGTAAGAAAGAGGAAACACTTAACTAGCAAGTGACATAAAAATTTATTGTATAAGCTTATAATTCTGTAAAAGGTTCTGATTAGTGAAAATAACAGACTATCTTGGGGTCATCTTAGAGTAATGTTTTTCAAACTTTTTTTTCCAATAATCCACTTTTACTAAATGGCCGTTCTTGTGACCATGTCACAAAGATGTACAATATTTCTACTAACGTTATACGGTATATTAAACACCAGAGATCTATTTCCGATCCATTTTCCAATTTATTTGGGCCATGTTCCAGCACACAGGAAATTGGCGTCAGTATTTTATAAATTTCTTTTAACAAATATATTCAAAATAGATGTTTGAAATAAAATGGTACACTCTCACTTAATGTGGATCAGCCTTCCACAGAAAATTGACTACTGTCTTTTTGTGACACATTTCTTGTTTAAGATGCATCATTGAAATGCAAAGTTCAGCGTGCTGCTTTTAGGCAGAAATTTAATAGGATAGTCACTAATTATCTCTGTTACCATCCCATCAGTAAACCTCTCTAGTCAGCAGGGTATGTCACATAATTGCATTTTGCTGCATCCAGTGAAGTCTGTGGTTAATGTGTCATAGAGGTTTGGCCCAACTTGTCTATGCCATTCTTTCTTTCTTTTATAAACCCTTGAGCTAATCTCAATTGTTTGCATTTAGCCCATATCCCTCTATACCCATATTACTCGTAGTAAGTAGTCTGAAACACCAGGTTAAAGTCCAGCAGGTTTATTTGGTAGCACGGAGCATTGCCTCTTCAGGATTTTGACCTGGTGTTGTGACTACTTACTGTGCCTACTCCAATCCAATGCTGGCAAATCCACATTACATTATCCATGTAATTGTCTGAACACTTTTAAAAAGACAAAATTGTACCTGCCTCTACTACTACCTGTGACAACTTGTTCCAGACATTCTCCTCCATCTGTGGGGAGGAGAAATGCCCCTCTGGACCCTTTTTATATCTCTCTCCTCTTACCTTAAACCTGTGCCCTCTAATTTTATACTCCCTTATCTTTGGGGAAAATGACTATCTAGCTGATATATTCCCTACATTATTTTATAAACTTCTCTAAGATCACCCCTTGGGCTTCAGAGGGAAAAGCTGCAGTCTATTCAGCTTCTCCTTTATAATTCAAACCATCAAGTCCCGGTGGCGTCTTCGTACATCTTTTCTTCTGCGTTCTTTCTAGTTTAATATCCTTTCTATAGTAGGGTGACCAGAACTGTGCACAGTATTACAAATGTAGCTGTACCAATGTCTTGCACAACTTCAACAAGATGCCCCAACTCCTGTATTCAGTGTTTTGACGAATTAAACCAAGCACGCTGAATGCTGTCTTCATCACTGTTCACCTGTGACTTCATTTCCATAAGAAATAGGAGCAAGAGTAGGCCATCCAGCCCCTCGAGCCTGCCCTGCCATTCAGTAAGATCATGGCTGATCTGCAGTGGTTCAGTACCACTTTCCTGCTTTCTTCCCGTAACCCTTAATTCCCTCGTCAATCAAAAACTTATCCACGCTTGACTTGAATATATTCAGCAAGGAAGCCTCCATCATTTCATCAGGCAGAGAATTCCAAAGATTCACCACCCTTTGCATGAAGAAATTCCTCCTCAACTCTGATCTGAAACACCCCCCCTCCCCCAGTCTTCAGGCTGTGCTCCCTACTTCTGCTATCTTCGTTAAGCGGAAAAAGTGTCTCAACCTCTACCCTATCTATCCCCTTCATTATCTTATACGTCTCTATAAGATTCCCTCTCAGCCTTCTAAACTCCAAAGAGTACAAACCTAGCCTATTTAATCTCTCCTCATAATCCAATGCCCTCATCTCCGGTATCAGCCTAGTGAACCTTCTCTGCACCCCCTTCAAGGCCAATCTATCCTTCCTCGAATGCGGTCACCAAAACTGCGCACAGTACTCAAGCTGCGGCCTCACCAGTACCCTGTATAGCTGCAAAAATACCTCCCTACTTTTATATTCTATCCCCCTAGCTATAAAGGGTAACATTGCATTTGCCTTCTTGATCACTTGCTGCACCTGCAGACAGTGTATTTGCGATTCATGCACAAGGATCCCCAGGTCCCTCTGCATCGTCGCTTGCTGCAGCTTTTCGCCGTTTAAGTAGTAATCCTTCCTACCATTATTCCTACCAAAGTGGATAACTTCATACTTGCTAAGGAGGTTTGAACCTATATCTCTAGATCTTTTTCTGTAACTCTTCTCAATGCCCTTTCATTAACTGAGTAAGTCCTGCCTTATTCAACCTACCAAAATGCATCACCTTGAATTTAATCTAAATTAAACTCCATCTGCCATTCGTCAGCCCACTGGCTCAATTGACCAACACCCTGTTGCAGTCCAAGATGACCATCTTCACTGTCACATCTTGGTGTCATCTACAAACTTACTAATCATGCCTCCTATATTCTCATCCAAACGATTAATATAAATGACAAATAACAGTGGACCTAGACTGACCCCTGAGGCACACTGTTGGTCACAGTTCTCCAGTTTGAAAAACCGCCCTCTGTCTTCTGTCATCAAGCCAATTTTGTATCCATTTAGTTACCTCACCCTGGATCCTGTGGGAATTAACCTTACGCAACAGCTTCCCTTGTCAAAGGCCTTACTAAAGTCCATGTAGCCAACAACTGCACTGCATTCATCTGCTCATCCTTTCCCATGTACTGCTGTAATTTTTTTAAAAGTCTCAATGATTTTTCTGTTTTTCGGATTCAGTAGCAACCTATTTTTGTGCACACGTTGGAGGGATGGGTGGGTTTAATGAATTGGATAGTGATATAAAGACTATACTTGTCAAATTCTGAATTTATAGTTTTCCTTCATGGTGGGAAATTTGAAACTCAGGCAGAGTCCACTGACTAGGCAAGCTGCACTCTGCTTCTACAGTCGCAACCTAACTGGGACTTGCTGTACATTTGGGGAATAAAAACACACTCCTAATTCTTTTTCTTTTCACAAAATGTACATAACTTGAATTGCGTCAGGCAATACTCAGCTTTCTCTCCATATCAAAAATCCTTATGCTGGCTATATCATCGTCTGAGAGGTCTTCATTATCATACTGTCTTCTACAAAATGTGTGCTGTAAACAGAATATTCTGTTTTTTTTTAAAGTAGCGTCACTGAACGTACTTTTTTTTTTAACGGGTTCAGTTTATAAAGAGAGGTTAGCCAGTGACCCATTTTGAACAGCTCCCCCACTTTGAAAAAGTCTGCCTTAGACAATCAAGTGAAATCATGAAGACTAAGTATGTAGGAAACATGAAACAAATACTTTTGTAAATGTCTTTGTGGTAGATTACACTAAACACTTCAAACATAGCAAACCAAAGGTCTGGTGAAAATGAAAAATTTAGGGGATTAAAATTGACAAAACCCTGATGGCCTAAGTCCTAGGGCTTCTGTAATAAGTCACCACAGAGATGGTGAATGCATTGGTTTTGCTTTCCAGCCTCTACAACATGGCCCTTGGATTGAAAGATAGCAAATGTAACTTGATCCTTCAAGGAAGGAGGGAAAGAGAAAATGGGGCATTTTATGCTGGTTAGCCAGACCACGGAAAAGATCTACAGTATATTAGGCTTGTAACAGACCACTTCTAAAATCAGAATGTGAATTACAGAATCAACACAGACTTATGAAAGGAAAATTGTGTTTGAGGATATAACTATTAGAATAGATAAAGTGGAATTAGTGGATGGTAATATCTTTAGATTTTTAAAAAGCATTTGATAGTACATGAGGTTATTGCACAGAATTAAGGCTCCTGAAATTGACTATACACTATAATGGATTGAGAATTGGTAAATTATCAGAAAACAATCTGCTATTTACAGTCTGTATTAATGACTGAGTAACTTAATCCAGTGGCATCAAACTGCATTTCGGCCAGGGGATTTTTCAAATTTCTGTCCCATTAATTTCTTACTCATTAATCCCTTGATTTCCCCATTATTTGTGTCCTACTGTAAAGGCAGACATATGTTTGTTTAATGTTTGCCATATCCTTGATCCCAATTTATGATATCTCCTCCTTTCTCTGCCTTTAAGGGCTATATGTTTATTTTTGCTGCTATTCTTCCTTTGTGTGTTTTATTCGTTCATGGGATATACACAACACGGGTAAGGCCAATTGCCTTGAAGTCTGATGGTGAATTGCCACGTTGAATACAACTGAGTTTGCTGGACTATTTCAGAAGGCAGTTGGGAGTCCACTACGTTTCTGTGATTCTGGGATTGCATGTAGGCCAGACCAGGTAAGAACAAGACAGGTGGACAAGACATTTTATGATAATACAATAGTTTCGAAGTTGCTGTTACTGATACTAATTTCAAATTTATCCATTCAAATTTCCCAGTTTGTCTAGGAAGGATTTGATCTCCTTCCTCCAAATCGTGTCCAGGCATCTGGTTATTAGCCCAGTAACAAGATAAGCTCCTTTATCTTAAAAGAAAATTTTAATATGTTGTCTTATTGTTCTTGCAAATTTGATCTCTCCAACTTTTTCACTCACTATCAATGTTTCAGCCATCTTTTTATGAAACAGTCCTTTAGGTGCACTACTTTTCTTGGCAATGTTGTAATTTATTTTCTTTATTTTAATGCTAATCTTAGCTGCTATAGTCAGTCACGTCGATCATTTGCTGCTGGATTTCAATTTTTCAATGAGTGGTGATGAAGAATTAAGGACATGTTTAATCAGTGATCAAAATTTTAAAAAAATTCTAGAATTTGTCATGCATTTTGATATTTAAAATATTTTTATTGCAAAAATTTAAACTATATTAAGATGCTTTTTTAAACTTTAATTTCTTTCATAGATTAAAAATTGCCATGGTCTTCTCTTGTATATATGATTCATTTTTACAGTATCATGAAAAACTTCTGGTGTGAAGAACATTCTGCTTTGTAAGCTATATTTAAAGTGTTTGAACAGCACACTTAAATTCCTGAAAAACAATGGTCTTGTTTGAGTTACTTCAACAGTAATTCTTTACGAGTATAAAAAATCTTATTGCATATTGAAGAAATATATTTTGAGTTTCATGGTATGAAAATAATAATGATTCTTTAAACCTTCATTGGAAATGAATTTTGCTGCTACTGAAGAGTGTGAAGAAGTGAACAGAACTAGAGGGAGAAAAAAATACTAGTACGTAAAGAGTGCAGGGTGAATTTTTACTCCAACTGTATGGGACCAGCCATATCTAATTGGCTGTAAAAGGTGGTACTAGTGAAACAAGAAGAGTTTTAAATTATTGGAGGAACAAGATGAAGTAAAAACAGTTCTGGCTAATAAGAGAAAATGTGAAGTATAAAGAAAAATTACAGAAAAAAATTGAAACATAGGAAATGTGTGAGTAGCAGCAAAACTCAATAGGAAATGCTAACGTGGTGTAGCTACAACACAGGAATACTTGCATGTTACACGATGCTTAAGTGATCTGATAATGAACAGAGCAGATCAAAACTCTCCATTCCTGCCACAGGGCATGAATGGTAGTTGACAGTTGAACAGCAGAGGAGGCAGCTCCAAAAATCCCAACTCTCGATGAATTTGGAAACCAGCACGTCAGTGCAAAAGATGATGCTGAAGCATTTGCAATTATCCACAACCAAAGGCTAAATGGATGACCCAGAAAAGAAAAGTCAGGCTGCATGAAGAACTACTACCTGCTGGCTCTGACATCCATCGTTATGAAGTAGTTTGAAAATTTAGCTGTGGCGCACATCAACTTCAGTCATCCAGATGGCCTGGGCCCACTACAGTTCACTTTTCGCTGCAACAACAGCAGACACTATCTCACTAGCCTTATACTTAACCCTGGAACAGCTGGATACAAAGAATGAAGCAGCATGGGAAACAGGCCCTTCGGCCCAATGACCCCACACCGCCACCCCGATGTTCCCACCTCTACCTGTGATCCCTGTCTATGTTTATAGATCTATGGATTAAAGACCAAATTTGAGACAATTTAGGGAGAATTTGTTTTGCCAATTAGCCTAAGATCACATCTTTGGGATGTGGGAGGAAACTGGAGCACTCGGAGAAAACCCATGCAAGCATGGGGAGAATGCGCAAACTCCCACAGACACAGGCCCAAATCCATGTATCCGCACAGCACAGCGATAGTCACTGAGCTGTCGTGTTGCCCATCAAATGGTCCAGGTCAAGCGTAGACGAACGACATGAAGCACTAGGATACTCTCCAAAAATCCAAGAGCAGCCCTCTCATGACCCATCGCATGTATGCCCCTTGTTAAACAACAAGGTGGACCAAAGCACCTGTAGGAGAAAAACAAATACATCAATATCATCATCTATATACACACTTCCCAGGGACTCCCAAGGCTCACGATCCCTATTTAAATCAGTTTTCTATATCCCTCCATCTCCATTCTTTTCATGTGCCCATCTAAGTATTTCTTAAATAACTGCAGAGTGCCTGCCTCCACCACTTTACTTGGCAGTGCATTCCATACCCCCACCACCCTGTGTGTGGAAAAAACTCCCTCTAGCATCCAAAGTATACCTTACCCCCCTCACCCTAAGCCCATGACCCCTCGTGCTATTTGAGTCCATCCTAGGAAAAAGCTTAACCCTATTTACTCTATTTATACCCCTCGTAATCTTGTACGCCTCTATTAGATCTCCTCTAAGCCTACGTCTTTCTAAGGAAAACAGTCCCAATTTGCCTAACCTCTCCTCATAACTAAGACTTTCCATACCAGGCAGCATCCTGGTAAACCTCCTCTGCACTCTCTCCAGACTTTCCACGTCCTTCCAGTAGTAAGGTGACGAGAACTGGACACAGTGTTCCAAATGAAGTCTAACCAACGTTTTATACAACATTAAAGGCCAGCTCTTGTACTCTATACCCCTTCCTATAAAGGCTAGCATACCATATGCTTTCTTCACAACCTTCTCCACTTGCTCTGCCACCTTCAGAGACTTGTCCGCCTGCACCCCCAGGTCCCTCTGCGTCTCTATACTCTTAATAGGTCTACCCTTTATCATATACCTCCCCCATACATTCTTTCTCCCGAAATGCATCACCTCACATTTATCAGGATTGAATTCCATCTGCTATCTACCTGCCCAAGCCACCAGCCTATCTATGTCCTGCTGCATTGCCTGACAATGCTCCTCACTATCTGCAAGTCCAGCCATCTTTGTATCGTCTGCAAACTTGCTGATCGCTCCACTTACTCCCTCTTCCAAGTCATTTATATATATTACAAATAGAAGAGGTCCCAGTACCGAGCCCTGCGGCACACCACTAGTGATCGACCTCCAGCTAGAAAAACACCCTTCCACTATTACTGTCTCCTGTTACCAAGCCAGTTACTTATCCATCTAGCTACCTGTCCTTGTATCCCATTAGCCTTGACCTTTTCAACTCCCATGAGGGACTTTGTCAAACGCCTTACTGAAATCCACATAGACGACATCAATGGCTCGCCCTTTGTCGACCGTTTTCGACACATGCTCAAAAAATTCTACCAGATTCGTAAGGCACGATTTCCCTTTAACAAAGTCATGCTGCGTACCCCTAATCAGATCGCAACACTCTAAATGCCTGTACATCCTATCTCTAAGAATCCCCTCCAACAGTTTCCCTACCATTGACGTCAAACTCACCGGCTTATAATTTCCAGGGTTATACCTACTACCTTTTTTAAACAACAGTACAACATTAGCTATTCTCCAGTCCTCTGGGATCTCACCTGTGTCCAAAGAAGAGATAAAGATTTGCATCAGAGGCCCAGGAACTTCACCTTGCACCAAGCAGCCTAGGATAAATGCCATCAGGATAACAAGAACACTTATGTTAGCCTCCTATTTATTGACTGCAGCTCAGTCTTCACCATAATTCCAATAAAACTCATTTCCAAACCCTGTGTCTTAGGACTCTTTTTCTCCCTCTGTGACTGGATCCTCAGCTTCTTAACCCATGGACTGCAATCAGTAAGGATAAACAACAACACCTCCACAATTATCCTCAACACCAGGCTGTACCAGCCTCTTACTATATTCACTTATGACTACATGGCAAAATTATGCTCCAACTCCACCTTCAAGTTTGCTGATGACACCTCTGTAGTGTGTCAGATCTCAAACGAGATGGAGTACAGGAAAAGATAGTGAATTTGATGAAATGGTGCGACGACAAGAATCTCTCCCACAATGTCAGTAAAACAAAGGAGCTAGTTATCAATATCAGGAAACATAATGGAGGACATGCCCCCATCTATATCAGTGGTGCTGAACTTGAGATGGTCAAAAGTTCTAGGTGTTCAGACCACCAACAATCTGTCCTGTCCCTCCACACTGATGCTTTGGTTAAGAAAAGCTCATCAATGCCTCTTTTCTCAGAAGGCTAAGGAAACTCTGCATGTCCAGTATGACTTAGCGATTTTTATAGATGCATCATGGAAAGCATCCTTTCACAGCTTGATATGACTCTTGCTCTGACCAAGGTCTCAGGATAATGTATTGGGCCCAGCTATCTGCAGCTATTTTGTCAGTGACCTTCTGTCCATCCTAAGGTCAGAAGTGAAAATGTTTATTGATTACACAGTGAGGATTACCATTGATCAGAAATTAAACTGATCCATCCAAACACTGGCCTCAAAGGCCAGCTGGAGGTTTGGAATTCTGCAGTAAGTAAATTTCCAACTCCCTAAAATCAGTCCACCAGCCGCAAGGCACATGTCAAAAGTGTGACGGAATAACATCTAATTGTCTGGACTTGTGCAGTTCCAATAAAGTTCAAGCAGCTCAACATCATCCAGGATAAAACATCTATTTGATTGGTGTCCCATTCATCACCTTCTTTCACTCCAATGCACTTTAACACCAATGTACACCATCTACAAGCTGCATTGCAGCAATTTTCCAATGTTCCTTCAACAACATCTTCCAAAAGCATAACCTAAAGCACCTGGAAGAAAAGGTAGCAGACATGAGAATACCATTGCCCTGTCTTAGAACCAAATCATCGTTTGTTCACTTTCTGGGTTAAAATACTAGGTACTCCACAGTTTTACAAAGCAAGTTCAAGGCCACACAGATTCAACAAGATGGCTCACCATCACCGTGAAGGGCTATTTGAAATACCAATAATGGTCACATTCCATTAATAGGTAACTTTTCAAAGAATTTTTTATTTATCTTATAGCTACCAAGTCAAGACTTCCACAACTAGAGTCCTGATTCTAGATCTTTATTGCCCTCCTTAATGTTGCTTTTACATATAATTAATTGTACTGTTAAAAACTGTACAAGATATAATCTAGTCTATCCAACACTTGTGTAATATATGCAACTTGGAAACTTATGTAATTTAATGATTGTGTTCTGGAATTGCAGCATGAATGCTATTCTGTAATGACGCATTCCTGACAAACAGGTGCAAACTAAATTTTTCTGGCCGTATCTTGATCATCCAGGGTCAAATTTTTGTATCTTTTTTTAAAAACCACAGTATAATGCTGCAGGATTCTATTTTTAACCCTATATTTTATGCTTGTTTCTAATATCGTGCCATCAGTTATACTCATGTTTTATTATACATAATCTTGTGGCTATGTAGTATAGTGCAAAGGAAAATTTACTACTTGTCAAGGCATCCATTTACAGAAAATAGAATCGGCTATAGCTGACGAGCACTGAATTAATCAAAGATAATATTATGGAGATCAATTTAGATATCTGCTTGCAGTAATCCTAGTATTGTGGTGGTGGGTGAGTCCAAGAGGTGAAAAATCGTAAACCGATTCAACAATTTTGCAATGTTATGTAGCTGTTTTAAAGTCCAGTTGAACACATTATTTGGTTCACTTCTTTTGAATAAACAAGGAAGTAGAAAAGCCTCAGTCTGAACCATGTATGACATCAGCAGTACAGTGTGGTCAAGGTTTCATTCCTGTGCCATTAATACGGTGGGGTACATGTATTCTACTCTGAATTAAGATTGCAAACAGAACTAAAACTGTTATCTCTATGAAATCATATCAGACCTTTCTAAATGAGATTGCAACGCTTAAAGGTAAGTTGAATTTAACTGTTTGCAAACTGTCATATGTTATGTGACTCAACTTGAAGTCAGGTTTACAGATTCAGAAATGCAATGTCTTCTGTAGGTCAGTTTCTTGACTTCACTGTTTGGATTTGTAAGTAGTTCTAGTCAAAAGGCAACGCAATTGTATTTCAAATTCAGTGAAAAATACTGTGAGCAAGGTCCTGACGTAGTTTGTTTGCTAGAACTTTGTTTAAACAATACATTTTCTCTCCGTGCTTTGAACAAAATGGATATAATACAAGAATCTTGGCAAAGGACACAAAGCCATAGTTGGAATTAATCCTCATAATCACATCTTCAGCTTTCGAAGATTTAATGAAATTAACTTTTGAAAATAAAAAAATGCTGGTTACTTATATTGAAGAACTTGGGATGAGGTGAATAGTTAAGGCACACAACTCTATATTTATATCTTATAAACTGAGGGACCACAATTGTACTGAAAAAATAGGCTTGTATCAATTATTAAAATATTCAAATTTTGTAATGTAGTCTTTAATCTACATTGAACTAAAGTGAACTAATAAAAATGTTTAAAAGGAAAATTTAGAGATACGTTTTAGTCAGCACCTGATTATAAAAAATTCTTCTCAAATTCCTCTTTCAATGAAAAACTGCTCATGAATTTGAAGAAATTATGCAAACAGTTACATTGAAAAATATAACAAACAGTAATTTCCATTAATATGTGCCGGTAAAAATAAATGTCAGTTGCATTCAAGAGTACGTAATCAATTCCTTGGCCTTAAAGCTTCGCCCTGAATTAAACGAGAAATGGTGACCCTTTTTTCTGTGTTTGTAAAAAGTTTTATAATTTTACATGTCTGTTTATTAGAACCAGTAGACTCTGTGACCTAAGACGCTGAATAAATAACAGCTTGTCATTTGACCTATTAATCTTTACTTTTTGTTTATGTAGTGGTAGTTTGTTATTCACTGAACCAATAAGAAGAAAACTGCTAGATGTTTGGGTTAAAATTACAGAAATCCATAAAGCTCTTCAATCTAGTTATGCACTTCCACACCTCACCTTTTTTCATCCTTTTGAAAACCCAAAATTATTCCTTAATACAAAAATGTTACTAAAAGTTGTAATTTGTGATACTGAAGAATTCATTGTGAGTGGCATGTTAACATGATCGAAATTGAAATTGCAGTTTGTTAGCCGTGTATTAGCTGTAGTTTTTCATTATTCTTATGTATAGGTTGACAAGATACAACGAGCGTGTTATTAATCGACTTTTCTGCAAAGAAAACTTGATTTTGGTTCTTCAATAATTGCTACGCAATAACAATTTGGAAAAACATGGGCATGTCTCTAGTTTAGTAAAGTCCTTTTTAAATTGGCTTAAGTTCAAATACTTCAGCTAATACTACCATTAACTCCTCATTGTAATAACTTAATCAAGATATCTTTGCTTTTAAAACATAATTATAACGAAAGATATGAAAGTAGTTTGTCAATCAGGCTTCATCATCCTTTTCGCATGCAGATTCACGTATGGTCTACATTTGCGACAGCTGTCCTTTGCAATATGCTTGCTTCATTAACGTTGGCTTTAAAGGCCTGCCCTTGAACAGAACATTCTGCATTTGAGCAGTATCTTTAAATGGTGTCCTTTTACAAATCTTATTTTAATGGCAGTTGCGCTTCAGTGTTTTTCAAATTTCATAGCTGACAACAATATCTAGAGATTGAAAACCAAAAAAAACTCCAGGAAACAGTCTCTGCTTTTCCTATAATAGTGGCCATCTTTATCTTTTAGGTGTTTTTTTATCACAGAAGAATGGGCTGGTCTGACACAGTACAAGAAAACCTCTTGTTATATTTATTTTCTCCAATTCATCATGTGTCCTGTGCTACCCATATGCCATTTTATAATCAGAAATAAAATAGGACGGGAGAAAAGGTGGGGAGGGAAAGAAAAACAATCTGTCCAGTAAACCTCTGCAATATGCTTGCTTCATTAACATTGGCTTTAGTTTTTTCAACCAGTTGCCAAACAGATCTGGTATGTATGGTTGACTCATACATAGTGGGACCTCTCCGTTTTCTTTGCATTTTCGAGTGAAAATGTCAATACTACCTTTCTGGTTGACGCTTCATGGAATACTGGACAGAAGATACAGGCAAAAAGCCTCTGCCAGTTTCACTGAAAATCCGAACACAACTGGTAGATTAGACTCAAAAACAGAAACGGCTGAAAAATCTCAGCAGGCCTGACAGCAGTGGAAAGAAAACCAAGCTAATGGGAGCAATCTTCTGGCTCTTTATACTCAGGTGCTTTAAGTGCTTATAATGTATTTTCAGAAATAAAACATGGAGATTCTTTCCCTATACTTTATAAAGTAATGAAACTGGAAGTTTGCAGTAAACTGCAGTGCTGATGATTAATAGGAATCACAGGTTGATCCCCCAAAAAGTCAAATTTTCCTTATTGATTTTAGGAAACAAAATTTTAGAACAAGTTGAAGTCTTTCTTTAGTTACACAGCATCCTTTAAACTTCATGTTCTTCAAGCTGCTCTCAACACTTTACTGCACCAAAATTGTTCAATGTTTTGAGCATGATTGGTCAAATAAAACTGTGTAGAATTTAAAACTATTCAGTGTTCCTCTAAGCTAGGTATTGTACCAGAAACGTGCATGATTGTTCATAAACATCAGTTGCAATTCCCATGGTAATAGCTAGAATAAAGAACTAGCATCTGTAATGGTAACAAAGAAACTCAACTGATTCACCAATGCCCTTCAGGGAAAGAAACCTAAGTTACTGCCACCAATTCCTCCATTACAACCCTTATTCTGTCCCATTGCAGAGTCCCAGAGGTAGAAGTCCTGGGATAACGCAACATTCACTGTAGACCCTGTGTGTTTCAGGGTTTCAGTTGAACATGGATAAGGAAAACTCCTTATTTAAACACGTTGACCTCCTTTAGCTGATAAATCTGTACTGCTCCATTTTGAACATGGAAGAACTGAGGGTTGCAAGAGCACAGGATGTACACTAAGTGGAAAGCTTAAATGTCTTCCACTGAGAATGGTTGAAAAGCCCCATTGCTGACTAAATTGACCAAGTATAGAAAAATATAGTTGCCAGACTGTGGTGGTTACCAAACTCTTGCCCAAGGCCCAAAGGAAGAAACTTCTTTCACTTTATTATTGGCTATTATTGCTAGCCTACCTGTTGTTAGGTGCATTTATTCTTGACTGTAACAATTTAAGTGTATATTTTTCCATTTACTGTAACTTAAGTCCATGTTCACTGGTTACTGATGCATATGCCATTGAAAATGGTTTTTCATTATACTATATCAGTTGTTATTTTTAAACATCTCTATCAAATCTTATTTAATTTTCTGCTTTCTAAAGAGAACAATTCCAACTTGTCTCTGTATGTAGCTGAAGTCTTGCAGTCCCCCAGTACCATTCTTGCAAATTTCTTCTTCACCCTGTCTAAAGCATTGACATCTTTTTGAAGGGTGGTGCCCAGAATTGGTCACACTACTCCAGTTGTACATAAGTAGTGTTTTGTATAGCTTTCTTGCTTTAGTACTCTGTGCCACTATTTTAATTGCCTTGTAACCTGGCAAAGTTGTTAGCACTGCTGCCTCACAGTGCCAGACACTGAAGTTCGATTTCCCCACTTGGTTGGTGCCTGTGTGGAGCCTGCATGTTCTTCCCATATCTGCGCAGGTTTCCTTGCACAGTCAGAAGACATGATGGTTAGGTGCATTGGCAATGCTAAATTTTCTCTATGTACCTGAACAGGTACTGAGAGGGCGATTTTCACAATACCTTCATTGCTGTGCCAATGTAAGTCTATTTTTGACACTAAATAAAACTATCATGCCACCTTTTAATGATTTGTGCACAAACATCCCTAGGGGGTCTCTCTCTGCACTCCCTTTAAAATTGCATGATTTGCCTTGTATTGTTGCTCCACATACTTCTTCCCAAGTCATGCATCCTTCTCATTGTTCATTACATTCTTGTTCATATTTTGATTTTGAAAGTCCACTTGCAGAGCATAACCACTAGCCTTAACCTCTTCATCAAATAATTGAAACAAATTAGTCAAATATAATTTGCATTGATCACATCAATTTGCATCTGGCCTGGGTTATTGTCTCAGGCCTGTAAAATCTAACATTTTAAAATATTTAGATTATATATTTACATCTAGAAGAATATTTACTATAAATCTTTTTCAGTAAAGAAGCAATATAAATAGATAAAATGAATAGTTTATCTTTATAAGAAGATTTTTGGAGCCAAAGTATTTTGATGCTATTTTCATTGTATCATTGAAAATGTCTATGATCAGGTTGCTTAAATTAATACATGTGAAGTTTTAATATTCTGTTGTTAATATAAAAATATCACCTGCCAGACCAAAGAAACCGTAGCATAATGCTTATTCTGTTATTAATATGAAATCACCTGCCAGACCAAAGAATCTGTAGCATAATGCTTATGCTACGGAACTTCAGAATCATACATGTGTATGATTCTGAAGTTCCATAGTGTAAGCATTATGTGACCAAGTTAATCAAAAGAAAATGTTCTCAATTCTACTATGGCACTTGTGAATTTGAATTTAGTTAAGTGAATAAATCTCAAATACTTGTCATTAGTAAGATGATCTTAAAGTTGTTAATTTGCCATTTTAAAAACTCAGCTGATTAGTACCAGCAAGTGGGAAGGAAACCATCATCCTTGCCTCGTCTGACCAATGCATGATTGTAATGCTAGACTGAAGTGGCTGACTCCTAACTGCCCTCTGAAGGACCACTTGGTTATATCAACTACTCAAAATAATAGAACTACTTGACTGTGACCTAGGCATTGTATTAGAACCAAAATCCTTCTCATTAACCTTTGTGGACTAGTGCTAAAACTACAAGAGCTATTCAAAGGCTAATTAAACAAAAACAGAAAATGCTGGAAAATCTCAGGATCATCCTGCCTCAACGTTGGTTCTATTCTCTCTCGATGTAGAGATGCCGGCATTGGACTGGGGTAGTAAGAATCTAGCAACATTTTTAAATCCAACTTTTAAAGGCAACTTTGTCAGGCAAAGACGAAGACGAAAAGGTCGAAAGCTCACAGATTTACTATCAAATAAATCGGTTGGATTTAAAATTGGTGTTGCTAGATTCTTACTCTATTCTCTCTCCACAGATGCTATCAGACCTGCTGAGATTTGTTTATTCCAGATTACCAGCATATGCAGTATTTTGCTTTTGGGCTAGTTAAACACTCACTTTAGTCATTCATAGGATCATCTCAGCTGTGATTTTCAGCTTCTTTCACCTCTCTGGATATTACCGTTCCATGAACAGAGCAACACAGTGCTATTCAATTGGGTGGGACTGATCCTGGGCATACTCAACATTGATACCAGACTATGAAGTGTCCTGCCAAATCTCCTACCATTACCATCCTAGGAATCACAGGAAATGCCTTTAAACAAGTCACATAAATGCAGTGACTAATTTGAGTACAACTGAGATTGGGTATTCTGCAGCCAGTGCTCACCCCTTGACTTCTGACTGTCTTGTTTACACCTACAAGGGCACTAGTCAGAAATGTGATGAAATATCTTACTTGCCTGATTGGGTGCAGCTGCAACAACATTTGAGAACCTTGCCACTATTCAGGATAAAGCAGTCTAACTTGATTGGAACCCCATGCACCAGCTTAAATATCTGCTTCCTCCACCATAAGCTGCAGTGTATACCTGATGCGTTCTTGTAGTAGGTTGCATGTTTTGAAGGCTTCTTCAGAAGTACCTCTCAAAACAATTGTTTAGAAGCACATGGGAACATCACCTCCCCAGTTTCCCATCTGTGTCATCCATCATCCTTTTTTTTTAACATATGGCCAAGTAACTAGAACAAAATCCTGCAATTCCCTCCGTATTAGCATCATTGCAGTGCCTTCATCACATAGTCAGTTGTGGTTAATGAATAAGGTCTGCCACTGTTTTGAGGGCAGTTACATCTCAAAATAAAATATCAGCCTTGCCATTGGGTGTTTCATCCATATCTTGTGATTTTTTTTTTCTCTTCAAAACAACAGGTTGGTTTATCATGGTGATCTTTTAGAAATTTGAATTTGCAGGTTCTTGTGAATGCTCCATTTCATGCAGAGTGGCATATTTCCAGGTTTGATAGAGTTGTCCTTGTCTACAGAAGTGCAGATGCCTCTAGTAGAATAGTCCAGTCAATATTTTATGGAAATGGTGGCATTTGATCATTTTGGATTAATGTTGCAGTTTAGTAACAAATCCATTTGCCTTTTGTGACCATACATTTTACAGCTATTTTCAAGATACCTAATTAAATATTTTTAAGTGTTTATTATGCTCGTTTGTCCTGCTGTCCTCAATTGGGAAGAAAATGTAGTCTAGCTTGTATGCAAGTCAAGATTTCAGGAATGAAAACAAAAATTGCTGGAAATACTCTGCAGGCCAAGTAACATTTTTCAAAAAAAAACTGAGCTAATGTTTTGGGTTTATGACCTTTCGTTGGCACTGGAAGCAGTAATATGGCAGTTTTAAAGCAAATGTCAGGATTGGGAGGGGGAAGAATATAATTCAAGGTCAGGAATAGGATTGAAGACAATAGAGATGCCAAGGAAAGAATAATAGTACAAAGCAAAATGGGGAGATAAAGCTTTAATGATTGAAGTTTATTTATTATATCACAAGTAGGCTTACATTAACAGTGCAATGAAGTTCTGTGAAAATCCCCTAATGGGACATTAAACAAATAAAAGATGTATCTCGAAGAGCTGTAAATGAGAAAGCAGAGTCATTGCCAACAGCTGCCAATCGAAAGCAAACCAAAAGATATAAACAAAATAGGAGCAGAAATTATAATCTGAAACTGTTGAACTGAATGGGTGGCATGGTGGCACAGTGGTTAGCACTTCAGTTCTGGCCTTGGATGACCATATGGAGTTTGCACATTTTGATTTTATTTTGAGTTCTTATTGTTATGTGCATTGGAATACAATGAAAAGTGTTGTTTCTTGCACTATACAGCCAAAGCACAGCCATACCAAGCTATGATGCATCATAAAAAGCATTCTTCCTACATTTATCTGTAAAAGTTGATGAGAGTCATACTGCACATGCTGCATTTCCTTAGCCTTGTAAGGAAGTAGAGGTGTTGAGGGGGCTTTCTTAACTGTAGCATTGGCGTGGAGGGACCAGGACAGATTGATCACCCCATGTTTACTTGGATTTCGTCTGGGGTGCTCTGGTTTTCTCCCAGACTCCAACAATGTATGGGTTATGTTGGCTAGTCATGTTAAATTAACTTTGTGTCAGAGAACTGGCAAGATAAATACGTGGGGTTACAGACATAGGCGTGGGTGGGTTTGTGTCAGTGCTAGCTCAATGAGCTGAATAACTTCCTGCGCTGCAGTGTATCTATGATTTTACTTCTTCAAACAACTTAAACTTTGATTCTAACAGCCAAAATATGCAGACCTACTGTCAAAAAGACTTCAGAGCATGTCACATGACTGCCTTCATTTATTATTTCTTTAAAAGTGCAGTTTGGAAGCTATAATCTTAAACCCCCTCATAATTATAGCATTTTCTAAGTAACTGACTACCCTAGTATAACTAACAACATTTTGTTTAAGTCATTCAGTTAAAGTTAAGTTATTCTGAGTCAATAAACCAGACACGTTGATTAACATGCTTTTTCTTTTGCAGTAAGCTTATTTTCAGCTGCAATGCTTGAACTGTCCTAAGTTACATTCTTAAATATATCAGGTACTTTTTTAAACAGCAAAAAGTTTTTAAAAGAATTGCATTCTAAGACGCAGGAAATAATTGTGCCATCCCATAGCACATTTTAACATGTAGCGCTAAATTTTTTTTGAGTGAAAACTTCAAAGGGAGTTTTCTGTCTAAACTAGTGCAATTTTGTATGCAATTATTCCTTTATAATTTGTGTTGACTTAAAACAGCTTGGACAGAATGTTGTATGCAAGTCTTTTTGAGTATGCTTTTGGCACTTTATAATTGAAGGCAATTATTGCATTTACATGGCAGATTAATTTGGTCTTCTCTGAAAGGACCATCTAGTATAATTTTCTTAGCTTTTTTTTTCTTATAACCTTCCAGTTTTTCAAATAATTATGCAATTCCTTTTTAAAAGGTCTTATACATTCTGCTTCTACCATTCTTTCTAGCTTTTCTTCTGTGGTGGCCCTGGTTAAGTCAGCATTATTGCTTGCCCCATATTGTCCTTCTGAAGGTAATAGATCTCTCGAAGAGCATTCTACACGTTTAATCAGTCTGAGATTGACTGACTTTAACCAGTTTAGCTGAAACTCCCCCCTTTTGCCACTTCAGGCAATATAATCCAAATTTATCTAGTTTCTCCTAATCTCTCCCATTTATTTTTTTTCATTCTGTAACTTGGAAATAACTGAAGGAAATAGTTTTTCTTATTAATCTAACCAAAACACTTCATAATTTTCAATAATTCTACCAACCTCCACTCTTGTTGAAGTATTTTGTAATTTTGTATATTTTGTACTTCATGTAATCAAGTGAAGTATCCCATTCACCTTCTGAGTTTTTAAACAACTGGTGGCTAGCTATTACTTGCTCATATAAGTGACCTGTAAAACCATCTATTTATCCTCAAGTGTTTTCTATGCATGTGTTGAAGTGGCACTGCCCTCAAATCATTGTCATTTTTCTCTCTCTCTACTAATGTAACACATGTTCACTTGCAATTTTATTTGGGTCACTTATGTAAAATTAATGTCTTGTAATTTAATACTGATCCATGAGGGATGCTATTACCTCCAACTCCCAACTTGTTTGCTTCTTGAATCAGGTGGTGAATTTAAGTCAAATGCCTCAGCATTAGATTTCAACCTCTTATATTAAACATCTGCTGCAAATTCATGTTTGTGGTTTGATCTTAATCAAGATCCTGTTTTGTCAAAGCCATGTTCAGTCTTGTTAGTAAATTAATATTTTTCCAGGTATTCACTATCATGTCTCTGATTTTGAATTCTTAAATGCCTGCTGGAGTTGTCTAGCAAAGTCGCTCAGTTATATCAAATTATATCAGCAGTTTAATAAGGCTTATTTCACTACTGGGCAGCCAAGAATGGATATATATCAAGGATGAATTATATAGACACTAATTTGGACACATAATGAATGATGTGTAATAATATTGGAAGTTGTGTTCCATTATTTATCATCATTAAGTCAAGATATGGAATAGCGCACTACAATTCTCTCTCCATAAGGTTGTAGCTATTCGTTGCCCAAACCTCCTCTGTGTGTGTGTGTATATATTTATTGGTCTTTTTTACATCCACAGATGATTCGGTCTGCCTTGTTGGCCAACAAAGGTCATACACGCAATGGGTCGTGCAAGGGCTGCTCTTGGATGTTGCTTTGAGAGTTGCCTAGTGCTTCACGTTGTTTGTGTATGCTTAAACTGGACCAACTGACAGGCAACGTAACAGCTCAGTGACTATCACTGTTTGCTGTGCAAATATATGGACCTGGGTTGGATCTGCAACTTGGGTCGGTGTCTGTGGAAGTTTGCACATTCTCCCTGTGCTTGCATGGGTTTTCTCCGGGTGCTCCAGTTTCCTCCCACACCCGAAAAAAGTGCTTTTAGACTGAATGGTGTTAACAAATTTTCCCTAAATTAGACCTCCCTCAATCTGACAAACATATATAATTCTCTAAATTTGCACATGTGGAATCCGAGAGATGTAGGCAAAAGTCATAAATAGAAGAAGGATTGGAATGAGGCGTTCACTGAATGTTAAAATGGCAGCATGGCTTGTTGGGCCGAAGGGCCTGTTTCCTGTGCTGTGTTGTTCTTTGTTCTTTATACTCAGTGCCAGCCTGAATAACTTTAATAGTAAAACATGTTTCATCAGCCCAATCACTAAATCAAACCAGTAATCCTTGGGGCCTAAGTGCCTTCCTCCTTAAACTTGCACCATGCTTGTAAATCTTGACAGTTGATCCCCCATCATATATCTTTGTTCACCTTGCCTCTGGGTCAATAGAAAATTGTAAATAAAAGTTCAATGTTCTCAACCTCTGCCCCTAACTCTCTTTGAGTACTAGTCTTTATACTTGCTATCCTTCCATAATGCACTATTGTCAAGGGCTGCTTTGTTTGCATGACTTTATTTGCAATTTGGAATAAAGGTATATTGCACCAGTTGATCTGAGACTCACTTATGTCAGAGCTGCAGTCCCCATAAAATTGAGGTGTGTTGCAAATCTAATTCTATGATTTTTTTTTTTAAAAAAAGTAATTTGGCAGTTTAGAAATTGTTATATCCAGTCAAGTGTACATTATGGATGTCAGTATGTTGATGCACATATAACTATGTATAAATTGCATCAAAAATAATGACAATGAAACTTGAGCATGCTACTTTAAATAGTAGTTAGACTCCATTTTTATGTTTCTTGAGTCCCAATTTTCGGTATCTAATAAATATCCTATTGAATACTTGAACCAAAGTCATTACCACCAGCAAATTTGGAAATTACTTCAAATACCCAACTGCTGAGGCTATCCAGCATATTAATATATTATGGATTTGTGATTTGGTAGAATTTCAAATTTGTTTGAATAGTTTGTAAATAAAAATGTCATTTTTCATCTAGTATAAAGTCATTGAAATGTCTGGAATTGTGCCTTTTATTATATGCTTGGAACATTGCTTATCCATTTTAAGAAATTAAAAATATAGCATAGACTTGTATCTCCTTCAACCTTAAATTGTTTATTATATTTAGCAATTCATTCATTAGACATTTGATTATTTGAGGAAAGGGCAGGCGGTTTACTAAGAATGTTCAATGTGGAGTAACTGATAAGAATGGCTCTTAGAATCTTCTTGCAACAAAACAGGGCGGGTCCAGTTTATCAAGCACTTCAGAGCTAACAGAACACATTAAAGAAACAAGATCTGCCAGTCTGTGCTGCTGTTTTTCTTCTGGATGTCATGTGTGTTGAAATTTTTAGGATAAAACCTGAGCAAAGATTGTCTTCAATAGTAATTCTATTAGTTCAAAATCAAACCTAAACACAGCATTTATCAATTCAAACTGAAAATGTAGAAGTTTTTTTACATAATGGCTACCTTCAGTTTAAAAAATAACATCAATATGTTCATTTAAGTGTCAGCCATATTTTTTGGCTTTCAAAATGCAGGCTGTTAGGGCCTGATGTTTTCCAGGGTTTTGAAATATGGAGAGATGCTGAATAGTTTAAAACTATATCGCAGAGTGAGATTTTAATAGTTAATATGAAAACACTCTCTGAAAAAATACAAAAATGCATTAAATGTACAGATTGGTTGTGCTGTAAATGGACCTCCTGCTTTGCATGTATTTACTTGGCATTATCTGCTGAAGCAAAGTAGCTTAATCAGAGCTCTACAGAGAAACAAAATATTAAACTTGTATTAAAATAGCAGACTTGATGGAGGATATCTTCTCCCAATATGTGCAATATAGTTCAGTGGATGTCCAGCCAAGTGGCTGTTCTCAATGTGAAAATCTAGATTGAGTGGAGAGTGGGCACTTGATTCAGGAAACATAAACTGAGTCTGAACTCATTCTCTCTCAGTATTTATTGGAACAATTTTTGGCAGGGTAATTGGCTGATTTTCCTCATCTTCCTCTCTTCCCCCTGCTGGCACAGATACAGTTAGCTTCAAGAACCAAAATCCAGTTGTACTTTATAAGCAGACATGTAACTTGTTGCATGCATCTATATCCCTTTCACAAAGCAAATAACGAATGCTGGAAAAACCAGCAGGTCTGATAGCGTCTGCAGAGAAAGAGTTAATGTTTCAAATCTGTTTGGCTCTTCAGAATGGAGAGGGAGGGGAAAAACTGTTAGATTCTAAATCTGTTAGATTCTATGCTGTAGCTGGAAGAGATTGCAACAAAAATGTACCAAATTTAAAAACAAGGCATAGATGGGCAAGGATTGTTTTTACATTGAGACAAAATCTATGGAATATAAAAAATGGGATTAAGATGGAGGAGAAAGGTCATAGTTTATCTCTTTTACCTCCTTTCAACAAACAGAATCTACACAGTTTGCTGTATATCTGCTGGTCAGTTTGCATACATCCTACAGTATCAGGCAGTTACAGTATTTGATTAAGTACTAGGCATCTCAATTGGTTAGGCAGTTAAAAAAAACTAACAAATTATAGTGTGATGAAGGGTTACCTGACAATAATCTGTCTATTTCAGAGGCCAATTTTTCAGTAAAGAGAAGAAATAAAAGGGGACAGTTATGCCAATATAGATTTAAGAAAATTAGATTAAACCCCAATTGAAGCTTTTTGGATATTAAGCTAGAGTCAGTTTCTCATCTGTTGTGATAAATTGTATTTATTTATTGCCTTTATTATGAAAAATGTCTGAGTTCTTCTCTGGGGAATTACACAACAAGATATGACACGAGCTTCATGGTGAAATATTGGAAGGGATAATCAAAGTAGGCGAGTTTAAGGAACATGCTGAAGAATTAGATTGAACAAGAGATGGAAGGGAATTCCATTGCTTGGGGTCAATGCAGCTGAAAACAGTGCAACTGTGGTAGTGATTTAAAATTTGCAATGTTCCAGAGGCCAAATTTTTAAAGTTCATTTATTAGTATCACAAGTGGGCTTCCATTAACACTGCAACAAAGTTACTGTGAAAATCCCCTATTCACCACACTCCAGCACCTGTTCAGGTACATTGAGGGAGAATTTCAGAACATTCTGAACCAGCATGTCTTTTGGACTGTGGGAGGAAACCAGAGCACCCGGAGGAAACCGAAGCAGACATGTGCAGAATCCACAGAGACAGTGAATCAAACCAGGAATCTAATCTGGAGTCCCTGGCACTGAGGCAGTAGTTTTAGGCACTGTGCACAGAGGAGTACAAATATTACAAAGGAGTTAAGACTGAAAAAGATTAGAGAGATTGGGAAAGACCAGGTCATGAAGGGATTTGAAAATGGAGTGAATTTTAAAATGAAGTTATTTTAATTTGTATACTTGCTTCAAATTAATGCAACAATTCAGAACATGGCTCAGCATCACTTTCTCGGGGGCTATTACTGTTGGACAATAAGTGCAGGCCTTGCCAGCTGCATCCTCCAAGTAATGAAAAAAGTTTACAGAAGATAGAATTGCTGATAAACTGATACTTGTCTCGCACCTCTAGATCATAGTCCTGCCTCATTGCATGAATCAGTATTCATTAATCTCATGAACCTGGCAATTCAAACAGTTATAGAGTCAGAGTTTTACAGCATAGCGGGTCTTTTGGCCCGTTGTGTCTGCACCAGCCATTAAACCCCTATCTATTCTATCCCGTTTTCAGCACTTGGTCCATAGGCCTTGTATGTTGTGCTTTAAGTGCTCATCTCAATGCTTCTTAAATATTGTGGTGTTTTTTGTCTCTACCACTCTTTCAGACAGTGGTTTCCAGATTCCGACAACCAGCTGTGTGAAAAAGTTTTTCCTCAAATTCCCTTTAAATCTCCTGCCCCTTTAAAAATTTATTCCCACCCTGGTTATTGATCCCATTGTTAAAGGGCAAATGTCCTTCTTATCTACCCTGTTTAAGTTGCCCATTATTGTATATGCCTCGAAGAGGACCCCCCTCCACAGCCTTCTCTGCTTTGAGTGACAACCCCCCACCTAACCATTCTCTTTTCATAGTTGAAATGCTGTAGTCTGGGCAACATCCTGTTTAATCTCTGCACACTCTTTCTGGTGCAATCACTTCATTTCAAAAGTATGGCGACCGAAACTGCACACAATACTTTAGCTGTGGCCTAATGAGCATTATATACAGCTCCATCATAACCTCCCTGCTTTGATGTTCTATCACTCATTTTGATATGATTTATTATTGTTACATGTACTAGCATACAGTCAAAAGTATTGTTTTTTGCATGTTATACAGACAAAGCATGCCATACATATAGAAAGAAAGGAGAGGATGCAGAATATAATGTTGCAGTCATAGCTAAGCTGTAGAAAAAGATCAGTTAATGAGGTAGGTTCATTCAAACATCTGGTAGCAGGGAAGAAGCTGTTCTTGAGTCGATTGGTACGAGACTTCAGACATTTCGTATCTTTTTCCAATAGAAGAAAGTATTTCCATGGGACATGGGGTCCTTGATTATGTTGGCCGCTTCTCCGCAGAAGTTGGAAGTGTAGACCAAGTCAGTGGATGAGAGGCTGGTTAGAGCGAATTTCTGGGCTCTGTTCATGACCCTTTGTCGTTTCTTGTGATCTTGGATAGAGCAAGAGCCATTCCAAACTGTGATGTAACCAAAAAGGATGCTTTCTATGGCGCATCTGTAAAAGTTACTGAGAATTCTGGCAGACATGCCAAATTTTCTTTAGCCTCTTCAGAAAATAGAGGCATTGGTGGACTTTCTTAACGACAGCATCAGCATGAAGGGACCAGTGCAGATTATTGATGATCTGGCAACCTAGGAACTTGAAGCTTTTGACCATTTTCACTTCATCCCCGTTCAAGTAAACGGGCATGTTTACTGCTGTGCTTCCTGAAGTTGATGATTATCTCCCTTGTTTCGCTGATATTGAGGGAGAAATTATTATCGTCACACCGGTTCACCAGATTAATAAAGGTAAATGAGATAAAGATAGATGTCTTCACCATTTTACCTACCTTTCCTGTTGGCTTCAGGAGTTTTTGGACCCCAGGATCCCCCTGGCCGTTTGTACCCGGTGTCCTAGCCTTGATCATGCATTCCATTGCCTTGTTAATCCTCTCAAAGGCATCACCCCACTGAGGTTCTGAATTCGGTAGTGAAGTGCCACCCTAAGGTATCTATTTCTGATGGTTTAGATGAGAAAATAGTAATGGGAAAACAACCATTGTGCTCTGCTATCGATACCAAGTGATCAGGACGGCAAATGACACTTTGGCCTTCATCGCGAGGAGATTTGTACACAGGAGTAAGGATGCCTTGCTACAGTTGTACAGTGTCTTAGTGAACCCATACCTGAAGGATTGTGTCCAGTTAGGGTCCCTTTATATCTAGAAGGATATACTGGCTATAGAGGGAGTGCAGCAGGGACGCAACTGTTGATCATGTTCAAGACAGAGATCAATAGATTTCTGGAGACTAATGATATCAAGGGTTATGGAGGTAGTCTGCTAATGTAATGGTATTGATCAGTCATGATCGAACTGAATGGTGGAGCAGACTCGACAGGCTGAATGGCCTACTCCTGTTTTCCTCACTCAGGTGTATGAAAAATGAATGCTTCTTTGCAGGAAAGGCTGGGGTTGACGTGTACACCAGTTGAGTTCAACTTTAACAGCATCAGACATATGGTGTTGCCTTGGAATCTTCTTGAGTCCTAGCTCTTGCAAACATCATTGTTCGGTCTAACCTCCTACCTTTTGCATATTTCCATTATGTGGATGAAACATTGCTATATTTGTATCTGTAACAGCTTGTAATCTTTTTGTATGCCTTAATGGGCTCCATCATGCACTGAAATGTATCTTTCAAATTAACTCCCTTTCCTAATCATACTAGTTGAGACTGTCAAGCTGCTTTCTATCATGGTCTACCACAAGGCTGCTTTCACTGGTCAGTGCACACATTGAAATTTAGTTCCACATGTCTCAGTGTAGCACACCTTGGTTCAATATTTGCGAATCTTGGAAACAAGTTATTTTCCAAAAAGCTTCTTGCTGTTTCCGCATCAGGGCAGCATGGTGGCATTGTGGTTAGCACTGATGTTTTACAGTGCCAATGACCCAGGTTCGATTTTGGTCTCAGTCATTGTCTGTGTGGAGTTTGTACATTCTCCCCAAGCTTGCATGGGTTTCTGGTGGATGCTTGGGTTTCATCCCACAGTCAAAGATGTGTGGGTTTGGTTGATTGGCCATGCTAAATTGGTCCGCGGTGTCAGGGGGATTAGCAAGGTAACATTGTGAGGGTATGAGGATAGGGCCTGAGTGGAATTGTGGTCGGTACAGACTCGATGGGCCAAATGTTCTCCTCCTACACTGTAGGGATTCTATGATCAGTTTGTTATAGAGCAGTAGATTTTCCCTCTTTAAAAGGGAAAAAATGCATCCTGAATTTTGAGTAACACAACAAAATTTGAAAATTTTTAAGTTGTCTAAGGCGTAAATGCACCATGATTTTGTTGAAACCAACACCCTATAAATGGAATTTGTCTGTTTGGAAAGGTGATTTCACTGCTTTCTTCTGTATAATGATCATCCTGCGGTTTCCTGCTGCACCAGTGAAAACCTGTTTTGTGTTGAGATTATATGTTGCCCAACCCTAAGATACAGTTACACAAAATACAGCATTGATTTCTTTGTGGTGTACTTATTGACAGCTTAAATGATATTGCACACACAAAAAAATTGTGCTTTAAAACAAGTACTCATTGTATGAGAGTGTATGTACCAAATATCACCAGTGGTATTGAATACAGCAATATGAATGGAATCATCATTTCTAAGGTTACCATGTTTTAAACAATGACTTAGGAGCAGATTAGGCAGTGTAAAGTGAATGCTGTATGACACTACTATTTTGACATTACTTTAAAAGTCACTCTCAGAATGTAGATAAAGATTTTTCAATTTTACTATTTAATTATATACCACCTGCAAAACATTCATCTATTTTTCTTTGATCTTTTGCCTACATGAGATGGATTTGAGAACTTTTTAAGATGGTTATTTTAAAAATACAGTATTTGGAAAATATTATTTGAATATGGACAAAAATCTGTACAAGCTATTGACACTATCTTCTATTAATCGGGTAATTACACTGGATAGCATTTCTGCAGATGCATTTATGTGTAATAAAGACAGAAAATGAATAGCATAATTGTGCTAAATTTTCCATTACTGTTTTTCCATTTGTTGCAACCCTAAATCTAAAATGTGTTCTCATTGGCACAGGTTTTTCCATGAGTGTTTTAATGCTCTTCAGTCACTAGTTTGAGTCAGTAAAGAAACATAAACCTGTGTTTACATAGCACCTTTCACAATGTCCTAATCATTGTGCCAATGAAATATTTTTGATATATCACTAATGTAGGAAAAGTGGCAACCAATTTGCAAATAGCAGGTTCCTGCAACAGCGATCAGATCATGAGCCGATAATTTATTTTAGTGACTTTTGGTTGAAGATTTAAATTAATTGTTTTATTGGGAGAACACTCCTATTCCTCTTCAAAATAGGATTCTAGAATCTTTTGTATCTGCCTAAGAAGCAGGTGAGGTTTTGGTTCAATCCTACTTGACAGTCTCTGTCTGTGACTCTACAACACCTACGCTGTTTAAACTATGGATGCTGAAAATCTGAAATGAAAACAAATGCTGGAAATTCTGTTAGTCAGCTGCATCTGTAGAGAAAAACAAGATGAATATTTTGGGTCGGGTACCTTAATTCTGAATTGTACTCCGTACTTCAGTGGAGTCTCAGGGTGGGCTTTAAGCTCAAGTGGAACTTGAATCTCAAATTTTGATACCAAAGTCAGGCTGCCAGCAAGCTACAGCTGTAGAAACCCACTCTTATTCTCAGCTGCTTGTTTACAATGTTTACAAATTATAGTAGTAGTCGAAAACATCAAATGAAAAGGTTTTCAACAGACACACACCAACGCAATTATGATAACATTGAGAACTAAGGCCTCTGCTTTCATTTAGCAATGGCTTTGTTGGTAGCACTTTTGCTCTGAGTTACAAAGTGCAGGTTCAAGATCCATTCCAGAAATTGAGCATAAAAATCAAGGCTGAATCTTGAGTGTAGTACTGAAAAGATGTTGAACTGGAGGTGCTTTCTTTCCATTGAACTATTTTGCACTCTTGAGTAGATATGAAGGAAGCCATTCTATAAAAGAAGGGAAAAGCTGGCATGTCAATCACCCTAATGTTCTGGCCAGTGTTTATCATTCAATCAGCATCAGAGAAAATAAATCTGTCACATTTCTGTTTGTATGCAGTTTGACTTGTGCTTTCTACGTTGCAACGGTTAATGTAGAATACTTCATTAGTTGTAAAATGCTTTAGAATATCTGATGGTCGTGAAAGGTGCTATATAAATGCAAGCTTTTCCCCCTCAATTTTGTTTAATAACTTTGAAGGAAGACCAAAAATTGCAAGTAGCTGTGCATTAATTCATTGGCAAAAGATAAGACAGTGCAGGAAATCCAGAAAACTGCAGGAAAATTGTCTTGTTTTATTATTAATTTCTTGTTCACATTCAAGTGACTTGCCTGTTATGTGCCAAGTCAGGTAGATAGCTTCCAGTGAAGTGAGTGTAACCTGTGCCCTGATTTTATAGCAGAAATGTATATTAGTATAAAATCCAGAAATTGACCATGTATTCTCAGTTTTATTACGACACCATGAGGCATTTTTAAAATTACTCTCAATCCATGAATGTATCACTGGCAAGGCCAGCAGTTATTGACCTCCCTAACTGCCCTTGAGAAGTTGATGGCATGCAGTCTTTTTGACCTGCTGCAGTCTGTCGAAACAAAAAGCTCTTGTGCATAAATTAGCAGAGGAAATTCCATGTCAGTAAAAGTAAGGTGGTACATTTAGGTTTTAAAAAAAGGAAAACACTTGGAATTTCTGATCGTCTTCCCTATGACTCTTTTTGAATTTCTGCAAATGAATTTTTGCCTCTGCAATGCAGAAACAGCTGCTTGCCGCACAAATGATATCCGTGTCCCTTGATGAAGATTCTGCACCTGTTTATACATTCTGCCATCTTTATCTTATTACATACTCTCTTACACCTTCTCTCGTCTGAGCATCTCAATTTGTTCTCTCTCTCTTCCTCCTCCCCCATTTCAGCAATATCCTCTGCAACAGGCATCCTCTGCTTCTGAGTGATTTCAACTTTCATCTTAACTCGCTCCTCTTGAGTACGTTGCCCTCATGTCATTCTTGCTTATATTCATTGGCCTAATAGCTAAGCAATGCCATCTCAAGTGGCCTCTTTATTCCTGTTGTTTTGGATTTGATTTTATTCTCAGGACTCGAGTGGGACTTGAACCTTAAATTTTGACCCAATGTAAGGCTACCATCAAGCCAAAGCTGCCCCTAGAGTGCAACTGTAAAAATCCGCTCTTATTCTCAGCTGCCCAAGAAGTGCAAAAGTTTACTGTTCAAAAACATTAAATGAAAAGGTTTTCAACAGACACACTAATCCAATTATGGTAGCGTTGAGAACTAAGAGATGATTGATAAGGCTATTTTGGTTCCAAGGCTGCTTCAGTTTCCTTCCCTGTATTCCTTGATACTTATATTCCTGTTTCCTCTTCCAACTTCTCTCTCTGCATCCATCCTTGCAAAATGCTCTTTAAATTGCTGACAATAACATTTCAAGGTCATAACTGTCTGAACTTTACTCCTCCAAGGAGCAACTATCTACCTTTTACGAGTCATATTTTCATCGGTAACTTTTGATGACCTTGACTTCAGAGAAACACTTACACTCAAACTGGTTCTTCTTCAAGTACATTGCTATCTTTGTTTTAATGTAGATGATGTATAATTCATTTAACCATTCATCTGTTATAGGTGGTGGGAACATGAGCACGATTGATCAAGCCCTTTGCAAAACTGCTGAAAACAATGTATGACTTTTGCTAAAGTATAATGTGTATACAGGAGGAGTGTGTATCACAATGTAAACACTCCCATTCTCTGTAATTTGGCTTGGAAATGCAACTTTAACATTGTGTTGGGATTCTGTATACATCAAATGCCTATCTAATTGTGAAAATTCTACATATGCTTAAAGGTTTTAAACATTAGCAGTGAGGTGGCAAGGCAGCAGTTTAATTGTCTTTAACTCCCAACAGCAGTGTACAAACATGCTGAGAAATTTATTTTTTGTGAGTGGCACTTAAACTGCGGTGGATTTGAAACTTCACATTATTTCATTTATCTTTATTGTCCTTCACTCCAAATTTAGATTGTACAGATGTCATTGACATGATCCCTAAACTGCTCTGTCAGTTTTCACTGCAATATAATTGACATTTATTGACACATTTAATGTTTACACAAATAATCTGAGTTACGAGGAGAGGTTAGGCAAATTGGGACTGTTTTCCTTAGAAAGACGTAGACTTAGAGGAGATCTAATAGAGATGTACAAGATTGAGGGGTATAGACAGAGTAAACAGGGTTAAGCTTTTTCCTAGGATGGACTCGAATAGCACGAGGGGTCACGGGCTTAGGGTGAGGGGGGTAAGGTATAATTTGGATACCAGAGGGTGGTGGGGGTATGGAATGCGCTGCCAAATAAAGTGGTGGAGGCAGGTACTCTGCGGTTATTTAAGAAATACTTAGATGGGCACATGAACAGAATGGGAATGGAGGGGTATAGAAAACTGATTTAAAATAGGGATCATGAGCCTTGGGAGTTCCTGGGAAGCGTATCAATAGATGATGATATTGATGTACTTGTTTTTATCCTACAGGTGCTTTGGTCCACCTTATTGTCTAATGAGGGGCATACACGCAATGGGTTGTGAGGGCTGCTCTTGGATCTTTTTCGAGAGTATCCTAGTGCTTCACGTCGTTAGTGTACGCCTGACCTGGACCATTTGATGGGCAACACGACAGCTCAGTGGCTATCGCTGTGCTGTTTAGATACGTGGATTTGGGCCTGTGTCTGTGGGAATTTGCGCATTCTCCCCGTGTTTGCGTGGGTTTTCTCCAGGTGCTCTGGTTTCCTCCCACACCCCAAAGATGTGCTCTTAGGCTAATTGGCAAAACAAATTCTCCCTAAATTGTCTTAAATTTGGTTTTCAATCCATAGATCTATAAACATGGACAGGGATCATGAGTAGAGGTGGGAACATTGGGGTGGTGGCATGGGCTCGTTGGTCCGAAGGGCCTGTTTCCTGTGCTGTTTTGTTCTTTGTTCTTCTTTGTTTTGCATCCAATATGATTTCAGACTTGAACTTCTACAAACACCAATAAAAAACAAAAGGGATCTATTTCTCAAAGTCCCACCTCCTCCCATAAGCCTTGATTTGCATAAAAGCAGCTGCAGAGTGATTAACTTAGTGCTAATTACGAATGCAATTCTTGATGCATTGAAATAATCTACATAGAGAGCAATAGTAAAAAATATTTTTAAAATTCCATTTATTGTACCGTTTTAAATGCAGAATGCCTGTAATAATAGCTCAACTGTTGAACTACAATATCGCAAACTAAAACTGAATTTTTGCACCTATTTGTATAAAGAAAAAGCTGAACAAAACACTCTCTGGATGTAGTGACCAGGGCACTCTGCTATCCAAAAATTTCACTCATCCGTTGGAGGTTTTGCTTGTCATTGTTGCTGGGTCTGTTGCTAATGTGGTTTGGTTTATGGTGTTTAATTTTAACCCTGATACTATGCATTTTCTAATGACATGGTCTTGCGTGTGACATTTATTTCCTTTAAGTTTTCTTCTTTGATATCTCTGGAACCTTCTGTTAAAGAGTGATAAAGGGAATTTTGTGATGAAACAGGAAATAGGAGTAGGCCATTTGATCTACCATTCGTTTTGATCCTGGTTGATCATTAAGTTCAGTATCCTGGTCCTTCCTCTCCATATGCCTTGATTCTTTTAACCCCAAAAGCTATATCTAATTCCTTCTTGAATATGTTTTAGTCTCATCCACTTTCTCTGGTAGTGAATTCCACAGATTCACTACTGAGTGAAGAAATTTCTCCTCACCTTACTTTGAGGATAAGGTGTGAATCTTTTAGGACTATGACCTCTGACTTAATTCTGGGCTCCTCCACCATCAGGAACATTCTTTCTGAATCTACCCTGTGTAATCTTGTTCGAATTTTATAGGCTTCTATGAGAACCTCTCTCAAACTTCAATGAATGCAATCCTAACCAACCTACCATGTCTGCCATCCCAGGAATCAACCTGGTAAATCTCCACTGCACTCCCTGTATCGCAAGGGCATCCTTTCTCAGAAAAGGACACAAAAACTGCACATAGTACTGCAGGTGTGGCCTCACCTATGCTCTGTTCATTTGCTATTAAGCAACTCTATTCCTATATGCAAATCCTATTGCCATGAAGTTAAAGTACCATTTGCTGTCTTTACTGCCTGCTGTACCTCCACTTACTTTCAGTGTATGAGGATACAAAAGTCTGGCTTAGTAAGCATATCTCTCAATTTACACCCATTCAAATAATGTGTGGATAACCTCACATTTATCTACATTATGTTGCATCTGCCATATGCGCACACAGCCTATCCAAATCACATTGAAGCATCTTTATATTCCCCTCCTCAGCTCACCATCCCACTCAACTTTGTATCATCTGCAAGTTTGGAGATGATGCATGTAGTTGGTTCTCTTTTCCATACATAATGTGAATAAGACTTTACATCATCAGATACAGATTTTATTGTACTTGGTAGCAAAAATTCAGGAGCAAACAATTTACTTAGGAAGTTATACTGTATATAGAACATTATTAGAATTGGAGGATGAAATTTTTTTGAAGCATTAATCATATCGCTACAGTACAGAAAGAGGCATTAGACAATTCAGTCTGCATCGTCTCTCTTACCAGTATTTTACCTCTCCCCCACACATTTAGCATAGCTAACAGATTTTGGGAGACTAAGGGGCAATTTTACTATGGTCATTCCACCTATCCTGCCCATCTTTGGATCGTGGGAGGGAACTGGAGTACCCAGAGGAAAATCTCAGACACTGGGAGAATGTAGTCCCCGAGGCCGAAACTGAAACCGGGTCCCTGGTGCTATGAGACTGTAATTTAACCAGTGTAATAAACTTTATATTTTGAGAGTTGTGACTGCTGAAGAAATTAGACTGATTTTTATGAGAAGTTTTTTAAGATGTATGAATAAGGAACCAATCACTTAGTCAGATTCTGTTGACAGACACCATCCTTTATTAAATTCTATGATATTTGTGGGATCCTGTCAAAGATGTGGTGTTTCCCTGTGTTTAATATGTGAGTAATGTCGTGCAATTGTATAGCTGAAAGGAAATAATATTAAATTTGAATTTCTTGCCAGTGCATAGAAAATTGTATTGTTTCAATATTAAAATGAGTTGGTCAATGGCTTCGTACTGAGGTAGGATGTGGTTTTCATCTCTGATTAAAGTTGCAATCTGAATCCAGCTTTTTGAAGAGGTACCCCAGAGTTGGTATTTAATTACATTTGCAAACTTGAATCAAATCTATTATACTACTTTGCTCTGAAGACTTCAGTAAATCTTTGCCAATATCTTTCGTCAATGTACATTGCAAGATTTGTGTTTTTATAGAAAAAAGTATTTAATACTGGCACATTGTCCATCAATTGATTACACAGGGTAGATTCAGAAAGAATGTTCCTGATGGTGGAGGAGCCCAGAATTAAGTCAGAGGTCATAGTCCTAAAAGATTCACACCTTATCCTCAAAGTAAGGTGAGGAGAAATTTCTTCACTCAGTAGTGAATCTGTGGAATTCACTACCAGAGAAAGTGGATGAGACTAAAACATATTCAAGAAGGAATTAGATATAGCTTTTGGGGTTAAAAGAATCAAGGCATATGGAGAGGAAGGCAGGACCAGGATACTGAACTTAATTGATTAATTGAACTTAATCAATTGATGGACAATGACAACTTATATTTATGTCGCACCTTTAACCTAGTAAGATGCTCCATGATGCTTTTCTGCTGTATTCTGTTTAAAGGAAACAGATTTTATAACTGACTTCACCAGGGGCAATTGTACTGTCTGCATATCAGTTTCACGTTAGCTCTATTCTCTAAAACCTTGCAAATTGCAGACCACCTATGAATTCAATTTAATTCTGTTAATAAGCCTTTGATTTATTTGGCTGGCAGTTGTCCAGTGGGGACTTGAGTTTTTGTATTGGGTTCAAAATTCCCAGTACTTTAAATATTTTCCAACAGTAATATAGTAGAATTTTTGTCAAAAATTTTAAGGTGGCCACTGCTAAATTTTGGTGATGTTTTCAATTGAGGGTGAACAAAAGAACTAGGAGCAGGAGTAGCAATTTAGCTCTTCAAGCCTGCTCTGCCATTTATTATGGTCATGGCTGATCTCAGCCTTAACTTCACTTTCTTGCCTGTTCACCACAGCCTTCAAACCCTTACTATTTAAAAATCTGTCCACCTCTTCCTTACATTTATTCAATGTCCCGGCATCCATCAAGCTCTGCGGTAGTAACCCTATGAAGATTGTGTGCTTAAGAGGTATGAAATTGGAATGATCTTTATTTGTACTTCTGGTAATCGTAGTTCTTCCACAGCCCAATGTTTTGTGTCACCCAAGTACTATTATTTGATGTTAGAAATAGAAACAGGCCCTTTGGCCCACAAGTTGCGCTGATCATATCCCTATCTATTAGGCCTACCTATAACCTTCAATCCCATTAAATCTCATGTACTTATCCAGAAGTCTCTTAAAAGACCCTAATGAGTTTGCCTCCACCACCGATGGCAGCCGATTCACTCACCCACCACTCAGTGAAAAACATACCCCTGACATCTCCTTTGTACCTACTCTCCAGCAGCTTAAACCCTGGGAAATAGCCTCTCAGAATCCACCCAATCTATACCCCTCAACATCTTAAAAATCTTATTAATATCCTATTTCAGTATCTTATTTGCTGTTTTCATGAAATCTTGGCATGGATCCTTAGACCAGAACTTTCCTCAAAGAGGACAACCGGCTTCCACTGGAAGAGTATAGCCATATGGAACACGAGCTCGATGCCAGCTAAAGTGGCCTATGCAGTTCAAGGGACTGCACGTCAGGAAGTGTACATTGGCCTTGAGTGGAGGGCAGTGCAGATTCAATAGAATGATACTGGGGCAGAAAGGGTTAAATTAGATTCATAGAATTCCTACAGCGCCCGTTGAGTCTGCACTAATTCTGGCACAACATCCCATCCAGGCCCTATTCCTGTAACCCCATTTATTAACCTCACTAATCCCCCTAATCTACACATTTTTGGACACTGGGCTCAATTTTTACCTTCAAGTTGCACCCATTTTCGGGCATGGAGTAGTGCAATTCACGTCCATATCTGAGCTGATACCCCCTTTTACCAAGGCCCAAAAATGGCTGATGTTGGGACTATGCCTGAAATGGCACGACATCAATTTAAATGTTGTTGTATGTTAAGATATTAACTTTGTTTTTTCTGATGTTGTTAATGCTTTAAAATACAACCAGGTAAAGAAATTATTTCTGCTGTAATATAATTTGAACTATTTTATAATTATGTTAACAAGAAATTTGGAAATACAGAGGCTGTTGGAATAGGAAATCCAACATTTTTGATTAAATGTTGCAATGTTTTTGTGCACCATTCATTAGGGTGCTGTATGGGAGTCAAATGTGGATTTGACTCTTTATGGGTCTCTTTACTGTTGTGTTGATTTCAGTTTGAAGAGAGAAAGGTAAGTCTGAAATCTCATCTGGAATATTTTCAAAGAATAGTCGAGGGTCTTCACATTATACAAAGAACAGCACAGGAAACAGGCCCTTCGGCCCAACGAGCCCGCGCCGCCGTCTTAACGTCTTAATGACATAACCATGACCTTAGGCTATGCCTATTGTGGAAGATTCCCATATAGGGACCAATATAGGGACAATTTGTTACCCAATCAGCCTAAGAGCACATTTTTGGGATGTGGGAGGAAACCGGAGCACCCGGAGAAAACCCACGCAACCACGGAGAGAACGCGCAAACTCCCGCAGACACAGGCCCAAATCCATGTGTCTGCACAGCAACAGCGATAGTCTCTGAGCTGTCATGTTGCCCATCAGATGGTCCAGTTTAAGCATACACTAACGACGTGAAGCACTAGGCAACTCCTGAAGCAACATCCAAGAGCAGCCCTCGCACGACCTGCCGAGTGCATGCACCTTGTTGGTCAAGGTGGACCGAATTGCCTGTGGAAACAAATAAGACAGTAAACATGAGAAAAACTCAGGGATAGACATCCCTGAGACAAAACTAAAAGATATTCTAATACTATTTGGTCGTCCCAAAGCTCCCGATATTTAGACAGTCCTACTATATCCCTCTATCCGCAGACCGTTCATGTGGCTGTCCAAGAGACCCTTAAACAACCCTAGCGTGCCTGCTCCCACCACCTTACTCAGCAGTGCATTCCACACCCCCACTACCCTTTGTGTGAAAAACTGCCCTCTAATATTCGTCTTATACATAGCCCCCCTCACGCTAAGCCCGTGACCCCTCGTTCTATCCATTTCTAATGGTGGAAAAAGCTTACCACCATTTACTCTATCTATACCACTCTTAATCTTATATACCTCTAATAGATCCCTTCTCAGCCGACGTCTTTCAAGGGAAAACAACCCCAGTGTGCTTAATCTTTCCTCGTAAGACAGCCCTTCCATACCAGGCAGCATCCTGGTAAATCTCCTCTGCACTCTCTCCAAGGCCTCTACATCCTTCCGGTAGTACGGCGACCAGAACTGGACGCAGTACTCCAAGTGAGGCCTAACCAACGTTCTATACACCTGCAACATCAGACTCCTACTTTTGTATTCTATACCCCTTTCTATGAAGGCTAACATACCATACGCTTTCTTTATCACATTCTCCACCTGTACTGACACCTTCAGAGACTTGTGAACCTGCACGCCCAGGTCTCTCTGCGTCTCTATACTCCGGATAGTTTTACCTTTTATCCTATAGCTCCCCTCTACATTATTCCGGCCAAAATGCATCACCTCGCATTTATCCGGATTAAATTCCATTTGCCACCTATCTGCCCAATCTACCAGCCTATCTATGTCCTGTTGTATTGCCTGGCACTGCTCCTCAGTACCCGCCAATCCAAGCATCTTAATGTCATCAGCAAATTTGCTGATCACACCACCTACCCCCTCTTCCAAGTCATTTATATACACCAAAAATAGAGGTCCTAGTACTGAGCCTTGTGGCACACCACTAGTGACAGACCTCCAGTTGGAAAAAGAGCCTTCCACTACTACCCTCTGTCTCCTCCTCCCAAGCCAGTTCTCAACCCATCTACGTACCTGGCCCTGAGTCCCATGCGCCTTCACCTTTTCTATCAACCTACCATGAGGAACCTTGTCAAACGCCTTACTGAAATCCATGTAGACAACATCAGCAGCTTGTCCTTCATCAACTGTTTTTGTCACCTCTTCAAAAAATTCCACTAGATTCGTAAGGCACGACCTCCCCTTAACGAAGCCATGCTGCGTATCCCTGATCAGATCGCAGCACTCCAGATGCTCATACATCCTGTCCCTGAGGATCCTCTCCATTAGCTTACCTATAACTGAAGTCAAGCTCACCGGCCTATAGTTCCCTGGGTTATCCCTCTGACCCTTTTTAAACAATGGTACTACATTTGCTATCCTCCAGCCCTCTGGGACCTCACCTGTGTCCAAAGAAGAGACAAAGATTTGCGTCAGAGGCCCAGCAATGTCTTCTCTCACCTCGCTTAGCAGCCTGGGGTAAATGCCATCAGGCCCCGGAGCTTTATAAGTCTTTATGCTGCCTAAAAGCCCCAACACCTCTTCCCTCTTAATGTTTATTTCCTTTAACGGGTCCTCAAAGCCGGCACCGGACATCAGGCCCCTCTCCCGCGTGAATACCGACGCAAAGTATTCATTCAGGATGTTGAATTCATTATGTGGGAATCATTGAGAATTCTATACTGAAATATATTGGTCCATATTGGAGACTGGACCTATTTACCCAAGATGCATGTCAGGACTCTGCGGAAGTCCCAATGTGCATGATGGAAAGCATTCTCAAGTCACAATGTTGAGAGGGTGCCACTTGGCAGTCACCGGGCAAGACTGTTCTCTTACTGTTGGGGAACACTTCAGCAGTCACGGGCATTTGGCCTTTGATCCTCAGATAAGTGATCTCCACAGTGGCCTTCATGACACACAACAATGCAGAGTCGTTGAGCAGAGACTGATAGCCAGGTTCTGTGCACTTGAGGGCAGCCTCAACTGGGATTTTGGGTTCATGTCACACTATCTGTAACCCCGACTACTGGCTTGGGCTTGTAAAATCTCGCTAATGTCCTGTCTAGAGATAATACACATCTCTAACTGTGCTTAATGCGCTCTCCACTCTCATTGTCTGTACCTTTTTAAGACTTGATTACCTTTAAAGACTCACGTTACCAATATTTTGTAAATTGAGTTTGTGTCTTTATATACCCTGTTTGTGAACAGAACTCCCACTTAGCTGACGAAGGAGCAGTGCTCTGAAAGCTAATGGCTTTTGCTACCAAATAAATCTATTGGACTTCAACCTGGTGTTGAGAGACTTCTTGCTGTGCTTACTCTGTCAGAGTCAGTGATTTTGGACAGTTCCAGTTTATTCAGCTGAAGAATTTTCTATTTATACAGAAAAGAAATTTAGTTTTGGAATAATCATGAAACTACCCCTCTTGAAAGTCCTATCCCCCTCTCCCTGAGCAGACCTACCCTCACTCATCTATCTATTAACTTGCCTTCCATCCTGTCACCGTTCTCATTCATGCATTAATTCATTTGCCCTTTCACCAACATTTGTGTTGAACTTTTTAAGCTTTCCTTAAGTTAGTGCTGTAAAGAAGGGGGCATGCCTTGTCTCCCCCAACTCCTACAGCACTACTGGGAAGGCTGAGCTTGAAAGGAAATGTGGAGCAGGATGGAGGCAGCGCAAAATTTGGGCGGAGTGGCAATCAGACGATTGCTGCTACTTGGAATGTCCGGGTCATTGGTTACTACTCCATCGATATGGTTTGCATCAATCTGGTTCACAATGAAGGTGATGAATCACATTGAACAAATATTGCATAAGGAAAAAAATTCAGATTTCTTCATACTCTGTTGATTAATGAAAGATAATGTCAAAATTTGGTCTTTGCAGTCAATTTAATCAAAAAGTGTTGATATATTAAAAATGTTGGGTTTGTTGCTTAGAAATTTTGTAAAATAATTATTATGATCAAAAGCCGGGCATGCATGTTGCAAAATTTTATAATTGCAAGTCTCCACAGAAAGCCATAGGTGGGAATTACATAATTTTGTAAAGTAGGCAGAATGTCTAATGTGCCTAATGATTCATGTACAACCACTTGGGTTTGTCTTAAAGCTGCTGACTTCACACTGGGCATGGTTCCAGGGTACTTGCATTCTTCATAGTGGATCTTGACTCTGACCGTTAAGCTATTTAAGGAAATATAATAACTGAGAATCTTGTTCTCTCCTATCTTCCACAAACTTATAGTTCCACCCTGGAGTTGTGAATTGCATTTCTACTCTTGATATTGTACCTAGCTGACTTTCTTTTCTCAAAAGACCTGAAACCAATTCTATGCACTTCCACCAGAAAGTATTTAACTCCCAGCATTACCAAAGATTGAGTCTGTACGTCTAACTGTGGCTAAGCTACTTGTTTTGCTATTGAGAACGTTTGCATTTTTAATAAGTGTTTTAATTGCGTTTTATGGTAAATTAACTAAAAAAAACAACCAAACTACCATTAGTCTGTCTCTTAAATTATGGTCATTGCCAGGAGTTTGTTCCTACAGGAATTAAAATGAAAATTTAATAATAAGGAAATTACAAAAAATAAAGTTTGAAAATATTAAGCATGTGTTCTGTAATTTAGCATTTATTTCTTTTACCAATTAACATTAATCAATTACTTGACTGAACCTCAAACCTGGCCACCAGAGAGCACATTGTAAGTCTTAACTGTTGCATTTTTTGCTCTTACATAAGGCTGAGCTTTTAGCTTAATAAGCAATTAAGACACAATTTTCTTGAAATAGAGGATTTTATTTACATTTAAATATGATCTCATGGGCCTTTCCATTTTGCCCAACTCTTGCCTGTTTTCTGACATTTAACTTCTATAAATTCAGTAATTTGGAAAGTAAAGGCTAGAAAAGTAATTAGGTATAGATGGAAACATTTTGGTCTTTTTCTTTTATTTACTGTGTTGTTTCTCCCTCATCTGTTCATCAGTTGGTACATTTTTGGAAAAACTAGATTTTCAGTGACCAAAATTTATAGCTTTTTAAATCATAAACATTTTACATGTGATGGCAGGAAATGTTTTGCTTTTTTATGATGAAGATCTGCACTATTTGGCAGATTGTAAAATACAGTTTTAATAAACATTTTTATGGCATGTTTTGAGTATAAATGAGAACTTGAAGATTAACTCTTCATACTTAGTATGATTTGGTCCAATTCCCCATTGTCAGTTCAAAGCAAAAGACATCTGGAATACCATAATATGCAAATTAACTCCAGCTTAGCCCGAGGGATGATTAGAGAACCAAAATATCCCCTTGTATCGTTTGGAATTTCACCCATAATGCTGTTAACTCGAGGCATAATTTTTGTGCATTCAAAACAGTTGCTACAATGGTTAAAGAATGATCTCCTTTTCATCTCTTTGAAACAACTTTTAAATTAATTCAATGCAGTAAGTAGCAATTTTGTAGAAATGTATAAATGTTCTACTTTATCAATGTGTGCTTCTGTGCCCTGGTATTGATTGTTATGCACTGTAGGAGGTTGAACAGCAGATGTTGGTAGGGCAGCTTTGTAGCAAGCAGTTAGCACTGTTGCCCCTCGGGTTCAATTCCAGCCTGTGTGACGTTTTGCACATTCTCCCTGTATCTGTGCAGGTTTCCTCCCAGTGCTCTGGTTTCTTCACACAGTCCAAAGATGTGTGGGTTAGGTTGATTTGGCCATGTTAAATTAAACCTCGTGTCAGGGGAATTAGCAGGATAAATATGAGAGGTTATGGGAATAAGGGCATGGGTTGAACAGGTCGGTGCAGACTTGATGGCCTGAATGGCCTTTTTCTGTACTTTAGGGATTCTGTTATTAATTAACTGTTTAACTAAGTGGCTACTGTTTAACAGTTACTGGAGCAAACCAGAAATTGTTTGGTTTTGTTGGCTTATCTTTGTCTTGCTAATTTGACTACGCAACAGCACTATTGTCTGTTTTGAAATTGTATGGAAGTTTGTTGATGAGAGCGCTGGTGGTGAATTTTATGATGTTTCTTCATTGCATATTGTTTTTTTCCAATATATATTAATCTGGATCTTGATATGTAGGGGAGAATTTCAAAGTTGGTAGATGTTACTGAATTTAAGTATTGTGAAGAAGTCGGTGTAGAACTTCAAAAGGATGTAGACAAATTGGTGGAGTGGCCAGATAGATGGCAAATGAAATTCAATGTAGAGAAGTAAGACGTGATGTATTTGGTGGGAAGAACATGGACAGACAATATTAAATAGAGTGCAGGATCAGAGGGACATCTATATGTGCATAGATATTTGAAGATGGTAGGACAAGAGAGAGCAGTTAATAAAGTGTACAGTATTCATTAATAGGAGCATAAAGTACAAGAGCAAGGAGGTTATGCTGAACTTGTACAAGACACTAGTTATGTCTGCTGGATTATTGTGTTTAGTTCTGGATGGTATGTTATAAAAAAGATGTGAATGTATTGGAGAGAGTGCGGAAGAGGTTTACAAGAATGAACATAGGGATGAGAAACTTCAATTATGAGGACAGATTCGAGATCTTCTCCTTGAAGAGAAGGCAGTGAAAAGGTTTGATAGAGGTGCTAAAAACCATGAGGGCCTGGATGGAATAGAGGGAGAGAAACTGTTCCTGCTTTAAATAGATCAAGAATGAGTGGACGCAGGTTTCAAGTTATTGCTAAAGGAGCAAAGGTGATGTGAGAAGAAACTTTTTCGCGTGAGTTGTTTGGGCCTGGAATGCACTAGCTGGAAATGTGGTAGAGGCAGGTTCAGTTTAGGTTTTCAGGACGGCATCAGATAACAATTTGAATAGAAATTATGTGCAGAGCTGTAGAGAGAAAAAACAGAGGAATGACACTAGGTCATATTTGTTTGGAGAGCAGATGCAGACACAATAGGACAAATGGTTTCCTTCTGCACTGTAACAGTTCTGTGATATCAAAAACTATTCAACATGTTAAATGTGATCTTAGTGGCTAAAGGACATCAGGTATTGTGCTTTAATAGACACTCTGCTTTGTCCCCACAATTTAGGCTCTATGTTTCGAAAAACTTGAGCTACAGTTTTCAATCTTCATTGAGTTTTCTTGTTGAAAATTTGAAGGAACATATTCTATATAGAATATGAAAGAAACTAGCAAGAAATATAAAAAGCAACAATAAATGCATTGAGTATACACAAAAGAAGAGAGTACCTATAGTGAGCATTGATTCCTTAAGAGATGAAACTCGAATTACTAATGAGAAACCAGATAATGTCAGAGACTTTGAACAATTATTTCATATCTGTCTTTGCAGCAGAAGACACTGGGTGAGATTTTTTCAGAAATCAACAAAGGCCGGAAAATGCTGACAGAAATGGCAGCTTCCTTCTGTACGGTCTGGGAATGTGAAAAATAATCTTCAAGGGAAAGCTTCACAGCATGTTGCTGATGGGGTGGGCTTTAATTCACTTGCCCTGTCAACAGCTTACTCATCCTATATTTAAAGGTCATCCCTTTGCAGAGAGAGCAAAGAAGTTCACCCTGGAACCCATGCTGCACTGTCCAGGCATGGCCCTCTTCTCACCTGAGCTCCCCTGGAAGCTCTCAGCGCTAGATGCATGCCTTGGAAGACCAGTCACGATGCACATGGTTCTGCTATTGTGCCAATGTGGATAGATTTTCTGATGGGGGAGAGATGATTCAGGCATAGGGGCCTGATATATTGTACTCAAATAATATTCCTGACATTGAACGTTGAGAAATGCACCTGTCACAGATGGGAAAGGGGACAATTGCATCGCAAACTTATGCCAACACACAGTGTAACTTCACAGTTCTTGTGATGTTTTCACTCTCATTACTGTAATCAAGGGGCAAAAGGGAGAGAGGAATTAAAACAGACCTAAAGAGCATAGGTTTAAGGTAATAGGGGAAAGATTTAAAAGGGACCTGAGGGGCAATTTTTTCAAAGGGTGGTGTATACATGGCATGAGGTGGTAGAGGCAAGTACAACATTTAAAATGCATTTAGATAGGTACATGGATGGGAAGGGTTTGAAGGGGTATAGGCCAAATACAGTAAAATGGGACTCATTCAGTTTAGGAAACTGGTTGGCATGGACATGTTGGGATGAAGTTTTGTTTCCATGCTGTATATCTCTATGATTATGACTCTATAATCATGATCACCAGAGAAAAGGTATTGGGGAAACTATTGAAACTAAATTCTAAAAGTCCAAGTATTTGATGGATTGTATTATAGTGCCTTGAAGAAAGTGGCTGCAGTAATAATGGATGATTTGACTAACATCTTCTAAAATGCCTTGGATTCTGGAAAGATGCCAGTGGACTGGAAAACTGCAAATGTAACAGAATTGCTCAAAAGAGAACGGAGACTGAAAGCAAGAAACTATAGGCCAGTTGGTGTAACATCTGCTATTGGGAAAATGCTAGAATGCATTGTTGAGCGTAGTAGGAGGACATTCAGAAAATCCTAATACAATAAAGCAGTGAACTTTACGCATGTAACAGGCATGGTAGATAAAGGGAACCAGTAGATGCTGTATATTTGAATTTTCAAAGAGGCATTTGATTAGCTATCACAAAACGTTTCTGCACAAGATGAGAATTGGGCTGATATATAGATGATAATCTCTCTAACAGGAAATATATGGTAGGAATAAGTAGATACTTTCAGGTTGGCAAGCTGTGACTAGTGGAGTGCTGCGGGGCTCGGTGCTGGAGCCTGAACTGTTTAGGATCTATGTTAGTAACTTGGATGAAGGGGCAGCTTCTATTGTAGCCAAATTTGCTGATGATACAAAGATAACTGAGTTTAAAAAAAGTTGAGGATTTGAAGTATTCAGGTTGACATAGGTTAAATAAATGAAATATAGTGTGGATAGATGTGAAGTTGTACATTTGGCAGGCAGAATAGGGGAAGTGTTATTTAAATGGAGAGAGATTGCAATTCACGGGGATCATGTAGGTGTCCTTATACATGAGTCACAAAAAGTTAGCATGCAGGTATAACAAGTAATGAGGAGTTTGAGACCTACACTGGGACTGTGTACAGTTTGGACACTTAAGGAATGATATTCTTGCATGGGAAACAGTTCAGCAAAGGTTCATTAGTCTGATTCCTGGGTTGATGAAGCTGTCTCATGAGGAAAGGTTGAACCAATGCTCATTGGAGTTCAGAAGAATAGGAGGTAATTTTATTGAATCATCATATCAGGCTCTGATGAGACTTTCAGTTTGATGCTGGGAGGATGTTGTGAGGAAATCTAGAAATAAGAGGCATAGTTTAAAAATGAGGGTCCCCATTTAAGAGGGAGATGAGGAGGAATTCCTCTTCTGAGAGCATCATTAGGCTTTAGAATTTCTTTCCACAGAGCACTGGAGAATGAATCCATTTAACGTATTCTGGACTGAATTAGAATTATTTTGATCAAGGAGTTGAGGGTTATGGGGGCTGACATAAAAATGGAATTATGGTCAGAGTTGGGTCAGCCAGAATCTTATTGAATGGTAGAGCAGGCTTGATACGCTGAATGTTCTACTTCTATTTTTTATGATATGAAAACTGAACTCCAGGAACTAACTCCCTATAAGTAATGATTTGAAAGCAGCTGTTGCATGCTGTGGGCAAAAGCAGTGGTTTACAGGCTCCAGTAGCGCACATTACATCACTGCCTGATAATCTGCTGATGCAGGACATGCTGAAGGGAATGCTTCCTATCATTGCACCCTTTCTGATTTGTGTGACTGTCTACAAAATACAAGAAAAGTAAAAGCTGTCTCATAAGCTGTCTAAGACTGAGGAGACATCGTCATCTAGCATTTTTTTGTTTTTTAGAAATAAATATTTCAAAAATGATTTCATTTTTAATTCACTACTACAGGCTGCAAAGACAGGTACCATCCAACAGAAGCCATGTTTAAAATTTGGATGAATTTGTATCTCACTGAAGCTGTGCTCACTTAGTTTTTCAGTAAATACATTCCTCAAATGTTCTACAATTAATACCTGCAATTAATTAGAAGTAAAGAAAATTCATGTGATGTGCAAAGTATTCCTTTTAGACAAAACAATTTTTCCCCCAATTTCGTATTAATTACACCTTGAGTGATGTGTTTTAAGGATTGCACTTATCCCTCAAAACTGTAGGGGAATTCATTAAAAAAAAAACTTGACGAGCAGCTTTTCCACAATACGACTGTTAACAATACACAGGCTGAAGTACACTTCATAATGCTTATCACATCCTTTGAACATTTGCCCTCTACCAAGTTGCTGATTAATGTGCCAGCTTTATACAAGTCTGCTGATACTATTCTGGTTTCCCATATATAGTGTTACCAACATAGAGAACTGGAGTACTTTGCAGCAATTTGTGATTAGTCCAGAGAATCAGCTTGTTTGGGCAGGGACCATTATTGTTGAGTGAAATCCTCGGTTTGACTGTTCAGTGGTGGGGAATGCATCTCACTTCCTGCCTTGCTTGAGGTCATGAACTCTTCCTACTTAGCAGAAATGCTGAAGTGTCAGAGTTCTGTTTGAAATTTCCTCTGCAGTTTGCTGTAACTAGATAAAGAAGTGCCACTGATTTATTTCATGTTTGTAAGTAGAATGTAGAGTGAAAACTGATCAATAAATCAATGGTAGTGCACATATCTCTATCAGAAGATGATCGCCAAAAACCTGTCGTCTGAGAGGAACATATTTTAAACCAGTGCTTTAGGGCAGTGCGAGCAGAGTGCTGCACTGTTGGAGGTGCTGTTTTTCAAGCAAGACATTAAACCAAGGTTCTGACCAACTTCTCATCTGGATGTAGAATGCCATGCTATTTGAAGAAGGGCTGGCAAATTCTCCATGTTCTGGGCAATATATAACATCAGTACTATCAAAAACTTGATTACAACCTCTGCTGTTCATTGGAACTTTGGCAGGTGCAAATGTACACTTGCATTTGCTCACATATGACAGTGACTTACAGGTACAAGGTACATTTCAAAAATACTTTGTTATCTTCAAAGCCTTTAGGATATCCTGAGGCAAAAACAGCAAATTTTGGAAATAGTTGGGCCAGTAGGAGTCTATAAAGAGAGAAGTAAGTTAACATTTCAAGTCAACTTTTTAATCAGAAAAGATTAGAAATGTAATTGGTTTTGGAGATTGGGAGAGGGAAAAGGATCAAAATGGGAAGACCTACAGTTAAATAACAAAAAAGATGATGCTGGAAGATAAAAGAAGATGGTAATATGTCAGGAGGAAAAAAACAAGATGAGTCCAGAGGAACTGAAAATGACAAAAGCCAAGTCATTATCAACACCTGCTAATGGGTGAAAATAGCAGCGGTTATAATCTGAAATTGTTGAAGCTCATGTTGCATCTGGAATGCTGCAAAGTGCTGATTTGAAAGATGATTCCTCATGCTTATGTTGAGTTTCATTAGAACTATGTAGGACATCAAAGATAGAGAATTCATAGTAGGTTTGGAATGGAAAACTGAAAGTCAGGTGATAGAAAACATGGTCATACTTGCAAACTGATCAGAGGTGTACTGCATTTCCAGTGTATTGCATTTTCCCTGTCCGGCATGGGACGGGGATAGTACATTGTGGGTAATTGACAGTAAATTAGGAACCTTGTGGCACATTCCAGTGGTGTGTTAAATTCATTCTTTGATTACATCCAACAACTTCTTTGCTACCCCTCTTAACTGCCTCCATTGATTCTGTACTGAGACCACTTGTATGATATTCTGTCTTGGTCAAATTGTAATTTGGAATTCATGGTTAGAGCAGATGATGAACGCTTCAGTCTATCTGATGTTTTCATCATCCTTTTGAACTGTTGTTCTGGCTGTACCCAAGATAAGCTTTTTGTCCCATAGTCTTCCAGTCTCTCGGACTGCCTAATTTCACCACTATCATTGTTTACTAACTGTTGAAGTCTTCATGTGTCATTGTTTCTTCTAGGCTTCACTGGTCTAATGCTCTTGTCAATCTTCCATTCTCTGACCTTTAAACTTCAGCTGATTCAGTGCTCTGCCTGTATCCTATCTTGTAGCACTTCCTGCCCACTGTTACCTGTGTCCTTGAAACTGACATTATCTCCCAGAATACCACCAAATTAAAATTTTCATGTTTGTTTAGTGGCCTCAATGTCTGTCTCAATAATCTCCTGCAGCTCCATGAGCCCCACATCCCTGAAATATTGAAACCACAATGTGAAAGCGGATTGTTACATTTCTACAGTAAATGCAAACACAATCTCTTGATAGAATTGTAAAATGTTTTTATTGAAGATGGGCCTTCAATCTGTTAATTCTCATCCTTTCATACTATCCACTCTTCCACTTTCCTGTTTCGGTATCTAATCAATTATTGAATAAGCCTACTCAGCTTTCTGATCGTTATTTACTCTAAGAAAATACTTCCTGACATCTGCATTGAGTTTGACCTTAGAACCCTGAAGTTATAGTCTTAGAATCCTGACGTTCTGGCCAATTTGGCTGACATTTCTTTCAGCACCTGCAGTGTCAGAACTCTTAATGGGCACTGCTGAGACTGCAAGGAGGCCCATAGAGAGTAAAGATCTAGGTAAGACCTTGGCTTTGTTTGGTTTATTTGCGGGGGGGGGGGGGGGGGGGGGGGGGGATGGAATCAATCAGACACTCCAGGGAGGAATGAATGAAAGGGAGAGTAACATTTTGGAGGGATGGGGATGAGTGGCCCCTGACTCCCCCCACCCCGTATCGTCAGATTGGGATCGTCAGGAACGTGATGTGCTTCCTCAACAAAAACGTGATTGGCAGGGTGCTGCAAAATTCAGTCCAGTGTTTCAGGTTCATAAACCTGTCAGACTTGGTAAAACATCAGAACTGTTGGAACACGCTTTAAGTGGGTACAGAGGTAAGAAAAGTGGGGATGGAGGATTGGGATCGCAGGGCTGGAACAAAAGGCTAGGTTAGCAATAGGATAGAAGGCAGGCGTATTAAATTGTAGAATGGATGATGCAAGGCAAAAGGAGCTGGTAATGGGCCAGATTTTTGAAAAAAAAAACTGGTCCGGAGTAGGCTTAAATGGAATTGGCATTTAAGCTACTCTGGACCAGTTTTTGTTTTTTGGTGCTGCCACGTTATAAATAGCAGCTGTCAGATGCCACTCCTTGAGCTTTCATTGCAAATCCTTGGAGTAGTGTGGAGGCTGAGGTCAAAGTAGGATGAGGATGAAGAGGCAAACATTGGATGTAATAACTTGCAATCACAACTACTGGTGAAACTAAGTTTAGGGAGGAGGGCAAAGGATTGAAAACAGAACTACAGAAAATGTGACATACACAGTTAGCCTTGTTAACCACCTTGGAAGGAAATCTTCAGTTGAAGAAAAAGACCTAGTAAACTGGTTTGGATGGTTGCATCATCAAAATGGGCGTGATGGATAAACTGGGAGCCCAGTATCCTACAGGGATTAAGATGAGAAGTGAAGTGTATATTGAAATATACTACCTTCTCAGCTGAGTGAAGATCAATAAGATTTCAGAAGACCTCACTTAATTCATTATTGTCAAACTTACTAAGGCCAGTCTTGTGTCACCAACCCCCTGTACTTACAATGTGCATAAAGTACGGCTTCAGAAGCTAAAATGTGCAGGTCAAATCCCCCACCCCCAAAGTCCTTTGTCTGTCTTGTGGACATGATGTGGAGATGCTGGTGTTGGACTGGAGTAAACACAGTAAAAAGTCTGACAACGCCAGGTTTAAGTACAACCAATTTATTTGATAGTAAACTTGCAAGTTTTCGTGGTTTGTCCCTTCATCAAGCAAATGGAGAGTTCTGGAGTCAGAGCATATGACAGCACAGATAGTTTACAGATTACTGATTAAAATGTACTGTCTCTTTAACCTGGGCTTAATGCTCCTTCCACTCATGTTGTTGGCCACTTTAAGACTTGAATAACAGGTTAGGTGTAAAGATTTGCATTCTAATCAGTAATCTGTAAATAGTCTATGCTGTTATGTTCTGTCTGAGGCCAGAATTCTCCATTTGCCTAATGAAGGGGCAAACCCCATAAGCTTGCGGGTTTACTATCAAATAAATCGGTTGGACTTAAATCTGGTGTTGTCAGATTTCTTACAGCCTGAGCGGAGCCAGCTGGTCCTTCTTCCGGACAAGCTTCCACTTGTTTAATATGGGAACTCATACTCTACAAGAGCCACGAGGAAATCTATTGATGATTTCCCTTTGGCAATTATACTAACTACTTGCATGGAAATGACAATTGGTAAATTTTTTAAATTGCCTTTAGAAGCAATTTTGAACATGGAATTTTGTAGCATTCTTTTCATTGGGACTCTGCTTCCTCTGTGCTAATTCACACTAAATCCTGATCGTGTATACTGACCTATGTTGGCTTTTGATCAAGTAACATAATTTTAATCATCTTTGTTTTTAAATTCTTCCATGGCCTCAGCTATCTCTATTTCTCATTTCCTCCAGCTCCACAGCTCTTCAAGGGATGTATCTTTTTAATTCTGGTCTTGTAATGCCACTAATTTTAATTGCAAAACAATTCATGGCTGTGCCTTCAGTTACTTAGCCTTTGCTCTGAATTCCTTTCCTACGCCTTGTCTCCTTTTAAGACCATTCTTTAAACCTACATATTTGACCAAACTTTTGGCCATCTGACTTGGTATCTCCTTTTTTCATGTGAGATTGTTCTAGCATTTGCACATAAATAATAGCAAGCTTTTTTAGCCTTGTCTGTTATTTTTGGAAGTAATTTATAGCCCAGTTTAATGATGAAAATGGTCCATGGCCCGCCCTTCTACGCCTGTGTTCCCTTTAATTAAAAACATTTAAAGATTTAATTTATGATGTTAGTTGGAGGTCAAAAAGGGGTTGGATCTTAAGCCAATTTGTCATCCAGCATTCGTTTTTAAAATTGACTAGCTGCATCAATAGCAGTTTCAGACATTTGCAAAATGCTTATTTTGGGGTAAGTGTGCTTTGTCTGAATAGTAATAAAATAGTAAATTGGATTTAAACTAAAATTGAAGAGCTATGTAAAACCACTGAAATTTCTCTTCCTAAATTGAACTTTCCGTTTTATTTTTAATGTCAATCTCCCTTTTACATTTTTTAGAAAAAAGATGGTCTTTACAGTAAACCTTGCCAAATTATTTCTTTTGATCAGACTTTTTTAAAAAAAAATCATTTTGTAACTTGTATAATCATGACTTGTCAGCCTAAAAATGTCAATAATATGCATTCCTCTGAAGTATTACCAGCGACCACTGTAGAGGGCTGAAATAAGTAACCGGCATTAAAAAAAATTTCTGAAGTTTTCATCAGAAAGTCCTTCATAAAATATCTACTTTATGGTGTAAACAATTACTTTGTACAAATACAAAATGTCTGGGCTCAGAATATGAAAATCGTTTCTCTGGATGCTATCAGACTTGTGATTTTCAGATTATAGTCTAGTTTTTAATTAATTCCTTTCTTCCCCAAAATCCATCGATCTTCTCCTTCTTGCCTCGAGGAATGTCTGTTATATCCCCAGCTAAGTAAATGAGTACAAGACCTATTCAGTCTCTGGTATTATTCAGTTGAGCGGACTGCTCGGATATGAGCTTAGAAAATCCGTGAATGAGTTGTTTGCAATTTCTCCTCCTTAAAAAAAAAATCACTCTTCCCCCCAATTTGATGTTCACATTCAAATCAGAGTGCGAACTTATCTCCAAGTTCTGGACATCAAAGACATAGGATGGAATTCTCATGAAAAGTTTCTCAGTATCATAATGGCGAGAATAATGGAGTGGTCTCTGCCTGTGTTTCAGACATGCTCTTCATTTCAATCCCCCCAAACTCGATTAGTTTTTTGGAGATTTGGGGTTTTGTGCCAGTACTGGGGGGAGCAGGGCTTAAACATGCTGATGAGCCTGATTTCTGAGCGCTCAGGCACCATTTTGCAAGGGTGCCCTGATTTCAGAATGCATTGGGAAATCTCCTTCCATATGTGCATCGTGACTTTTTGCTGTCATTGGCAGCATGTTCCTACATGTTCCCCAACATGGGTTGCTGGCATTGGGGCCCTCCTGATGGGTCTCCCTCCCCAATCCTGGTGTGCCCTCCATCAGGATTGCCTTCACAATCCATCCCTGCATAAACCCCTGCCCACCATGGCCCCCATTCAGACATTGCCCTGGCACTCCGGCAATGCACATGATTTGTCCTGCATCTTGATGCATCTTTTTCATGTGAACATTTCATTTTGGATTAGGAGATATTGGATTGATGTTTGCTGGTGCAGGAGGGGAATTAGTTTGAAGAGTTGATATCAAACTCAATTTTCATCAATGCATTCTGAACAGAAATCCATATTCAATGCACAAATGGCTTGTTTTGGGTAAACCTCTTTTTCACCCAAGCTCCCTCCCAAGCTGCACCGCTTATTAGACTAGCAACTGTTTTGCAGTAAGTACATTAACATGAGAATTTTTAACGCACATTGTGACAATAGCATTGCCTTTTGTTTCTAGCTTTATTATTTGCTAACCAAATTTTGCTGATGTTTGGGCAAGGAATGAATGTCCTCTTTAACCTGCAATTCATTAATTTGCACTTCCCAATAGTTCTTGGCAGTTATAATTTCATGCATTGAATAGTGTTTCCTGGCATCAAATGTACGATCAGCAGGGAACTGGATAAGTTGCAATAAATTTCAGCTTTCCATTTTAAATGTTATTGTGCACATTGTTTTTTTACCAGTGGGTGTTCCATGGAGGAATCAAACCATACTTTCAATCTAGTCTAAAAACCTTTGCAGCAATCAATGCATAGAATCAATACCTTTTTGATGTCCTTATTTGCCTGAATGTAGACTGCCATTTTGGCTCTCCTGGCCCATTCAATCAGCAACTGGCCAACACCAGCCTGAGTGAGATTGTTGACCATTTTCAAAGGTTGGACCAGTGGAGCATAAATGGCAATCCACTGTACCAAATGGGATCATAGTCTAAGGAGACTGGAATTGTACAAACTATTTTATTTTTACCAACTGTTGACCAATCTAGCACTTAAGTTTAATTGCAAAGCTCATTTCTGTAAAATTCCATGACTTACATCAGTGCCAACCCTTAACCCTTGTCAGACCAATTCTACCTGTTCTCTTGTTTATGTTTCCATTCCCCTTTGCAATTCACGGATATGTAATTGTGTAATTGCATTGTTAAGGAGGCAGAATTTAGTTAAACTGGTATCGTGGCATTGTTTCAGCATCATATAAACAATTTGTAATTAGTGACTATCTAAATCAAAGATGATTTAAGACTAAAATAAACAACATTTACCTTGTAGATAAAGTCAGGATTGTGCACTATCAATATTCACTGTACTTACAAAAGCTATTACCTGGTTACTCTCCTGTATTTCACTCTACCTTTGTCCCACAAATCGAGCAATCGGTTTTTGATTTTTTTCACTTCTGTTGGTTTGTCCTAAATATAAACAATGCTTAAGAAATTATCGTACTTCCCAGAGGAATTTAAAAATTAAATGGTAGGTGTGTTATTGCATGTATTAATCTTACATTGGGGTATCTTCTTACTAAAAGGAATGCATCAGAGATTTTTGGCAAACTTAAAATATGAAATGGGAATGAAGACAAAACCACAAACTATTGTTTATTCTATTCTGAAATATGACAGAGGAGGCCATTCAGGCCATCAAATCCGTGCTAGCTCCATATAGAGTAATCTATCTGATTATTCAATTTCCTCTGTCTGCAGCCTTACAAGTTTTCTTCCCTGATGTGGCCATCCAATTTTCTTTTTGAAATCATTCATAAGGCAGAATCTTTCCAAAAAAATTGGAGTGTTCTATACTGTTTCTTTTAGGCAGCTTTGGCACTGCAATTATTCCACTTTCTGTTTTTCTGATAGCTAGCGTGTTAGGGATCCCTAAATCCACCAGGAAGCCAGCTGCAGTGTGTTCGGGTGCTGTGGCACAGGGTGCCCTGATTTACTAGGATAGGAGACCCGCCACACAGTCCATGGACATTGATCATTGGCAACATTTGATACACCAAAACAGAGTGCTGGCATCAGGGCCCTCCTGGTGACTCCCTTGGCAGGCCCCCAATATGCACCTTCCTGCCCCCTCCCCCATCTTGAAGAACCTCCCACCTTTGCATATTCCCTCCTTTACGATCCTGTCCTTGTCATCATCGTACATAACCCCACTCTCTCACTCCCCTTAGCACCACCTCTGACTCAATTGGGCACTGCCAGTGTGGCAGGCTGCTACTGCCTGGCCACGCCCCAGTCCACCAACACAGAGGCTTCAATGGCCTTTCATTCCCAAGCGTGGCTGATAAAGATAATTAATAATTCTTGCCAGCATGACATCATGGGTGAAACTGATCTTGCTGGCAAAACAGGACCAGGAGGGTATAGATTTTTGGTTTTGGTTTTTACCTTGCACATGCTGATTGATGAGGCAAGTCAGTAAGATCCATGCCCTTAGTCTCCCCTTTTTTTCAGCATAGTATTGTAAAGGTTAAATAGATACTATAATATCTAATCATTGTGGTACTGTTTCTTGGTGCCCTCCAGTACCTTCTGAGAGTGGTGACAAAGTTCTAGCATGTTACTTGTTTACAGTGAGGGTGGCAAAGTCACTCACTTGAATGTGTTAATGCTTGAGGTTCATGGTACTCTCATCAGATTGTAATCCTTTGCAGGCTTTTTTCTTAAATTTAGGGGCATTGGTCAAAATGTAGTCCATTTTGCCACTTTAAATAAAATTAGCAAATTCATCACAATGGGGATTAAATTTGGACCTTCATTGCACTTTTGAGCTGCACAGTGTCTAATCCCACTGGGCTATCATGGAAAGACTGCACTGTTTAATAAGTGATAAAACATTCGGCATTGCAAAGATTTGCAAATGCTCTTGTTATTTCACTGAATTAAAGCTACCTCACTGTTTTTGTCAAGGAGTTTGTACTTGTTTCTGTTATGTGATTGAAATGGCAAATAAACATTTTCATTTAAAATAAAATGGAAACCTGTATGCAAGTCAGTGTCTGTCAAGTTACTTTCAGTCATCATGGCTTTAGTATATAGATTTAATTTCCTTAGCCTATCTTTTTGTTTTTCTTTTTTGTTGACCGAGAATTTCTACTGTACTGTATCTTTTTAAAAAAAATAATTCAAAGGTCTCTTCCTTAATTTATTTTCTGTCAGTTTGGCCTTAGTAGAATTAAGGCCATGACATTGGGTGTCAGATTTTGGGTGTTTGGTAATGGTAGATTTCAGCTGTCATTATCTTTTATAGCAGAAGGTCTTTTGTACTTGAGAGGTGTTTATGCATTCAGAGACACTTGATGGTGCTAATTACACATATGATGATGAGAAATGCCTATTTGCTCCTCTTATGATCTGAAAGCTTAAAGTGCAAACAGATTCAACGTGTGTGGTATCTACAAGTAATAAAATATTGGAGCATGCATTATGGCTTCCTGCTCTCCTCCAAATGAGACTCTGGCTGATTCTACAGTTTGAACGACTTCTAGTTCATTACCTGTTTGTTTTAAATTTGTGCTGTGTATAGGAAAACAGGAATGCAGTTTTGCAGAAAAGTGGGATTAAACAAAATGCATTTGTTCTTTCTGATCTGAGTCATTGATCCAGTTTCTTTACACTCAGCACATTGTGCAGATTCAGCTCAAAGCCAGACTTCACTTAGAACCAATAGGATGTTTGTTATTAGAACGTTTATGGCACAGGAAGCCATTCAACTGACCAAATTCATATTGGCTTTCTGTAGGGAAGTCCAACCAGTCACATTCTCCCCTCTATTCCTGCAAGTCTGTCTCCCTCAGGGAGATAGTTGAACTAACAACTGAATTCAAAAATTTAATCATAATCAGAATTGTGGTATGTTTGCTTGATCATTTTTATTGTTTAGTGTGTTGTATTAGTCATATTACTTTACATAATAAAACATTGGGTCAACTTTGACATTTGTGAAGGCTTTTCAACTGTCTTAATTAATGTCAAATAACTGACTTTTTGTTTCATGTACAATTCCACTGCAGTGAGATGAGATTGCATTCCACAGCATATCTTAAATTTGGGTTACCCACTTCTAAGCAGCAGGGGGAGACTTTAGGTAAATATGCCCTCAGCTGTCAGTTCTTTGAACAAAATATTACTTTCTGGATTTAAATCTGCATCTACTGTTTAGAGCAGAGGATAGATGAGATGATTTCCCCTTTTTCCTACTTCTGTACTGATTGCAATAGGATTTATTTTAGGGAAGGAGCATTTTAAGCTGTGATGTTTAAGAACAGACACATACGATGCTTCCTTTTACATTTAAAATCAAAAGAAAGGATGGACATTTATTTATCACAAAGCCCAATGCAAAATTCAATGAACATATTCTCCCCAAATACAATCAGAATTTCTAGAAACTACACTTAACTGATGGCACAGTGCCAGGGACCCAGGTTTTATTCCAGCTTTGGATGACTCTGTGTGGAGTTTGCATATTCTCCCTGTGTTTGCGTGGGTTTTTTTCCCCAGGTGCTTTGATTTTCTCCCACAGTCCAAAGATGTGCAGGTTAAGTGGACTGCCATGCTAAATTGCCCCTTTGTGTCCTAAATTGTGTAGATGAGGGAGATTAAATGCTTGGGCTATGGGGATGAGACAAGGTGTGGGGCCTGGGTGGGCTACTGTTTTGGAGAGTCGGTGAAAACTCAGTAGACTGAATGGCCTCTTTCTGAACTGCAATGATTTTATGATTCTAAATTACAATAAGGGTAGAACAGAAATAGGTCTTTTTTTTTCTACAGTCCTTAAGATGGTGACTGAAAATGTTGCAGGCTGAAATTCTCTCCTAGTTTCTTGAAGACAAATGGAGGCTGAGATTTGTTATTTTTGTCTAAATTGTAGTCCAGCCTCTAATGAAGAAACCTAAAACATATTGAGCCTCTCTAAGTGTCTTAGATGCCTTCCGAACAGGGTTTTTTTTTTTTTTGCTGCACCAGGATCTCTTCCATTAAGGTTGGCTTCTTCAATCAACAAACTTTGAACCGTTCAAAAACATGTCAGATGTAGAATGTTTCAAAAATGTCGATTATAGAATATCAGTTATAAAATATCCTTCATGTTTCCCTGTAATGTGAATATGGTAACAGCTTTCTGTTGTCCCCACATTGTCAGCATTCCAACCACGTATAACATATGCATAATCCTAACTTTACCCACAACAGAGGGGAAAAAATAAAATTTCCTGGGTGTCACTGGTTGGCCAGCATTTATTGCCCATCCCAAGTTGCCCTTGAATTGAGTGGCTTGCTAGGCCATTTCAGAGGACAGTTGAGAATCAACCACATTGCTGTACCTCTGGAATCACATGCAGGCCAGACCAGGTAAGGATAACAGATTTCCTTTCCTAAAGGGCATTAGTGAACCAGATCGATTTTTTTTTTTCTCTGACAATCAACATTGGTTTCATGGTCATCAGTAAGTTCTTAATTCCAGATTTTCTTTATTTAATTCAAATTCCACCATCTGCTGTGGTGGGATTCAAACTTGGGTCCTCAGAACATTAGCTGAATTGCTGGATTAATAATCTAGTGAAAATACCACTAGGCCGTCATCTCCCCTCATAATTTAAGAAATATGAGCAAACCGGAGTTAGCCCTCTGAGCCAGCTCTGTCATTCAGTGAGATAATGGCTGATCTCAACATCATTTTCCTGCACTATTCCCACATCCCTTCGTGTTTTTAATATTTTGAAATCTTTTGATCTCGGACATGAACGGAGTCAATGACTGAGCCTCCACATTCCTCTTGGGTGAAAATTCCAAAGATTTACCATCCTGAGGAAGAAATTCCTTCTCATCTCAGTGTTAAATGTTTTTCTGTTTATTCTGAGACTAAAGCTGTTGGTTCTAGACATACTGAGCCAGAGGAAATATCTTCCTGCATCACAGCATCAAGTCCTATAATAACGTTGTATGTTTGATTGAGATTACCTCTCATTATTCAGAATGCCAGAGAATAAAGTCCCATTCTATTTAATCGTTTCTTGTAGGACAATCCCAAAATCCATGGAATTAATTGAGTGAACCTTTTGTTGTGTTCCTTCTATGGTAAGTATGTCTTAATTAAGGAGACAAAGCTGCAGACTAGTCCAGGTGCAATATGACCAATGTTCTGGATAATTGCAGTAAAACGTATTTATTGCGTGAGCATCCTCGTATAATAAAAACCAACATAACCATTTACCGCCTTAGTTATTTGCTGTACCCGGATGTTATTGATTCGTGAACAAGGGCACCTACCCAAGTCTCTTTGATTTATTTATTACATGACAGAAAATTACAAAAAATTGAAACACAATAGCAATGATTCCCACATATTCATTTCCATGCACTCCTCAATGTTATGATTAAACTTTTCACAGTGCAGTTATAACATTTTGTTTCTTAGGAGAAATTATCATTTTTACTATACGTGGCCAAAAAGCAAACAATATTATCCTATGTACAAAATTCAGAATTAATATGCAATAGATATGAATTAACAGGCAAACGGTAGTTACCAACGAATGGCAAATGTAGCCAAAACAGAACTCGCCCTGATGGCAGTGGTCACAAAGAGCAAACATTGGTTTCCTTCCAGGGATTTCAACTCTTGTTCTTTTGCAATCTGGCCATCTTACCTTCTACTCCCAGGATCAGCCGCTTTGGCTGTCCTTTCAGCTGCGCTGAGCCAACAGCTTCATTGTAGCTAGAGAGCAGTGAACTGACCATGAGCTTCCCTGAGCCCCAGCTTTCACCGCTGCATTGTTATTACTGTTCATGACGGGGCTCTCCTAAGGCCCAACTTCTCAGTAGCACAGAGTAATAACTGTTCATTTGAGCCCCACCTGCATGGGAACAAACCATGGCACTTCGACTGCATGGTGCTGGCAAACTTTTACTGTCTCTTCAGCTCCAAACTAAAGAACTGTCCTGTTAAATCTTACAATAAAGTCATCCCTATTCTGAGATAATGTCTAATGCATCAGACTTACTCCAGTATACAAGCAAACAAACATTATTTTAAACGTACTTTTTAAATGTTACAATCTTCAGTTAACCAGAGATCAGCCCCTTCCTCCCACTCCCAGCAGGTACTAATTAAAGAAAACAGAAAAATCCAAAAGTATTGACTCTCAATTTTCACCTTGGGCAATAGAAAGCTGCACCATAATGAAGGTTCCTTTCCTTTCTAATACTTTGCCTTCCATACAACTCAGGAACCACATATTGGAAATACAAGTTATCGTGATTTTTTTAATGAATAGTATATTACGTAAAGTATAGGTAACCATCTTAATTTTCACAATCTCTCAGCATGTTTGGATGTAAAGAACTTAATCAAAACAAAAGCAAGTGAATGTCACAAGTAGGATTAGCAGGATTTATCAAAACTCAGGACTGTTATTTCCTATGTTCCTTCTTTAACTCTTCAGAGAATATTTCAGCTAAGACCACAGTGAAATTGTCACCTGTTCTTTAGCTATAAGCATATCTCCATTTTTAAGTTCATTTTTTGAACCCCCATGTTGTAAGTTCAAAATGGCTTCTTTGTGTATCAACAATTCATTCCATTTTTGAATAAGATCTCTTTTGACTATTCCAAGAATGCCTTTGAGTTGTTTTGTATGTTCAAACAAAAGGGCTTGATATTCCTGTTTGGTCTGATCTTTGAAAATTTTAAAATCTTCCATTTCTCCTGATCCCATTCAAAATATGTCTTATTTACTACTTTTCAAGCAATGTCAATGTTTTCCATTCTGAATTTTTATTTCTCTTACTAATGCTTTGTCTTTCACACAATTCAAGAACCACATCATTCAAATTCTCTTGGGGGTTTTAAATTGTCTTTTGGGAAAGGTCCCCTTTCCTGGATTCCTGCTGCTGTATCCTGTGTCTTAACACTGATGGGCACTTTTGACTGATGTCCAGTGTCAGTAACCCTTTAGACCAAAAAACATTACAATGCTGGAATAGGCCCTTCGGCCCTCCAAACCTCACTGACCATGCTTCCTGACATAACTAAAACTCCCTACCTTTCTGGAGACTAGTCATGTATTTGACAAGACGCCCCTTACTAATCACTAGTTACTAAAGGGTCACTTTGGTGTGGTGATCTTAGTGTCAATAACCATTTAGAGTCACTTTGGGGCTTTGGTCTTTTCCATTAGAATTTTTGTTCAAATTCTGCAGGTACTTTTACTGCTTCTGTGCTGTCTTTTACTTGATACCTTGAATCAGTTTGTTCAACTGGATCACAAATAGGTAAGGAATTTTTATTCAGGGCCATCTTTGAAACTGTGACGCTTCTCTCAAGTAGTGGAAAAACTATGTTACTCCAGTATACAATCTACAGTTTAAGTAGATAATAGAAAAACAATTATAAGCGCATCAGACTCATTGAGAGCACAATTTAAATTTAATAAAGCACTGGTGAGGCTACCAGTATAGAGTGCAATTCTGGTCACCACATTATTGGAGGGATTTATTGCTCTAAAGCATGTGCAAAGAAGGTTTACAAGAATGCTGTCAGGGCTAGAAAAATAATGCTGTGAGGAGAGATTAGATAGATTGGGGTTATTTTCCTTGGAACAAAGAAGGCTGAGAGGTGTGAAAAATTGAGAGGAAGAGAAATGGTCAAGATAAAATTGTTTCCCTTGATGCTGAATTCTAAATGTAAAGATGTCAGGAGAACAGTGATCACAATACCACACAACCCTGCCACAGCAACCTCTGCAAGACATGCCGGATCATAGACATGGACGACATCATCAAACGTGAGGATACCATTCACCAGGTGCACGGTACATGCTCTTGCAACTCGGCCAACGTTGTCTACCTAATACGTTGCAAGAAAGGATGTCCCGAAGCATGGTATATTGGGGAGACCATGCAAACACTACGACAGCGGATGAATGAGCATCACTCAACAATCACCAGGCAAAACAGTTCCCTTCCTGTGGGCGAACACTTCAGCAGTCATGGGCATTTGGCCTCCGACCTGTGGGTAAATGTTCTTCAGGGGGGCTTTCATGATACATGAAAGCGCAGAGTTGCTGAGCAGAGACTGATAGCCAAGCTCCGCACACATGAGGATGGTCTTAACAGGGATCTTGGCTTCATGTCACACTATCTGTAACCCCTGTAACTTGCCTGGGTTAGCAAAAAACCTCACTTACTGTGCTGTCTGGAGAAAATACACAATTCTCTAATCAATGCTTAGGATTCCCTTCACACACATTGTTAGCCACTTTGACACTTGAATAGCAGGTTAGATGTAAGGATTCGCATTCTAATCAGCAATCTCGGACTGTCTGTGCTGATGTGTGCTATTGCAGACCAGAACACTGCATTTGTCTGAGGAAGACACGGAGTGTTGAAAGCTCGCAATTTTACTATCAAATAAATCGGTTGGATTAAAAATTGGTGTTGCTAAATTCTTGCTGAATTTTAAAACCAGGGAATGTAGATTCAAGATAAATGCAGAAGGTGTAGAGGGGACATGAAGACTTTTTTCATGCAAAGGATAGTGGATGTCTGGAATTTGCTGTCTGAGTTGGCTGTGAAGGCAGAAACACTAATCTCAAAGTATCTGGATTTGCACCTTAAGTACTGTAGGTTTACAGGGCTATGGGTTGTGTGTAGGAAGGAGAGATTAGAAAGAGCATCTGGATATTCTCGGACGATGGGCTGAATGTCATTCTCCTATGCTGTAACTTCCTTATGGTTTAATGGAATTGGCGCATACTTCCCTTTAATACATTTTGAGTTTGAAGGAAGGTCTAAATCTTTGTCAACAATAAGCTCAGAATTCTAGACTCTTTCTTTGACAAAAATAGATTGACTTCCCCTTCCAGTATAAACTCAATCATTTGTGTCTCTCTGTTCCCATTATAAAAGCATTAGGAGCAATAGGTTTCCCGCAAGCTTCAGTTTGTGGTGCAACCTTCTCTGTGGAAATTCCTGCTATTTGTATCAGTGCCACTGATTTTAACATTGTTCCTAATAATTTGCTTTTTCATCTTAGGGCAATGAAAGTACACTGGCATAACTTATTCTCTATACTATCATTTTTATTGATTTGGAACGGTTTCTGCTATTTTCCTAAAGCCAGAATCTCTCCTATTCCTCCAGTTTCCCTGTACATTCACAAATGGCAATGTACTGCCTCAGCTGCCTGTGATATAATCATACCCATCTGCCAGAGCTGCCACATCCTTGATTTTTAAAACCCCATTGTCTTTCAGGCATGTCTTTATGGCTCTTGGGATGTTCTTTTTAAATTTTTCTAACAGAATTATCTTCCGTAACTTATCAAACGAGAGATCTAATTTGAGCCTCCTCCATCAAATGAAAATCTATGTACTTCCTCTCCTCTCCTCCCCAATTCAATAGAATTCTGGCAGACACTTTTAGTGCTTTTCTGCATTTTGATGGTGGGTCTTGAGTACTAACTTGTACGTATTTAAAATTGAGGAAATCTCTATAGATTATAAGAGGCAAAAATGACAAACAACATGGATTAAAGTTCACAGTCACTCCCAGCCAATCTGTCTTGCAAAAATAGGGCCCAAGATGCTTTTGGCCATTTTAATCTCTTAGCAGTTTTCTCAAAAGAAATAAAGGAGAATTTGATCACCGTCGTAGAAATTTGAAGCTAATGGTTGTGTTTCAGAAAATTGAAATTTTGCTCTGAATACAAATCTGCATATGAACAGCAATTGGCATCTGCTTTGTCCACTTTGTCTTGTGTTTTCAAATGAAAATTGACTTTTTTCCCCCACAGCTATACATATCTTGCCTCCATGCAGACAAAAAACTGCTATGGTGGTGATTTATCTTGGTTATGAATGTTCCTTCAAATACTCGTGTTCTAATTAACTTTTGAAGCTTACTGATCTTCATCTGCCCTTGCAACCAGTTCAGTTATTCCTGTCATGTCCTTTCTAATTGATTCAGTTCCAGAAATATGCAGTCATTATCAGAAACTTTGTGGTATCCAGTCTCTGTGACTGCTGTTCACTCAGCCCAACTTATAGGAATAAAAATGACAAAAGTGTAAGCAAAGGCAATTTGTTTCCCATGGCTGATCTCAATGTTTAATTTTATTCCTGTCATGTCCAAAACATTCTTTTCCTGTCATTCTATCAGGTGTCAATTGGCCTATCTCTTGCGCCCACAGCTAGAACATGATCATGGCGAGCAAGTGTTGCTTTGCATTTCTCTCTAATTTCTAGTGTATTTGAGTTAAATCATTTGGTGGACAGGTAAACCAAATGCAGGGAAGTTGATCAATTTGGGATAATGCTGCAATGATTTACAGTAGGCATATAGAAGTACTGTCCCATAAACTGTACTATGATGCAACAATTTTTCCCCATCCAGTATGATGTAGAGGTCAAATCTTAATTTGTGTTTTAGTTGAATAGCATTCATGTGACAACCTCTGCACTAATGTTTCACGGATATGCTACATTTGTACAATATCGCCATGTTTTGTCCTAGCATTTTGAACAATCGCACTGAGGTAGGTTAAAATGGGCTGTCAATCTGGATACATATTCAAACAAAACAATTCCCAATAGAACACTATTTTCTTCCCTATTACTTCAAGGTATGTGAAAAATCATAATTGTTAAGATTTAAAAATAAGCCTCTGTAGCAGGGTCAATAAGTAGACCATGTGTTATATGAAGCAATACATGGCAGGAAGACTTGAGGTTTTGTCACTGACCTCTGCTGAGTTAGCTGGAATGCCAGTGAACAGATAAACCAAAAATTTCCCTCCTACATCATATTTTCTCCACACACTTTACATTGGTTTGATTTTTATTTTATTGATTATTATTTACATTATTAATGTTCCACGGAATTATTCTTTGAAATAGTTTAGCACAGGTTTAATTTTATTTGGAATACTTAAAGCAACCAAAACATTCATCCATCAAATTGAGGTTTGGATAAGCTTATGCTTTTCATAATTTTCTCCTTTGTCAGAAGTTTGTGGATCCTCCAGATATTGAAGGACATAATCTAGACTGAGAATTTAAGTGCAGTAATGAGGAGTGCTGCATTGACATTGGTGCCATGTTTCAGATCAGATATAAACTTTGAAGCCCTATCTGTCCACCCTCTGCTGCGAGATGGAAGTTCAAGATCCCATGGCACAATTCCATAGAGGATTGCACCTCTTTTAGTGTCCTGGCTATTAATTTGTTCTTCAAACAAGATTTACTAAAATAAATTATCTTATTGCTGTTTGGGGAATCTTGCTGTGTGGAATTTGATTGCAATATTTCCCAAGTTACAACAGTGTTAACTTTTTTTAAAAAATGCACTTCAAAATGCTCTGAAGCATCTTGAAATCATGAAACATGCCACAAAAATGTTATCATGCTATCAAATTGAGTTTCCACTTTCCCAACAGACATATTTTTAAAAATGCAATTTAAATATTGCATGACAATGTCAAATAATTCCATCTTTGTTTTCTAAGACCTGTAATGACTGCAGCCATTCAAGAAATCCTAACAATATGCATTTAAGTGCTGACACCAATTTGCTTGACTGGGATATAACTGAGGGTATTGACATTTGAGACGTACAAAACCGGTAGTCACGGGTAAAGGAAATGAACATTTATATATGCTTTACATTCTTGACTGAAATGAAAAGTATTAAGTTCAGCAGCCAGAGGGCAGGACTGTCTTGACATGCTGTTGAGAGTTGAACTATAGAGCATTGAGGAAGAATGAACGGGTTCATTGCCAACTTGTGCTGAACCATGTATGATTATAATCAGCATCCATATTATCAAGATTTCTTCTTTATCCTTTTGAACATTGTCACAGTAAAAAATAATTCCATTCTGTTCCAGTTCCTGAAATGTCTTGTAAATGCTCCTGGCTAGATTGAATAATGACCTTTACTGACTTTTTTTAATTTAATTTGAAGATAAAAGTCATAATCCTTAGATCAATTATTTTCTTCCTATTCAAAATAAAGGAATAACTAAAAATAGTCCAACATTGTGAAGACTTTTCACATCCTTCATTTCTTACTATTATTCATTTACTGGGAATCACTGGTAAGATCAGCATTTACTACGTGCTAGTGAGTCATCTTCTTAAACCACTCCTTCCTATGCAGTGAATGTGCTCTCTGCGCTATAAGATGCGGAATTCCAGGATTTGAATTCAATGATGTTGGAGGACTCTAATATATTTCCAGGCCAGAATGGTTTTGGAAGACAAAAGAGCTGAATTGTAGATATTGAGTGTGATTAAAAGACTTCTTTAGGAGCAGTCTTGAATTAATGTATATTGTGAGATAAATGTTTTGGAATAAAAGTAAAACTTTTTACATTGGATGTAACATGCAGAAAAGTGGAAAAAAATTGTCAGTTCCATTGAGATTCCATGGTTTTTTAATCACTTTTCCATATTACCTTCTAATTCCTCTACTTTGAAATGCACTATTTTTGCCTTTCTCGTGGAAGGATGAAATGTCAAATCGTTTAAAAATAGGAAATCCCTCTCTCTAGTTTGGTCTACACATGACTCCTGAGTCAGCAATGTGGTTACCTCTCAACTGCCCTCTTAAATGGCAAAGCAAGCCACTCAGTTCAAGGGCATGGGGATTGGCAATAAATTCTGGCCTTCCCAACATCGCCCACATCCTACGAAAGAATTTTTTAAAAGTTTTTTTTATTCATTCATGGGATTTGGGTGTTGCTAGTCTACCAGCATTCCATTGCCTTTGAGAAGGTGGGGATGACCTGCCTCTTGAGCCTCTGCAGTCCATGTGTTGTAGGAACACCCAAAGTGTTGTAAGGGAGGGAGTCCCAGGATTTTGACTCAGCGACTGTGAAAGAAGGCATTTTAGTTCCAAGTCAGGATGATGTGTGGTTTAGAGGAATAATCCAGGTGGTGGTTTTTCCAAGCATCTGCTCTCTACCTTGTAGGTGGTAGAGGTCATGGGTTTGGGAGGTACTCTCAAAGGAGCCTTGGTGAATTTGCTACAATATATCTTGTAGATGGTACACATAGATTTGATTTATTATTATCACGTGTATTAGCAGTGAAAGTATTGTTTCTTACACGCTATACAGACAAAGCATGCTGTTCACAGAAGGAAACAAGAGAGTGCAGAATGTAGTATTACAGTCATAGCTAGAGTATAGAAAAGATTAATTTAATGCAAGAGAAATCTGACAGTAGCAGGGAAGAAGCTGTTCTTGAGTCCGTTATTACATATGTCATGTAATTGTCTTTCCAAATTAAGAAGGTGGGAGAGAATATGTCTGTCTGGGGTGCATGGGGTCCTTAATTATGCTGGCTGCTTTGCTGAGGTAGTGAGAAGTCTAGAGTCAGCAAATAGGCTAGTTTGGGCTATGTTCACAGCCTTTTGTAGTTTCTTGTGATCTTGGGCAGAGAAGAAGCCTTACCAAGCTGTGATACAATCAGAAAAAATACTTTGGTGCATCTGTTGAAGTTGGTGAGCATCCTAGCTGACATGCCAAATTTTCTTAGCCTTCTGAGAAAACAGAGGTGTTCGTGGGGTTTCTTAACTATAGTGTCAGCATGGGGCCACCGGAACAGTTTGAAACTCTCGACCCTTTCTACTTTGTCCCCATTGATGTAGACAGGTGCATGTTCTCCTTTTATGCTTCTTGAAGTCGATGACAATCTCCTTCATTTTGTTAACTTTGAGTGAGAGGTTATTGTTGCCACACCAGTTCACTAGATTCTCTATTTCATTCCTATACTCTGTCTCGTCATTGGTTGAGATCCTGCCATTACTGAGGTGTCGTCAACAAGCTTGAAAATTTGAATTGGAGGGGAATATAGCTGCACAGTCATAGTTATATAAGGAGTATAGTAGTGGGCTGAGAACACAGCCTTTTAGGAGCACTGGTGTTGAGGATGATTGTGGAAGATATATTGTTGCCTATCCTTGCTGATTATGGTCTGAGTGTTAGGAAATTCAGGATCCAGTTGTAGAGGGAGGTGCCAGGGCCCATGCTATGGAGTTTGATGATGAGTTTCATGGGAATAGTGGTGTTGAAGGCTAATTTTGATGCCTTTTTTTTGGCAGCGAATATAGAAATCAAATCTAAACAAATCTTTTCAAGCTATATCAATGCATGTATTAATCTAATAACAATTCCAAAGTTATCTGATTAAAAATATATTATGTTTTGCCCTTTATTGTTTTTAATGGGAAGAATGATGCTGGCGGCTAATTCCAATATAGATATGTATCTCAATCATGTATGCATACGTATGCGTCTCACTCGCTCACAGACGCCCTTCTCTCTCACACACACACACACACTCACCCTTACACCCCCATCTCTCTCTCTCTCTCTCTCACGTTCAGCCCTCTCATCTCTCTCACACCTTAGCCTCTCCCCCCCCCCCCGTCTTTTTGTTTCTGTCCTCATCTAGACAAGTATAAGACTTTTGATCCTTGTGAATTGTGATTTGTTCAGAATGTTCTACATTGCCTCAGTACTGAAGTATTATATTTTGAGTTGGTGTAAAAATGTATACAATTAAATTTTCAGTCGTTCACTGGAAGGAAGTGGATAATATAAAAGCTGATTAGACTTGATTATACTATGGCCTAATTGAGTAAATATTGGTGTATATTAATAATACTTGGAAATCTGGTGCCAAAACATGTTGGTATAAGGTACTAAGATCCAATTTGTGCCTTTTGAGGAGTTTGTAGTTTCAGCTTGGCTTCTAAAAGGCACCAAGCAAAGTCAAGTATTTATATAGAGAGAGGAAGAATTGCAAAGTCCAAAGATGTGCAGGTTAGGTTGATTTGCCATGTTAAAATTGCCCCTTAGTGTCCTGAGACACGTGAGTTAGAGGGGTTAGTGGGTAAAATATGTAGGGATATAGGGGTAGGGCCTGAGTGGGATTGTGGTTGGTGCAGACTCAATGGCCTTTTTCTGCCCTGTAGGGTTTCTATGGTTCTTTGAAACATGTTTGCATTTTGTGTGTGATTGAGACGGATAGCAAACTGGTTGACAGACAGGAAACAGAGTAGGAATAAATTTGCCATTTTTCCAAATAGCAAACAGTGACTAGTAGGGTAACACAGGCAACATGTCCAAATTTGCAGATGAGACGAAGTTGGGTGGAAGGAAAAGCTGCGAGAATAATGTAGACATCCTCCAGTGTGGTTTGGACAAGTTGAGTGAGTGATCAAATTAGTGGCAGATGTAGTACAATTTGAATAACTGAGAGGTTATCCACTGTAGTAGCAAGAATAAGAAGGCACGTTACTATCTGGCCATTAATTAATTGAGAGGGAAATATGCCATGAGACCTGGGTGTCCTTGTATACCAGTCACTGAAGGTAAGCATGCAATTGCAGCAGGCAGTAAGAAAAGCAAATGATATATTGGCTTTCATAGCGAGTGGATTTGAGTGCAGGAGCAGGACTATTTTGCGGCAGTTATTAAAGGGCCTTTGTGAGGCCACACCTGGAATATTGTGTGAAGTTTTGATTGCTTTATCTGATGAAGGATGTTCTTGGTCCAGAAGGAGTACAGAAAAGGTTTATCAGACTGATTCCTGGGATAGCAGGATTGAAAAGTGAGAGATCAAGTTGGTTAGGATGGTATTTGTTGGAAATCAGAAGAATGAAGGGAGATCTCAAAGAAACCTACAAAATTCTAACAGAACTAGACAGGATAGATACAAGAAAGATGTTTATGATGTTGTCCAGAACCAAGGGTCACAGTCTAAGGATACAAAGTAGACTATTTAGAGTAGAGATGAGGAGAGATTGTTTCACTGAGTGGTCATCCTGTGGAAGTCGCTATCATAGAAAATAGCTGAGGCCAAATCATTGCATGTTATTAAGAAACAATTAGATATAGCAGTTGGAGTGGAGGGGATCAAAGGATATGGAGCGGGAGATGGCATCAGCTATTGTATTGGATGATCAGGACGATCATAATGAAGGAGTAGGCTCCAGCTGCCAAATAGCTTTCTCCTGCTCTTATTTTCTATGTTTCTATTATACTGTGACACTGCAAGAGATCCTGTCGGTGTAGGGGAAGACCTTGTCTGCACTTTTAGGGAATATGTTGTGTTACTATAATATATCATCTTTGGATTATTTACTATATCAGATACAAGGTATTAATTGCTTATAAGATATTGGGTCAATACATTGTGGGTTCATGTGTCTAATCTTAATACATGAGAAGTGTTATCCATAGGTATAACATTTGAAGACATTAGTGCTAAGTCATTAGAGAAGTGGAATTAAGATTGGATCACAAAATGCATTTCCCTTATGCTGTCATACTGACATTCCTGGTATATTCCAACAGTCCACGTTTTTTTAAAAGATATTCTCCTCTTCCAAAGAAGTACAATTATTTACAAACTATCTGCATGTGTAGTTACCATTACTTAAGTGCATAAAACTGATGAATCTATGATTCTCCAAAGTGTAAAGATAATTTGCTGGTACATCCAGATATTGTGATGGTAATCTTGTCTGGAGGTTCTTTTAATTGTTCAGTAATCTGTGGGATTGTCATTTTTGGATGTTGTTCCTGGATGCATTTGGGATTTTGTCCCAGATGCAATAGGATTGTACAGTGGTTCAGGAGCTAGAGTATATTTGAATTGTCCTTGCTCACGCCTCACCATTGTGCCTGTGTGTGAAATGGTTTTAGAGAACTTCAGTTCTGAGCAAATCTTTGTTATTGTGGCTTGTTGCAACATATTTTCTGTGGGATCCTGGGTACCAACTTGGCAATTCTATATCTGCATTTTTTAAATTATATCTGCATGCTGATCATTTTCCTTTGTACTTTTAAAAGTCATTGTCCAGTTCATGAGAGAGTTGAATGGGTAATGGCAGGTATATTGGTATGCCAAACTTGAGCCTTGCTGCTGATGAAATAGTTGCCCACAAAGGAGGTGGTGTCAGTTGTAACATTATAGTATCTTGATCTTGGTGATATAGACTTTTTTTTAAATGGAAAATGCTTATGAAATCAGAAGCACAAAAGGACTTCGGAATCCTTGTTTAAGATTCTCTTAAGGTTGACATTTAAGTTCAGTTGGCAGTTAGGAAGGTAAATGCAATGTTAGCATTCATGTTGAGAGGACTAGCATAAAAGAGGTTCAAGGGACTGTTGCCTTGTGGATCCAGAACTGGATTGCCTGCAGAAGGCAGAGAGTGGCTGTGATGGATCTTTTTCTGCATGGATGTCGTGCCCCAGGGATCTGTTCTAGGACCCTTGCTATATCTCATTTTCATAAATGACCTGGATGAGGAAGTGGAGGGATGGGTTGGTAAGTTTGCTGACGGCATGAAGGTTGCTGGTGTTATGAATAGTCTGGAGGGATGTCAGAGTTGCAGCGAGACACAAATAGGATGCAAGACTGGGAGAAGTGGCAGATGGACTTCCACGCGGATAAGTATGTAGTGGTCCATTTTAGCAAATCCAATGGGATGAAGGAGTATATCATCAAAGGCAGGATTCTTAACAATGGAGAAGATCAGAAGGACCTTGGGGTCTGGGTCCATAGGACTCTTAAATTGGCCTCGCAGGTGGAGGATGTGGTTGAGATGATGTATGGTGTCCTAGCCTTCGTTAATCAAGGGATTGAGTTTAGAAGTTGGGAGATAGTGCTGCAACTTTATAAGACACTTGTCAGACCTTGGAGTATTGTGCGCAGTTCTGGTCGCCTCCACACAGGAAGGATGTGGAAGCTGTTGAAAGGATGCAGAGCAGATTTACAAGGATGTTGCCTGGTTCAGTGGCATGTCTTAGGATAGGTTGAGGGAGCTTGGTCTTTCCTCCCTCGAGATGAAGGATGATAGGCAACCTGATAGAGGTTTATAAGATGTTGAGAGGTATAGATAGGGTGGATTCTCGAAGACTATTTCCCAGGGTTGAAATGCTACGAGAAGACACAGGTTTAAGGTGCTGGGGAGTAGGTATAGAGGAGATGTCAGGGGTAAGATTTTCACTCGGTGGTGAGTGAGTGGAATTGGCTGCCATTGGTGGTGGTGGAGGGGAACTCGTTGGGGTCTTAAGAGATTTCTGGATGAGTACATGGGATTTAATGGGATTGAGGGTTATAGATAGGTCTGGTAGATAGGGATATGATTGGCACAACTTGTGGGCTGAAGAACCTGTTTGTGCTGTAATGTTCTATGTTCTAAAAGAGCTAGGATGTACTTCTGAGACTGTATAAGATTTTGGTCAGACCCCATTTGGAGTATTGTGAGCAGTTTTGGATTCTGTATCTAAGGAAGGATGCGCTGGCCTTGGAAAGGGTCCAGAGGAGGTTCACAAGAATGATCCCTGGAAAGAAGAGCTTGTCGTATGAGGAGCAGTTGAGGACTCTGGATCTGAATTCATTGGAGTTTAGAGGAATGAGGGAGGAATCGTATTGAAACTTACAGGATACTGCAAGGCTGGATAGGGTAGATATGGAAAGAATGTTTCCACTGGTGAGAAAGACTAGATCCAGAGGGCATAATCTCAAACTAAAACAGATTAGGAGGAATTTCCTCAGTGAGTGGTGAATCTGTGGAACTCTTTGTCGCAGAAAGCTGTAGAGGCCAGGTCATTGAGTGTCTTTAAGACAGGGATAGGTTCTTGATTAATAAGGGGTGGCACAGTGATTAGCACTGCTGCTTCACGGCACCCAGGACCTGGGTTTGACTCTCGGTTTGAGTCACTGTCTGTATGAATCTGCACTTTCTCCCCGTGTCTGCGTGGATTTCCCCCAAGAAATCCAGTTCCCTCCCACAGTCCAAAAGATAGCCTGGCCGATGCACTTAACCAGCCTAAATTCTCCCCCAATGGACTTGAACAGATGCCAGAGTGTGGCGACTAGGGGGTTTTCAGAGTAACTTCGTTGCAGCATTAATGTAAGCGGACTTGTGACAAGAACAAAATAACCTTAAACATGAGAATCAGATTTCACTGTGTAAATCATTGTTCAGCTGGGCTGCCCAATCAGAGAAATAAAAAGTAGTGCAATCAATATTTGACTGCCACATGTCCTAAAAAGGCTTGCCAATAAATTGAAAACCATTTTCTGTAATCTCTCTAGGCAAGCCAGATAAAGTGAAAATAGCACTTTAAGTCTGCAAACCAGTTGGGCTTGATCATCGTTATTGTTTACCAAATATCCCATTATTCAGCAACTGCACTATGTCAAGTTGATGCCATGAACATGAAAGAAATTGGGTGGTACTTTGGATCAAAGATGTGTAATAGCTTCAAGTGGAGTCAGTGATGCTTTGTGCTGATTTTGTGTTTGCCTTTGATCTTAATGATTTGGGCATTGTTCATACCTGACTAATAGACTATCTCTCTTCAGTCTTGTCCAATCTATGCCCATGTGAATTATGAAGTGGTTGAAAAATATCATTGCAAAGATTCTAGCAATGTGATCTGCCTGCCTTTTAAAAATGACTGAGGAAAATGCCTAGTTCATCTGGCTAAGACCTTATCATGTTTGTATTTGCGGATGCGCTGAATCGAATCATGTTAGCTATCAGTGGTTTTTCACAGTTCCTGTGGTGTAGAATCTTTCGCCATTTATTATTGTAGATACATTTTGTGCAATGAAAATGACTGTATTACATCACCTTGGAGAACAATTTCCGATGCCAATGGATTCAGTTTGATGTAAGGAATGTATGATCTGTTGCTAAGATAGGCAGTCTACTAAATGTATCTGATGTGACTTCCAGTTACCTGGCTTGTATTTAATTTGAGTGGTAACCTTGAATCTTTATCAAGAGTCAGTGGTAATCCTGAGGATGCACTGGTCAATGGCTTTTGCCAAATCACCTCAAGTAGCTTGTAGTCGGGGTTTCTCTAACACAAGGCAGATAGGTATGAAAAATGCAATGCATGTTTCCCACATTATGTTGTAGTAATTGGATCATATTAAGATTTTTAAGTAAATAAAATTGGTTTGGCTTTTTGTTGTAGTGTGTATGTTCACAAACATTTCTGTGATGCATCTACCTCCAGGGTAATTGTCTCCCTCTTGGATCATAGAAACTAGGAGTAGGCCATTTAGCCTTTTAAGCCTATTTTGGCATTCAATGACTGAGAATTGATCTCAATGCCATATTCCCTAAATCTTCCTATACCTCTTGATGCTATTAAAGTCTTAAAAAATCTATTTCTCTTGAATATATTCAGTTACTTAGCATCCACAGTCTTCTATGGTAGAAAATTCCACAAATATACTATTCTTTAGTGAAGAAAATTTCCCCCTTAGTCCTAAATGGTTGATGTTTCCGCTAATAACTGTTTCGGTGCTTCAAAGTGTTCTCCGTGCCACAGGTAAGGCACATTCTTTCTCAATTCCATTGAGATTTAAGATTTTTGAGTGAAATTGGAATGTATGGAGACAAGAAGTTAAAGACACAGAGACATCATCAAAGATAGTCATCATCTTGAAGTTGGCATGACTTTAATATCCTCTATTTTACTTGGATTGGGACATATGCCAGCACTAGAATAAATAGAACCCAAGAAATTGATCTCCTGTACATTGATGCCACATTTCAGACTATTGAACACCAGTTCTGTATTACTTGCTGCTTATGTTTTATTATGTGATGTAGATACATTCTGGTACAGTGCACATAATGTGGTCCATGAGAGCTTGAAAGAGAGCTTGGCTAACAGCCGAAGGATGTCATTGAAAACCATATCACTTGACTTACTACATTCAAAATGTAGTAAACTCTTGGGACTTCAGTGAGATAGATTGACTAGTAACTGTGTTTGGCTTCAGTTGTATCCCAATTCAAACTGAAGAACACTTTGAACTTTCTGAAAATACTCCTTTTGACCTTACTACTTCTGTAGTGTCTGGGATGAGTATTGCTGGAGCTGCCTTTTCCCTTTTTTCAAAGAGAATTGTCCAATGTAATTTTTTAATTCCAGACTGTTATCCCACATAATACATGAATGCAAATCTGCTTCTAATATCTATGTCTGCTGCACACAGTGACTGAAGATTTCAGATTGTTTGGCTATGGTTAATTTGTGATATTACAATTAAAATCTACTCCAAAATTTAACTTACCAATGCTTGTCTAAGTTGAAACATTTTAAGCTTAATGAGTGAATTTGGAGTTTGAATGAGTTGAGTCTCTTGGCCAGGGTTGTTGACAGATGGTATGGTTGGCTTGTGTCCCTTGAGTAGGAAAGGGGGAAAATGTCAGTCAATGTCTGAAAATAGGTTCGGGCTGCCTGTGGTTCTATGGTTCAATAGCTTGCCAATGTTGTCTAGGCTTGCATGAAGAATGGCCTGGAGGAGAGATGCAGGAGAATTGCTAGTGCCCATTGAAACATCTCTCTATTTCAGTGCCTTTTTGAGAGATGTAGAAGTGTAAGCAAGGATGGGGTCCGTAGAAAATAATTTCCAATTAATAAAACATTTTTATTTTGGTGTCTCCTCCCAGATATGATTTGTGTAACTAGAATTCTTCAAGGTACTCAGAGGAGCATTACCAAATAAAATTTAACACTGATGCTTGAAAGATTTTGGAAAAGATAGCAAAAATGTTTTTGAAAGGGAGGGATTTTAAGGAGCATCCTAAAGGAGGAAGAGTGCAGAAGTTTGGGAAAGTTTTCCAGGTGTGAAGTGTAAGGTGAATTCTGGGCTAGTGGTTCGTAATTCTGGCTCATTAACCTCCTTGATTGAGCAGTAATTATTATTTATGGTGACCCACTCCCCCTGCAATGTACACACAATTGCTCCTTCCTTAGCCCCTCAGTTTATGTCAGAGGAGGACATTTTCAATCAAATTTTCCAATGCCACTGCTGAGGGTATTAAGCTGCATATTGAGGACAGATTCATGAGTCCGTTGATGCCTCTCCAAGGGAGCATTCTTAATGCGAGAGCCTGAATGGCAAGTGACAACAGGCTGTTTAACTAGTGGAAGCTTCAAAGATCAAATCCAAACCATTTCCTCCTTAGGTGTTTGTTCACATATACCTATGTACAATATGGAACAAAAGAGGTGGATTAACAGTTATTGGGGAGCCCCTGCTCACTTTCATTTCTGCCCTCCCCCACCCCACTCTCATCCTTTCCCACCCATGCTTGCTTCACAAAACACCAAAACTAAAGCTACAAAATGAGGATAAATGCGCACTGTTCCATACTTCAAATCTTTAAAGTGCCAAACTGTATTTTTGCCCACATTTGTCCTCTTGTCTCTCATTCAATTTTTTGTATTTTTAACTGCTAGATTGATAGCACTGAAGAAATATACCTTGATTTTAACCAAGTGTCTGAAAGAGCAGGAGTTTGCACAGTCAATCCCATATTTTTGTCAATTCAATTCAAGCCCTGCAAAAATTGGATTACTCTTAACTATGAAATTGTGATTCTTGATTTCAAACAACACTCACTCTAGTGTTCTCCTGCCCGTTCTCCCATCTTAAAATCTCTCCCTATGGATCCCTAAACCTATCACAAACTCTTGCTCCGAAATACAACCTCACCCCCTCACACACTCCTTTCCTGCAAGCCTAGCTAAACCCTGGCACAACCCCCATGCTCTCACTCCCCTGTTCCCTCCAACTCTCATCCACTCCATCTTCCCCTACCACTCTGATTTTCACAGTCTCACTCATCACTTTTGTCTGGAATCTTCAAAGCAGCCTCCTGCCTCACTTATCTCCTTGTGGCAACAGCTTCATTCAGTGCATTGTGCCTCACTGTTGCTGGCCTGCCCTGGGTCAAGTCACACAGTAGCTCACCTTGCATGCCCACCTCATCTTGTGGTGGTTTACTGCGTCTCACTTTTGCCGGCCTGCTCTGAGTTGAGTTGCAAACCATTGAAATATTCTATCGTTGTGAGATTTTTTTTTTCATTCATGGGACCTGGGCATCGTTGGCTATGCCAGCATTTGTTGCCCAGTCCTGGTGGCATTTGATTCACTCACAGCTGTGGATGTGGAATCACATATAGGCCAAACCAGGTTAGGAGGACAGATTTCCTTCCTAAGGACTAAGGATATTAGTAAACTAAATGCATTTTTATGACAATTGGCAATGATATTAGGGTTAATTCCAGACTTTTATTGAATTCAAATTTCATCTGCCGTACTGGGATTTGAATCCAGATCTTCAGATTATTACACTGAGTCTTGAATCCAGCGACAATGCCACTGCCTTCCCACGTATTTATGCTGTATAAATGAACGTCTTTTTGCTCTTAAATGAAGATGCCGTGATGATTTTTAACGTTCTTCTCTTCAGCATGCGAAAAATAATAGTTTTTAAAAATCTGTTGGTCAATTCAGGCCATTCATAAGTTGTTACCTTTACAGTGCATTCGCTTCCCACCCCATTCTAATGCGTTAAATTTTTTAGAGATATTATTCACTTGGTATGAATTGAGGACTATTTCATGATCTACTCGCTTGAGTAAAATATTCAACCTTAGACATATTTGTCTATTCTACTATAGCTAAATAAGGGGCCCATGCAAAGATACCTATTGAAGGAACCAGTGCCTTGAAAGGAGAAAAAATAAACACACAGGAGAAACGTGACACGAAATAGATGAGTAATGATAACATTTCACCTCTGAGATGCATTTGAACTTGATTCAAGCACAATTTGAGTGAATTGTATTTTGTTTAAAGTTTGTCTAATCTCAATCTACTGTACACCTCAAGTAGTCCACCATTGGTTGAACCTTGAATATTGTTAACCAGAAAACTCCTTCAATGAGAACATTTTCAAAGGAGAAATGTGAGAAATTAAATTATCACAGCATTTTATTTACTCCGTTATACTTTTCAACAATATACCTGTGAAAATGCATGGAAAAAGAGCCTGGTGGATTTGATTTTATCGTGTTGTGGTATGTTATTCTTGCAATGGATTGGAAAACCAATATCAAAAGATTAAAATTGGGTATATGATCATTGCATCTTGGCACTGTTTAAAAAAAAATCTTGCTTGCATGTCAAAATGTATGTGCAGTCTAAAGACTGGAAATTATATTTCTTGTATATTATTTTCTGTGGCAGTTTTAAATCTTTTTTGGCAGTGATCTTAAATCTGTTCTGGGTAATGTTTGGTTGCAGGAGACATGTTGATCTGGACATTGGGAGAACAGACTCCCTTCTCTTTAATTAAAGTTCTTGGAACATTAGTACCAGTCTTGTCCTGCATAGCAGTATTATGTTGTCTTTCACACCCAAGTCCAGGAGGTGGGTTGGGGGGGGGGGGGGGGGGGGGGGGGGTGGGGGGGGGGGGGGGGGGGGGGGCGGTGTCCTTCCATCCTAATTATTTTTCAAGGCTCTGCTCAAGCTGCACCTGTTAAATTCCTTATTCCTGGCGTCTCTTGTGAATGAATAACGTCTGTTGCTGTGAAATCTTTCTGTCATTACACTGACACATTATCTTACAGCTGTTATCTGTACTCATAGCTCCTGTATGTTTGGTTATTCTCCCATTTGGACTACTCACTAAAGCCAGTCACTTCACATGCTGCCAAACATTAAATATTCCATTGTTTTCAAACACTCCAAATGTTCCTTCAACTCAAATTCTGTCCCCTTTCCATCAACATTCTCTCCTGCTTCTGAATCTGAAGTTCAATTGCAATTTCCTTGTACCTGGTACCCACCTTAAATTAAGTACAATTTGCTTACTGTCTTGTTGATATGGTAATCTGTTCTTTTGAAAAAGGGCCAGAGTGTGAAATTACGAACTTCTGTAAAGAACAAATTGGGACATCTTGAAGTTGTACAAGACATTGGTAAGGGCGCACTTGGAATACTGTGTGCAGTTTTGGTCACCCTATTATAGAAAGGATATTGTTAAATTAGAGTGCAGAAAATAATTACTAGGATGCTATCAGGACTTAATGGTTATGAGAGGTTGGATAGACTGGGACTTTTTTCTCTGGAGCTTGGGAGGCTGAGGGGTGGTCTTATTGAGGTCTATAAAATAATGAGGGGCACAGATCAACTAGATAGACTCCCCTCCTTTTGGGAAAAGATATTGACTAAAACTAGAGGGCATAGGTTTAAGATGAAAGAGGAGAGATGCAAAAGTGTCCAGAGGGGCAATTTTTTCACACACAGGGTGGTGAGAGTCTGGAACAAGCTGTCAGAAGTAGTAGTAGAGAAGGATACAATTTTGTCTTTTAAAAAGCATTGAGATAGTTACATGGATAAGATGAATGTAGAGGGATATGGGCCAAATGCAGGCAACTGGGATTAGTTTAGGGGTTTAAAGAAAAGCGGCATGGACAAGTTGGGCTGAAGGGCCTGTTTCCATGTTGTAAACCTCTCTGAACCAAGTATGGGAACAGAACAATTTTGGAAAAATAGAAGTAACTAGCAAATTAATGTTTCTCGGATGGGGAGAGAAAGCCTAATTGGGTCTCATGAGAGGGAGGGCAGTGGGGAAGAGTTATGAGAGCAGTGGAGTGGTGGGTTAGATTCGTGAGAATATGGTGGACAGGAAAAGACTTGAGAGAGTGGGTAAATGGGAAGGTGAAGAGTTGCGGGAGTGAGGAAGGGGATAGAATCACAAAGATGGGGAAGGGCAAAGGGCTGTGAGGGGCAAAAGGAAGGGTCATGGGGAGGGGGTGGAGGAGAATGCATTGTGAAGGAATGGGAGGAATTTTGTGCGAGCACAGAAATATTGTCTTTTCCAGAGTCACTTTATCGGCTATGGCAACAGTGCTGGATTCTTGAAGCTTATTCTGTAAAAAAAAAAAAAATTGTGAATGTGCATGTCATGGAGGCCACACCAGTGATCCTAATTGCTTATGGAGCTGGAACCCATAGTTTTATGAACTCTTCTTTTAGGCAATCATCATCATAACCTGGCACAAAAATTGGTCTGGGGCAAACCTAATAAGGAAAAGGAAAGATGTGTGCACAGGATATGTGGTGAATACCAATGCAATAGAACACATTCTGATTCACTATAAACAATGCACCACAAAAAATCTGTTCGTTCTTAATTTTGTGCTTTTTTTCTACCAGGCTTAATTGATGATAATGTGTGTCCCTAGTTCAATCCATGGCTGACTCATATTTGCTACTTTGGCAATTGGACACAGCAGTTGACTTCAGTGTCTCTGAGGCTAGAGAGAGGCAGAAAAATGCACGGCTTCCACTACTGATTGTGTGCCTATAACAATGTATGTAACTAGGTAATTGGGTACGTAATGCCACTGATTCCATATCCTATTGATGCATGCTGTGTAGGCTTTTGCAAGAACATGGGCCATTTGAATCAGGTAGTAGATAAGTTTGCCAGCACTTGCAAAAACTCCCTAATATGAGTCATCACCTTGGTAGGCAGCGGAGAATTTGTCATTAAGTGGCTTTTGAAATTTTTGTTGACTCTTTATAATCTTGGGGTGATTACTTACACGAATTGAGATAGAAAGTAGATGTGATATTTTACTCTTGCCTGCTAATGATGATCTGCATGCTAACTGAAGATGTAGTGTGTGTTAGTTAAATGTGCTAGCTAAAATTATATTACAAATTGAATGTAGGGATGTGTGGATATTTAAATTAATTCTTTTTCTAAAGGAAGACAGTACTTTGATTCAAATTAGTTTTATAACAGGGTATTAAACTGTACAGTCCATTCTCCCATAGAACCCCAGAAGCAGGCCTTTCGGCCCATCAAGTCTGCACCAACTCACCCAAATTAACATTAATTTTATCAGGTTTGACAATAAAATAATCAAGTCTGGTCTGAGTGTTGAGTAGTGTCTGTAGTTGATGTATTTGTCAAGGTACAAGCCAGCATCAACAAGAAGTCTTGAGTTCTTGAAGTGAATGTGAAGTTATGCAGTATGTGAATATCCACTGCAATGAAATGTAAATCAAAGGACAATGGATGGGTTTTTAAAGAATGTTTTTTAAACTTTTTCAATACAGTTCAGTCCCTTGATCAATGCTTGATTTCCACATATCTGCCATTGATCTCCTTAATAAAAATCTGTTCACTCAGTCTTGAAAATTTGAATTGACACACAGCATCAGCAAGCTTTTAGCGGGAAGATTTTCAGATTAACGTGGAGAAAACAAATCCTTGATCTCGCTCCTAATTGGCTTAGCTATAATTTTGGCATTGTGCCCACTTGTCATTGAGGCAATCATTTTTCTGTATTTACTTGTCATTTTAAGCATCTCAATTAGGCAACTCCTTGGCCATTTGAAGTGAAGGGAATGCAAGCCCAGTTTGTGTGACCTGTTCTCAAAATGTAATCACTTTAGCCAAAGTACTGCTATTGAATTTGCATTGTACACTGCAATATGATCCAAGGTTGTGTAGATCATAAGGTTAAAAGACAGTGGTTCATCAAGCATATTCTATCCAGTCCATGGTGTAACCTTGTACACTGCTCATCAATTCTTGAACAATGCTATCACCTGTAAGGGAGCAAAACAAAATGAGAGCAAAACAACTTGTGACTAATTCAGGGACAAAAATTTGAAATTTTTACTCCAATTCCTTACGACTATTAAGCTGTTGTAACTGATTAAACCAATTAAGTGAATATTATATAGTTGAAGTTGCATTAATTAATAATGTAAATTATGCTTGCATTATAGCCAAATATTTTGGTTTGCATGGTTGCTAGATTTTGTAGTGTCAGATTTTCGTTAGACAGTACTCTATACACTGATTTTCCTACACAAAGTGCAGGGGACATTTCTGATTTATGACCACAATATTATACACTTGGCATACTAACAGCAAAATCTGTTGAAGATTGTGATAGTGTTGCTATAGTTAACCAGAGTAGTGGTTCAATATGATATATTTAGGGAAAATAATGCACTCAGACACAACAAAATATGCACTTTTTCCAAACTATTTCAGATTTTCTGTTCATTTTCTTTTCATTTCACCTTATTTAAACTTTAAAAAATGACAAATATTCTCCCAAGTAGAAGTGGACTTGAATTTTCAATAATATAACAAAAGTTCTTGCCAAAATTCTGTGAATGAAACTTTACTGCAACAGTTTGAACTCTTCACCAAATTTCCAGGTTCTTCATAAAATGCGTTTCATAGGGGTAGACTGATAATTTGAAAATCTTACATTTGCTATTTATGGGTGTAACGACTGAAAATTATCTTTATTATGAAATGCTCTGCATTGCAGCTTACCTGGGTTCCACAAAGCAAAAAAAAGTCAAGCCACATTGTTCAGGCAAAAACTAGTAATTTGTTGAAGACATATAAATGCATATGTATATGGAAACATAGAATCCCTACAGTGCAGAAGAGACCATTTGACCACACCAACGGTGATGCTGACCACCCCTTCCCCGTAACCCGACACATTTATCATACCTAATCCCTCTAAACTATCCATCTTAGGACTCTTGAGCAATTTAGTGTGAGCACTCCACTCAACCTGTACATCTTTGGACTATGGGAGAAAACTGAAGCATCCAGAGGAAATCCGTGCAGACTCTACACAGTCACACAAGACTAGATTTGAGCTGGGGTTGCTGGTGCCGAGGCAGCAATGCTACTCATTGTAGCATCACTCTGCCCCATTATGCCAATAGTCAGAAATATTATGGAAATACATTTTACATTATTTTAAATTATCTTTTAAATAGTGTTCAAAATCTTAGAATCCTCTTTAAAGATTTTTAACCAAGGCTTTGAATGGAGGCTTTTTTGACTTCCGTGGCTGTCTTGCTATTACAATATTGAAGAATGGTTAAAGCAGCAGACAATGGAGTAGAGACATTTATTAGCAGATGTATGCAAGCAGTCTTTAATACTGTGGATCAAAGCAGTCCTCTGGCACTAATTAATAATTAACTTTTCAAATGAATGAAGTGTGGCATATAAATTTATGAAAAGTAGTGGATTTATGTTGTGTTTGACTTTTGTACTGCATATCAAATAACTTTGCTGTTCTCTAAAAGATAACATTGTACTGATATAAACTGCATCTCTGAATGCAGATACAACTCTGAAAACTGAATCTGTAAATCTAGGCAGTTGATAGTCCAGTGGAGAAATATTTGGTTCCCTGTTTTTCTCCTTTTATGAAACCTGTAACCATTTCCTCAAAAGATGTGTATTGTCACTTTCTTCACCCAAAGGTGGAAAATTTATTTTGAGAAAGTAGCTCTTAAAGTTTCATTTTAAATTTTCAACATACCATGAAATCTAAAATTTGTTTGAAACTGCTGAACGTATGTTGGAATTATGGACTAAAATGGGATTTTACTTTTCAAATATGAAATGACACAATTTTCCTTAAGAGTCTTAAAAGTGTGCATCCACTCTGTGTAGATCAGCTATCACACAGGCATGAGTACCCTCATCTTGCATTCCTCAGATATAAAGTATATAGTTTTAAGTTTTGAAATGTAATGACTGTAATTTTATATAGGACTATAAAGATGTTTTCCTGCACTGTTTGCAAATTGTAGACATGTAGGTTTACAATGGTTTAATTGAGATTTTTTATGAATAAAGTATATTTTTGAAATATAAAAATATAAAGTGGATGAGCTATATTATTATACGTGAGTAATCCTTCAGAAAGGATGTGATTAGAATGATTCTTCACGTACTGAGAAGGCCTCGAGCAGTAATTCTCATATTTTGGTTGAGAGAAACTTTTTAAAAATTGACAATTTCAAATTCTTCTGTTCTCTTTGCAATCCATCTAAATTATTGCACAATATAGCTATAAATGAAATTTTTGTATATAACCACTGTTTTAATAATGCCTTAATTAAACTGGTATTTGCTGTTGTGCTGTTTTCTATTTCTTGCTCCTCACCTAGATCAGACAGTCTGCTGACTGGTCTGTTCATGTGTTAGTTGCACTGACCTGTTAATGTTGGAAATGTGACAGTTGAGAGCATGGGCTAGTTGTGATTAAGAATAGTTGATACTAACTGGGGAAAGGTTATGGAACATATAGAAGAGTAATCTGTAATTATGTTGTACTGTGTTTTGGGAGTAAGCTCAGTAAGAGGTCTGACAACACCAATTTTAAATCCAACCGATTTATTTGATAGTAAACTTGCTAGCTTTCGGCGTTTGTGCCTTTGTCAGGCGAATGAGGTGTTCTGGTCTCCAAAACCTTTAGGAGTTACTTTTGGGAGTAAGGCAGACGGACTCCAGCTTTTTTGCTGATGAACTTTCAGTAACTTGACACTGCCTCCCAGCTTTCCCATTATTTCAGGGGTACCCTGAATTTTATGAACCCTCAGGATTTTGAGTTTGAGAAGGATCTAATAGAAAATATGGAAGACTTTTAATAAATTGTTATTTACACTGCAAGTTTGATTTAGTCACAGCATAGAGTGAAAAGTTTTTTCTTGTGCACTACACAGACAAAGCATACTGTACATAGAAAAGGAAAGGAGAGAGTGCAGAATATAGTGTTACAGTCATACCTAAAGTGTAGAGAAAGATCAATTTAATGCGAGGCAGGTCCATTCAAAAATCTGGGAGTAGGGAAGAAGCTGTTCTTGAGTAGGATTGGTACAAAAGTCTGAGGACGCATCTTCTTCCTGATGGAAGAAGGCGGAAGAAAGTATGTCCAGGATGAGTGGGATCCTTGATTATGCTGGCTGTTTTTCTGAGGAAGTGGGAAGTGTAGACAGACTCAGTGGCTGGGAGGCTGGTTTACGTGATGGATTGGGTTTCATTCACGGCCCTTTTGTAGTTTTTTGCAGTCTTAGAGCAGGAGACATACCAAGCTGTGGTATAACCAGAAAGAATGCTTCCTAAAGTGCATCTGTAGAAGCTGGTGAGAGTCAAAGTGGATGTGCTAAATTTCCTTAACCTCCTGAGAAAGTAAAGGTGTTAGTGGGCTTTCTTAACCATAATATTGGCATGGAAGGACCAGGACGGCTTATGGGTGATCTGGATACCTAGAAACTGTCAACCATTTCCACTTTGTCCTCATTTGATGAAGACAGGGGCATGTTCTCCACCATGCTTTCTGAAGTCGATCACTACCTCTTTTGTTTTGCTGACATTTGAAGGAGAGATTATTGTCCTTGCACCAGTTCATCAGATTCTCTGTCTCTTTCTTGTTCTCTGTCCCATCATTGCTATCAAATTGGTAACAAATATAAGGTACAATGTCAGAGCCGTAGCACCAGAGTCCTAATTAAGAGTTTCATCCGAGTTCTATTTATCCTTTCACGTGTTCACTCTAATTGATCTCAATTCACTTGCTGTGCATTTGCTGTTGCTTTCTCTGTACCAAACAAGTTCAGCATTCTCTCAAAAATATTAGCAAAGTTTATTGTGCAGGGATTATTATTACATTAATTATTTATTGTGGATGAAATCAGTGAAAATGAAATTTATTTAAAATGGAAGAATATAAAATGAATCACAGAAAATGTGCTGGCTAGCATCAGAATGGATAGGATGGACTGCAAGGCATCATTCTATACTATAATTTGTGATACAGTTGAATACAGTGGCTGGATGGGTTGGGCCAAATGATCCTTTCTTACTCTTTAATACTCTTTCTTCCACTTGTACTCATTTCCAGTACCGTGAGACCTACGTAGGCACTGCCAGAAAGCTGACTTTAAAAATGGATACTTACTGAGATTTTCCACACCAACTGCAGTATGGTAGCACAGTGGTTAGCATTGCTGCTTCACATCCCTATGGATCCGGTCACTGTCTGTGTGGAGTTTGCACATTCTCCTTGTGTCTGTGTGGATTTCCTCTGGGTGCTCTGGTTTCCTCCCACAGTCCAAAAAAGTGTGGATTAGGTATGTTAAAATTGCCCTTTAATGTCCTGAGATGTGGAGGTTGGAGGGATTGGTGAGTAAAATGTGTAGGGATGTGGGGGTAGGACCTGGGTGGGATTGTGGATTGGTGTAGACTCGATGAACCGAAGGGCCTCTTTCTGCACGGTTTAGTATGATTCAAATGATTCAAGTAATGTGCATAATAAAACATGGAAGAAACATTCTGAAAACGCAGACGTTCTCAAATTAAGATTTGTCAATAGCGTTCAGCATGTAGAATAATTTTCCACCTTAAAACACAGGGTGAATGGGCCAGCATGAGGCAGCAGGTGATTTTGTATAAGAAATGACCTTTGCAGAATGGGGATATCTTTACCCAACAGTCATAGTGATAAGTAAGTTCCAGTGCTGGTGTTGAATGCTGCATAGCTGTAACCTATGACTGTGGTAATTTCTTCTTTGTTGTGAATGCCAGAACTCGTTCTTAACATTTTTACTTGCATATAATTACTATTTTGAAAATAAGCATATCTGCAAAAAAGGGCTGCTATTTCATGTATCTGGTATCTGTAATTATCTGTAATTTACAGCGTTGCTTATTTTTTTACTCACAGCTTTCATTTGGAATTTTGATTTCTGTGACCTTCCATTGGATTTTTGGGATTATAGTACTTCCTAGCTGTTTCCCTATGCACGCTGGAGGAGGAATTGGGTACATGTGCATCAGTGGGTTTTTTAGTAGGAAAACTTAATGCTATTTCGTCATGGCTTGAAGGAAATGATAACTTAGAAGCACTGTGCAAAGATGAGTGAGGTATCTTTGTTTCGTTTCAAAAGGCTCCTGAAAGTTTTATCTTTGTTCTTGCCTTCAGTCAGTATTTCAATCTTCATCCTCTATTTCTTGGTTCTACTTCACCTGTGTGAAGTTCTTTTGAGGTGCTTTTTTAAAGTGGTATGTAAGTGTAAATTATTGTACAGAAAGGTAATGTCAAGATTTTTAAATATGATGAATTGTCAGTTGACAACTTTTTAATACTGACAAAATGTTCACAGTTTAATTCTGTTTCCCTGCCAAGTTTTGGAAAGGGGTCCAACAATGCAGCATTCTTATGTGCTCAAGTCTTTGAACTTGAGTTTAAGCAGTTGCAGCTTCAGGTATTTATAATGACTTTGAATTCTTGCTTTTGCATTGGTGTAAGCATTGTTGATTGCCTTGTCACAAACTCATTGGTACAACTTCACACTGATTTTTATGCTGGATGTGTTAGATGAATGATTCTTAGCTCAGTATTTTAGGTTAAACCAATTATCAAGTTCAGAATTTTTAATTATCTGTGATTAAACACAACTAAATTTTTCTTGGATGAGAGAAAACAAATAATCTTTTTTTTAAAAAAAGCCCATGCAAGCCACAAGGCAAAAGAAGATATTATGTAAGGAATAATTAATTTACAATCCAAGATTTATTACAGTTTAGGGTCCTTATTATCTTTCACACATGAATCCAGGGGCCCAAACTGTTTTTATAGATGAACCTGTCACGTGTGCCTTAGTGTGATAATTTTGATAAACCCAGGATAATGAACAAAAATCTTTTCTTCCATGTTTGCTTTAGCTATTGGCTCTCTGCTTTGTCTCCCTAAAATTATTTTCATGTTTTCAAAAGGTATGCTACCTAATTTATGGTACAATAGGTGTTAGACTAGGAGACAAGAAAAGGAATAAATAGTTTGCAAACTCTGTCCATTTGTGTATGTATTTGTTGTCTTGAATTCTTATCACTCTCGGGGCTACCTATCGTGACTAATTCACATTGAATTCTGAATTTTGACAGTTCAGGCTAATAAATTCAAAAGGAGCTGCCTATCAAACGTGACTGAACAAATCACACAGCATATTTGTTCTGTTGAATTTATGTTTTGGCATTTCCTCGAGCTAACTATCTGGAGACAACAGAACATTTTGTATTAGTAGCATTTACGTTAATTAGACCTGATATCTAACTACATTTGCCTTTAACTATGTATTGTGACTTAAAGGAGCATGGTGAAATTAAACAAAAGTGTTTAATTTTTGTCACAAGATCACTTTGCCCAACTCCAGCCTGTAATATTTAGGACTGCATTAACTTGGTGTTTATCACTTGGAGACAGAATCAAGCAGGAGTCGTCCACTTTGGATTTCTGGGGTCAATAAAACTGTCTTTAATAGGGTATGGCACTGGCCTAACACAGGAATCCTGCTCTCAGGATGTCAATTAGCCTCATTAATGGGCCATTTAAGGCCAATTATCCCGCACCCCATGGAATTTAATGATGGGTCAGGGATTTGACATGACAGGCCTCATTCAATAATGTAACCATTTGGTCATTCTGTGAAATTATATCAGGCTCCTACTGGTTCTCCAGCTGGTAATGGGGTTCCCCATTGCTAGAACTAATATGCCCATCATCTGTAGCTGGTATTGGACTGGGGAGACTTAACATCATCTTTGGTGCAGGATTAGCTTCCATGTGCATGTCGATAGGCAATGCAATTATGTTCACTTCTGTGCGGCCAGATTAACTGTCTGTCATAGTGTGGATAGGGTAAAATATTTCTCGCACTTGAACATTAGGGAGAAGTTTTCAGCACCATCTGTGAATTCAAACATGTGTCTGATTCCATTTGCTCTACAGGCTGAATCAGAACAAAAAAAAAGAGTTGATCCAGAGATGAACTTCCAAGTTCACATCCTACTTTTCAGCAAAACTGCACATTACTCTATCTGGCTCTGCTTTAGCTCTATCTGTAAAATTTACATCTGCAATTTTGTAATTTTCAAAGTAGCTTTCTCTGACTAACTCCCAACATGTTTCTCATTCTCCTTCCTCTGTAAATGCCAAACTTTGTTGCACGTATCTTATCTCACACTAAGTCCCATTTACTATTGATTTCATGCTGATTGAGGTAAATTGACTTTTTGCCCTTCAGGATATTAATTAAAAAAAGTCATCTATATCTCTGACAACTATTGTGTGACTTATGTTCGCGACTTGTTCTGCAGACCAATGAGCAGTCTTGGCCCTACTCTCTAAACTACTGCACCTTCCATTTCTCTCAATCTTCAACATGGTTTTATGGAAGGGAAATGTGTTAGCGTTCTTTGAGGAAGTAATAGGAAATGTGGATAAAGGGAAACTTGCAGCTACTTAGATTTCCAGAAGGCATTTGACAAGTTGTCACGTCAAATGTTACTATGCATAGTAAGAACTCATGGTGTCTGGGGTAACAGTATTGTGGATAGAGGACTGGTTAGCTACTAGGAAGCAGAGAACAGGGTAAGTGGGTCTTTTTCAGGTTGGTAAGATGTGATGAGTGGCATGCCAGAGGGGATCTCTGCTGGGCTCTCTCCTATTTCTAATTATTTTGATGAAGGGACCAAATATGATTGCTAAATTTATTAAAGGCACAAAGATAAGTAGAAAGTAGGTTGGGCAGAGGGCGTACAAAGTCTGCAAAATGATAGATATATTAAGAAAATGGACAAAAATTGGCAGATGAAATATAATGCAGGAAAAGGTAAATATGTCCTCTTTGGCAGTAAGAGTAGAAAAGCAGCATATTAACTAGAGAGAGAGGTCTAGTTGTACTGTTTTATAAATCACAAAACATTAGTATACAGGTATAGCAAGTGATTAAGAAGACAAATGAAATGTTGTAATTTATTGTATGAGGAATAGGATATAAAATAGGGATGTTTTGCTACAGTTGTACAAGGTATTGGTGAGGCTATATTCAAAAGTACTATATAAAGTTTTGATGTCCTTTTTAAGAAATGTAAAGTGTAGAAGCAGTTCAGAGAAAGTTCACTTGGCTAATACCTGGGATGGACACTTAAAGGTGCTATAGAAGTGCAAGTTGTTCCTCTGCAAAGTGTTGAATTTTTCCCTGTGGCAGGCATTGCATAAATGCAATTTTGTTGTTTCATCTGCCAGGGGAACAGATGTTAAGGCTAATAAATTGTAATGAAAACTCAGACTATAATGCAAAGCAGACCACAAGTTCAGAAAGTAAGCTGTAATGACTGACACACTTTTGACTCTGTTGCTCATCTAATGGATAATCAATCTCTGTGGTTCTGGTAAGAACAAAATGGAAAATTTGGATTATGACCTAATCTTGAGTGCCAGAAATCAGTTAACACCAATGCATCAGCTCCTGACTGTAACAGTAAATAAAGACAAAGTGCTGTGAGTAAACTTTCAAGGATGAAATGAAACTGGACCTGTACTACAAGTTAAACTAAAAGCTGCATAACTTTTTAGTCTTTTTATTTCAAAAAACTGTTTAAAACACCGGAAATATCTTAACAGGAAATGTTGGTGGTTATTCACTTGAAGAACCAAAACATTTCTTTTATGTTAAGTGGTACATACGCAACACATCAGCAGAAAGGAATTTATTGCAGCAATTCCTAGTTTCCACAGAAGACTGTTGGAGGAGAAATGCCAGTGCCCAGTTCTTCATTGCTAGGGGGAGTACTTTTTGTTGCTGGGCATTTTCTCAGCATTGCCAGTGTCTGGTACTTCTATAGTTGTAGCCCAAGCAGAAAAGGTGAGTATTCACCACCTGGTCATGCATGATTCAGCCTTGTGCAGGAAATGAATCATTTAATCTGGCCTGCGTGATGTTTGCTTCACTGTTCTGCCTAAAAAGATGTGCCAGGACTTGATTGCAAATTAATAATCGTGAACTGATATGAGCATAAATTCCTATAACTTATTTTGGTGGAATATCACAGTAATTAATGTAACTGACTTAAATTACATTTGTTCTTGTATGAAACAAGTTAATGTCATAATGAAAGTTGTCCAGTCTGTTTTACAAAATCAAAAATTGTTTGCTAAAATTATCAACAAGAGAGATGCAAATTGAGAATTCAGATCAACTGCTCCTGTTCGATAGTTTTGAAAGAGATTCTATTAGTTTTCTTCAATGCAAATGAAGTCCATTCAAATGTAATCCTGTTGCTAATATTGTTGATACTAAACAGAATTAGTTTTGTGAAGTGATTCTGAATAATCTTTCTTTTCTTACTGTTTAACTTTCTTATTAAATTAAAATATGAGTGCTAGTAAATTCATTTAAAAATAATAGCTTATAGCTGCAACTATCCTGTTGGTAATATTGTTGACACTGAAAAAAATTAATTTTGTGAAGTGATTCAAGATGTGAAAAAAAACTGAGTTAACTGTGCACATCTGAGCCTGAAGCATTCTGGATACTTAGGATATCCATTGACATATTACCAAAATCAGTAAATCTGAAAGCTAATACCCGTGTTAGTATCACAAGGATTTGCTGGTTCCACAATTAATCAGAAGTGTACACAAACAAATTAGTGTTCAAGCTATTGATTGATTGATTGGCAGTGGTTTGATTTTTAAAAGAGGAGCCTTTAGCTGTTCATTTTGTAATATTGACCTTTTTTGCAAAATTAGAGTGGTTAGTATTTATTATGACCCATCAAGTAAGAATGTCATTCTCTTCCATTTCTACATCAACCATACATTTGTTGCTCAATCTGAACAAAATTATTTTGTGGTTTAAATCCATTTTGAGAACTTTGAATATTGGGGTGTTCCATAATGCTGAAACAAATCTTTGAAAAATGGAACTAAGTGGATATTTTGAAACCATTAGAAAGGGATTAATAAGAAATATTTAATTTTGTTAAATAAAGGGTATCCCTAATTCACTATCATTCATTACTCCTCAAACTGCTGAGTAGCATGAATCCTTTTGAGTGGATCTGTTGTGCATACTAGAGTGTGAGTTTTTCAATTTTTGCTGTCAGTATGGCACTAGCATTCTATTGGCAGGGAGAAGAAGCCAAGTGGTGCAAGTCAGTCCATTTCCTTCTCACCAGCAGCACCGCAGAACATAAAACCAACAAAATAGAATGAATAATTCCTGACTCAGGTTAATCTGTGAATTGGTGTGAACTAACCCAATTTGTAACACTTTTAATAATAAAATGGATTTAAACAATGTATTATTTACATTGGAAGGGTGTTGCTCTAGCTGGAGGTTGGTCACTAGCCTCCAGTGACCAACAGGGCTCAGTACTGGGACCTCTTCTATTTGTAATATATATAAATGACTTGGAAGAGGGAGTAAGTGGAGTGATCAGCAAGTTTGCAGACGATACAAAGATGGCTGGACTGGCGGATAGTGAGGAGCATTGTCAGGCGATGCAGCAGGACATAGATAGGCTGGTAGCTTGGGCAGATAGATGGCAGATGGAATTCAATCCTGATAAATGTGAGGTGATGCATTTTGGGAGAAAGAATGTAGGGGGGAGGTATATGATAAACGGTAGACCTATTAAGAGTATAGAAAAGCAGAGGGACCTGGGGGTGCAGGTGCACAAGTCTCTGAAGGTGGCAGAGCAGGTGGAGAAGGTTGTGAAGAAAGCATATGGTATGCTAGCCTTTATAGGAAGGGGTATAGAGTACAAGAGCTGGCCTTTAATGTTGCAGTTGTATAAAACGTTGGTTAGACCTCATCTGGAATACTGCGTCCAGTTCTGGTCGCCTTACTACCGGAAGGACGTGGAGACTCTGGAGAGAGTGCAGAGGAGGTTTACCAGGATACTGCCTGGTATGGAAGGTCTGAATTATGAGGAGAGATTAGGCAAATTGGGACTGTTTTCCTTAGAAAGACGTAGACTTAGAGGAGGTCTAATAGAGGTGTACAAGATTTTGAAGGGGATTGATTGAGTAAACAGGGTTAAGCTTTTTCCTAGGATGGACTCAAATAGCACGAGGGGTCACGGGCTTAGGGTGAGGGGGGTAAGGTATAATTTGGATGCTAGAGGGGGTTTTTTCACACAGAGGGTGGTGGGGGTATGGAATGCGCTGCCAAGTAAAGTGGTGGAGGCAGGTACTCTGGAGTTATTTAAGAAATACTTAGATGGGCACATGAACAGAATGGGAATGGAGGGGTATAGAAAACTGATTTAAGATAGGGATCATGAGCCTTGGGAGTCCCTGGGAAGTGTGTAAATAGATGATGATATTGATGTACTTGTTTTTATCCTACAGGTGCTTTGGTCCACCTTGTTGTCTAACGAGGGGCATACACGCGATGGGTCGTGAGAGGACTGCGCTTGGATCTTTTTCAAGAGTATCCTAGTGCTTCACGTCGTTAGTGTACGCTTGACCTGGACCATTTGATGGGCAACACGACAGCTCAGTGACTATCGCTGTGCTGTGCAGATACAAGGATTTGGGCCTGTGTCTGTGGGAGTTTGCGCATTCTCCCCGTGCTTGCGTGGGTTTTTCTCCGGGTGCTCCGGTTTCCTCCCACATCCCAAAGATGTGCTCTTAGGCTAATTGGCAAAACAAATTCTCCCTAAATTGTCTCAAATTTGGTTTTTAATCCATAGAGCTATAAACATAGACAGGGATCGCAGGTAGAGATGGGAACATCGGGGTGGCGGCGCGGGCTCGTTGGGCCGAAGGGCCTGTTTCCCGTGCTGTTTTGTTCTTTGTTTTTTGTTCTATTACTTAAATGCAGCACCAGGGACAGGGTCCAATTCCAGCCTCGAGTTACTGTCTGTGTGGAGTTTGCACGTTCTCCCTGTGTTTGCATGGGCTTCCTCTGGGTACTCCTGTTCCTCCCACAATCAAAAATGTGCAGATTAGTTGGTCATGCTAAGTTAACTCTAGTGTAAGGGCGATTAGCAGTAAATGTGAGGAGTTATGGAAATACAGCCTGGGTGGGATTGTGGTCGGTGCAGACGCAATGAGTTGAGAGGCCTCTTTCTGCACTATTAGGATTCTATTGTTTTTTTTTGGTGGGCATTAGTGTAACAGATAATTAGGTTTGTAATGATGCTGGAGAATTGTCTTCATTTCTTACGCAGTAGCTCCCATTTTGTCTTTGACTATAATATCGTAAACTAAAGAGCCTGATTGCTGTCATGCATGATTGGCGACTGATGAGTTAAGATGGCAATTGTGACTAAAATTTGTGTTTTGCATTACTCAATGGAACCTTGAGGAGAAATGGAAAATTGATTCTCCAAAAGATAACATCTGTGATCGTTACAAAGTTTCCAAGGCTATAAGAGTAATGAGTAGAAGTGAAGTCACATTTCTCATCTTTGACCACCAATTTGATGTTCCAAGACTTGATTGTGAATTACTAATCATAATCTGAAATGAGCATAAATTTGTATTGGGAGATATAGGTTTGAGAGCTGCAGCAGTAAAATCTAGTTAGCTCTGCATTCCAATTGTGCTAGTGAATTCAAGATGCAGCACACAACTAATTCCATGAAGGAGAAAACATTATTTCAGGCTGTTATCCAAGAGCAAAGCAATTGCCAGACCTTGGAACCATGATGGGCAATCTATGTTCAGGGGCCATATCAGAATTGTGTATGGCCCACTCGCGTGACATTTTGCTGACTGTGGTCCTTGCTCAGAATGCCACATCTCACTGATTTCAGTCCGTGCAGGTTTTTTCCCTACCAATATGACTGAAGTGATACACTTGTAAAGCAAGGACAACTGAAGTGAGGTGCGTGCTATTTGCTCACAGCATTGACCGAGAGAGCTGTGCACTCTCTCTGTGTCCAAAGCGATAAATATTTATTTTGTGTTTATCATTTAGTTCTATTAATAAATAGTTAACCTTTTTGTATAACTCTGAAATATTCAGCATGTATTAAATATATTTAATCTTATTCATGAACACAAGTGAACAAGCCTGATTTCAATTTTGCAGCCCACTGAGATGGTGGGCCACTCATGCAATTCACTAACCTAGTTTGCCAGTCAAAGAACAAAACAGCATGGGAAACAGGCCCTTCGGCCCAACAAGCCCGCGGCGCCACTTCAATGTTCCCACTTCTACCCGTGATCCCTGTCTATGTTTATAGATCTATGCATTGAAACCAAATTTGAGACAATTTAAGGAGAATTTGTTCTGCCAGTTAGCCTAAGAGCACATTTTTGGGATGTGGGAGGAAACCGGAGCACCTGGAGAAAACCCACGCAAAAACGGGGAGAATGTGCAAACTCCCACAGACGCAGGCCCAAATCCATGTATCTGCACAGCACAGCGATAGTCACTGAGCTGTCGTGTTGCCCAATAAATGGTCCAGGTCAAGCGTACACTAATGACGTGAAGCACTAGGATACTCTCTCAAAATCCAAGAGCAGCCCTCTCTCGACCCATAGCGTGTATGCCCCTCGTTAGACAATAAGGTGGACCAAAGTATCTGTAGGATAAAAACATATACATCAATATCATCATCTATTTACACACTTCCCAGGGACTCCCAAGTCTCATGATCCCTATTTTAAATCAGTTTTCTATACCACTCCATTCCTATTCTGTTCATGTGCCCATCTAAGTATTTCTTAAATAACTCCAGAGTACCTGCCTCCACCACTTTACTTGGCAGTGCATTCCATACCTCCACCACCCTCTGTGTGGAAAAAAACCCCCTCTAGCATCCAAATTATACCTTACCCCCCTCACCTGAAGCCCGTGACCCCTTGTGCTATTTGAGTCAATCCTAGAAAAAAGCTTAATCCTGTTTACTCTATCTATACCCCTCATAATCTTGTACACCTCTATTCGATCTCCTCTAAGTCTACGTCTTTCTAAAGAAAACAGCCCCAATTTGCCTAACCTCTCCTTGTAACTCAGACCTTCCATACCAAGCAGCATCCTGGTAAACCACCTCTGCACTCTCTCCAGAGTCTCCACGTCCTTCCAGTAGTAAGGCGACCAGAACTGGACGCAGTGTTCCAAATGAGGTCTAAACAACGTTTTATACAACTGCAACATTAAAGGCCAGCTCTTGTACTCTATACCCCTTCCTATAAAGGCTAGTATACCATATGCTTTCTTCACAACCTTCTCCATCTGCTCTGCCACTTTCGGAGTCTTGTGTACCTGCACCCCCAGGTCCCTCTGCGTTTCTATGCTCTTAATAGGTCTAGTCACTGCCATTGAACCAAATTGATCTACTTGGTGGAAGAGGGGCCAAAAACGGAGCTAGACTTAAAAAAATTAAAATCTCACCGTGGCTTGGAAAGAAGTATCAGAGAATTTCACATGGGTTGAGGTCTTCCTTTTACATTTTTAGATTTCTGCAAGGTATCAAGCAGCAGATTCGTCTCGGTTATCAATGGTATCTCAATAATTGCTCGAGAAGCTGTTACTTTAGCCATGTTTTTATCTTCACAATGGACTGTGGCAAAAGACAATTCCTCTATTGAGATTCCTTTGTGTTTCAGCCTCTGCTTCCTGGAAAGCAACTAAAGTGTGGAAAAACGAGATAAAGTCTTAAACGGTCACCTATTGATTGTTCCTATTCAGTTAAATTTGAATATTCTGATTTTGTCATGAATGTGAAAAGTGTTCAACAAATGCAGCTCAGCTGATCATTTACTGCCACAATTCTTGGAGGGTAAAACAGTGGTAGTTTTGAGAATTATACAATTAATTTTATATTTTTTGTTTACTACCATGAAGATGTAAAACTGCTGTCCTCACTTCAGGAAATCAAATTAATTTGACCCAATGAAAAATGACATCTCACCAAGATGATACTTTTAACACTTAAAATTGTGGTTGCGTGTCTGAAATATCTCCAAACAAAATTATATATATTTAAGGGAAAGTTAGTAAAGCACACAGTGGTAGGGGTATTAAAAAGTTTACACAGATCTATTACAGAATCAAGGGTTAAAGAGGCCAACAGCAAAGTGGAGTTGAATGAGATCAACCATGATCTTTTTGATGGAGGCCGAATGGTATCCTATCCATGCTCCTATTTCTTATGACCTGAGATGTTGCACACAGACCTTTTATTTATCCTTCTTCATCTAATAGCACCTGCTGACACTCTATCATATGGGTGAGTTAGCTGGTTTCCATGTTGAAATTCTATGCAATGTACGTTTTCTCATACTATTCTACTATGTCAGTGTGGAGTTGGGGAGAGTGAAGTAGTTTCTTTCTAAACCTAGAAACAAGTGCATTGCAGCACATAAACTCAATTTTAAAAATAAACAGAATAATAATGAAGCTGGGATGGTTGGATATAAGTTATTTTGCTTGCATGGATCCTTCCAAGTCTAAGCTTGATTGAATTGGTAGGCACTGAAGAGGCCAAGTCCAGCTTTGATTCTTTCCTACACTTTTAGGGTAGGATGAATAATCATTTAAAAAGTTTTTATTATGGATCAAAAGAAAATGGAGTTAGCTTTGAAGTTCGATATTTAGTTCCTAAGTTAAGGAAGTTGCTAATGAAATTGCTCAGTTATTGCTAGATAAGTTTATTTAAAAGGAAAATTATGGATAAGTCTGGAATGTATCAGACAGTGAAATTGGCATTTGCGGTGAATTGTGCATTGCTGAGTATCCTAAATAAATATCTGGGCACATTGATGCATTTAAAATGAAGGGAGCAACATAGCCCTTTAAGGTGAAAATTGTGCTTGAGGCCATTCTTTGCTGTGTTAATACTTTGTTGAAATCTCCTGTGCAAGATCATCCTTTATGGATAGCGTTTAATAAAGCTTGTGGTAGCAATCTTAACAGGAAATGGACATACAGAATAGAAGGATACAAAATGGAGTGTGTCAGCGAGAGATGGGAACGTGTGTTTGCTCAAAGTAGAGAGGCAAAGAATATGTTAAATGGCACAACATGAGAGTGGTAAAGGGTGACGAATGTGATACCTCAGGAACTCATTTTGTAACCACTATTTTTACATTATACATTTGTAAGTGAAGTTTCCCAAGTATGCAAAATATTGAAAATTGGTGAAAATTGGATACAGTTGGGAACAAAAAGATTGAATGCAAAGGGAATGGAAATGTACTGGACACAGCACAGGAAAATACTCATAATGTAACAATGAAGAATGCATTTAAGATTTTAGGGTGTATAATAGAGTGAGGATTGGTGGGGAGGAGGAGAAAAAGTTAGAGAAAAATTGTTTATTAGTGTCACAAGTAAGCTTACATTAACACTGCAACTAAGTTACTGTGAAAATCCCCTAGTCGTCACATTCAGACACCTGTTCAAATATACTAAAGGAAAATTTAGCATGGTCAATGCACATCTTTCACACTGTGGAGAAAATGAGCATTGGAGGAAACCCACGCAGAGACGGAGAATGTGCAGACTCTACACAAGGACAAAAGCAGGGTCCCTGGTGCTGAGGCGCAGTGCTTACTACTGTGCCACCTTTCAACGCCACCCAAAATAGTGTACATTCTGGTCAGCAGAATTACAGTGAAAGCATCCTGGCATTAGAGAAAGTACTAAAGAGAGCAATTAATCTAATTCTCAGGATTTGTGACCTGAACTATGAGACTGGAAATGTTTGTTTTGCAGAAAGTGTTATTAAAATTGAAAGGTATAAAAGTGTATAGATAAACTGAATCATCATAAACTTTTCACCATAATCATAAGCCTTTCTGATAGAATATAGTTTAAATGGCTATCGGGTATAGTTTAGATGTAGCTGCCACGCACTTTGAACAATAGGCAGAAAAGACTGCAAATGCATAATTTGAAAGTAGGTATGTTAGAAAATTCAGCTGAGAGTTCGTTAAACTTTTAGGCAAAAGAAGAGATTTGAAGATTGTGGCTGTCAAGTGTAGTATTTTTATTTTAGAATTGGCCCAGATGGACTGCAATGGTTTTTTAAGGTCCCAGTAGCTCAGTGAGCCCAAGCTAATGGGGATTGTCAAATATTCAAAATATTAAAGCCTTTTTAGAAAAAAAAGGCTTCTCACTTTCTTGCATTTTTAGGTTTTTAATGACTGACTAAATTGTAAAACTGGAATGATAGCTTACCACCTTAACGTCATTGAAGAAAGTAGCAGCTTATGGAAAATGGATGGAGGGAGGGGAGGGGGTTCTGAGGCGGGGGGTTATGGGGGAAAGAGAAGAGAAATCCTTAGTTTCTATTAGCAGCATGTTTTTAGGTGACACTACCAGTCTCCTTTTCATTTGTGTTCGTATTTCTGTAAATCAGTTTCAGCTTTGAGGAAATGACGTTGGACTGCCATGTTTTAAGGAGGTTGATCTGACAGTGTACTTGAAAGCAGTGCAGCACAGATATTGCAGCAATAGCAGGTGAATACAGCAGAAAATTATAGCTCCAGATTAAAGGCTCCCTGCCTAATGCACAGGCTGCAAATAGTATTTATAGCTCGAGTAGTTTGTGCGTAGTATCAGTACGAAGCAAGAAAAAAAGGAAATGCTTGCAGCCTGTGTATATTTCAGTACCTTCTGCGTATCTGATTCAATTCAGTAATGTGGGTCACTGGAAAATTAATTACTGGAAAAGAATGAAGAGGCGTCTGTTCGTTCTTTTGAGCTTTTAATTTGATTGAAGTTTTGTGGCAACTGGATGACTGAAACAAGCCTGGCTGGGATTTTTAAGACTGTGCAATAACTGTAGGAATGCATAGATACAAGCAGTAATTTTTACTCTTCAGTAAGAGACATGCTTGATCTTATTCGCCTCTGCTGCTATAATTTCAACTGGTCTTAATAATCCCTAAATCATTTTGTTTTCAATCTTTTGATTCAAAGTTTCAATGTCTGCAGCAGATAGGAATGATATTCAGCCTCGCATGTACTCCTAAGTTTGGCAGTTTTCAAAGGCGGTTAAAGTGGTTTAATCAGAAGAAGATTGGAATAAATCCTTATTTAAGTTATCAGGAAGTGGGTGGTTCATCTCACTTCTGGCTCATTGCATCATAACAGCATTCTGTTGTACTTCAAAGACTCAAGCTTTCAAGAAGGAAACGAAGCACAATGTCAGCTATACGTGCTGGTAAAATGTGGGGCCTCTACAGTAATGACAGGGAACTAAATGCAAGCCTGGTTTCCTTGATGTGCTGCATGGGTCAGTATGATGCTTTCATTCTCAATACTATAGTTATTGTCATATTGCACTTGAGACCATTAATTTTATTTAATTGCTGGAGAAACACTAATCTATACCATTGGAAACTTTGAATAGCTTCAAATGAGAACACTATTTTGAAATCACGTTTTTCTCCTCCACACTGCCACCCACCACCCACCCCCTGCCCCCACATCCCCAAAAGATCTGAAGGTGTGGAACTGTTCTTCTGTTTGTGTCTGTTGGTTTATTAATCAAAAAGTATTGTAACAACTATTTCAGTCCCTTTAATTTAATATGCTGGGCACTTTCAAGGTGGGCACAGTACCTTGAAAAGATATAGTGAAGCTCACCTTTCTGATGTTTTCTCTTCTAATACTGATACTTCATCAGGCTTTAAATGCTTTAATTAATTGCTAGGCCGAGTGATAGTCAAATGTTACATGTAACAGTGTTCAGTGATTGTTATTTCCGTGTAAACAAATATTTAATAATGGAAATTACATTTCATTCTTTGCTCTTTTCTGTTATGTACTTGAAAATGCAACCTGTTTATGTAGTAAGCTTCACTTCATGGAGGAACTCTGGGTCTGTAATTTCTCTGCAATGGGCACTGAATTTACGTCTGGCAACTGCTGATTGGCATATGTTTTCCCCTTGGAGGGGAAGTGAAAAATTTCATGTAATTGTTCTGTTTGTTTCGAACTAGCGAGCTAGACTGCAACTTTGGTTAAATATCTGTTGACTTCAGATGGGGTGTATGTTTTGATAAAAATGTATTGAATTAATGTTTCATTATATAACAAATTCATACGTATACTTTTTTGATTTTGATCTCCATGTGCTGTTACTTTGAACTTTAGATTCCCTTTGTAATGTCTAACAGCAAATGTTTCCCCATGATGTCAACCTTGAGGATGTTGAGAAACACGTTACTCAGAAATTGACTTACTTTTTTTGTGTTTTCCATGCTATTTTAAATGATATTTACAAATTTTGTGTTGCTATTTACTTTGGTCTAAACAACAGTATAACATGAGACCAGACTGAAAACAGCATTTTTTTATTTCAGGTATTCACCAATATATTTGGGTAGCATGCTTGCAATAATATGGCATTAAATTGGCTGTAAAAAAAAAAATTGTAACTAAAACGTATACCCGTACTTGTAAACTTCTCCAAAGGTTTTTTAAACAAGCTATATATAATGGTAGAGAAGATGACTGAGAATAGACGGCATTAAATTGCTTGTCTTGGCCATCACTTGATGATTTGGCCAGTGGTGCCAGCCATGATTCAATGGTGGTGCTCTTGCCCATGATTCAAAAGATTGTTCAAGCTTCACTGCAGAGACTTGAACTCAAAATTTGACCCTTGTCGAAATGAGATGTTCTGATCATTATTGTTCCCTCCTTACCTCAAAAACATTTGGTCATAATCATGTTACTGTTTGAAAAACCTTCCTTGTGCACAAGTTCGTTGCTGTGTTTCTTTATGGGGCAGACAGGAAAGTGGAGTTAAGACCCGAGTCAAATCAGCTATGGTCTTATTAAAAGATAGCAGACTGCCCCCAAATCCTATATTCCTATTTTATTATATGAATATGCTTTATGGGTTATAAATTATTTTGGGACATACCAAGATTGTGAATGGCATTAAATAAATGCAAGTGCCTGCCTTTCTTATCTAGGAAGAGCCATTTGCTTTGGTCACTAATTGATTAGATTTTTTCTCCATAATTTTAATAATTCCAGGTCGATAATACAATTGTTTATGTTCATATATAAATACATTAAAACACTCCAATCTGATAATTGTTTTGACAATCTTAAACCAAAATTGTACAAGAAAATACTTAAGATCAAATTTATTCTCTCTCAATCCTTTCCAATGTATGAACCAACTATAGATAAGAGGTCAAGTTGTTGGCCTGATCTGAGCCTCTTCAAATACCACTCTGGAATAATTCTTATGCTTATCCTTTTCTGTAGTGAACAGTTATATAGCTGAAATTAAGAATGTATTATTGCTTGGTTTTGGTACTCGTGGCTCAAAATAATTTTAACTCCTAAGTGTTGTAAATTCTTTTTATTGAAACTCTTAACTTGCAGATTAATAAATACCTCTTCAAAATTTTAAAACATTTTACTGAGGTATTAAATTTGAGAGATTGATTAAGGTGTTGCATTTATTGTTTTTCTCTATTTAAGACTCTTGTCACTGTGCACCTTCTACATTCATACACATGAAAATCCATAAAGATGGTCATTTTCAAATATTCTTAAAGCCCCTCAGCTAGTTAGGAATCTGTCATCCAAGCAATAATGCAAGTGTTATGATCCCACCTCTGCTTCACTTCTCATCAGATGTAGTAGGCCAAACTACATTTTGAAGCTTCCCAAATGTCTGTTGTGTCTCATGGGAACTTTTGTCAATTTGCTTTTAACAGTGAGAACAATGTTAGTACAGCTGTTTCCTTGTAATGCTAAAATGAATGGTGGGGTGAGAGAATCTATTTGGGCCATACCTGAGATCTGTATGTATCACATTTATCACTGAGCTGTATATGCAGAAATGAAACATTGCCATTGGTGTAACAAATATTTGAGCAGGTGTTGCAATACAAAGCCTGAGACAGATGGATTAGTAATAGCTACTTAATTTATTGCTGGGGAGTCACTCCTTACACCTCTTTACCTCACTCTTGATACACTCGTTAAAACTTACTTTGATCAAGCTTTTAATCATCTGAGACCAAGCCACGTAAGGGAATATTATTTTTGTTTTTAAAATGCTCCTGTGAAGTGCCTTTGGGTTTTTTATATTAAGGATGCTACATAAACATAAATTGTTGTAATTTCACAAATGGAAATAGATTGGTTGATACTGAAACTAGCAGATAAATGCTGAAATACTGGAACAGGTTATTTTAAAAGCATTAGAAACAATTACAATGAAGTTTAGTTCATTTTATTAGCTAGCACTATACATAAATACAATTCAAATTTTATTGTAAAAAAAACTATTTGAATTGATTTCAATTGATTTCAATTGAATTGATTTCATTCCAGTAAACATTACTGGATGTCTTTTGTGAAAAGATAAATTGTAGTTACTTTTGAAATGTGTTCTACAGAAAATGGTCTATGGCATGCTTTTTGTAGGATGAAATCATCCAGTTGATGCCTGCGAGCTTACATTGCAGCTTTTGCAGTCAATCTTAACTCATTAGGAGTAAATCAAACATAAGATGTTCCATTTGTTCATCCAACAAATGACAAATTTCTCTATAAATTCAAAAAAAATTATTGTTTGGAATTTAGGTACTAAGATTTGTCTCATAAGTTCCTGTTCAGTAACTGTATTTTATGGTCCTAAAGTTCAACTTCTCTTTCCTTTCCTTCAAATTTTGAATTTCCTGTTTATTTCTCGCCCATTTCTTAATTTTTTATTAACTATTCACCACCTCAGAAAACAATCATTAACAATTATTCTAACAGTTTCTACCATTGAAATTAAAAGATATGTCATGGGACCCAAAGATGATTTTGTGCTTTTATTTTTAAGAAAGAAATTCCATATTGTGAGCAAATGCTGAGTTGCCATTTGTCATTACCCAAATGAAATGAGTTAAGTAATGACTTTAACATTGGGAGTTTCAGCATGCCTGCAATCACCTTGTCTCATACAAAGCGTGCTCTCAAACTGTGCTATTATTCTGCACTATGTTTTAACTTAAGACTACATGTTAGTTTGGTCATACCTTTAGTTTTTCAGTATTAATTTTGTCATGTTAAGTGTTTTTGATGAGTGTGGTAAATAATTTCTTACATTTGATGGTCTAAATCTGATGGATTCTAGCGGCTAAATTGTCAGCTGCAAGGTGTATACCTGAGGATGTTGCCTTTCAAGTGAAATATGAAGTACAAGCAGAGTGCATACATGTGAGATCACAGTTCTGAACCAGGAGTTCAGAAATTGCATTGTCACATGGCAATCTCCTGCCAAATATGTAAGAATAACAAGGCCATGGGGACCAAATATAGAAGAATTGCTTGGCCTTTGATCTTTCAAAAAACAAGGTATTGTTGGATCTAATGGCCTATTCATTACTTAGAAATCTTGCATTATGAATTGGATATTCTTGAGCATACAAAATATTTTACTTCACCTTTTGATTTTGGAAAAAGTGAATTGGAAGCCAATTGAGAAGTTCTTTATTATAGAGAATATGATCTATACTGATTCCCAGAGTTGTATGCTGTATAGTTATTTAGTGTGTATGATGGCTGTGAAACAGGAAAGAAAAATACTTTACAGTGACTTCCTTTTGATAAAACTTGCCATTTTGCTGGATTTTGAGGCAGGATATTTAAGGGTGCATTAATCTAGCCGATGTGCAGTTATTGAATAAGTGCTGTTAACTGAGGCTAACAAACGATTGCCAGATTTCTGAAAACTTAATGCATGGAATGGAGATGATAATCCTGACAGACAAAAAAAAATTATGTGGGCATAGCTGTTTTGCAAACAAATATAGTGTATGCCTAAATCAGCTGTATCGTTGGCGATAGACTGAGAAGACTGTCCTGGTTTCTGTGGCATTTTTACCAACTCTTTTTTTTTTCCTGTTTTGATTGCTATTGTATTTTCATTTTTTTTACGTGACCTTGAGACGAGGGATATTTGTGGTGACAGTAGAAAACACAAACAAGTCACTTATAGCCCAGTTATATGCAAAGTATGCCTCAATATCATAATCTTAACCTTAGAAAAACACCCCAGCTGCATATTTTGCTATTTCCTGTATCAGCTGTCTCTTACTCCTGAGTGAAATTGTCAATTAATGCCAAAAAACAATATTTATGAAATTGAGTTACTAAATTAATCTTGAATAGGCATTTGTATTTGTTGGCGATCTGAATTATCCCCCTCTAATTTTTCTTAAGTTAAAAATGATGGTGTTCCATTTAATGTGGTGCCTTTCTGTAACGAGACAAAGTACAAGGACATTCCCCAATGCATGCTATTTTGGAAAGAAATTTAGTGCTTGGAAAATAACATTTAGGAGTTAACTGAGACAGTTTCATAGAACCTCTACAGTACAGAAGGAGTCAAGTCTGCATCAACTCTGTGACAGCCCTGCAACCCCAACTCCAGAGGAAGCTCACATAGACATGTGGAGAATGTGCAAACTCCACCCAAGGCTGGAATTGAATCCAGGTCCTGGTGCTGTGAGGCAGCAATGCTAACCACTGTGCCACCATGCTGCGCTTATAATTTATGTGAAGCCATAAAGCTGAATAGATATAAACATAAAATTTTCTCGTTCAGGGACCAGAGTTACATCTGCGCACTACTTGAATTTTAATATGATGCCCTCAAAGAAAAGAAATAGTAGGGATGAAATCTCAATGATAAAATACGCCATCAGAAATTATTAGTAATAATGAAAAGCATTATTGCTTAAATTGTGCTGATTGCAACTAATTATTGCAGGGAAGAAATTAGAAGAGAGGAAATCTATCATTTTTAAATATAAAAACACAAAGTACTGAAAAATTTCAGCTGGTCTGGCAAAAGAGATGAAGAGAGAAACAGAGTTAATGTTTTACTCTTTAGTAACTTACTGAAGTTACTCTTGGAACATGGAAACGAGAAGCAGAAATTGGCCATTTGGCCCTTTGAGCTTGCTCCATCATTCATTTTGACCATGGCTGATCATCGAATTCAATATCCTGCTACCATCCCTACTTCCCTCATTCCTTGATCCCTTTAGCCCAGAGAACTATATCTAATTTCTACTTGGAAGAAATTGCTACTGTTGTTTAAAATTGTTGGAGGCGAATTAACTCATTTTTCCTTTTTTGTTTGTACAGATGAGCGTGACAGGGTGCAGAAAAAGACATTCACAAAATGGATCAACAAGCATCTTATAAAGGTACAATTGTTTAACTTCACACTGGGAGAGCTCCATGATGCTTAAGGTCTATTTTTAATCTTGCATTAATAAATAGATTTGAAGATTATATATAAACTCTGACTCTTGACATGCAGGGCTTTTCTTCCTGTGTCAAATTTTCATGAATACATTTAATTCTCCTTTTCCAGCATCCTGTGTTAACCTATTTTACTCCAATATTCTCTATAGTTAAAGAATATGTAAATAAGTATTTTGCAATTTTACAGGAGGTTCTATTAGAATGCAAGATATGCAACTGATCAGTGCATCACCATGATGTCGCTGCATTTTCAGAGCTATCTGATATTTGCAGTTTGTTTCACTCACAATATTCTACAACTATCAATGAGATGGAGAATTAGTTGCTCAATTGTTGGGATCATTGATCAAGGAAAAAAAGTGTTGTTCATAAATCAGGGGAAGCAAATGGCCCCTGAGTCAGACATGGCTGCAAAAGCCACGCAAATTTAATAGTTTATAAAGCATAAGTTTCTCAGTTTGGATTTCAGAGTCTGCAAGAAGATAGGACTCTGCAATTTTGTTTCTGTTTGTCAGCACATGTATTTTTTGTACATTTTTCAAATCAAGTAAATGAATATTTTGTGTGAAATTTGCCATTGAAGTATTCAAAAGTATAGATTTTGCTTTTTGTTATTTTGAAACTGTTATTTTAGAGTACCTAAATATGTTACTCTCAATTTTAGAGTAACGGCTGAGTCCCTTCTGTGCACTTTCTATCTCCAACAAGTACTGATTATTGAAGCTCATCACTAAGTACTCATGCACATTTCCTCTGTTTTAGTTTTCTGCAACTAAAATCCCTAATCATGCTCACATCTATCACCTCTAGATTCTACAGAGTAAATTTTGGAATGATTTAGGTGTGGTGAGATGTAAAAATCTTAAACCTGACAACCTTACGCATCATTAAACTCAGAGTTGGGTAATGGGGAATTGGTATCAAACCCAATCTCATGACTGGCCTCACATTTGACCAGTTTTTAAAGTCAGGTTTACCTGACCTCAGGAAATAAGAACATAAGAAATAGGAGCAGAAGTAGCTCATCCAGCCCCTCGAGCCTGCCCCGCCATTCAATAAGATCATGGCTGATCTGTAGTGGTTCAGTACCACTTTCCCGCTTTCTCCCCATAACCCTTAATTCCCTTGTCAATCAAAAATTTATCCACTCTTGACTTGAACATATTCAGTGAGGAAGCCTCCACCACTTCAGGCAGAGAAGAAACCCCTCTGCAACTCCAATCTGAACCACTCCCCCTAATCTTGAGGCTGTGCCCTCTAGTCCTGCTATCTTTGCTAAGGGGGAAGAGTCTCTCAATTTCTACCCTATCCATCCCCTTCATTATCTTATATGTCTCTATAAGATTCCCCCTCAGTCTTCGAAACTCCAAAGAGTACAAACCTAGCCTATTCAGTCTTTCCTCATAATCCAATGCCCTCATCTCCAGTATCAACCTAGTAAACCTTCTCTGCACCCCCTCCAAAGCCAATATATCCTTCCTCGAATGTGGCAACTAAAACTACACACAGTACTCCAGCTGCGGCCTCACCAGCACTCTATACAGCTGCAACAGAACCTCCCTACTTTTATATTCTATCCCAGTAGCTATAAAGGCCAACATTGCATTTGCCTTCTCAATCACCTGCTGCACCTGCAGACTGTGTTTCTGCGATTTGTGCACAAGGACCCCTAGGTCCCTCTGCATCGTTGCATGCTGTCGCTTTTCGCCATTTAAATAGTAATCCTTCCTACCATTATTCCTACCAATGTGGATAACCTCACACTTGCTAACATTATACTCCATCTGCCAGGTCCTTGCCCACTCACTCAACCTATCCAGATCTCTCTGCAGGCTTTCCACGTCTTCCACGCAATTTGCTTTTCCACGCAATTTGCTTTTCCACTCATCTTCGTGTCATCAGCAAATTTCTTCACCCTGCACTCAGCCCCTTCCTCCAGATCATCTGTGTTAATGGTAAATAGTTGAGGCCCCAGCACCGAACCCTGGAGCACTCCACTATTCACCAGCTGCTAATCAGAATAGCACCCATTAATACCTACCCTCTGCTTCCTATTTAGACAACCAATCCTCTATCCAGTCTAACACCCTACCCCTGACTCCCTGCACCTTAACTTTCTGCAGCAATCTTTTGTGAGGCACCTTATCAAACACTTTTTGGAAATCCAAAAACACGACATCCACTGGTTCCCCTCTATCTGCTGCATTAGTTACTTCCTCATAGAACTCCAATAAATTCGTCAAGCACAACTTTCCTTTAACGAATCCGTGCTGTGTTTGCTTGATCAAACAGTTTGTATCCAGGTGCCTCGTTATTTCTGATTTGACGACAGATTCAAGCATTTTTCCTACTACAGACGTTAAACTAACCGGTCTATAATTCCCTGCCTTCTGTCCGCTACTTTTTTTAAACAGCGGCGTAACATTAGCCGTTTTCCAAACTTCTGGCACTTTTCCGGAGTCCAGCGAATTTTGAAAGATGATAATTACCAGGACATCCGCTATGACAAATCTGACAAATGAAGGGAGGCACAGACAGGTCTGGAAAGGTCAAGTGCTCTTACTGCTATTTTTGGGTTAGATGGAGCAGGAATGCCTCCATTTTTTTCTCCTGTCTTCCAAAGATTTCCCTCTTCATCAACTTCAGGGATTGAACAACCACTAGCAGCTGTCTGTCTCTTGCAAGTGTAGCCTGTTCTATAGTGTTCTCTATCTGATTGAAAGCTAAAGTACTTCATTTTTTTCAGAGCTTATTTCCAAGCAAGTGCTGATTACTAGAGCATGTCACTAAGCCCCAAATAGCTCTTCAGCACGTCACCAAACTCTAAATAGCTTCACAGGCTATCTTGCTCAATAGATGTTCTGTGGCCACACGAGTATTTCCATAGAATAGGAGCATTGTGTTGCTATTTTAGGAAGGAGTAATAAATTATGACAGCTGTGCGTTACATGATAAATGTTCCAAATGTGTTTACTCAATTACAGGAATTCAATATCAACTATAGCTTTCAAGTTTTTTACTTATCTTTTGCTGTCACAATTCTTCAGTTCACATGACAGAATAATTTACAGCTACAGACTGTTTCACTCTTCATGATGTCCATTACTGTCTAAATGCCCTCTTTAGTTACCCAGGAGAAACTGTGGATCACATTTTGGATTCTTTTTCACCACTTCTTATTGTATTTGTGGAAAGGCTGAGTCGTATTTTGAAATGAAACCTATAAACCTAAAAGGAAAGGGTTGCAAGTGTACAACTATTCTAATCAAACAAATCAATTTGTGGAATGCTGTGGCTCACTATCTATTTCAGACTAAGACAGTGAGTGTCAACTGTCTCATTCCAAGCTTATGAAGCAATGATGGCTTCCTCTAGGGCAGTATTAGACATGCTACATTGTCATCATCATCTTTTGCCTATGGAAGTGGGGGGAGGAGAAAGAAGTTCATTCCTGATATTAGTTCAGTTGCTCACAACTGGGCAGCAACAGATTTGGGATAATGGCCCAACAGTATATTTTTTGGTCTCGCACACAAAGGACAATTTGACAGCAGCAGATGATTTTCCCAAAAAGAAAGTCCTAGTATTTTTTTTAAATGATTGGTCTATTGGTGAAAACTTGAATAGAAGGTAAATCATTGGGTAGCTCTTCCTGCCAACTTAAAATAGAGGAATAAGGGCTAAGGGGCACACGAGCATTTAAGAAGCCAGTTACATCTGGGGTGGAAGCCTGGTTGAGCAAAGAAAGTTCACTCTTTTAAGCTCAATGCAAGATGCTCGGATTGCTTATAGGAGTGCTTAGCACTATTGTACAAGGATATCTAAGGTAGGCCTCAAATGTGAGTCTGTCAGAGTTTGTACCAAAACTTGCACACCTCTGAGTTGAGATTTACTACTTGGCTGCAAGAGTAAATGATATTCACATTTAAAAGTTATTTTCTTACTAGTTTTGTCATCCTCTGCCTCTCATTTAGTATTTCGAAACAAGTGGAATCAATTGTCCTTTATTTGTGTGCAAGGCCAACAAAAATATTGTTCGGCCATTATCCCATAGATCATTAATCCAAATCTGTTGCTGCCTACCTGTGAGCAGCATATGCTGCTCACTAATATTAGGAGTGACCGCCTTTCTCCTCCCCTCACTTATTTAGATAAAAGCTGATGATGCCAATGTTGTGTCTAATACTGCTCCAGAGGAGATTAGCTAGCATACCAGAGACCAGTAAAGTAAGTTGGAACCACCTTCCCTGTGTAGCTCAGTGTACTTGCCCACTGAGCAATTTGAGGAAGCATTTTTTCATAATAGACTCAGAGTATAAACTAAAAAAAAGTGGAAACACTGTTGTAAAACTGCAGCATTGGTTAAAAATAAAAACTGCTTATCAGAATGAGGCTGATGTGATTTTAGTCACTTTTGCTGCATTGAATTTGCAAATTTTTGTTTGTTAAAATGACTGATCTAGAAGTACTCAAACAAGAGAAGTATATATTATGTACCTTTGGCAATCATACACTGCTCACTTGTGTATATGATTGCAAGTGAATGATAGGCTATCATTTAGTCTCTCTATCTGTATGTATATGCATCTTTAAAGTGTATCTTGATTTATACACAGGCGTGCATACACACACATGCATATGAGAAAGCACGTACTAAAAAGGAAATCCTTTTGTAAGATGAGTAAAAAAATTAGATGGAAAAGAGATAATAAAATAGTCAGTCACCAACAACAGCGTAATGGGTTAATTAGATTAAACTTCGGATAAAACTATTTTAGACCTAGTATGTGCAATGAGGAGGGTTACTTTGTAATGTCATCATAAAAGATTCAGTAGGAAATGGTGATCACTGTACACTTGTTATGGCTCAAGTCAGAAATTCCAGACTGCTTTATGGAATCTGCTGGATCATAAGTTTTGCACTTTGAATTTGGCTATGATAAGCATGATATATTTCACTTCACACATGATTCAAATGACTCATTAGGGAGTTTTTATCAAACAAAGTTTATTTAAGAATATAGTTAACATGTACGGAAAGAAAATTAGCAATACCTTTCATCAACTACAAGCAAAAACAAAATAACCATGATAATATATAGCGCTTAACTCTATATCTAAAATGTTCCGATCAAACCAAATTCTTCCATAGACAAAACCCTTTAAACAAGTTCAACACAGCAAAGTCTTATGCTGACATGATACTGGAATCAAATCCTTTGGTTAGAGAATTGAAAATTCTCTGCCTTGTAAGTTCTAGTAATCCTGTTGACACATCCAGAACAGTTTGAAGCCAGGACAGCTTCCAGAACTCTAGTTATGCCACCAACAGCAGATTTTATATTCAGAACACAACAGACCAATACAGCACAGCATAGGCCTTTCGGCCTTCAATGTTGTGCTGAGCTATTATGTCTAATCCTAGGGTCAGGTTATCCCACTCCCTATCATTCTGGTGTGCCCCATGTGCCTATCCAATAACTGCTTGAAAGTTCCTAATGTATCCGATTCCACTATCATAGCTGGCAGTGCATTCCACACCCTGACCACTGAGTGAAGAATCTACCTCAGACATCCCTCCTATATCTCCCACCATGAACCTTTATAGTTATGCCTCCTAGTAACAGCTACATCTACTTGAACAAATAGTCTCTGCACGTCCACTCTAAAATCACTCTCATCATCTTATAAACCTCTATTAAATCGTCTCTCATTCTCCTCTGCTCTAAAGATAAAAGCCCAGTTCTCTCAACTTTTCCTCAAAGACCTACCCTCCAAACCAGGCAGCATCCTGGTAAATCTCCTCTGCACTCTCTCCAATGCTTCCACATGCTCAGGAAGGCTTTTAGCTAACCCACAGAATTTCCAAAACCTGAGTTAGATTTATTTTCAGCTTGTTGTCTCTTCTAAAACTCAAGCTTCCAAACTGAAAATTAAAGAGTCCTCATGTAACCTGCCAACCAGTTTTTCTCCTAACAATGCAGAACCATAAAAGATCCCACAATCAAAATAAACAAGTCTCATTTTAAACAGCAATGAAAGAATCTCCAGACAAGCTGGTACCATATTGGTATCAGCTAAAGCTCAAGCTGAGAAACACTGAAGCTATGAGAGCAGCAGAGATCATGATTAAAAATAAAACCTTTCTTCAAGGTACACTAAATCAATTCTATTAAGTTTGAAAATGATATACTCCAGCCCCAGACAAGAGTGTTAAACTTAAAGCAATAACATAAGTGTGAGGAAAAAACTGGCTAACGTACATTGGGGTAATAAACTAAAAGCTGTGGTGGTAAATAAACAGTGGGGAACATTGAAGAAAACAATTTGAAATGTTCAACAGAAATGCATTCTATTAATAATAAAAAACTCAAAAGATCCATCCTTGGCTCACTCAGGAAGTTGAGGATAATAGATTAAAAAAAGTGGCAACTAATGTTGCAAAGATTTGTAGTAAACCTGAGAATTTGGAGTGTATCAAAGTATAGGGTGACCAAAATGTAGATTAAAAAGAAAAACAATAGATTGAGAATAAAGTAGCCAGGATTATAAGCACTAAAAAAACGTGCCAGTTAGCCTAACATTGTTTATTGATAAAATACTGGAATCTATTGCTCAGGAAATCTTAAAAATTAGGAAAGCGTAAAAACTAGGAAAGCGTAGTATGATCAGATAAAGACATCTTGCTTTTACAATAGCCAAAACTTGATTGATATATTTATTAGTGTTTTGAGTATGTAACTTGTAGGTAGTGTGGATAAATTGAGACCAATAGATGTATATTTTTATTTCCAAATGTCATCCAATACGGTGAGTTAAGATAAGAATGAGAGCTGAGCGAGTTGGGAGGTAATATACAAACAAGAGCAGGGGATTGAATAACAGGAAACAAAGAATAAGGAAATGGGACATTTTCAAGTTATCAGACTCATTACTTGAGTGATACAGGGATTAGTACTGGGGCCTTGATTGTTTTCAATTTGTATTAACTTGAGTGAAGAGATGGTAAATAATGTATCAGAGTTTGGTGGCAGTACAAAGCTAGGTGAGAGTGGAAGCTGTGAGGAATCACAAAAATACTATAAGGAGATGTGAACAATCTAACTGGGCAACAAGATGGCAGACAGTATAATGTTGGGCAGTCTGAGGTTAATGATAAGAGAGCCTTGGGTGTGCTCGTACATGGGGATCACTAAGTTGACATGCAAGTACAGCAAGCAATTAAGAAGACAAATGGCTTGTTGCTTTTTATCGCAAGGGGAATGGAATACAAGAATTAAGATGTCTTACTAGAATGATACAAAGCTTGGATGAGACTACACCTGGAATACTGTGCCCAGATTTTAGACTCCATATTTAAGGAAGGATATGCTTGCATTGGAGGTGGTGGCAGAATGATATTGTTACTGGATTAATAATCCAGTGACCCAGGTTAATTCTTTGGGGACATAAATTCAAATCCCCCCCATGGCAGATGGTGAACAGAAATCTGGAATTAAAAGTCTAATGACCTTGAAACCATTGGCAATTGGTTTGTGAATGCCTGTTTGGGGAGGAAATCTGCTAGCCTACATGTGACCCCAGATCCTCAGCAATGTGTTTGGCTCTGAACTCAAAGGCAATTAGGGATGGGCAACAAATGCTGGCCTTCCCAGCAACACCCACAAACTGTGAAGGAATATAAAAACAATGAAGATTTATTAGATGTCCTAAGATGAGAGGCTGAATAAAATTAGTCCTCAACTCTTGCTCAGAACAATAAGAGGTGATCTTATCTAAAAGGCCAAATGTGGCAGACACTGGAAGATTGTTCCCTCTTGGCTGGGAAATCTTGAACAAGGAGAGAGCATCTTAGGGTAAGGGAGGGATAATTTGGACTGAATAAAAAATTTCTTCACCCAAAGGATTGTGAATCTTTGGAATTCCTCAAACACCAAAAGGCTGTGGGCAGGGGCGGTGGGTCCGTAGGAACCGGGTGATTTTGTGGGAGCCCCTCAAGAGTGTCCCAGACAAGATGTGCTCGTTTGTAAAATGTGAAAAATGTGGCAGAATTGTTTGTTCAATCAGACGCTGGCTTCTGGAGAAGATAGTCTGTTGCTGGGACAAACTGAGAATAGTATAAAACTCCGTAACTGGACGTGTGTTATCAGTGGAGTGATTGAGAGAGTCAGGGGCCAGCGTAAGCCTTGGAGCAGGGGGGCCGGAGCAGTCCTCAAAGTGTAACAGAGGGGTGAGCATTCCAGTGTTATATATCCACATTCACGGTGTGCATTTTATTTCAGACTTGTAGTTAGGAAAGACATTGAATCCAAGACAAAATGCTCGACATTACTGATGAAGGGGGAAAATTTTGCTTTTTGTATATTATATATGAAAGCAAAAGCACATCTGGTATTAGTATTTTGAATAGTTCATGTTACTGTGAGAACATATCCTCATTTAATAACACAAAATACTTTCAATTCCAATTGTAATGTGAAAAATAAATCTTTGGATTTATTCAGTAGATCAGCATTAGATGGTTTTTGGTAATTGATAACAATACCTATTGTAAAAGAAATTGCAATTACATCAAGGAACAACACGAAGGCCATAAAGACCATATGTTATGGTGATGACAGCTGTGACGGACTGTGACCTCACTATATATTTTTATAAACTATCTACAGATATGATCACTGCTATTGGTAAAATTTTAAAACTGAAGGAAAATCTTTAAATGGTGGAATCTTAAGTCTGACTGTGACCTTTGAACAAAATAGTTAACAGTTTTGGGGAAAACTTGCATCTTGTTAACTGTTGAGGAGTCAGTAATGACTACCTGTGGACTGTACAGCCCAATATCAAAGAACTATGCAAAGGTTACTTGCCTTTAATAACCCAGGATGGCCACGAGCAAGTGGATGGTCCACAACCTTTTCAGTCTGTAATGGCTGATACAGTTGGTGCTCTTTGGAATCCAGATGATGGATATGCATCTTTTGTCAAAGACCTGGTAGAGGTGTGGGAGTCATATGACATGGGTTTCTGCCATGTGAAACAAATAATATTGCCTTGATGAATGGCATTGCTCAGTCTGCTGTTTACTATCTAACTAACAGTCTTACCAGTAAGTAGCTCTACCCAGGTGGAATAACTGACCCCTGTCTACACTGCTTCTGATGGAAATTCTGTACCATCACCTACGAGGCAGATTAATCTCTGTATGCCTATCTCATTGTGTGAAGTCAACACCACCAGAGAAGTAATTATCCAGCATTGGTTTTCAGTCCACTGACCTCCGTGAAGGAATACCTCATTGTACTTTGATTCTGGACTTTGGAACATATCTGAAACCATATTTTCTTTTTGTAGTGCCTGAAATGTAAATCTTTCTTTGCTCTATCTCTCTCTTTACATCTAAAAACAAGGAAGATGTGGCCACCCCTCATTTCACATTTTGCACGTGCAAATAAATTCCCCAATGCGTCATTTTATCTTGAGTTTGGTGTGGAATTATTAACAGAAAATTTAATTGCACCAGTGTTTTTTTCCTTCCTGGAGATTTTACTTATCTGGAGATTTGTGCATGGTGTCCTATTGGACACAATCTATTTGGATTTCCAGATGAACTTGAAGGTGGCTTGGGTGACTGCATTGGCACAGGATCAGGATATAGGCCAGCAACCCAAGAATACCACACACCTGATGGCTAAGTTTTTTACATGCAATAGGAAAGGTCCATTGCTTTCACGTGCTCATTTTCTGCTTTAGCTTGGCAGTCCCTCTTCCCAGCTTTTGTTGCATGCCCCAGTTGCTCCAAACCATATCTCCAGCATCCTTGGGTAATCTAACCTGAAAATGAAGGGGACAAAGAATAAATCAGCCCAGTTTGCAAAGAACATGGCCTTGGTCTTGCCATGATTTACCTTGACTCCTGAGGCTCGGTCAAACTCAGTGCAGATGTTCAGGAGACTGCATACCAACACTGGATTTGAGCAGAAGGCAGCGGCATCCATATACAAGGAGGCTTTGACCAACATGCCTTCACTGCCTGGGGTTATTACTCTTATGCCTGGATCTTCCTGATGGACTTAGCAAAAAGTTCTGTGCAACATGCAAACAGACAGAGGAGAGAGGGTAACCTTACCTAATGCCAGATTTGACCTGAAAGTTTTCTGATTTCCATTGATTGAAGCTGTACTTCAGATGTTTGTGTAGAGCAGTTGGATCCAATTGCAGGTTCCCTCCCCAAACCCCATACTGCACATCCATCATGTAGGTGCGTGATATTCTGTAAAACACCTCCTCCTGGTGCAGGCCGATGAAGCATGTATCTATTCTGCATGTAGGCAATTGCTTTCGCATGTAGGCAATTGTATTTCTGAGTAGTGCAAGGCTATCAGAGATCTTCCTGCTGGATACAGCACAGGTCAGGTCAGGGTGGATCACTGACTCGAGAGCAAACTTGACCCAATTTGGCAATGACTTTGGTTGAACTTTATCATCAATGTTCAAAAGTGAAATAGATTGCCAATTACTAATTTTTTCCTTCCCCCTTCAGCTTGTAGATAAGGATAATGATGACTTTCCTCATGGATTCTGACATGCTGCCATCTGGAAGCATACTCTTGTACACATCCAGCAAGTCTGGACTGATCCAGTCCTGCAGAAGCAAATACTACTCAGCCAGTAAGCTGTCGGTTCCAGGACGTCTCAAAGGACTTGATGGTCTTTGTCAGCTCATCCAGAGTTAGTGCTTTGTCCTTCTCTCCTTTGTTATCACAGGATCTCTCTGCTACATATTGGAAGTGCTGTCTGTTGATTTCAGGTCATACAGTCTGACGTAGAAGGATTTGCTGAATCTCGGAACATCAGCTGCAATGACTTCACTGAATGATCTTCTTTCTTCGGGCTGCTGATTACAGAGCGCACTCTGTGCACCTTTTTGGGAATAGAAATGCTTCACAGAATGGACTGTAGACTGGAAGATGACTTTGGAGGCCTCCAAGGCAAAGTGCGAGGTTTACTGGTTCTTCAGCTTTGGAAGATCCTCCTTGACATCATCCCCTGTCAACTATAGCTGCAGCAGATTCTGCATGTTTTTCTGGAATTGGGACACCCCTCTCTCTCAGCTTTTGAACACCTTTAAAGATGAAACAACTCTTGATGTTTCCCTTGATTGCTTCCCACCAGAGTGTTGGAAACTCAAGAGGGGTTTCAAGGTTCTTCAACCTTTGTAATCCCTTTTGAGTTCCTCAGTGTTCTGAGGTCAACATTTTGCATTACACTGCCACGTCTCCATCTCACCCTCTAATTTTCTAATTGGTGACAATTGTCAGAGGGAAATAGTAGTCAGAGAAGAACAGCTTGACACGCATAGGAAGTCTGCCCTGGAGCAGACAGACCTGTCTGGCTGCAACCATGCACTTCTATGCTGCGCTCCATTTGCTGAAGACATTATGCAGCTTGGCATCTTTTTACTATTCACATCAGGAGTATGGATGTGATGCCTAGTTTTCTATTGGTCCTGCTGGATTGTCCAGCTGCATCAATGATGCAATTAAAGTCACTGCCAAAATGACCAGTCAGGAAGTAGCCAGCAACAGTGAGAGCTGCTGAAAGACTGCCAGGCGTTTATTCTAAAGCCTGGGGCATACACCTAAATCAGTCTAAGGACAGCATTTTTGAAGTCTGCAATGAATGTTTGTAGAAAATGATGAGTATTTGTGTTATACTTTGGTTTGAGAGAAATGATCACATCACCCCAAAGAAAATTTTAACCACAGATAAGTGGGTGCAGCATGTGGGCAGAAGCGCAGTTCATCTTGTAATATTTAACATTTTGTATCGCTGTATAAGAAAGTTGCAGCAGGGTAATATTTCATCAAAATCCAGTATATGAAGGTGGCATCATGCGAAGGTTGCTGCCCTTAATATATTTTTGTAGCAGAATGTCTGAATGGACTGTTCAGTTGCAAAGCAGTGATTATTTTGACTTGTACAGGACTTTTCACCACCAGACATTGGTTCATTGCTTAACAAATCAAAACCACAGTCAGAAATTATAAACTTTCAATATCCTATACATGGACACACATCTCCTGTAAATGCAAGAGAGAGGCTTGTTTTTCTTGGAATTGAAACTATGTTAACCAGTGTCTGAATTTCCTTTTTTCACAGCAGACAAAAGTGGCACAGTGGTTAGCATTGCTGCCTCTCAATGCCAGGGACCTAAGTTCAATTCCTGGCTTGGGTCACTGTGTGGAGTTTGCACGTTCTTCCCGTGTCTGCGTGGGTTTCCTCTGGGTGCTCAGGTTTCCTCCTACAGTCTGAAAAACCTACTGGTTAGATGCATTGACCCCTGTGGGTGCTGGATTGTGGGCGACTGGGGGAATTTCACAGGAACTTCATTGCAATGTTAATACATGCCTTACTTGTGACTAATAAGTTTTAAACAGTCTCTGAATTGTAGATGTTGGGAAGCCCTAGTTTTAAAAATGACCAATAGTGATGTTGGTTGAATTATTGTTAATAGAACAAAGCCTCAAACTTTTCTTTCCTATCACCCGGCAAGTGCTGGATGAGGGGCTAAAATTTTGAAGATTATTGTCAGCCTCTAGTTGGCTCTGATCACTTCCTCTGAAAGGAAATGGGAAGATGCTTAAAACAAAGATACAGCATGACAATATTATATCTATTATATCTACAGTGTTGAAGTGAAGCCGGGTGAACTTTTACTGCCAGTTGACAATTGAAAATGACGCAAGGACAAGGAAAATTCCACTCTCTGCCCCTACCCCACTCTCCTCCCCTTCTGCCTCTATTGTTTGGCAACAAGCTATCAGCCTGGAAACTCTCCTACTGAGCTCCAGAAGCTTTTCCAATTGGTTCCCAGATGTTTCTTCACCAAATTCGTAGTCCTGCCACCAGTCAGGTAGTAAAGCTGGACAGTTATTGAGTGGGACTCCCATGTGTGTGGCACACTGGTTAGCACTGCCTGTCAGCACCAGGGACATGAGTTTGATTCCTGATTTGGATCACTGTCGATGTGGAGCTTGCACATTTCCCCCCATGTCTGCGAGGGTTTCCTCCAGTGCTCTGGTTTCCTCTCACTATCTGAAAAATACGATGGTTAGGTGCATTGGCTGTGCTAAATTTTCCCTCACTGTGCCCGAACAAGCGCTGGAGTGTGGCAACTAGGGGATTTTCACAGTAACTTGATTGCAGTGGTAATGTAAGCTACTTATGACACTAACAAACTTTAAACAGGAAGTTTTGTTAGTTTCTGCATTCCTAGGTCTTCCAGATGTGTTGCTGCACTTCAAACATTACAACAGTGACTACAGTTTAATAGCATTTCATTGATTGAAGCTTTGCGGCATCCTAAAGTTGTGAAAGACAAGCAAATATATAAATGCAATAGAAACAGAAAATGTTGGGAAAACTCAGCAGATCTGGCAGTATCTGTGGACATGATGTGGAGATGCCAGCACTGGACTGGGGTAAACACAGTAAGAAATCTCTCAACACCAGGTCAAAAGCTTGTGTGTTTATTATCAAATAAACTTGTTGGATTTTATCCTGATGATGTGAGACTAATTACAGCATCTGTGGAGACAGAAAGTAGAGTTAATGTTTTGAGTTCATATAACTGTTAAACATACAAACTTGAAACGTTTAACTCTATTTTCTTTCTCCACAGCAGCTGCCAAACCTGTTGAATTTTTCCAGCATTTTTTGTTTGCTTATGTTCCAGCATCTGCAGTATTTAGCTTTTATGAACATGCAATTCTATTTCTGCCCCAGTTATGACCAATGAACCAAATGAGATAACATAAATGTTGCCCATACGATATTTAATTGGGTACTAACTTTTATAGGTACTATTTTACTTGTCTTATTTGTTTGGTAATTCTGCATTCGTTGATGATCAAAGTTAAACAAAAAGGGTATTATATAAATACAAATTTATTGCTGATTTTAGCCTTTATTTAGTTCTAACTTTAAAGTAACCAAGGTTGTTGTCTCCTGCTCATGATATAGTCAGATAATGTTTGTAGTGATATTGAACTGTACAAATAAACAATGGGCTCTCGTCCCTACATTATTCATATGATAGTACAAACTGAATGTATCTTAGCAATTCAGAGTTTCAATGTTGGTGTGATTTTTAATTAAAACTTGAACAAAGCATATAATTTTTCAATTCCATATTAAATATGCCAATGTTAAGACCTTACTGAGACATTGTTAATGACTCAGAACCATCAAAAAAAAACTTACAAATTGTCTGATATATTTTAATATAAAAATGACAGTCCAATAAATAACTAGCTATGATTTGTAAGTTTGTTCTTTTACTGCTTTTAATAACCTGTTCATTTAAATTAGTTTAGATCAGTACCTTGATTATCCATGTTGACGCATAGTCAATTGGAATTAGTTTGCAATTGTTTATAAAAATGGTTTTTATAACATTAGCTTTTCTCCAGATGCCTTCTTACATAGCATTAAGAAGAAAACTATCCACACTTGCACTTGCTCCATTGATAACCAATCTTTACCAGAACATCCTGGCCTTGTAGCTTTTTGAAAAACTGCTTTACCTTGCTGCCTCTCGGATTTCAAATGTCTCCCAGAAACTATTATTTCCCATCTTCTATATATACATTCTTATGGGCTATTTTACTTTGTGTTTTGTGCAGAATCCTTAAGAAGATTCTGATAAATGCTGTTAGCATGATGATAAGGATGCCTCTGAATTAGCTAGTATAAGTGTGGCCTTGTGATGATGCTTTGTCGGCCTGACTTGTAACAACAGAGTTAGAATGGAGCTGAAAAGTTTGTTATCTCTTAAGGATTTCAGTTCGGTTCAATCATGCTCTGGGTCTTGCCTACGTATTTCATTTCCCTTTCGAGGTGTATTCTCCATGGGCATGAGGGAGTATTTTCAAATAGTTCATGCTGTTTCTTGAAGCAGATTTAGGGTAGGACATCATGGTTAAAATGTCATCGCTGATCCTCTTTCATCCTTATTTCAGTAGTTTTGGGAGGGGCTCGAGGAGAGATGGTATGAAACGACACTCTGTTTAAGCTATTGATCTTCTGCCAATTCACAGATCTCAATGAATACCCAACTTGTATTGAAACAAAAAGGGAAAGTTGTGTAAATGTATCACAGTTTTCCTTTATGGTGTAAACTAAATGCTGTGGCATTAAATCACTGCAAGACAATAGCATACTTAGTAATACAAACAAAAATGAAGACTGTATACCCCACATTAGGATATGCGTAATTTTACAAAGGTCTTTATGCGTTCATCAATTTAAATCACTATGCACTATAAATATGTAGCACACAACTTTATTTGTCTCTGACATGCCCAATTGGAGTGTTATATCCTTACTGTAACATGCTTCATCGCATAATACCACTGATACTATCAAATTTCAGATTCTGCCTTTACTTTGAGTTGCAAGTTCAAGTTTCACTCTCTTTTTATGGGGTATAGTTTTTTTATTCCAATTCAGTTAAATCAAGCCCAATTTAGAGTCTCAACCAGTTGAGAAATTCCTGATCCAAGCTGACAAGATAGGGCTGTCACTTCCTGTCTTGGGCTTGATCTGCATGAGCCAAGCTGATTGGAGTAGGTATAACTTCTCTTCTAAGGCTTGATTTCATTTGTATCTTAGCCAAAAGGCCGAGATGTTGCTTTTAAAAATTCCTTCAAATGAAGCTAAAATGTAACCTAATGGCTTCAACCAAGCATGGTATGTTGATACTACCTTCGATCTTGAAGATGTAAGAGTTTAAAACCAAGTGAATTGACACTTTCAGGATGTTCGTACAAAATAACTGTATAGTAACAATTGAGTTTTTAATAGGCTTTTAATTAAATATTAACAGAAGAATACCATTTTCAGTTGTATTTTAAATACTGCTGAATAATTAAATATCACTTTTAGTTTTTCTTTTTTGCGCAAACATTTCAATTTTCCTGAATCCTACTGTTTTAACTTGAAATAAATCAGTGCTCCCATATTTGTTAACCAGTTAGATGATTCAATCTTGACTAACATGCATACTTTTTTCAGTCGAAGTATTCCTGTGATGTAAAGTCCATTTCAAGGAATTTATTTTTTTCAGGATGTTTTGATTTCCTTAAACTGATTCTCTTAGATTGTACATCAATAGATGCTTAAGAAAGCCAGAAGTAAACCTCTCAAATCTAATCTCTCTTTTGTAGACATTGGTGGTGAGATATGCAAGGAAATAGTTGCAAATATCCTTGTCTATGATCAAAATGATGGGAGTAGTGAAGCTATGAAGGGATTATTGTAAATATAAACATGGAGACTGAAAGATCAAAGGAGAGCAGGAGGATAGTGAATTCAGAACAAGCTTCAATGAAAATTGAAAGGCTTGAAAAGAAGGATCAGAGATGCAAATGGGGAGCGATCACTTGTGTTTCTATAACTTTGATAGAAGAAAATGGACAGGTGATGGGAAAATAAAAGTTGCTTAAGCATTATCTGAAGTTTGTATGATGGTTAAACTTTGTTATTTTTATCCCTATTTGTTTTTTAAAGTATGGGTGACTTACATGGATCTAGTCTTTGTCACTGAAAACTCTAGAAACAAGGTTTAGTCTGCCAATACAGTTGGTTGAAAAAGAAACAGCCTTACATGAAAACGTTCAGTACAGCACCTCTTTGAGATTTGTCTGCTATGTATGGCATCAACATATGTTGTTGAATTTGAGGTTGCCTTTTGCACCACCTGTAATGTGCTGAACCATAACTGAAATACTGTGAAAGTACGGATGGCATATTAACCCTTGCATTCACATAGCCTAGGTATTGCTCATCGGCACACATCAACTGCTCAAAAGCTGCTTTAACTTTTTTCCCAATATATTTAATTCTAAGTCTAAAAATTGGAGTAACAGGATTCCTGGTTTTTAATTAAATTTTTCATAATCATAGATTTTTTGTTATCCTAATCTATAAAGAAAAAGTATGCTCTCTGTGAAATTGCTGGCACATGTATACCTGCAAATATCATTGGTTTGAATTTCGCTATTTGCTGTTTGAATATTGTGCCAGGTATATTAATTAATGTATGTGTGTGCTTTTTTAAAACATGCAATGAAATTTCATACAGCTTTTAGTTATTATCAGAAATAAATAAATTTTGACTATTGCAGTGCATAATAAAACAGTACTGTCAAGTCCTGTAGCTCTCATCCCCCTCCATCCTGTGCAAATCTGTGCACCTAACCATGCATGATTCAAGGCCCTGAAACTTTGCTTATCCATAATTTAAAATGCTAACTTAGCACTTAAACCCCCATTGTCCTGAAAGGTTAATAAAACACTTCTGCAGAAACGATAAAAAATGTTGTTTGAGTCCTTTCCCACAAAGGGACATGTTGTTACTGCGCATTAGTAGTCTCCATGTGCACGTGGTTGCTGTGATTTATAGGACACAGTACTTGTAGTACAGTTACAATACCAAACAGCACCTTGCTAAAATTCAGAAAGCACCCAAGAAAGCAGTGACACAATCTGAAAGAGACCGCAATAGCTCAAGTCCTGCCACAGTGGCCAGGAATACTCTGCAAATGAATCCATTGTCACATGCATTAGGTAGTCCGAAGGAAAAAGACCAGAATTAGTGACTCTGGCAGTCATAACAATCCAAGTTAAGTTTTGAGAGCAAGAGAGAACTGAAGAAAATGAAAAAAAGTTCCACTTTTATGCAGAGCAGCAGCATGGGAAGGAGATAGCCTAGTGATATTATTGCTAGATTATTAATCCAGAAACTCAGCTAATGTTCCGATGGCCTGGGTTCAAATTGTGCCACAGCAGATGGTGGTATTTGAATTCAATAAAAATACCTGGAATTAAGAATCTATTGATAACCGTGAAACCATTGTTAATTGTCGGAAAAACCCATCTGGTTCACTAATGTCATTTAACAAAGGAAATCTGCTGTCATTATCTGGCCTGGTCTGCATGTGACTCCAGACCCACAACAATGTGGTTGACTTTCAACTGCCCTCTGAAATGGTCTAGCCAGCCACTCAGTTCAAGGATGTCTAGGAATGGGCAGTAAATGCTGACTAGCCAGTCCCACAAATGAATAAAAAAAAAATCCCAGTTAACTGTCCAATCATTCAAAACAAATGGCTTGAATTGTACCAGAACATAGAATAGTAAAGAAGGTAGTGTCCTATTAGCAAAGCATTCTGAACCAGCACAGGAAGATCCATAATGTGAAGTTACCTAGGGGGAAGCTGTTTCAGGAGAATTTCCTTAGATGCTACAAGGAATACATTTGAGGAGAGAGGCTACCAAGCAGGGCAGATTTTCAATGCAAATAAAACTGACCTGTTGTGGAAGAAGATGCCAAGTTGGATCTAAATCTCAAAAAAAAAAGACAGCTCCTGGGTTTAAAGCAGTTAAGGACAAGTTGACACTTCTGTTAAGCAGCAATTAGAATATAACTCAATGCCTGTTTATAGGTCAGAAAACCCTTGCATTTTCAAAGAGGAAAAGAAATGTCATCTGCCAGTCTTTTGGAAAGCTGAGCAAAACTTGGGTTACTGCAATCGTATTTGAAGACAGATTTGCCAATTGCTATCTGTTAGAGATCCGCATTTGTTGGAGGGAAAGGAATCTGTCTTTCAAGGTCCTACTAATCCTTGATAATGTATGTGGGCATCCACACTCTCTTAGAGAACCATCCAGATGCTGAAGTTTTGTTTTTACACCCAGATACAACCAGTTGACCAGGGGTCATTGCCACATTTCAAGGTTGCTTACTGCTCATGACAAAGTTTCAGTTGCATCTTTCACCCGGAAGCACCCTTTGAGTCACAATCCATGATCGCTAACTGCAGTTCAACATTCCCAAAGCAGTAGAGATAATTAATCACTGGTGGGATGAAGTTAGAGCTTGAGCATAAATGTCTGCTGGAAAAAAACAGGGCCTAAGGCTATGTGTGATTTTTACAGGATTCCCCAGTGTGGAAGGTGAAGTGGCCAGTGTAGAAGACGTATCAAAATAAGTTGGAAAGGAAGGATTGAAGGCTTAAGTGGTTAAGTTGTTTCAATGTTATCAAGAGGCACTCTCCTCAGAAGAATTGGTTTAGCTCATGAGTTTAAATGAACGTAAAGAGGAATGGAAAGAAGAGTCTAAAATGGCTCAATTCACAACCAAGATGATGACAGATCTCAAGGTCAATCAAAGATTTGAGAAAACAAGCAACTGGCCAAGATGCAAGCATGGAAAGAATCAGAGAATCCCTTCAGAGCAGAAAGAGACCATTCTGCCCATCGAATTTGCACTGACACTGTGACAGAGTATCTCACCCAGACCCTATCCACGTAACCCCATGTATTTAATTCCCCTCGCCTATACATCTTGGGACAGTAAGAGACAATTTACCCTGACCAATCCATTTAACTTGTACATCTTTGGACTGTGGAAGAAACTGGAGGATCAGGAGGAAGCCTACACAGACACGAAAGAGAAGGTGCAAACTCCACAGGTTCAACCAAGGCTGGAATTGAACCCAGGTCTCTGACACTCTGAGGCAGCAGTATTAGCCACTTTTTTCATAAAATGATTACTCCTTAGAGCAAACTTTACAACATGAAAAACAAAAGGCACGTCCCTTAGTGTTCGAATTAGCAGAGTAAATATGTAGGGCCACGGGAATGGGCCTGGATAGGATTGTGGTCAGTGCAGACTCGATGGGCTGAATGGCCTCCTTTTGCACCAGAGGGATTCTATGATTCAGTCAACAATAACATCGTTTATCTCATCCAAATCATCTTGATCAATATCTATGTCAGGCACATAATCTACTCCATCTACTTCAACTTTTATGCCAGGTATAGTACCTAAACTGCAATAGTGTACTGTGATTTTGGAAGTTGTACTACTGTATTCTGCAGTTCACAAGTCTTAAATTTTTCTTGTCGTCTTGTGTTATCAAACAATTTTTTCAGTAACATTGTCTTTAATATACTCAAAAAAACAGTTTTTGTCTTTCTTTAATTTGAAAACCTGTAATTTGAATGTGGCTAGAACCCATCTGATTTATTCCCATTATAATCTATGTTTGTCATTCGTGCTGTTGTGTTTTGAGATGCCAAAGAAACAGAATCCCAGTGAACAGTGGGAGATTGTATATATTTGGTGATAGTTGAGATGCAAATGCTTACATCCTGCTTTTTTGACAAAATATAACATGCAGGGAGATTTCTCTCCCTAGTCCAAGTCTGAGTAGGATGAAACTCTTTGCACTGAAATTAAGCTTCAGATTTATGGTTTTGGGCTAATTTCACACCCTCTTCCAGATCTTAGTGGCTAGGTGAATTTCTTTTCTTGTAGTTGTATGGCTCCTTTGCCAGTTGTGTCCTCAAATTCATTGACTTCTTCCAGGGCTTCACTTTTAATTCTCCCTTTGCTCTGTTTCTGACAACTCCACTACCATCTTTCTTTGTTCCCAAACTCTGCAATTTGATCCATATGTGGGACATTTTATTCCTCTCTGAATTTGTGATTATCCATAACTCCTGCACATCTTTCTTTCTTTCTGATGCATTATCTTTTGCTACTGCTTCAACACATCAACCTTGTTGCCTTTCTTCTGACATAACTGAAAAGTAGCTGTTTCAGAAGTTGGCACTTTCATCCATTTACTCATGGCTTCATATGCTCTGGCAATATGTACAAAGAAGAAGAACGAAACAGCACGGGAAACAGGCCCTTTGGCCCAATGAGCCCGCGCCGCCACCCCGATGTTCCCACCTCTACCCGCGATCCCTGTCCATGTTTATAAATCTATGGATTAAAAACCAAATTTGAGACAATTTAGGGAGAATTTGTTTTGCCAATTAGCCTAAGAGCACATCTTTGGGATGTGGGAGGAAACCGGAGTACCCAGAGAAAACCCACGCAAGCACAGGGAGAGTGCACAAACTCTCACAGACACAGGCCCAAATCCATGTATCTGCACAGCACAGCAATAGTCACTGAGCTGTCGTGTTGCCCGTCAAATGGTCCAGGTCAAGTGTACACTAACGACGTGAAGCACTAGGATACTCTCAAACAATAATCCAAGAGCAGCCCTCTCACGACCTAAAGCGTGTATGCCCCTCGTTAGACAATAAGGTGGACCAAAGCACCTGTAGGATAAAAACAAGTACATCAATATCATCTATTTACACACTTCCCAGGGACTCCCAAGCTCATGATCCCTATTTTAAATCAGTTTTCTATACCCTTCCATTCCCATTCTGTTCATGTGCCCATCTAAGTACTTCTTAAATAACTGCAGAGTGCCTGCCTCCACCACTTTACTTGGCAGCGCATTCCATACCCCTACCACCCTCTGTGTGAAAAAACTCCCTCGAGCATCCAAATTATACCTTACCCCCCTCACCCTAAGCCCGTGACCCCTCGTGCTATTCAAGTCCATCCTAGGAAAAAGCTTAACCCTGTTTACTCTATCTATAACCCTCATAATCCTGTACACCTCTATTAGATCTCCTCTAAGTCTACGTCTTTCTAAGGAAAACAGCCCCAATTTGCCTAACCTCTCCTCGTAACTCAGACCTTTCATACCAGGCAGCATCCTGGTAAACCTCCTCTGCACTCTTTCCAGAGTCTCCACATTCTTTCGGCAGTAGGGCGACCAGAACTGGACGCAGTATTCCAAATGAGGTCTAAGCAACGTTTTATAACTGCAACATTAAAGGCTAGCTCTTGTACTCTATACCCCTTCCCATAAAGGTTAACATACTATATGCTTTCTTCACAACCTTTTCCACTTGCTCTGCCACCTTCAGAGACTTGTCCACCTGCACCCCCAGGTCCCTTTGCGTTTCTATACTCTTAATAGGTCTACCCTTTATGATATACCTCCCCCCTATGTTCTTTCTTCTGAAATGCATCACCTCACATTTATCACCTCACAATAGCTTCACCCCGCTATATTGTAAGCTTGTCTTTGCCAATTTTCTTTCATACTTAAGGGTGGATAGAGAATCAAATGAGCTGATCTAGCAGCCTTTCAGCTGCATTATTGAATGTACATTTTCTGGCTACATTTTTCTTGTTATGAAGTTGTTGGCTGGCTCATCTGATTCCTTCCCCATTCACATTAAATTCACATTCATAAATCTAATGAAATGACTTTGGCTGGAGATGTTTGAGCTTTTGAAAACACTTACCTGGGTTTCTGTTCACTCAGATCCTGGCTATTATATACATTTAACCTCTTCTCTTAAAATGATGAAGGATGTAGCTGACCCTTTCCTTTTCACCAGTGCCTCTTAGAAAGCTGCTTAATATCACTGTTCAATTTTTATTTAAACTTTCAAATATCTCTGTGGTATCATCAGTTCATGTTGGACTAGAGCTATGTTTATTGTTGCATGTCCATTTGGTTTTTGAATGATTCAGTCAATTTTTCTATCACTTTAGCACCAATTTGGGCTGATTTTTGAATCATTAAGTTTCGGCATTATATTATTTAAAATGTTTGGGTTTATGATGATCCTGGACCAGACTCCAGGCCTTTGGTAAATTCAGCTAGAGGCCAGTAACTCCATGTTTGGAGTAAATAAAGTTTGAAATTCAAGTCAAAAGACTCCAAAGGTTTTGAACAAACAGAACTAAATCGTTTTTATGCACGGTCAATAGAATAAAACAATTTACAATATTTATCTTTAACTTTCAGGATTAATATGAGGTACATGTGAATTAACAGGTAAACTGTGGTTAAATCACACTGCACAATAAATTGCAGATATGACTAAGGCACATTCCTCAACAACCCATCCAGATATCAGTAAACACAAAGTCAACCAATCTTGTCTCTTTCATGATGGATTTCAGTCTTCACCTTCAAAGATTTTCCTTTACGTTCTGTCCCAAAGCCATTCCAGCTTGGACTGCCTCACCAATGGCTTGCCTTGCACAGTTTTAATTTTGTCTTCTGCAACTCATTTTCTGTTGGGTTCCCAAGAATTCAGTCAAGCCTTTACTTCCTTAATTTCAGTTGCTGGTTTCACTGAAACTTCTAGTTTTCTCTAAATTCCAATCTCCCAGCTGTACCCAGCCACAAATGATTCCAAGCTTTACGTCTATGGCATAACACCTTTTAGCGTGGAGCCAGTGACCTTTTCAACTGTTCCAGATCTCTCAGGCCTTAATTACCTGGAACCTTTATCAGCAGCACTTTTCTTGCCTGGAGATGTCTGCTGCCTTCCCCTTTCCCCCTCCCCCCAATTTCCTTTCCTGGGATTTCACTATTTGGGATTCTCTTCTGATATGATATCCTCTGCTACTGGTTTTCTTTCATGTAATTTTCTCTTTGGACAGCTATGCCAGGCCTGTCCTTGGCCCAAAGAATTCAATGTTGAACTATTCATGTACCACAAGCACCTTAAAAAAGTTTTCCCAGTGTGACTTTCGGTTGTACTTTAATAGTGTCTTTGGCAACTACCCCTCCCAAATTTCACAATTTCTCTCAACGCTTCTGTAGCTGTTGCTCAATCAGTTCCTTAATCTAGCATTGATTTCCCTCTTTACTCAACGTAATCCCTGCACTCTCCCACGCTGGCTGTTCACTCTGGTATAGCCCCCAGTTTGCTCCTTAAAATACATGGGGTACAGAACTAATCTGGAGTATGTCTGATACAGTTATTTCTTGCTAGATCTGGCTAGGTATTAGAGTTCATTGTTCCTTGCTAAAATTGCACACCATCCCAAATCATCTTGGAATATCAAGATAAATTCCACGCTTCTTTTCTCTGTGGGGGGAAAAAAAAAACCTCTCTTCCCTTTTCATCCTTGCCTCCAAAAAAGTGAGAGGAATTTATACACTTTGTCACAAAGTTTGAGTGTACTTGTTCAACTCTCTGCACTGCATCTATTCTTCCCTAATCCTAAACTTGCATCTTTCGGTAATTTCTGTTATATCCTCTGGAATTTTATCTTGGTCATGAAACTCACCTTCTAGCTTCTTCACTTATTCCCACCAAACTTCTGACCACGTGTCTTCTGGTCTCATACTACTAGTGGAAATAGTATATTGTTCCCTTTTAAGTTTGGGCCTCTCTTTTCAAAATAAACATTATACTCCCTACCCTTCAGAAAAGAAACTGCCATCACACCGTCAAACTGTGTTTCAACCTAAGTCCTCAGTGGTGGTAGCAACATATCAGGCCCACCCTTAAAAAATCTTTCTGCTGACTTTATATCCCTACCTCTACAACTTTTTGTCACTTCTTTGGACCTTACTGTTGTGAACTCAGGCTCAATATCGTTCTGGATCTTTGGTCCACTGTGTGAAACTGCTGAAAATGACTGACAATGCAAAAGCTCTCACATATTGTTTCTTGACTTTTTTGCTGTGAAAGAAATTCAGAGTTGATTTTATTTGATGTAAATATATATTTTTTAAATCTTAGTTAATGTTTTTAGATTCTGTTTAGATTTCTTCCTTTAACTATTAGGATAATGTCTTGATTTTAAAAAAATATGTACATTCTATTCAAAGTTCACAGCTGAAGAACAATTTTCAAAATAGTTTCATAAGTGAATGTTCATGTAGTTTGTATGGCAAAGTGTGGGATTGATTAAAGATTGTAAACATTTAAGAAGAGGAACATTGATTATCTCAATTTTCCTAATGAATGAGTAGTCAGAGCATTTGTGAACTAACATAAGAAAATACTTTTGAAGTGAGATTTTTATGTGATAAATGAATAAGATGTTGCCAATGAGCCCCACTGCATTTGTTCTTTTCTTATCTTTTGGCAAACAATATCCTCAAAGGCAACGCTGCTTGGTATTTTTTGGTGCATCTTTCTGCTACAACAATAATTTACTTTGAACAGGATACAGTTTGTAAACAGAAATTAAGATTGAATTATCCTGCTTTCAGTCAAGACAGAGTTTGTACTTCATTCCTAAACAATTAGTGGAAACGGAAAAGTAAACTACTTTCTCACTTTGTATAAAATTGATAACTGCTTATGTATGCTATCCATCATTAGTATTATTATATTTAGGCTATAGAACCACATTAGTGCTGCACAATGTGAGGTCTGCAAGTTGAAAGAACATGAAGATAAAGTTGTGGACCATATGTGCTGGTAGCTTAAAGTTTGCAAATATCTCATTTCTTTGCAACTTTACAATTTGTTTTAAGACCTGGGCTTTAACAGTATTACATAAAAGCGAGTTGAATGGCTCAGCGAATTGCTGTGACAATTTTGCTTGTGACCAGATGTTTGGATCCTGTAGCTAATGTGAATATGTCTATCTCCATTTGAACTATTTTCACTCAACTGGATGTATTCAGAACAAGCACGAGGTCATCTTGGTCAATATTTCTATCTTACAAATTCATTCATTGCAACAAAAACACAACAAACTCATTCTTTACCTGATTGTACTGCAATCAAATTCCAAAGAGCTATCCTCAATGGATTCAGGTGATACAATTCATAAACCAGGGCACTGCAACTATAAAATGAATGGTAACTGTAGATCCAGCAAAGGGCTAGATCAGAAGCATGAGAGAACGTATTAAACTACACAAGTAGGCCAGTGCCTACCAGTGCTTTTATACAAAGTTTAAGGTGTTTTGTCATTAATTCTTGACAATTATAGCCCAGAGGAAGCTGGGCTATAATTTTGATTCTGCATAGTGTTGGAGTGAATGAGATCTTTGCTTGCTTGTTATACACTCACTTTGAAATTTTACCTGACTAAACCCACCTCAGGATTCTTGGCTACAGTAGAAATAGAGAACTTTATGCACAATGTGACCCTTCTTGAAATAAATCTGCTTTGTATTTCAAGGACATATTCTCAAAGATCTTTTCAAATAACCTAAGAGACTGGTAAAAGATTGACTATTCAGTAAAGTTATCGTATTTCTGTCACCTTTGTATTTGAGTCATTTGAGAACAAGCCTATCTATTTGTTGAGATCTGCATGTCAATGATACTTGATTCTATTCAGAACTTGGTATTTATTCAGATTGTGCTGAATAACTAGTTTCAAAAGAATAAATAGTAATTTGGGAAAATTTTTAAGCAGTGTAGAACTATGAATTAATGAATGAATTAATTAATCTATGTACCATTGAAACATTTAAAATCTATGAAATAAACAATTTGCAAAATATTGTCTCTATTTACAGCACAGATACATTTAGTTAACTTTTTGGTAGCGCTGCAATCATTTTAAAAAGACAAAAGAACACTTTGAACTAAATGTATTTAAAGTTATTTTTGTAATGTAAAATTTGATTAAATGTAACTTAAAACCGCTACATGTTTTGTTTATATATTTACTGTAAATTAAAATAAAGTTCAGTTTAAAAATAATGCTGACATTGTAAATAACATAACAGCATTAACTTTCCTTCAGATAGCTGGTTGATGCTCTCCTGTTTAACAATGCAATTATTACATATTAAGACATGTGTAAATCAAGAAGTTAAGAAGAGAAATACTGCCATTGTACTTCGGTACAGTTTGCTGCTGGCTCCAGGCCCTGTTTTTGCTTAAGGGGAGTGGTATAGATTTGGTCACTTCGGCTAGTATTGTCCATTGTTACTAAAACTTTGGCCCAGCTGTGCAATGAGTTCAGTGACGTCATAGTTCAAATGCCGTGTGGAAATACTTTGTCTCACCTTTGAATAGCTCCATGTGGTGTTGCAAAAGGAAATGCTTCATAAAGAATTCAGTTCAGTGTTTGCTAGACATTCACAAGAAAGGGAGAATCTTCCTTTACTACTATTATAAAGCAAAAAACAAATCATTCTTTTATAGAATAAAGACCTCATCAAATAAACATGGCTGAAACATATGAGACATCATGGGACGTATGCTGGTCATATCAGTCATATTGTATCTCTGCTTGAAACTTTGACAATGTCACGCTGTCTAGGGACCATGATTGGGAATTCAACAATCCATAGCTGTCATCCCCCTCTTAACACCTCACCTCACCAGTAGTCTCTCCACAGCACCGCCACTACCACTATCCAAAAATAGCCCTCAGCAAATAGCTTAAAGGATGATTCTGGTTTGGAACATTTGCAAAGTAAGTGATGTTCACTTATAACCCAAGTTAATTGAAGATCATCTGAATGGACAGATGGTAAACTGGATATTGCATATTATGTGGACTATAAAATTTCTAACTTGTTAGAAGAAGAGAATAGAGTGTTATTGCATTCATGGGAATATGAGAAAAAGGAGCAGGAGTAGCCCTTTAATCTGCTCTGCCATTCAATGAGAAGAGGACATACTGGAAAGGCTGACTATGCCAAGAATAGATAAGTTATCTGGTCTAGATGGCTTTCATCCCAGATTTCTAAAGGAGTTGGAGGTGAAGATAGCAGAAAGACTTGCCATATCTTCCAGTCTGCCTAGATTGGTGAGTGGTAAATATGACATCCTTATTTAAGAAGTACCACCTTAATAACTAAGGTCAGTTTGTTTCAAAATCCTTCCCCACCACTATCAAAGAAAAATCAGCAAGCAGTTAGAGAGGCTTGACTAAATTAAGGATAGCGTAGACTTATAAAAGGCAAATCATGTTTGATTAATTGAATTTTTTGATGAAGTAGCAGAAGATTGATGAAGGGAATGCAGTAGATGTTATTCATACAGGTTTTGGAAAAGCTTTTGACGAAGTACCATGTAAAAGGCTGGTTAACAAAATCGTGGCACGTGGAATACTGGGGTCAGTGATAGCTGAGTAACAAGAATGGTCACAATGTTTTTTCATATTTGAAGAAGATAGACCGTGATGGTCCCCAAAATCACTACTAGAGCCACTGTTTTCTCAATATAAATGATTTAGATATTGGAGTAAGACTTGAAAATGGTACCAAACAGGACATAGGCTAGCAGAATGGGTCAGAGAGTCAGTCGTACTGTGCAGCAGAGGCTCTTTAGCCTTTTGACCTGTATCAACAAAACTACACTAATTCCACTTCCTAGCACTTGGCCTTGAATGTTATGATATTGTAAGTGCTCATCCACATACTTTCTGAAGATGGTGAAATTTCCTGCCTCTACTAGCCTCCCAGCCAGTGCATTTCAGATTTCCTGATGTAGAGATGCTGGCGTTGGACTGGGGTAAGCTCAGTAAGAGGTCTGGCAACACCAATTTTAAATCCAACTGATTTATTTGATAGTAAACCTGCTAGCTTTTGACATTTGTGACAAACGCCGAAAGCTAGCACGTTTACTATCGAATAAATCGGTTGGATTTAAAATTGGTGTTGCCAGACCTCTTACTGACTTTCAGATTTCCACCATCCTTAGTGGGAAAAAAAAGTTTTCCTTAAATCTCCTCTAGACCTCCTGCCCCTCCCTTTATGCCTCCTTCTTATTGATCCTTCACCAAGGGGGAACAGCTGCTTCATATCTGCCTTGTCCATAATCCTCAAAATTTTAAACACCTTGATCAGGTCCCCCTTCAGTTTTCTCTGCTCAAAACAACCCAAGCCTGTCCAGCCTTTCTTCATAGCTCAAATGCTCCATCCCATGAAATAGCCTGGTTAACCTCCTCTGCACCTTCTCCAGTGCAATCACATCCTTCTGCACACACAACTCTAGCAGCCAATGAGCAGACAAATAGGAGATAGAATTTAATATAGAGAAGTGTGAGATGGTATATTTTGGCAGGAGTAAAAGAGAAAGACAATGGAGATTTAATGGCAAAATTCTAAAGCTGTGCCAAGGACAGAGGGACCAGAGGGTGCATGTAAGTAGATCTTAGAAGGTGGCAGGATGTATTGAGAGTGAAGTTATGAAAGCATATAGAATCTTGGGCTTCATAAAGAGAGTATAGAAAATCAGAAATTATGCAAAAGCTTTCTAAAGCTCTAGTCAGGGAACAATTAGAGAATTGAATGTAGTTCTGGTCATCGCACTTTAGGAAAGATTGAGGATACCTGAGAGGAGCTTTTACCAGAGTGGTTCCAGGGCTGAGAAAAATTTAGGTTGAAGAAGCTGGGTTACTCTGCTTGGAGCAAAGTAGATTGAGGGGAGATCTGATGGAGGTAAACCAAGGTTATGACAGGTTTGTATAAGAAATTTTGAAAAACTCTCTTCAAATTAACTGATGATACAAGGACAAGAGGACAGAAATTTAGGGGTTTGCACAAGAGATACAAGAAAAAATGTAAGCAATTTTATTTTACATTCAGTGGTGATGACCTGAAACTTGCTGCCAACATGGGGATGGAAATAGACGATCAGTAATTTCAGGAGAAATTATATAGTCATGAAATAAACTTGCAAGCCTATAGGGACAGAGCGAGGATTGAGATTCACTGAATACTTGAAAGAGAGGCAGCATAGGCTCAATGTGCTGAATGCCTTTCTTCAATTCAAATGGCATTAAGACCATTTTAGAGTGGGCTAACTTTCAGGATTTAGGTCCTAATTGGATTCCCAAGCACACTGCAGCTTAGAAATATAAAACCACTGGAGAAGGTGATGAGGAGGTTAACCAGGCTATTTCATGAGATGGAGCATTTGAGCTATGAAGAAAATATAAAATGTAAAACCCAGCTTCTTCAACCTAAATTTCTGTCAGCCCTGGAACCACTCTGGTAAAAGCTCCTCTCAGGTATCCTCAATCTTTCCTAAAGTGTGATGACCAGAACTACATTCAATTCTCTAATTGTTCCCTGACTAGAGCTTTAGAAAGCTTTTGCATAATTTCTGATTTTCTATACTCTCTTTATGAAGCCCAAGATTCTATATGCTTTCATAAATCATTTTTGTACCACTTGAGCTTCATACCAAGCACAATATAGACATGTCTGTTATAAAAACACATTTTAAAATATCCAGTGATGCATTGGAAGTTTTATGATGTTAGAATATAGTGAACGTGCCCCACCCTTGTATTTGTCATTGGTTATCTACTGTCTTAACTTTTAACCAATTTTTCCAGTATTTTAGCCAATACTGATTTCATTCCATTTGCCTTTATTTAAGTACAAGAAACTACTTTCATACTCAAGTTTCTCAGTCTCACTCAAATTGTGAAATTCTGTAATTTTGTGATCAGTCTTTTGTAGGGGAAATGCTACTGTGAGATCATTATTTATCCTGTTTCATTATGTTTAGCATAGAAAATAGAGGCAGGAGTAGGCCATTTGGCCCTTCATATCTGTTCTAGTATTTATTTGATCGTGACTGATCATCAAATTCAATATCCAGATCCATCCCTCCCTTCCTCCCCCTGAATGCCTTGCTCCCCCTGCCCCATATTCCTTGACCCCTTTAGTCCTAAGAGCTATATCTAATTTCTTCTTGAAATCACAATGTTCTGGTCTCAACTACTTTGTGATAGTGAGTTCCACACATTCACCACTCTGTGGGTGAAGAAATTTCTGCTCACCTTAGTCTTAAAAAGTTTATCCCTTATCCTCAAAATTATGACCCTGAGTTCCAGACTTCCCCAGCATCTGGAATATTCTTTCTGAATCCACCCTGTTTAATCCTTGAAAATTTTATAGGTTTCTATGAAGTACCCTCTCACTCTTCTAAACTCCAATAAATACAATCCTAACCAACTTAATCTGTCCTCATGATAGACCTGCCATTCCAGGAATCAGTCTGCTGCACTCGTTCTATAGCAAGGATATCTTCCTCTGAAAAGGACACCAAAACTGCAAATAATACTCCAGGTATGGTCTCACCAACACCGTGTGCAATTGCAAAAAGCATCCCTATTCCAATACTCAAATCCTCTTGCTATGAAAGCCAAAGTACCAATTGACACCTTTTACTACTTGCTGTACCTATTTGCTTGCTGTCAGCGACTGATACACAAGTATACAAGGTCTTGCTGATTATCCACTTCTCAAGTTTTGATACCAAAGTGGGTAAGACATGTTCCAGGTTGGTCCAGAATGTACTGTTCTAAGAAATCCCCTGAATATATGTATTAGTACAATAGTAATTGGTATGAATGCTTCAGGCATTCAGGCATAGTCTTTAACTTTGTCTTTTTCCCAGTTTCTGCCATTGTTCTTCTTTTCTGCTGGTGCACGTTTAAGTTTGAAAGCTGTCCCTTCATGGTGCACTTTATTCAAATTGCTAAGCTGCTGTAGTACATTATTACCCATTTGATATTGTACGCTTTCTCTCAAAAATCTTATTTACTGCCATATATGCAACTTACCAGTACATTGGTCCCAGCGCGACTCACCTTCCAACAGTACAGCCCCACTTTCCCCAGTAGTGGTGCCAGTCCATGTGGGTCTAAACTCATTTCTTTCTTAGCAGTCTTTGAACTATGCATTCATCTCTCTAATCTTATTTAACCTACACCAATTTTTTCATGGTTCAAGTAAAAATCCAGAGATTGACCATGAAGGTTTGTCTTTCCAATTTAGCCCCCAGCTTCTCATGGTCCCTGAGCAGAATTTCTTTCCTCGTCCTTTCCATGTCTTTGGTACCAACGTGGACCAAGGTAACTGGATCCACTCTTCCATGGCAAGTTTCTCTCTGAACTCTGAGCAGCTGTCCCAAACCCTGGCATGGGGCAGGCAATACAGCTGCCTGGATTCACACTCTTGAATGCAGAGAACTGCGTCAATTCCTCAACCATGCTATTCCCTACAACCACTTCATTCCTCTTAACTCGCCTGATATTAAATGGCTTCCTGTACCATGGCACATAGTCAGTTTGCTCATCTATCCTGCAGTCTTCAGTTTTGTCTCTGCAAGATGCAAAAACCTCAAACTTATTGGACAACAAGAACTGAAGCTTCTCCGCTACTACCATCTGAACTCTCTTACATACCTCGTTTGTTGCAGGGTCTGATTGCCTCCTGGAACAAGATTCCAGATAAATTTTCTCCTCCCTGATGTACCACAGTGTCTGCTGATTGGCCTCCAGCTGAATGACTAAGCAAAGTCCCTGGCATTTATTACAGACTTGTTTACCCTCGTCCCAGCTGATATTCTGGAATTCCTACATTGTGCAGTTTATACTTCACTTGTTCTGCCATTTTGATTATGTTTTGATTAATTATGTGCTTAACTGATAATTAATAAACCCTACTACTATCAATGCATTTTACCACTGCTAGTAAACCATTCTAATACTCATAAAATCTTACAATTGTTAAAAAGTTAAGAGATTTGAAAGATAAATAAGCAAGTTACTTACCAACCAACCATTTTGCTGCTTCCATACTTCCACTATTGCACCAAATTCCCAAGTTCACGCTCTAGACTAGCTGCACTCAGTGATGAGCTGCTTTCTTTGTGCTTCCTTTTTCAAAGTAATAAGTACTTTACTTAAGTACTTTAGCAAGTGAGCAAGAGTTGTACTTTTTAATTGAATCTTGCAGTTCAGAAAATACTCAGATGCGAACTTCTGAATTTTAACATACTAAAGCTGCTAATTTTTACGAAGAACTGTAAGCTCCTGAGGTAATGGTTATAAGATACTTTTATTTAAAACATTCGCTTTAAGGGTTAGATAGGTGTTCCATTTGTACTATGTTAGAATATACCCATTGGTGAGTGACTGGATACAACTAAACGGCAATGAATTTACATATGCTTCTGTATTATGGCTAAACATTTGCCTAAAATTAGCTTTGCTGACAAAAAAAAGTTTTTCATATATTTATAGTTACAATGGTTATTAATCCATTGAAATAAATTGAGCAATGAGGTTTGATTCTCTTTTCCACAGTGTAAAATTATTGAGCCACACCCAATTTGTTAATTATTGTATTACTCATGATAAACCCAATGGCGTTTCTTCCTACACCACCCCATCCTCCCAGCAAACAAGTTTTCTGTTAATTCTTCATATCTGTTGCAACAGTTTATTAGAATATCTGCTGAGGTTAACTTAAATGATTTGTGATGCAAGAAAGTTGAGGTTGAGTGCTGTGTAACAGAGAAGGTGTAGATTGTCGCAATCTTCAGTTTTGTAATTTTGATTAATGTAGATTCACAACTAGAAGTTACTGCTGTGTCTGCAGGTTACTGTGACTTTACATAAATAGTTTCAATTCCCTTTGAAAGAAGGCTTTTTGAATGACAACTCTGCATTTTTTTTTAAAGTAGTTGTTTACTGTTGAGTGAGAGTAGTGTTACTCCAGAGTCACTGATGTCACCTTAGTACTTGGTTTTGGTTGATGCAGCTTATAAGCTAGGGCAATCGCTCATCTGACTGGCCTTCAGGTAGTCAAATCCCCAAGGATATAGAGGGTACCTAGGAGAAAGTAGAGCAAGTTGTAGTGTTTTCAAACGCGCAGAAGTCTTAAAACTAGTGTGATGCAGTATTTTCTTTGTATACTTCAGTGCAATCTATTTTCTATACTGTATTTTAATTTTAAGAATGTATAACAGAGCATTTTTTAAACTATAGCAAAAATGTGATTCACTGTAGTAAGAGTTAATTTTCAGATTGGAGCTGCTGTTTTGCAATAATAGTGAGAACTTTTTCAATGCAAAATGGCCTAGTTAATTTGCAGTGCTCCTGGAGAGGAATGATTTATGATGCACTGAAAGTTTTTCTTTTACACTTACAAAATCTGTTGTCTTCAAACAATCTGCCATGTTTGTTTCGCTAACCAAGTAGGTCAAAAGGCAACAAAAGACATCATCATCTTTGCGAAACAAAGAATATTGAACCTTTCTTCCTCACACTCAATCCTTCACCTTTTTTCCTTTGTGGGGCTTCTTGGTCCATTTTGTGACTACTTTTTTGTGTGTTCATGATTGCATCAGTTTTCCCAATTTATTTGCAGCCATTAATTTTGTGACATCTCTTGGCAGGCATGCTCATCAAACAGTAACAAAAGTTTGTTATAAACATACATGCATGGTCTGGGTTGTGATCTGATCTCAATCAGGTTGGTAGCAAAGCAGAAGTTAGTTTTGATGACTCTGGACTTGAGAGGGAAAATTGGTCAGATGTATTGCTTCTGATCTTTTGTCTGTTGAACTCTGCTGCTAATGCGCATGCATGGACAAAAGAAGAGGTTAAAAGTAACGAAGTCTATAATCAATCTTGTGCGCACTGTCCCAGTTCACAAGTGAAAAATGGTTACTTTCTGGAGGGCTGACAACTGCAAAGGCATATCCAGGATGAATTATCAAGTTAAAAAAGGAAAAAGAGTGTGAATCTGAGTATATGAGACATCTGCCAAAATTTTGATTGTTAAGCTGTGAAGTGGAAAAATGGCTTTAAAATGATTTCTGGTTTTGTTTAGGTACGGAAGCACATAAATGATCTTTATGAAGATCTACGTGATGGACATAACTTGATCTCTCTCTTAGAAGTCCTCTCTGGAGTGGCTCTGGTAGGTGTTTTTTGAAAGAAGTTTAAGTGAGTACATTGCAGAATGTTCAAGGTGAGCTCTGATTGTAAGTCTCAAGAATTTTTACAATATATCTATCTACCTAAATTATGAGTAAAGTTATTTGTGCTCTGTGAACCAAATGATTGGCCTGTTTAATTAAAAATCTGGACTGAAATTCTTCAACTTCTGAAAACTTTTTCTTCATTTTTTTACACAGGTATTTATCAACAATTTGTATGAGTTCAGTGTATTAAATAGAAGCTGTATGTCAGCAAAACAATTAATTACTAAAATGTCAGTATAAAAGCAGTTTTGTGTTACTGTCATTTATTCTAAACTCCTGAATTCAAGCGCTTTTTTCACACTTGGTTTTAGGCTTTGAACTACAATTGAAATAAGACTCTTGTTTGTGTGTTTTGCCTGAATTAACGCACTCAGTGCTTTCCATATAACAGTATGACAGAGAATGATGATCCCAGTATCATTTCAAATGAGTGCAATGCTTTCTCTGACTTGATTTGGAGAATGATGTAGAGATGCTGGCGTTGGACTGGGGTAAACTCAGTAAAGTTTTACAACACCAATTTTAAATCCAACTGATTTATTTGATAGTAAATCAGTGAGCTTTTGACTTTTCGTCTTCATCAGGCAAATGCAGTGTTCTGGTCTGCAATAGCACACATGAGCACAGACAGTCACAGATTGCTGATTAGAATGCGCATCCTTACGTCTAACCTGCTATTCAAGTGTTAAAGTGGCTAACAATGTGTGTGAAGGGAATCCTGAGCATTGGTTAGAGAATTGTGTATTTTCTCCAGACAGCACAGTGAGGTTTTTTGCTAACCCAGGCAAGTTACAGGGGTTACAGATAGTGTGACATGAAGCCAAGATCCCTGTTAAGACCGTCCTCATGTGTGCGGAACTTGGCTGTCAGTCTCTGCTCAGCAACTCTGCGCTGTCGTGTGTCACGAAGGCCCCCTTGAAGAACATTTACCCGCAGGTTGGAGGCCGAATGCCCATGACTGCTGAAGTGTTCGCCCACAGGAAGGGAACTGTTTTGCCTGGGGATTGTTGAGCGATGCTCATTCATCCGCTGTCGTAGTGTCTGCATGGTCTCCCCAATGTACCATGCTTCGGGACATCCTTTCTTGCAACATATTAAGTAGACAACGTTGGCCGAGTTGCAAGAGTATGTACCGTGTACCTGGTGAATGGTATTCTCACGTTTGATGATGTCGTCCATGTCTATGATCTGGCATGTCTTGCAGAGGTTGCTGTGGCAGGGTTGTGTGGTATTGTGGTCACTGTTCTCCTGAAGATTGGGTAGTTTGCTGCGAACAATGATCTGTTTGAGGTTGTGCGGTTGTCTGAAAGCAAGAAGTGGGGGGGTGGGGATGGCCCTGGCGAGATGTTCATCGTCATCAATGATATGTTGAAGACTCCGGAGAAGATGTCATAGCTTCTCCGCTCCGGGGAAGTACTGGACAACAAAGGGTACTCTGTCCACTGTGTCCCGTGTTCGTCTTCTGAGGAGGTCAGTGCGGTTTATCGCTGTGGCACGTCGGAACTGTCGATCGATGAGTCGAGCGCCATATCCTGTTCTCACGAGGGCATCTTTCAGCATCTGGAGGTGTCTGTCACGATCCTCCTCATCTGAGTAAATTCTGTGTATACGGAGGGCTTGTCCATAGGGAATGGCTTCTTTAACATGTCTAGGGTGGAAGCTGGAGAAATGGAGCATTGTGAGGTTGTCTGTCGGTTTGCGGTACAGTGAGGTGCTGAGATGACCGTCCTTGATGGAGATGCATGTGTCCAAGAATGCAACTGATTCTGGAGAATAGTCCATGGTGAGTCTGATGATGGGATGGAACTTGTTGATATCATCATACAGTTGTTTCAATGATGTTCACCATGAGTCCAAAGGAAAAAGATGTCATCAATGTATCTAGTATGTAGCCTCGGTTGAAGATCCCGTGTGGTGAAGAAGTCTTGTTCGAACCTGTGCATGAAGATGTTGGCGTACTGAGGTGCGAATTTGGTCCCCATGGCTGTTCCGTGTGTCTGGATGAAAAGCTGATTGTTGAAGGTGAAGACATTGTGGTCCGAGATGAAGCGGATGAGTTGTAAAATTGCATCCAGAAACTGGCAGTTCTTGGCATTGAGTACTGAAGCAGTTGCAGCAATACCATCATCGTGGGGGATGTTGGTGCAGAGCGCCAAGACATCCATTGTGACAAGGAGTGTCCCTGGTTCAACTGCTCCATGTGTGCTGAGTTTCTGTGGGAAGTACGTAGTGTCAAGACAAAAGCTGGGGGTTCTTTGTATAATGGGTTTCAGGATGCCCTCGATATAGCCCTTGATATATTCTCTAACCAATGCTCAGGATTCCCTTCACACACATTGTTAGCCACTTTAACACTTGAATAGCAGGTTAGATGTAAGGATTCACATTCTAATCAGCAATCTGTGACTGTCTATGCTGATGTGTGCTATTGCAGACCAGAACACTGCATTTGCCTGATGAAGACGAAAAGTCGAAAGCTCGCTGATTTACTATCAAGTAAATTGGTTGTATTTAAAATTGGTGTTGTAAAACTTTACTTGATTTGGAGAACACACTGATGACATCTAGTGGGTACCAGTCAGTATTCCAATTTTTTAAAATTAAGTCTCATATATATCACCAACCTGTGGCAGAAATAGAAAAAAATGTTTTGTGATAATGGATAAGATGCTCTTATTTATGTAGGAATAAAAGTTAGCTATTCAGCACCTCCAGTATGTTCAATCATTCATGTACATAAACACAAAATGCTGAAAAATCTCAGCAGATCTAACAGCACCTGTGGAAAGAGAGCTAAAGTTTCAAATCTGGACGACCAGCATCTTCAGTGATTTTGTTTTTTTGTGTTCAATTATTCAATTAGGTTATAATGCAATTCAATTTACCTACCGTTAGTCCATATCTCTTGTTATAAAATGTAGGCCTTGATCTTAAGTTTTAATTTGGCCGGCATCCATAGGCTTTTTAAGGAGTAATTTCCAGTAAAATTTATGTGGAGAAAACAAAAGTTTCCTCATTTGACTCCTAAATGGTTTAACTCTAATTTTAAGATTGAGCCTTTGTTCTGTCTTTTTGTAATGTAGAAAATAGTAATTGCCTTACCAAATTCATTTTATACAGTTAAATACTTCAGCCTTTATAAATGAGAGGAATACTAGTCAAATATGTCTATTCTGTCCTTCTAACTTGACTCCCACTGAGTCCAAGTGTCTTTCCGTTCATGCATCTGGGGTGAGAACAAAACTTTTTCTACTTAGCTTGACATTTCATACACTATAAATTATAATACTTTTTAAATTAATATTCCATGCCATCTTTAAGCTCTTCTGTAGAGTTACTAAATGGATGTATTGTATATTTCCCAAGTGTCGGTAGCTGGTGTACTAGTTAGAAATGCATTGCGTTATTCAAATTTAAGCTGTTGATGACAAACTCAATTTTCAGTCGGTGACAACAGAGACCAAAAGATAAATACGATTTGTGCATCTAGTACTAATTTCTTATTGTTCCCTACTTGCTTTTCATGAAAAAACAGCATGAATGGATTCCACTGATTGCAGTTTTGCCTAGAACTATAATGATGTCATTAAATGTGCAATTTCTCCAGAAGCTATTTTTGAAATAAGTCATTTCACTAGATGTTGATGCTCCTTCCACCCCACAGCCTGGAATTCTTTGGCTGTTCACTGGGATCTGATTCTGCCAATTTTGCGCCCCTGCCAAAGGTTTTCTGGCAGCATGAGGTATCGTCAATGGGAAACCCATTGACAGGAGTGGGACCAGAAGATCCTGCCACCAACGAACTGTACACTGCCTTTTGCCACGAGAAACATATTGCAGGAAGCCTGAGAATTCTTCCAATAGGTTTGGTAGTGGTGTTCAATAACACCCTAAATTTTCAGCCTCGTATATTATGCATTACATATTACTGCTTTGAGAAAGAAAAACCTGCACTTAAACAATGGCTTTCACAAGCTTAAGTTAACTCAATGTGTTTCACAGGCAATGAAATATTTCTAAGTGTAGCCAGTATTGCCATTTAAACAAATGCATAGAACATTCCAGCGCAAAACAGGCCCTTCGGCCCACGATGTTGCAGTGACCAATTAAGAAAAAGCAATGACTCTCTAACCTAAACCATTCCCTTTTCATCCATAAACCTATCCACTGACCACTTAAACGCCCCCAAACTTGGTGCATCTAGAACTTCAGCAGGCAGGGCATTCCATACCTTTACCACCCTCTAGGTAAAGAACCTACCTCTGACATCCGTCCTATAACTACCACCCCTTAATTTAAAGCTATGTCCCCTCGTGCTAGCATTCTCCATCCGAGGAAAAAGGCTATCACTGTTCACCCTATCTAAACCTCTGACCATATATGCTTCAATAAGGTCGCCTCTTAGCCGCTGCCTTTCTAATGAAAACAACCTCAAATCCCTCAGCCTCTCCTCATAAGACCTTCCGTCCAAACCAGGCAACATCCTGGTAAACCTCCTCTGCACCCTCTCCAAAGTCTCCACATCTTTCTTATAATGTGGCGACCAGAACTGTACACAATACTCCAAGTGCGACCGCTCCAGAGTTTTGTACAGTTGCAACATGACGTTGCGGCTCCGAAATTCAATCCCCCTACCAATAAAAGCCAAGACACCGTATGCCTTCTTAACAACCTTATCGACTTGATTGCCAACTTTCAGGGATCTATGCACATATACACCAAGATCCCTCTGTTCTTCAACACTATTAAGAGTCCTACCATTAGCCCTATACTCTCTACATTTGTTATTCCTGCCAAAGTGAATTACCTCTCACTTTTCCGCATTAAGCTCCGTTTGCCACCTCTCAGCCCAGCTCTGCAACTTGTCCAAGTCTCTCTGCAAACTATAACACCCTTCTTCACTATCTACCACTCCTCCGACTTTGTCATCCACAAATTTAGTAATCCATCCTTCTATACCCTCATCCAGATCATTTATAAAAATTACAAACAGCAGAGGCCCCAAAACAGATCCCTGAGGCACACCACTTATAACCAAACTCCATGATGAATAATTCCCATCAACCACCACCCTCTGTCTTCTATCAGCTAGCCAATTCCTAATCCAATTAGCTAAGTCACCCTCAATCCCATACATCTGCATTTTCTGCAGAAGTCTTCCATGGGGAACCTTATTGAACCCCTTACTATAGTCCATATATACCACGTCAACTGCCTCACCCTTATCCATCTCTTTGGTAACCTTTTCAAAAAACTCAAAGTTAGTAAGGTACGACCTACCCTTTACAAAACCATGCTGACTATCCCCAATCAATTCATTTCTCTCTCAATGACTATAAGTCCTATCCCTAATAATTCTTTCCAATACTTTGCCCACAACAGAATTAAGACTCACCGGTCTATAATTCCCAGGAAAGTCTCTATTCCCCTTCTTGAACAATGGGACCACATTCGCTATCCTCCAGTCATCCGGCACTATATCCGTAACCAACAACGACCTGAAGATCAGAGCCAAAGGCTCTGCAATCGCCTCTCTTGCCTCCCAAAGAATCCTAGGGTAAATCCTGTCCGGCCCAGGGGACTTATCTATTTTCAAACCCTCAAGATGCAGCATCTTATTTTTGCACAAGATGATCCAAGCAACAATGACATAAATGACCAGACAACTTCAGGCCATCTGTGTTTGTGTTGGTGATGGAGGCATAAGCGTTGACAAAGACATGGGCAATGTTTCCCTGCTCTGCTTCAAATTATACAATGGGATCTTTTTAAAAAATCCAATTCCCATCTCACCAGCCTGAGAAGTCAACCTCAATTTAATGTCACATTTGAAAGTGCGACTGTTTCCATTCAATAGAAAATTTATTGCATTAGGATAACTGTGTATGATTACAAAATTGGAATTGATTTAGTAATTATTCATTCATTGAATTTTAACTGTGAAGATTTTTGGTACATCCTGAAATCATGAAAGGCGCTATATAAAAGAGATTTTCTTTCGATCCTTTTTCTTTCTTTTCATCTGTTATCATTTTGTCATTGCCACATTTATGAAGAACCCCATTATGGTTAGAAAGATCTTTATATTCACATTAATGCAGTGCAGCAGAAATGGATATCATAGAATGAAAATGGCTCCTTAAATACTAATGCAATATATTGGTGCATGGCTGGATTGAAGCTTGCTCTATGAATGGCTGTTTCTCTCCGGCATTTCCAAGCTACAGATGTAGGAGTTCTGAGAAAGGGAAAGTATCCCTTCAGGAAAAGGAAAACTGTATTCCTAGTAATCCATCTTTCTTATGCACAGGTTAATAGCAGCAGATTCCACTGGCCTCATTGAATGGCATGTTGCCTTGGCCAGGGACCAGGCTCAAAAACTGGAATCTGTAGTAATGAAATTCATATCTTGTACATTTATAAGTATTATGTGATTGTTGAGAAAAAAATCTTGTTAGTAGATTTTGTTTACATTATTGCAAGCTCTGCTCCAACAGGTTAATTTGAAGCTTTTGTGTGCAATTTTTGTTTGTTTTTATCCTTATTTGCTTTGCTTTGGTTCTGCCATTGTCTATCTTTGTCTCATGCCGGATAGCAAAAGGAACAGTCTGTGCTGAAGAACTTGCGTTTGGTGAGATTGCCATCCTGTGTTTCTGAATACAGTCAAGAAGAGGGGAATGATGAGGGGGTAGGTGCCACCCCTTCAAAAGGCGGTGCAACAATTACTATATCACTGTTAGATAATCCACAATGTTATTAAATGAGACAGCATCTCATAATATATGGATTCTTTATTTGTAAAAAGATTGGTATGGTATTGAAATAGAATGACTTTTGCACAAATTGAAATGTTTTATTTTCAATATTTTAGCTTCTGTCTCGTTTCTCCCCACTACCCTTACTAGGGCTCCTTGCAGCAACTGAAAAAACTAGATAATTTGAACTATAAACTGAGGCATGTACCATTTATCCTGTAAAATAGTAATTTCTGTTTCTCCAGAAAACATATCAAACTCTAAATAAGTCAGAACTTCATTCTGGAGGGTAGCCATTTTGAAATAATTTTTCGAATTTTGAGTCCAGAGGTATTCAGACCCTCTAATAATAGAATTTCTGGGGTATATTATATTTGTAATATTTAAGATTTGGAATTTGACATGGGAGTTTAGTGTCTAATATCTGGGCAGTACTATTGAATGTTGAACTGGCATGGTGTCATGTTGTGCTTCCTATCAAATACAAAGATCTTTTAAGATGGGCAATTTGTCTATATTGATGAAAAGAACACAAAGCAGCTGATTGTGCTGCTAATCATAGAGTGCCAATCATCGAGGAAAAGATTTGATACACAATATTGTAAATCTTTCACATAATTGTATGTGGTATTGAAAAGAGCTCAATGGACAATGGCTCAACCATATAAATATGTGATGCTGAAGTGGATTATCTATACATTGATCCAGTATCTTGCTTGTGGCATTAATATGAACAAAAATAATCTAATTCTAATCTTTCCTTCATTTTGTTTCTCCATTTATTATGGTTTGGGGCAGTTTGGGTCATTTATTCAGTTTTTAATTCAGTGATATAATTTATAATTTTAAATGTTGTCTGACCTAAAAACATGGGTTCTGCTTAGCCATCATGTACTATTTGATATTGGCATCTTGCCTCTATCGATGAGTGAGTGTGGAAGAACAGGGCACACAGCTAAATGATATAATAACATACTCACTGGATAAAACAATTTCCTGCACTGAAAAACCCAAATAAGACTGCACGTTTTCTGTGCAGGCCTTCCCTTTTTTTAAAAAAAGAAGTTCCTGATTACATTCTTTCAGTCATATTTATTATAACCCAGACAGCTCTAACTAGTGGGAGACAGGGTGAAATATATGCTATATATTGCAATTGCGTGCTTTCACTGTAACAATGGAAGGAACCACAATAACGGAAATTTGGTTGTGTGTTTGCCTGCTTTCTGAGATTGTAGCAGTGGTTTTCTTTATCCTAATGAATTAACCAAGACCATTTTTCAACCGTTTGCTGTGAGACTTGGACTAACACTACACATCTTGAGAATCACCCACCCTGCATACTTGCTAGCTTATGAAATGTTTTTCCCAAAAATAAAATGGTGAGGATGCATGTAAGAATTGGCTCTCATGTGTGATATAAAAAAATCATTTATTTTGCTGTTCTATGATTTGTTCTGCAGCACATATATATTACATGTGAACCAGCAAAGAGCGTGGCTACAGACCAGTTATAATTAGTTTACAGCTACTTGTATGCTTTTTCATCACAATTGAAAGTTAACTTTGTCTCTAACTGGCAGTGGAATTTTTAGTACACTAGGTTTCTGGCATGCTGTGAAATGATTGTATAATTCTTGCTGTCCATAGACATTCATTCAACAGACTGGCATTGACTGGAACCTGCAAGTTTTATCCCCTCAGCTCTGAAACAGACCTTGATGACCTCTGTGGCAAGAGCTGAATTTGCTTTAGTCAGAATGGGTTGCTGCCAGAACTCACTGGCTGGCAACCCTTCTTCTTTGTAGCTGCTTAAACCAGTTGATTACAAAGTGTGAAATTTTATGGAGCAGCCCCATCATTCAGCAAAGCTGCCTGGATCATGAAATTTGAGTCCTCTAACAGACTTCAATAGAGAATCCACCTTTGCTAGTAGTTCAAAATGATCATGCTAACTGAAATGTATGGTAAGTTTTAACAACTGAGAGTGTGTTAGATCCTGTCACTATGATTCACAACCTACACAATAAATATACAACAGGGAAGCAGGTCCTTAAGTCTGACTTGTCCTTACTGATTTTAAATCCAACCGATTTATTTGATAGTAAATGCACGTGCTTTCGGCCTTTGTGGCCTTCGTCAGGCGAATCAGGTGTTCTGGTCTCCAAAAGCGCACACATCAGCGCAGACAGTTTACAGATTAGAATGCGAATCCTTACACCTAACCTGCTATTCAAGTCTTAAAGTGGCTAACAGCAGAGGTTAGAGAAATGTGTATTGTCTCCAGACAGCACAGTAAGTGAGGTTTTTTGCTAACCCAGACAAGTCATGGGGGTTACAGATAGTGTGACATGAAGCTGACATGGCTTCATGTCACACTATCTGTAACCCCCATGACTTGTCTGGGTTAGCAAAAAACCTCACTTACTGTGCTGTCTGGAGACAATACACATTTCTCTAACCTCTGCTGTTAGCCACTTTAAGACTTGAATAGCAGGTTAGGTGTAAGGATTCGGATTCGCATTCTAATCTGTAAACTGTCTGTGCTGATATGTGTGCTTTTGGAGACCAGAACACCTGATTCGCCTGACGAAGGCCACAAAGGCTGAAAGCTCGTGCATTTACTATCAAATAAATCGGTTGGATTTAAAATTAGTGTTGTCGAACTTTACTGAGTTTACCCCAGTCCAACGCCGGCATCTCTACATCTTGTCCTTACTGACCAGGTTTCCTGAACTGAACAAGTTCCATTTACCTGCATTTGGCCCATATCCTTATGAACCTTTCCTATCCACGAACCTGTCCAAATATCTTTTAAATGCTGTAATTATATCTGCCTGTGGCTCACTGAACTCAGGAATCCTGGAAGAAGGATAGACAGTACCTAAAATAGTATTGCTTCAGTAGAAACATTCTCCTTCAGAGCAGGAGAAGGCCATAGAATCCTTTAAGTCTGCTGTGTTATTCATTAAGATCCTGACCTATTAGGTTTTGGTCTCAACTCTACTTTGCCACCATCCCCCATACCCTTGACACCATTGGTTATCAAAATCTGTGTAGCTCTGCTGTGAATAATTTCAATGACCAGTCTCCACTGCTTTCTGGGAGAGCGAATTCCACATACTAACAATGCTATGAAAGAGGATTTTCCTCATTTCCATTTTAAATGATAGTTATAAATAAAATGCCTATGTCCCTTGTTTCTAATCTTTCCCACAAGTGACAACACCCTCGTGGCACCTACCCACCAAGTTCGCTCAGGATCATGTGTTTGTGTGATCAATTTCTCATTCTTCTAAACCTCAATGGGTAAAAGGTCCAATCTGTTCAGTTTTTCTTCAGAATCCTAAGAATGAATCGTGTGAACCTTCTCTGAATTGCCTCAAACGCAGTTCCATCTCTTTTCAAGTTAGGAGATCAAAATTGCACACAGTATTCTGGATGTCCAATGATGTGTGGGTTAGATTGATTGTCGGGACACCCAGATCCCTGTGTACCACCAAGTTGTAAAATCTGTCTCCTTTTAAGTAGTATACTGCTTTTCAAATCTTGCCAAAATGGACAAGTTCACATTTTTCAACATGTGCCAACCTGAAAAATCCATTTATCCTTGCTTTCTGTCCTGTTATCTAACCAATCCTTTATTCACATTGATGTGTTACCCTTGTACATTTTGTGGCATCTGATCAAATGCCTTCTGGAAATCCAAGTGCACTATATTTACAGGTTCTCCTTCATCCACTTTGCTGGTTATTTGCTCAGAAAATTCTTTAATAAATTAGTTCAACTCAATTTCCCTTTGAAAAACCCAAGGTAATTCTGCTCGATCACATTATGATTTTCTAAGTATCTTGCTACAACATCCTTAGTAATGGATTCAACCAAATTCTCTATAACAGATGTTAGGCTGACAGACGTGTAATTTCCAATTTTCGATCTTCCTCCTTGAATTAATGTATTAAACTGACTATTTTGAAATCCGATAAGTTCTTTTATTCATTAATCCTGTCTCATTGTTCATTATCAGGTCCCGAATAGCTTGCTCCTTGGTTGATGCAAGAACGTACTGTTCTAAGAAATTATTCTATTACCTCACTTTCTCTTGCCTCACTTTCCAGGCTACCTTTGCCATTCTGAATCACCAGATCTACATGTAGATTGAAGTCACTGATGATCAGTTTGAACTTGTGGTAGAGGTGGCAGAGGGACTTCACTGGAGCATTCTGGGAGAATTCAAAACAAAATGGATGAATTAGTTTCGCAGACAGATGTGAAAGGGTATGATATAGTTGGCATTGTGGAGACGTGGCTCCAAGGTGAGTAAGGATGGGAATGAGAAGGGATTAGTTGGCAATCTAATTGAGAGAGAACTTTTGGAAAGCATGACCATGATATGATATAATTCATTGTCAAGGTGGATAATGATGAAGTTGATTCTAAGACCAAGATTCTGAATCTCAATAAAGGCAGGTGGTTGATGTTGTAGTAGGGGAACATGTGGCTAGCAGTGACCACAATTCTGTCTACTTTAGGATACAGATGGAAAAGGATGCTTGTTCCCTCAATGTGCTGAATTGAGGGAAGGCTAACTATAGTCAGATTAGGCAGGAACTTATGGAAACTGGGAACAGTTGTTTGAGGCTAAGTCCATGCTAGGCATGTGGGATTCTTTCAAGGGAATACTGAAAATGTTGCAAGAAAGGTATGTGCAGGCTCAGAGGAAGGATGGGAAAGGTAGGATTAGAGAGCCATGGATATTGAGGACTTGGTTAGGAAGAAAAGAGAGTCGTATGTTAGGTCAAAGCAGTTAGGAACGGAGAGAGCATTGGAGGAATATAGAGAGAGTAGGAGGGAGCTCAAACGGGGAGTTAGAAGGGCAAAAAGGGGGCATGAAATGGTTTTGGTGGATAGGATTAAGGAAATTCCGAAGGCTTTTTACTCCTATGTTAGGAATAAAAGGGCGATTAGAGGAAAAATCGGACCTCTTGAGGACAGAGGAGGGGAACTGTGCTTAGAGCCCGAGGGAATGGTGGAGATCCTGAATGAATACTTTGCATCGGTATCACGAAGGAGGGAGGCTTGTTGACTGGTCCTGTCTGTGAGAGAGCTGTGGACCAGTTGAGGGAAATATCCATACCGAGGGAGGAAGTGTTAGAGCTTCTAGATAGCATTAAAACTGATAAATCTCCAGGGCCTGATGGTATTTATCCCAGGCTGCTCAGGGAGGTGCGAGGTGAAATTGTTGGGCCTCTGACGCAAATCTTTGTCTCTTCTTTGGACACAGGTGAGGTCCCAGAGGACTGGAAAATAGCTAATGTTGTAACGTTGTTTAAAAAGGCTAATGGGGTTAACCCTGGAAATTATAGGCTGGGGAGTTTGACGTCAGTGGTAGGGAAGATGTTGGAGGGAATTCTTAGAGATAGGATGTATAGGCATTAGAGGGTTGCGATCTGATTAGGGACATTGCAGCATGGCTTTGTTAAAGGGAGGTTGTGCCTTATAAATCCGGTAGAATTTTTTGAGGAGGTGACGAAAATGGTGGACGAAGGGCAAGCCATTGATGTCGTCTATATGGATTTGAGTAAGGCGTTTGACAAAGTGCCTCATGGGAGGTTAGTTGAAAAGGTCAAGGCTAATGGGATACAAGGACAGGTAGCTAGATGGATAAGTAACTGGCTTGGTAATAGGAGACAGAGTAATAGTGGAAGGGTGTTTTTCTAGCTGGAGGTTGGTCACTCGTGGTGTGCCACAGAGCTCGGTACTGGGACCTCTTCTATTTGTAATGTATATAAATGTCTTGGAAGAGGGAGTAAGTGGAGTGGTCAGCAAGTTTGCAGACGATATAAAGATGGCTGGACTTGTGGATAGTGAGGAACATTGTCAGGCAATGCAGCAGGACATAGGCTGGTAGCTTGGGCAGATAGATGGCAGATCGCATTCAATTCTGATAAATGTGAGGTGATGCATTTCGGGAGAAAGAGTGTAGAGGGGACGGTATATGATAAAGGGTAGACCTATTAAGAGTATAGAAACGCAGAGGGACCTGGGGGTGCAGGTGCACAAGTCTCTGCAGGTGGCAGAGCAAGTGGAGAACGTTGTGAAGAAAGCATATAGTATACTAACCTTTATAGGAACATAGAACATTACAGCACAGAACAGGCCCTTCGGCCTTCGATGTTGCGCCGACCAATATAAAAAGCAATGTCCCTCCAAACTAAACCATTCCCTTCTCTTCCACATACTTATCAACTAACCTCTTAAACGCCACCAAACTTGGCGCATCTACAACTGCTGCAGGCAGGGCATTCCACTCCCGAACCACCCTTTGGGTAAAGAACCTACCTCTGATATCCGTCCTATAACTATCACCCCTTAATTTAAAGCTGTGTCCCCTCGTGCTAGCTTTCTCCATCCTAGGAAAAAGGCTATCACTGTCCACCCTATCTAAACCTCTAATCATCTTATATGTTTCGATAAGGTCCCCTCTTAGCCGCCTCCTTTCTAACGAAAACAACCTCAAATCCCTCAGCCTCTCTTCATAAGACCTGCCCTCCATACCAGGCAACATCCTGGTAAACCTCCTCTGTACCCTCTCCAATGCCTCCACATCTTTCTTATAATGTGGGGACCAGAACTGCACACAATACTCCAAGTGCGGCCGCACTAGAGTTTTGTACAGTTGCAACATGACGTTGCGGCTCCGAAATTCAATCCCCCTACCAATAAAAGCTAAGACTCCATATGCCTTCTTAACAACCTTCTCGACTTGACTGCCTACTTTCAGGGATCTATGCACATACACACCAAGATCCCTCTGTTCATCAAGACTACTAAGAATCCTACCATTAGCCCTATACTCTACACATTTATTACTTCTGCCATAGTGCATTACCTCACACTTTTCCACATTAAACTCCATTTGCCACCTCTCGGCCCAGCTCTGCAACTTGTCCAAGTCCCTCTGCAAACTATAACACCCCTCTTCACTATCTACCACTCCACCGACTTTAGTGTCATCTGCAAATTTACTAATCCATCCTTCAATACCCTCATCCAGATCATTTATAAAAATTACAAACAGCAGGGGCCCCAAAACAGACCCCTGAGGTACACCACTTGTCACCGAACTCCACGATGAATATCTCCCATCAACCACCACCCTCTGTCTTCTATCTGCTAGCCAATTCCTAACCCAATTAGCTAAATCACCCTCTATCCCATACATCTGCATTTTCTGCAGAAGTCTTCCATGGGCCACCTTATCAAACGCCTTACTAAAGTCCATATATACCACATCAACCGCCTTACCCCCATCCACCTCCTTAGTCACTTTTTCAAAAAACTCAATGAGGTTAGTAAGGCACGACCTACCCTTCACAAAACCATGCTGACTATCCCCAATCAATTCATTTCTCTCTAAATAACTATAAATCCTATCCCTAATAATTCTCTCCAATACTTTGCCCACAACAGAAGTAAGACTCACTGGCCTATAATTCCCTGGAAGGTCTCTCTTCCCCTTCTTGAACAATGGGACCACATTCGCTATCCTCCAGTCCTCCGGAACCACACCCGTAACCAACGACGACCTGAAGATCAGAGCCAGAGGCTCTGCAATCTCCTCTCTTGCCTCCCAGAGAATCCTAGGGTAAATCCCGTCCGGCCCAGGGGACTTATCCAACTTCAAACCCTCGAGAATATCTAGCACATCCTCCCTATCTACTTCAATACTTTCCAGTTTGCAACCCTGTACCTCAGTGTTCTCCATAACTACATTTACATCACCCTGCGTGAATACCGAAGAGAAATATTTATTCAGTGCCTCTCCAATCTCTTCAGGCTCCACGCACAACTTCCCACTGCTGTCTATGACTGGCCCTAATCTTGCCCTAACCAATCTTCTATTCTTAACATATCTAAAGAAAGCTTTAGGATTCTCCTTAATCCTATCAGCCAAAGTCTTCTCGTGTCCTCTCTTAGCTTTCCTCAATTCACTCTTTAGCTCCCTCCTGGCTAATCTATAGCTATCCATTGCACTAATCAAGCCTTCAAGCCTCATCCTGACATAAGCCTCCTTTTTCCTTTAAAAAAAAAGGAAGGGGTATAGAGTACAAGAGCTGGCCTTTAATGTTGCAGTTGTATAAAACATTGGTTAGACCTCATTTGGAATACTGCGTCCAGTTCTGGTCGCCTTACTACCGGAAGGACGTGGAGATTCTGGAGAGAGTGCAGAGGAGGTTTACCAGGATGCTGCCTGGTATGGAAGATCTGAGTTACGAGAAGAGATTAGGCAAATTGTGGCTGTTTTCCTTAGAGGAAACCTAATAAAGGTGTACAAGATTGAGGGATATAGATAGAGTAAACAGGGTTAAGTTTTTTCCTAGGATGGACTTAAATAACATGAGGGGTCACGAGCTTAGGGTGTGAGTACGGTATAATTTAGATGCTAGAGGGAGTTTTTTCACAGAGGGTGGTGGGGGTATGGAACGCATTGCCAAGTAAAGTGGTGGAGGCAGGCACTCTGGAATTATTTAAGAAATACTTAGATGGGCACATGAACAGAATGGAAGTGGAGGGATATAGAAAACTGATTTAAAATAGGGATCATGAGCCTTGGGAGTTCCCTGGGAAGTGTGTAAATAGTCGATGATATTGATGTATTTGTTTTATCCTACAGATACTTTGGTCTGCCTTGTTGTCTAACAAGGGGCATACACGCGATGGGTCGTGAGAGGGCTGCTCTTGGATTTTTCGAGAGTATCCTAGTGCTTCATGTCGCTAGTGTATGCTTGACCTGGACCATTTGATGGGCAACACAACAGCTCAGTGAGTATCGCTGTGCTGTGCAGATACATGAATTTGGGCCTATGTCTATGGGAGTTTGTGCATTCTCCCCGTGTTTGCGTGGGTTTTCTCCGGGTGCTCAGGTTTCCTCCCACATCCCAAAGATGTGCTCTTAGGCTAATTGGCAGAACAAATTCTCCCTAAATTGTCTCAAATTTGGTTTCAATGTATAGATCTATAAACATACAGGGATCACGGGTAGAAGTGGGAACATCGACGTGGCGGCGCGGGCTCATTGGGCTGAAGGGCCTGTTTCCCGTGCTGTTTTGTTCTCTGTAACACTGGTATGAGGTATGAATTGGTCATGACGGATTGGGAAACATTACTGAAAGGAAAGAGAGTGGACAAGCAATGGCAAGCATTTAAAATATGAATTGGTGAACTCAAGAGGAGTTTCTTCCTGTTTACCACTCTTGCGCCAAGGGAATTGTGGCCAAACCATAGCTTACAGCAAAATTAGAGAGAATCAGATTCAAGGAAAAAGCATACAAATTGGCAAGTAAAAGCAATAGGCCTGAGGATTGGGAGCAGTTTAAAATTCAGCAATGGAGGACCAAGGGATTGATTAAGAAAGGACAAGTGTAGCATGAAAGTAAGCTAGCATGGAACCTAAAAATTGATTGTAAAAGTTTCTACAGATAAGTGAAGAGAAAAAGACTGACAAAAACACATATACAGTCAAACAGGAGAATTCATAACTGGGAACAAAGAAAAAGCTGAGGAATTAAATTTGTATTTTTCTTCCGTCTTCACAAAGGGAGTAATGAATACTGTATCAGAAGTGCTGAGCGAAACATGTTTTAATGAGCAGCTGAAGGAAACCAGCATTAGTAGAGAAATGGTTTTGGGGAAATTGATGCAGTTGAAGATGGATAAATCTCCAGGTCCTGATAATCTTTATCTCTGAGTACTTAAAGAAGTGGCTGAGGAAATAGTAGTCCAATTATGGTTATTTGCTACAATTCTTTGGACTCTGGAATAGTTTCTAAAGATTGAAGGGTAGCTAATATAAATTTGCTATTCAAAACGGGAGGCAGGGAGAAAAATAGGGACCTATAGACAAAAGCCTAATGTTGTTACTGGAGGAGTTGCTAGAATCTATTATCAACGATTTCATAACTTGTAAGGCAGTGGTGTAATCAGTCAGCCAGCATGGATTTATAAAGCATGGAAATCATGCTTAATAAATTGATTGGAATTTTTTGTAACTAGGATGTAACCAGTAGAGTTGACTGTGGAGAATTAGTGGATGTGATTTGTTTAGACTTTCAAATGGTCTCACATAACAGGATACTATGTAAAGTCAAAACACAAGGGATTGCAGGTAATGGCTAATTAGCAGATTGGAAGCAGAGAGTTGGCATAAATGGATCTTTTTTGATTTGGCAGTCAGTGACTAGTGGGGTAGGGTTCAGCAGGGATCTGTGCTAAGATCACAACTATTTACATTATATAAGTGATTTGGAAGATGGAAATGAATGCATCATCTCTGAATTTGCAGATGATACAAAGTTGAGTGGGAGGGTGAGCTGTCAAGAGGATGCAGAGATGCTCCAATGCGATTTGAACAGGTTGAGTGAGTGGCATCTACATGGCAGATATGGTATAATGTGGATAAATGTGAGGTTATCCATTTTGGCAGCAATAATAGGAAGACAGATTATCACTTGAATGGGTGTAAATTGGAAGAGATGTAAACTTAGCGTGACCTTGGAGCCTTTGTGCATTAGTCTCTGAAAGTAAGTGCGCAGGTACAGCAGGCAATAAAGAAGGCACATGATATGTTGGCTTTCATGGCAAAAGGATTTGAGTATAGAAATAGAGATGTTTTGCTGCAATTATATAGGGCTTTGGTGAGGCCACCTGGAGTATTGTGTGGAGTTTTGGTATCCTTCTGAGGTTGGATGTCCTCGCTATAAAGCGAGATTAGGAAAGATTTATCAGGCTGATTCCTGGGATGGCAGGTCTGTCATATGAGGAGAGATTAAATCAGTTAGGATTATATTCACTGGAATTTAGAAGAGTGAGGGGGAATCTAGTAGAAGCTTTTAAAATTCTAACAAGGTTAGGTAGGTTATATTCCAAAAGAATGTTCCCAATGGTGGGGGAGTTCTGAACTATGGGTCATGATGTGAGGATAAGGGGTAAATCTTTTGGAACTGAGGGGAGAAGAAATTTCTTCACCCAGAGGGTGGTGAATGTGTGGAACTCACTACCACAAAGTAGTTGAGGTTAAAGCATTGTCTGACTTTAAGAAGAAATTAGATATAGCTCTTGGAGATTTAGGGATCAAGGGGTATGGAGGAAGCGAGGATCAGGATATTGAATTTGATAAACCATGATCAAAATGAATGGTGGAGCAGACTTGAAGGGGCGAATAGCCTATTCCTGCTTCAAGTTTCTATGTTTCTTGCATGGCTCATTTATTTCTTCTGCATACTCACTTACCAAGTAACTAATGTTGGCGGTGGAAGCTACAAACTACTCCCATAGCTAATCTCTTACTTTTCCTATCTTTATTCTGTACCCAAATTTATTCTACTTCTTTGGAGCCAAGGTCAACTCTTATTACTGTACTAATGATGACTTTAATTAACAGAAGTACCCCAGTCACCTTTTCCTAGCTTCCTGTCTTTTCAAAATGTCAGATACCCTTCTTCATTTCCTAGCCCTGGCCATCTTGCAGCCATGCCTCTAATGGTTATCAAGTCCTATATATTTATTTCTGTCTGTGCTTGCAATTCATTCATTTTATTATGAATGCTGTGCACGTTTTGATTCAGAGTCTTTAAATAGTTATCCCCCGTTTTTACAATCTCTGGCTTATCTACTGGTGTGCTGTCTTTTTCTCACTTCCTGTCACAGTCTGGTTACTATTACCCAAATTTCTACGCTGCTGTATTACCTCATTGTTTTCCTTTGGTATACTACATCTTTCCTTGCATGATGCTTTTTTTCCCTCCCCTCATTATTTAATTCATTGTTTTGCTCTATTTAAGTGTATGGATACTTTCTAAACCTTTTGTGCACCTCAGGTGTGCACAGATTTTCTTATTCGTCTTCTGCATTGTCCACATATTAGCTGTTCAGTGAAACAGCAACAGTTACAAAGCTTCTTTTCTCTTCTGTTTTGTCTTTGCTTATTCATGCCAAATGCTACAGTTTTGTTTTTGATCCTCTTGGAAAGTCTTAAATGAAAAATCTTGACATGTTTTCCTTTCAACTATTCACTGAAAGTTTGAACTTTCTTTCAAAAGTTATTTGTCTGCATTTCACATTTAATTTTGCTACTCTCTTCCTTTCTACATATTTCTGAAACCTTATAACATAATGTTATGTTTCTGACTAGTTTACACTCATTCTATTTTTTTTTTAACTTTTTATCCATTTTTATCTATTTTATCCATGGGCTTATTTGCTGGTATTTAAATCTCTCTTAATCCTCAAATTGCTACTTAATATTATTGGCTTCTTCTAATTCAGTACTACTATTAACCTATTTTAGTCATGATGGATTTATTTTCTCATGTAGTTCTTGGTTCTCAATTGAATGTCAATTTGTTGAAAAGTATTAATTTTTTAAAATATTTGCAGTTATTCATCTATTGTCATAGCTTTTAATTTCTCAATCTGCTTTAATCACCTCATTACTATTTTGTTTAAGTTCAGTACTCTGTTCTGGATTTAGATCTATCACACTCAACCTCAGTGAAATTCTATCGTACGATCACTTTTCCACAGAGGATCCTTACTATAACCTTGGCTCATCATACAAAGGAAGATCTAAAATAGCATCCTCCATGGCTGTTTCACAATGTCTTGTTCTAAGAAATTATCTTGAATTCATAAACTTGCCCTCCAAAATATTTTTACTGATTTGATTACTGCCAACAGAAAAGGTGGGAGGAATGAAACAAGTCAAGTCACTCTTCCAGACGGCCATCACAGGTATTGGGGGCCAAATTGACACCATCTGTGCTATCTCTCAAGTCTGCATGAAGCTTAGTCTCCCATGATTAACATATTGCTTTTTATACATCCTACTTTTTTTTCTTGATTAATACACTGTCCAACAGTATAACTACAATTGAACAATGTGGACAGCTATAAGCTACTTTCACCAGTGTTGCCTGTACCTTGTTATTTTGTATCTCCATCTACACTGATTACTTCAGTTCTTCCAAGCCAAGATTCTTCCTCGTTATATGCTCATCCTATCCTTTATTATCAGGACTATCCTGATTCCTTGTTTATTTGATTTGTCTTTCTGAAACATTGCATGCCCTTGGTGAATGTGGACTGCATATCTGTAATGACTATTAGGTCAAACCCATTTACTCATGTTTATACTGTTAATTCATCTATTTTATTAAGAATGCCTCATCGCCTTTCATTTTAACTATTTTATCAGTTTTCCTCAATTTAACTTTGTTCTATTACCATGATACATTTTGTCTCTTCCTATTGCACTCTGATGCAATTGCTACACTGCAGTTTTGGGGCCTAAACTTCTCTCTGATTTTTAAATTTCCCCTCTCTCAAACCTTCCTGGCATCAATTCTTCAAGTGAGAAATTCTAACAAACTTTTGGCCACCCCTCTGCAGTAACAATGTTATTGGATGACCCAATGATTGTGTTTAAATAAAGAATATTTTATCTTTTATAAAACCAGTGTGTTTTCCAGTGCATGTTCATGGGGAGAATAAAAGGTTTGCGTATCACACAAGTGTGAATTTTTATGGTATCATTGCACCATGTCTGTTTCAGTGTTGTTCGCAAGCAGAAAATGGAACTGTTTAAGTTACTAGTGTCACCCATTCTAGTAACAAGAAGTTTATACTTGAGAGAGAAATATTGCTATCATGTAAGATGCATTGTAATTGAAATTTGAATTCCAAGATGCACTTTTGAAGACTTCATTTTCCTTCCTACTGCTGTTTTCATTTTTTTTATTGACAGTGATTTCCTTTATTACCAGAAATATTCAAGTTGAGCATCATCTGTAAAAAGGGAAACAGTTATTTTTCAGCACTATGCTCTTTCGTCAGAGGCTCTGACAGATTACCAGGTTCTACAGTACTTAACTTTTGCTTCCATTATTGCATTGACTGGATACTTCATTGGCTGAACAATAATCAAGTACTTCTCAGCTTTAGCTTAAGAAAATACATTCAATGACACCATTTTTTTTAGGGATTACCAGCATCTTAATTTGTTGTTTTATTGTGCTTGAGGTTGCTTGGTCGGTGAAGGCTTGGGCCCTGAAAAACAGTAAGGCCTTTGGAAGCTATCGGTAAATTGGCAGGTAGTGTGGGAATGAGGATGGTAACAGTGACTCAGCTAGACGCCAAGGAAAGATGGCTGTTCACTCTGCTGATGAATAGCTGTGGGAACCAGAAGGATTTGGAGAGAAACAAAGACTTTCTTTGAACCATATTACAGTCAAAATATCACTACTGCAGTGTGTGCCGCGTAAAGCAACTGAATTGTTCATTCGTCCCTAGATTTTTAAAATAGTCTAAATTTGTTGTTGAGATATTTTGGGTGATCTGAAGATTTTAACATTTTAATCTGTTTTGAATGCTGCCTGCTACCTTCTGTACATTTGACAGCTATTGCAAAAACTGTTACTGTTCTGAAATATGAGGATAGAAGTCCATAAGTATGACAATAAAGAAGAGCTTGTACTGCTTTGCATTAATCACATCTGAAGTTTATATTAAAGATAGAATAACACTAATTTATCTCCTTGTTTTCCTTCTAGCCTCGTGAGAAGGGCCGCATGCGTTTCCACAGGTTACAGAATGTACAGATTGCACTTGACTACTTGAAACAACGACAGGTGTGTAAATTGGTACATGGTTACGAGGCAGCCTTGTGGTATGGGATTGAACTATAAACCCAGTCATTATACATTCCAAACTCCCCCTCATAATAAGCTGTGAGGTTGAACTTACAAATGTATCAGCTAAAATGTTTCCCTTCTCTGTAACCTCTATCACTGCATAGGATAGAAATGGCAATGTCTTGAATGGCATATGTCTCATTTCCCTCTATTGTGTAACATCTTGACTTAAAAACATCTTGCTGTGCTACTATTGTAGCTGGATCAATATCCTGCAATTCTTTATCCAGCAGCATCTGTCACTGCAAGAGCTCAAGGAGAAAGCTCTCTGCTGTCATCCCAGAATAGGCAATAAATGCAGCTTTGTTCACACCCAAAATCATAAAGAAATGAATGAACATAATTTATTGTATTACATATTACCTCCATCTTTTCAGTTTCTCTGTTGGATTTTAAAGTGGTTTAGATACAATTTGAACTTACAGGGTTGGGTCATGATGATAATTAGATTATTCCACGCAAGCTTCCCATGGGGTTTGATTGGTCATTGCCAACCTGTTTGGAACTAAAACATGCAAACTAAGAATGTGCTACAGTTAATTGTCAATCTAACCTCTGCTCATTTGCACCTGAGCTAAGGCAGTGGTTGACGCATTAGAATTGGTTTCAGCATCTATGGGTTAAGGAGAAAAAATATCAGTGAATGCTGCTGAAATACCTATACATTTGGTCTTGGGTGTGGTTTTTCCCAGGCTCAATAGTTCCCTGGCACACTCCAAGTTGCATTGTGTTGATGTATCATAGAATTGCAGCTCCTTGTGAAACTACACCAATAAAGAAGAGAAGCAAAAATTAGGCCTTCAAACTCAGATTAAAAAATATTTTAAAAAATTAAAATACAGAATATTTTGAACAGTTGCATATAAAAAGTATGTTAATCATTTTACTGTGGTAATCAGATGGGAAATGCCCTCTGTCCTTTTCAACTATATATAGGTGCACAGTATATATTTTCAGACTTTCAACTGAATTATCATGTTATTGCATTATGACTGCATGATGAGGAGTTAGGTTACATGAAAGTACAATATACACAATGATTTGAGTATTGCTGAAGAAAGATAATTCGTTGAAGCTTTTCATTTTGCACTCATCAGGACAATGACAAGTGTCAGGGGAAATAACAATTTTGAAGGTGCTTTTGATTGCCTTGGAGAATATGCCAGTTGATGATGATTGTTAACTACCAAGGATTGTTTCAAATCAAAACCAGGTAGCATGACTGTGATTAATCAAGGATTTCCCTATGGAATTAACCAGCAGATGATGATCACTTATTTTGTTTAGCTTGCATATTTTTGATATGTAAGTAAGTTGGCTATATTTAAATCCACAGCAGCAAGTATTAATTGCCTTGCATGTCCTAATGGCCTCTATTCTGTGCTTAAATTCAGTGGTTAGCACTGCTGCCTCACAGTGCCAGAGACCTGGGTTCAATTCCCAGTTTGGGTCAGTGTCTGTGTGGAGTTTTGTCCAGGTGCTCTGATTTTCTCCAACAGCCCAAAAGTGTGCAAGTTAGATGGATTGGCCATACTAAATTTACCCTAGCTAGTCAGGGGGACTAGCTAGGGTAAAAGCATGGGATTATGAAATTATGGGGATAGGGCCTGGGTAGGATTGTGGTCGGGCTGAATAGCCTCTTTCTGCACTGTAGGATTCTATGATTCTATGGTAGGTCATATCAAACAGCATATCCCCATCGTTGTTCACAATGGTGCCAGGTACAGACTATAGCCAAATAATCCGTGCTTGCTTAACTCAAAACATAATACCCGACATTAGATGTGATTGGACAATACTTGCTAAATAATTCTTTGTGTACTAAAAATTACACTGGCAACCAATTTAAATTTGTCAGTCGGGCTTGGTGCATGCCGAAAGCTGTATATATTAATACAGGGGCTCTTTGAAGATGAAATATGTACACATGTTAGGCGGGATTTACAGCCTCGCTTGCATGAGACTGGAAATTCCTGCCCGTGGTCAATGGAGATTTCTGTTATCAGATCCTCACCCGCTACGATTCAGTGGCTGGCGAGGTGATAAGAGTTCTGCATCTGTTTCAGCTGAACAAAATAAGTGATAACCATTTGCTGGTTCATTCCATGGGGTAATGTCTTTTCCAATCAGAGCCAAACTGCCTGATTTAATTTTAAAACAATGCTTGGCAATTAATTGTCAGTCACCATCAGTGGTGCATTTTTCATGGCATCACCTCTACCAATCAGCGTCCACTTGCCAACCGATCCGCATTCTCTTCTCTTATGCAGTATAATGTTATTGTTTTTCCTAACATTGATATTCTTGCAAACGGCCTGATGAGTGCAGGATGGAACGTTCTGACGAAATGTTGTTTTCAGCAATATTCAAATTCTGTACTACTGAACAACTAATCATTTAGTTGACGAACAACTTTGATTATTTTAGCTCAATGAAAATTCAACCATAATGTCACACAAGTATGTCTATTGTGATTTAAGTTGAACTGTCATTATTGCATAGTCATAATTCAAATTCACATAACTGGAAGAATCAGTGATGAAATTTGTTGATCTTAGTTTTTTTTCCATTCCCAAACCAAATAAATGATAAAATTCTAGCACTGGGAATAGTGGTATCTGCATTTTTTTTAATATCAGACAGGTAATTTATCTCAAGTATTTCTAATGTTCCAATTACAAGAGTATGTGACTATTCAGCTGATTGAACAAAGTTTTCAATTTTAAATATTTGGTAATAACTTCTTTTCCCAAAATATTTCAATCTGTGGGATTCATTATGTTACATTGAGTAGAAAGTGTGCTGTTATTATTTCTCAAATATTCAATAAAGAACTAGTGTGATGCACTGAACTATCAAATACATTTTATTCTTTCAGGTGAAATTAGTAAATATTAGAAATGATGACATCACTGATGGAAATCCTAAACTAACACTTGGTTTAATTTGGACCATAATTCTACATTTTCAGGTAAGGGATTTCTGTGGATTGATTTGCTTGAGAATTATTTTACTTCGGAACTCGTGAACGCCAAATGAAATAAAAAAGTAACTATGAAAGTATTAAATTTATTGAAACTAAAATTCAGTCATTTGTTGACTCAAAAATTTAGACATATTTTATCAAAATGCATTTTCATTACTTGCTATATTTTGCCAAAACAAATTACTGAAAATGCTGACTAACAGATAGATGCATGTATTCACCCAACTGTGATAACAGACAATTTTGAACTCTGCCATTTGTTATATTAAATATTATGTGCAAATATGTTCTAAGATGCTGCTTGGAGATATAAGAAGAAGAAATGCTTTGCCAAGAAATATGGGTTAGCAGAAGTGCCTAAGCATATGGTTAAAGAGCTGAACGTTGAGAGGGGAAGAATGTTGAGAGGGAATTCGAAGATATGCTTTTTAGAACAATTGGAAGTCCAATTTGTTTTTTTAGAACAACTGGTAGTCCAATGTGCTGTAGATAAAGGTGAAGTTGTAACCGTACTGTACTTGGATTTCCAGAAGGCATTTGATAAAGTCCTCCTCAAAGGTTAATATGGAAAATAAAAGCTCATGGTGTAGATAACACATTAGCAAAGATAGAAGATGGTTGGCTGATAGAAAATAGGGAATATGTATAAATGAGCCTATTCCTGATTGGCAGAATCTGACAAGCAGAATCACAAGGATGTATGATAAAGCTTTAATTCTTTTCAATTTGATGTGACTTGGATGAAAGGGCTAAAGTACCTGAATTTGCAGATGACACAGATGGTGGGAAAGTATGTTGTGAAAATGACATAAGGAAGTTGCAGATAGGTATAGTTAAATCAAATGAGTGGGCAAAAATGTGGTAGAGTATAACAAAGAAAATTGTGAAATTGTTCACTTTGACAGAATCAAAAAGTAAAATATTACATAAATGGGGAACAGCTGCAGAATTCTGAGGTGCAGAGGGATTCATTCCAGAGGATATTCTAGTTCGTGACTTACATAAACTTAGTATGCAGGAACAGCAAATAGTTAATGTCAATGGAATGCTGCTCTTTATTATGAAAGAATGCTATGCTGGATTTTGGAGGAAAATGGAGCAATCTAATGTTTTAAAGATTACAGTGTATTCGGAAAGATAATGCATCATTTATGTAGGATAATTCATAATTTTGCTTCATTTAGTTGCAGTGCTGTAGGGGTCAGGGACCTGTCTGGAGGGAGTTGCAGGAGAAATGGGAATGGATTAAATGTCATTGCAGCAATGAATTATATATCCCAATTAAATGGAGATTAATTTTTAAATAGGCAATGTTTTTTTTAAAAACAAAAATGTCATCAGTGTTCTTCAGATGAAATACTTTTTAACTATGGGGTCTGTAATCCAAGGATTTTGCATAAGATGAAAATATATTTGTGCCCCTTGTGGCATTTTTGTCAAAGTTGCTCTTGTTTTCTCTGTATATTGTTTTCCAAATTGTTGGAATGTTCAGTATTTTTATGATAAATCCTTTTTAGATATAATTTTATTTAGGGTTTAAGGAATTTTTTGCACCAGAATGTTGGTATCTATTTTGGGATAAATCTTTCACTGAAAATGCTTCAGGTCATTGAGTGCAGAATAAAATCATATCCAAAAATGGCATTCATAAATTTTAAAAAAATTAAATTTGAATTAAAGATATTATTCAAATTTGTGATGTTTGGATCTAAAATATAATTTAACTACAGTTGTAGTATCTGGGAAATGTACGGGTGTAATTTACTTCACTGCCTTAGTTTTCTTGGACTGCAGTAGGAGGATATCATAGTTTGCACAGCATTCAAGTGTTGTTGAATTGTATTTTGCTCTGAAATGAATGCCAGTTTTATTGTACAGGCTTGTGTGTGTGTTCTGATAGCACAGTCAATCTGACGGATGTATTTCAGCTCCCGAGTTGCATTCTTCAGGGCTGAAACCTTCATGCTATTGGTGACCATTGTGTGTGTTGGTGCCTTGCTGGAAATGTACAATGCAGCAGCTTATCTGCCTCCATGGTTGAAAACTTTTCAACTTGAATGGGGGAGGGGAACTGGTTAAACTTTTACCAAGACACACGTTTCAGTGTTTTCCATTCAAGCAAGTGTATAAATAATAATTAGTGTTTATAATCTTTACTCTAAGATAAATTGAAGATATAATTTTCTTTGTATTTCACTTGTTGTATAAACTTGTAACTAATAAAATCAGGTTCGTCACTTAGAATAGATGGCATGGAAAGACTCCTTTCAAAAAGTGAAACTATGGAGAAAATTTGGATCAATATATCCTCTAATAAATTAAAATGATTTGTTTACTGTTGAAATAAAATAAGGAATGATATTTTAATTACAGTGAAACGTAACATTCTTTGCGCAGTGATATTTCCATATCAAATAATTACATATCAGCCATAATTTGCAGTCTCTCTTATCATGGTTTCTTGAATGGCGTGTGAAGTTGTGTTTAGCAAAGGTGTTAGACTTGTTTGCTTTTTATATTAAAGATAGAAATTAGAAGTGTTTTCTCTTCAAAAGTCAATGCTGTTTGCTATTTAATGTGTGTGCAATAAGCTGAATTGGTCAATGATTTTAAAAAGTTCTGTGGATATACTTATTTGTGAACATACCAGTTTTTATTTTGCAAGTGCCATCCTGGTATTAACACACTTTTGTATTTTGATATGCTGTATGATGTAACTCAGTGATTAGGTAAAGCATGAAAGTGCTACATGTCACAAAGCATCCATTATGAAACCTAATTTTGCTATGTTGGTGCAATGCTGAAACTGATTCCAATATGGGAATTGAATATTGGAAGAATATTTTGCTATTAAATATTGACAGTTCCATCACGGAGACAGCAATGTGAAAAGATGCATCAGCATTATTGAAGGAACTATGGAGTGAAGAAACCTTTGAAAGCAACATGTAAAAAAAAATCAGCAGACAAAGCAGGCACACGGGAGAGAGGCAGAGATGATTGTACCAAGTGAACTGTCTCTGCCTGCCTGAAAGCCTCAAGGGTCCGTCAAAAGACTAGTAGTGGGAGTTGGAGAAATACTATTTTCTCCATTATTAAGCAGTATCAGATCTTTATGAAAAAGAGCAAAGTTAGCTGTTTAGTAGACCCAATAGCAGACGACATTCTCCCATTCTAAGGCAGGCCGTGTGAAAGTCTGTCATGGACCTTGAGTCAATTCTGCAAGTCTTTGATACCTTTTTAATCTGCCATGGAACTCCAAGCAGACAATTCATTGTGCGATATGACTTCAACTCCGAGCGCAGAATTGGTCTAGAGTCTAACATAACTCCGAGGCTTCATGCAACTCTAAATTGAGTAGATCCATAAGTGGCAGTATTACCCATCGGCCCACCGAACCAAATGAAAAGGCGGGATACTCCATGCAGATAATCATTTTGAGATGCTTATATTATGGCATAAAAACCAGCATAGATGCGAAGAATGCCCGAAAGACATTGGGCAATGCATCTAGTGTGGCACAACTGGTCATTTCAAACATCTCTACAAATCCAGGTCAGAGACCTGAAAGCCATTTCTTCCCAGAAATGGAAAGTAAGAAAACTATGAAGTACAAGTTTCTCGGGGAAGTAATCCAGAGTACTGGTCAGTTACAATCCAAGTTCAAGGCTTTGATACTAATTTTGAAACTGGAGGTGCTATTAACATATTAGCAAATCACCTTGACTGGTACCAGCTGATGACCTTTCATCTATCAGTCATCAAGTTACATGATCCAGGCAATATTGACATTCCAATCAAAGGCAGGATGTTGCTCGTCCTGGCTATAAAGGGCAGAAGATCATTAACTCTCTCGATCTTCTTCACAATTTAATGAACATTCTTAGTGAGTGGTGATGTTGGGCATCCTTTTAGGAATCGTAGAAAAACCAGTTAAATGCTCATCATTTGAACTGTTTGCTGCCTTTCTCTCGCTGCTGCGGAATCTTCAGCACTTCTGAAACTGCAAAATCCTGTACAGCAATCTTGCCATACTGAATTGTTAATATTACTTGCAAATTAAATGAAAGAGACAGCCTTTGTGCATAAGTATTTTCAAGCTTTCCCTTTGCTAAACTTGCATCCATTGCAAAGGAAAAGAGTGATATTGCAGCCTAGTAGGTGAGATGAGTGGCCTTAAAATCAAGCCTGCATTTAACCAAGTGTAGCATCAAGAAGCCCTGGCAAAATTGACTTCAAATGAGAAAACGCTCTGCTGACTGAGTCACACTGTGCGTAAGGAAGATGGTTGTGGGTTGCCAGAGACCAATCATCTCAATCTTGATTGAAACTTCTCAAATCCTCAGAGTTATTGACAGGATGGATGTGAAGAAGATGTTTCCTCCTGTCAGAGTATTTAGAATTGGTGTTCACTGTTTAAAAATAAGTTGCTCCTTTAAAACCAAAATGAAATTTTTTTTCTCAAAGTCATGAGTCGTAGTAGGCGAAGGGTGGAACATAAGAAGGTCCATTACCTTGGGTGGGATTTTACAGTTTCAAGGATGAAAAATCCTGCCCTGTGAATATTTTAAGATAGTGCTTGATAGATTCTTGATCAATAAGCAGGTGAGGGGTTATCAGAGGTAGATAGGAAGGTGGGGTTGAAGTTATAAGCTGATCAGCCATGATCTTATCGAATGATGGAGCAAGCTCAAGGTGCCAAGTGACTGACTTTAATCCTAATTATATGTTCACATCTTAATCTCAGGACATTGCTACAGCAGATCCTCAGGATAGTATTCTACTTTTAACTATCCTTGGCTACTTCATCAATAAACTTTTCCTCCATAAAGTTAGAAGAGAGGATGTTCACTGATTGCACAATGTTCATTCAGTACATTCACAACCCTTCAGACACTGAACAGATTGTATCCATATACAATAAGACCTGGAAAACATTTAAGGCTTGGACTGATAAAGGTAGCAAATAACATTCGTATTAGGCAATGACCATCTTCAACGAGAGAGAATCTAGCAATCTCCACTCAACATTCAATTACATTAACCTTGCGGACTTCCCACTATCAACATCTTAAGGGTTATTATTCACCAAAAACTGAACTGGACCAGTTATGTGAATACTGTGGCTACAAGAACAGGCCAGAGACTGGGAATACTTCAGTGGAAACTTGCTCCCTGATTCCCCTAGTCCTGTCTAGCATCTATGAGGCTCAAGTTAGACATGTGAATGAACAGTTATAGAGCCATAGAGCAATGCAGCATGGAAGCAGGCTCTTTACCCCAGTAGGCCCATGCCAACCATGTTGCCCTTCCAGCTAGTCCCAATTGCTTGTGTTTGGCCCATATCCCTCTAATCTTTTCTCATTCATGTACTTACCTAAATGTTTTTTAGATGGTGCTATTGAACCTGCCTCAGTCACTTTCTCTGACAGCTCATTTCGTATATGCACCACTCTGCATGAAAAGCCCCTTTTTAAATCTTCCCCTCTCACCTTAAACCTATGCCTTCTAGTTTTCAATTCCTTTACTCTGGAAAAAAGACTGTGTGTGAGACTCTTGACATGTTGAGGTCACCCTTAGGTCTCCTATTTTGCCTGGATTCACTTGAGAATATGAATAAGGCTCCAACAGCCTTGAACTCAACACCATCCACAACAAAGTAGTGCATTTGGCACCACTTCCACTAACTTTTACTCCCTCCATCATCGATGCACGATAGTGCAGTGTGCACAAATGCCCTTTTAGGGAGCCAACCTTAACTGGCCTGATTTATAGGTAATAACACACACAGCAATATGGTTGACTCTGAAATTCCCTATAAAACGGCCAAGCAAGCCATTGTTTTTTCAAACCACTAAAATGTCCAAAATGAGGGGAACCAGGTGGAGGATGTGGCATCAATCTGAGTCCTGGAAACAACAGTGGGGAACCCAGTCCTGTAAATCTTAAAGTACTCACTAACATCTGGGTTAGTGCCAAAACTGGGGGTGCTATCTCTCAGACTAGTCCAGGAACAGCCTAATACATTCATACTCACTGAATCATACCTACAGACAATACCATAGACCACTATTACCATCCCTAGGAATGTCCGGTCTCCAGTGGCAGGACACATCCAGCAGAAGCAGTTGCTAAACAGTATACATCCAGAAGGGAGTTGCTGTAGGAATTGTCATTGTGATTCTGGCCACCATGAAGTCTCATGGCATCAATTCAGACATGGACAAGGATACCTCCCCGCTGATTGCCACTTACTGCCCACTCTTCATCTCATGATTCAATACTTGTCCATGTTGAACACCATTTAAAAGTGGTAAGGGTGTACAATGTACTCTGGGTGGGGACTTCTTTGTCCCATCACCAAGAGTGGCTCAGCAGCACCATTCTTGACCATGTTGGTTGAGCCTTAAAGGATATAGTTGTTGACTGGGTTTGAGGGAACCTACAAAGGGAAAAACATACAATGTATTATCCTCATCTCTCCACCTGCTGCACATGCATGTGTCCATATCATGGGTAGGTGTATCAGTAGGACTGACCATGAGTCCTATCTTCACATTGAGGAAATCTTCTATCATGTTGTGTGACATTGCCACAGTGCTAAATGGGAGAGGTTTCGAATAGATCTTACAACTCAAGACAGAGCAATCATGATGTGCTATCTGTAGCACAATTGTACTTGACCACAATCTGTAACCTTGTAGCCTGGCATATCCCCCATTTTAACATTACCGCCAACCTTGGAGATCAGCCCTGGTTCAATGAAGAGTGTCAGAGAGCATGCCGAGAGCTGTGCCAAGCGTATGTGAACATGGAGTGTCAACCTAGTGATGCTACAATACAGAGCTACCAGCAGCAAGTGGTGGACAGAACTAAGCTATTCTGAACCAATGGATCAAATCTAGGTTCTACAGCCCTGTCGCATCAGTTGTAAATGGTGGTGGCCAATTAACATTTCTTGGAGATGAAGACGCCACGAATATCCCATCCTCAACGATAGGCATTCCAGCACAACAGTGTGAAAGAACAGACTGAAGTATCTGTAACAATTTTCCATGAGACGTGCTGAGTGGATGATCCATCACAGACTCCCCCAGAGTTCCTGAACTTCATTGAGGAGCTATTCAATTCACTCAAATCAAGATATCAAGAAACAGTTGAAGATGCTGCGTGCTGCAAATGCTATGGGTCCTGACAGTATTCCAACAATAATTTTGAAGATTTTGCTTGGGAATTTGCTGCACCCCTCACCAAGCTGTTCAAGAACAGTGGCAACATTTGGCATCTTCCTGGCATTGTGGAAAATTGCCTAGGCATGCCCTATGACAGTACATATCTAAGTAAAGTCTGGCAACACCAATTTTAAATCCAACCGATTTATTTGATAGTAAATCTGCGAGCTTATCAAATAAATCGGTTGGATTTAAAATTGGTGTTGCCAGACTTTACTGAGTTTAGCCCAGTCCAACACCGGCATCTCTACATCATGAGTACATATCTAAGCCAGCCAATTACAACTCCACCAGTCATATCAAGGAGAGCTGCAAATCTGGAATCAGAGAATTGGGAAAACTCTCAACTGGTTGAAGTTGTACCTAACACGAAAAGATGGTTGTGATTGTTAGAAGTCAATAGACATCAATACAGGTGTTCTCAAGCTAGTATCCTGGACCCAACCGTCTTTAGTAGCTTCATCAATGATCTTTCTTCCATCGAAAGGTCAGAAGTCGGAATGTTCACTGATGATTGCACAAATGTTCATCATCCTTTGCTGCAACCCTGATACTGAAGCAGCCTATGTCCAAATGGAGCAAGACTGACAAGTAACATTCATACTACACAAGTGCCAGGCAATAACTATTTCCAACAAGAATCTTACCCTCTCCCATTGACTATCAGTGGCATTAGCATTTTTGAAACCTCCACTATCAAAATCCAAGCGGTTATCATTGACCAAAAACTGAACTAGACTAGCCGAATGAATACTGTGGCTGTAAAAGCATACATAGACACAGGCTCGATTTACAAGATAATGGCTGGAATGCAAGTCTTTACAGGTAATCAAATCTTTACAGATACAGACAATGTGAGTGGAGGGAGCGATAAGCACAAGTTAAAGAGTGTTTTGTCTTCAGTCAGGACAGTTAGTGAGATTTTGCAAACTCAGGTAAGTCATGGGGGTTACAGATAGTGACATGAATCCAAGATCTCGGTTGAGACCATCCTTCTGTGTGGAAATTAGCTATCAATTTTTACTCAGTGATTCTGCATTGTCGTATTTCGTGGAGGCTGCCTTGGAGAATGCTTAGCTGAAGATCAGAGGCTGAATGCCTGTCACTGCTGAAGTGTTCCCAACAAGAAGAGAACATTCCTGTTTGATTGTTGAGCAGTGTTCATTCATCTTTTGTAACATCTGCATGGACTTGCCAATGTACCATGCCTTGGGACATTCTTTTCTGCAGCATATCAGGTAGACAATGCTGGCTGAGTCGCAAGAGTATATCTGGTGTACATGATGGATGGTGTTCTCATTAGATGATAGCATCCGTGTCTTCCTCTCTGGAGCCTTCACCATGTCATTGATGAAGATGAGTATCTTGCCAAGGCTATTCCAATGCTCCCACTTCTTGCCTTCAAACAACTGCACAATCTCAAACAGTCCATTATCCACAGCAAACTGCGCAGTCTTCAGAAGAATAGTGACCACGACACTACACAACTCTACCAAAGCAACATCTGCGAGATCATTGACACGGATGTCATTATCTCATGTGAGAACACCATCCACTAAGTGCACAGGGCATACTCTTGCGACTCGGCCAATGTCGTCTACCTGAAATGCTGCAGGAAAGAATGTCCCAAGGCATGGTACATTGGCGAGACCATGCAGATGTTACGACAATGGATGAATGACCAACATTCAACAATCACCAGGCAGGAGTGTTCTCTTCCTGTCGGGGAACACTTCAGCAGTCACGGGCATTCTGCCTCTAATCTTCACTTAAGCATTCTCCAAGGTGACCTTCATGACGCATGACAATGTAGAATCGCCATGCAGAAACTGATAGTCAAGTTCTACAAACGAGGATAGCCTCAACTGGAATCTTGTGTTCATGTCACACTATTATAACCTCCATAATAACTTGCCTGGGCTTGCAAAATCTCAGTAACTGTCCTGGCTGGAGACAATTCACATCTCTTTTAACCTGTGCCTAACCCTCTCTCCATTCAGATTGTCAATATCTGTAAAGACTTGGTGATCTGTTAAGACTTGCATTCCAACCATTATCTTGTAACTTGAGTCTGTGTCTACGTATGTCCTGTTTGTGAACACACTCTTCACTCACCTGAGAAAGGAGCAACACTCTGAAAGTTTGTGCTATCAAAGAAACGTGTTGGATTTAACCTGGTATTGTAAGAGCAGGTCACAAGCTAGGAATCCTGCGGTGAGTAACTTGCCCCTGAATCTTCAAAGCTTGCCCAACATCCACAAAGCGCAAGTCAGGGATGCGATGGAATACACCCCCCTTTCCTGGATGAGTGTGACGCCAACGTCAGTGTTTATGTTCTGTATGACTTGTCTTTAGAGCTGAGCTGACCCTGTTTCTATCTCCTCGGATCCTGCCAGACGTGCTGAATTTTTGCAGTATTTCCTGTTTTTATTTCACATTGCCATCATTCTAACTGCAGTTTCCTGGTTTAAACACTGTTTTCAACCTGGATAAAGAGATATAGGATTGCATTCAGCATGGTTTCGTGAAGGGTAGGTCATGCCTTACTAACCTCATTGAGTTTTTTGAGAAAGTGACCAGAGAGGTGGATGGGGGTAAGGCGGTTGATGTAGTATATATGGACTTTAGTAAGGCTTTTGATAAGGTGGCCCATGGAAGACTTCTACAGAAAATGCAGATGTGTGGAATAGAGGGTGATTTAGCTAATTGGATTAGGAATTGGCTGGCAGATAGAAGACAGAGGGTGGTGGTTGATGGGAGATATTCATCGTGGAGTTCGGTGACGAGTGGTGTGCCTCAGGGGTCTGTTTTGGGGCCCCTGCTGTTTGTAATTTTTATAAATGATCTGGATGAGGGTATTGAGGGATGGATCAGTAAATTTGCAGATGATACTAAAGTTGGTGGAGTGGTAGATAGTGAAGAGGGGTGTTTTAGTTTACAGAGTGACTTGGACAAGTTGCAGAGCTGGGCCGAGAGGTGGCAAATGGAGTTTAATGTGGAAAAGTGTGAGGTAATGCACTTTGGCAGGAACAATAAATGTGTAGAGTATAGGGCTAATGGTAGGGCTCTTAATAGTGTTGAGGAACAGAAGGATCTTGGTGTATGTGTCAATAGATCCCTGAAAGTAGGCAGTCAAGTGGATAAAGTTGTTAAGAAGGCATATGGAGTCTTAGCTTTTATTGGTAGGGGGATTGAATTTAGGAGCCGCAGCATCATGTTGCAACTGTACAAAACTCTAGTGCGGCCGCACTTGGAGTATTGTGTGCAGTTCTGGTCGCCACATTATAAGAAAGATGTGGAGGCATTGGAGAGGGTACAGAGGAGGTTTACCAGGATGTTGCCTGGTATGGAGGGCAGGTCCTATGAAGAGAGGTTGAAGGATTTGAGGTTGTTTTCGTTAGAAAGGAGGCGGCTAAGAGGGGATCTTATTGAAGCATATAAGATGATTAGAGGTTTAGATAGGGTGGACAGTGATAGCCTTTTTCCTAGGATGGAGAAAGCTAGCACGAGGGGACACAGCTTTAAATTAAGGGGTATGAGTTATAGGACGGATATCAGAGGTAGGTTCTTTACTCAAAGAGTGATTAGGGAGTGGAATGCCCTGCCTGCAGCTGTTGTAGATGCGCCAAGTTTGGTGGCGTTTAAGAGGTTAGTTGATAAGTATATGGATGAGAAGGGAATGGTTTAGTTAGGAGGGGCATTGCTTTTTATTTTGGTCGGCACAACATCGAAGGCCGAAACATCGAAGATGGTTTAGTTAGGAGGGGCATTGCTTTTTATTTTGGTCGGCACAACATCGAAGGCCGAAGGGCCTGTTCTGTGCTGTATTGTTCTATGTTCTATGTTCTATTCCCTGTTCTCACAGGTCTGCAATGCCCTTCAGAGGGAATCTGTTTTTTGGATAGCTAGCTAACAGGAACTCATTTCAAAGTGTAAGCATACTGAATGGTTGATTTTCTTGAGCTGGGTTATAGAAAGATATAGATGAAATGGGCGGTAAGTGGCAGAAGGAATTTAACCCTGAAAAGTGTGAGGTGATGCACTTTTGAAGGAGTAATTTGACAAAGTATATTATGAAAGATCTGACACTTGGAAGTTCCGAAGAACAAAAGGACCTTGACGTGTTTGTCCATAGATCTCTGAAGGCAGAAAGGCAGATAGAGTGGTGAAAAAGCATATGGCACACTTGCCTTTCTCAATTGGCAAATGCAGAGATGTCATGATGGACTGGTATCGAACTTTGGTGAGGCCACAGCTGAAGAACTGTATGCAGTTTTGGTTGTCACGTTATCGGAAGGATGTGAACGCATTGGAAGGGTGCCGAGGATATTACCCAGGATACTGCCAATGCTTTTGGAACATTCAAGTTATGAAGAGATTGGATAGGCTTGGATTATTTTCATTGGAGCAGAGAAACTGAGGGGCGACCTGATTATGTTATGAGGGGCATGGACAGCGTGGATAGAGAGCAGTTGTTCCCCTTAGTTGAAGAGTCAGTTACAAGGGGGCACAAGTCAAAAGTGAGGAGTAGGAGATTTAGAGGGGATTTGAGGAAAAACTTCTTTACTCAAAGGGTGGTGACAGTCTGGAATGTGTTGCCTGGGAGGGTGGTAGAAGTGGGATGCCTCACATCCTTTCAAAAGAGTTTGGATGCCATAACATTCAAGACTATGGGGCAAGTGCTGGCCAAATGGGATTAGGTGGCCAGATCAGGGCATTTCATATGTCAGTGCAGACTCGATTGTCTAAGGGCTTCTTCTGCGCTGTAGTATTCTGTGATTCTTTGTCCACATATGATCAAAATCTGGTCTAATATTCTTTATAACATCTATCTTAATCTGTGCCATATATTATCAATATGCTTAAGAGTGTATCCAAAGATCTATTTGTTCAAGAGATATTTTTAGTATTTATTAGTTGTAGAATTTCTGTGGCAATATTCATTGTGATAAAAAGAAATTCAGTAGTGGAGGGCAGAAGATTAGAGTTTGTAGCTTCTCCAGGGCAATTATTTTCAATGTGTAGTAACTTGACAGAATTTGTGTATTCCCACTTTGTGTAGCCTGACCCAGTTTCCTTTGGAGAATGTGGCATGAGGACAGACAAAATGGGCCTTTAATTGCATTTCCTTTATGACTGTGGAAACTAATGAATCAACTAAATCTGAAATCCACCATTATGCTATGCCAGAGATTAACATATTCCATAGAGAGTTTAGACTATGTACTTAAATTATGTGTATGTATGAATAAGCTGTCTTCAAATATCGGTGCAGTTCCAATCCTTACTGTGTGTGTTGTATTAGAATTTACAGTACCCTACTGAAGCTGAACATTTTTCACTGGCTCGTTTACCCACTTCTCAGAATTTGGTAGTGCTGAAGCCATTTTCTGCAATTGTTTAATAGCTCGGTCAGGGACTGTCAAAACTTACCAGTGCATTTCTCAGACCTCATACAATATTAAACAGATTTTTCTCTCATGATCAAGGTGGAACACACTTATTTAATATTCACCGCAGTTTATTTTAAGCAGTTAACATATACTGTGCACTGATACATTGTTTCAATTTCTTCTTTTAAATTTAACCATAAAGTTTATTGTGTAAGAGTATGAGTGTTTTTCAGTATGTAGCATTGAAAATCTGTATAAAATTACAGAAAATATGCAAAGGCATGTATTCTGTTTTAGAAGCTATGTAGAAAAATCAATGTGTAAGCAATCAATACAGTGCAACTTTCATCTATTGTTTGTACTAAATTACAAAAAAACTACTTATGTGGGCAAGTAATTGAAGTGAAATAATTTTGTTTGTAATTTTCTGTTTGTTATTAGTATAGATAAAACTATAATTGTTAGCTTGAATATTATAATTTTTAATTATATTTATAACCGTCTCCAAATGAACACCACAGTCATGTCTGCCACTTTATACGTTTTTAAAAATCATAATCTGCATTTAATGAATTGGAGTCAAAAAAAGCTGCTACACAAGCATTTGAATCCATCTTATATTGAATATTAATGGTGGCAATGTACGTCTAGTAATGAAGTGATTGTTGACTTTGTAATTTTTCTATTCACGGTAATGGAGTTGAGTATATATGTCGCTTGACAGCCTTGAGGCTGGTGTAGTTTAATTTATTCTGCAGCATGCCAATGACTTTTTTGTCATGACGCAGCTGTCTGCTCTTGCCGCTGAGACTGCGGTATCATTTGAGTTAGAATATGAATACGGCAAAATGCAGTACAAATTAGCCGATTGCCTAGGAGTGGTTTGTGATAGCTTTATAGATTTTTATTTATAGATATTAGAGTAATTCTTTGAACTTGGCTTTAAAGCCTGAGTGCAAATCTTAGTGGAAATTTGACAGCATATATGATTAATAGTTAATGTCGTTAAAACATTTTTGCACTTAAAATATGTCAATGTCATTCCATGTCACTTTCTGGAGATTTTTGAATTGTGGGATAGTAAGAAAGTGGTCATTATGACCTGGCAACTAGAGAAAATATCAGCCAATCAAAAATCAGTTTGTTTTAGGTCAAGTGGTTTGAACTGCTATGATATGCATTGGATTACTGTATGTTACTGAGACAGTACTTTAAGATGGCTGGCCGTGCAATATGCTGTGAGTTTGAATTTTAAATTGTTATTTGGATTCTCCTGGGAAGCAGTAGAACTTTCCTGATCAGTTCAGCTCAGATGCGGCTGTGAGAGGAATGATGCCAGTGCAATAGACACTGCCTGTATTTTAATGCTGACGCAATGGGAAACTCTTTTGGATGTGTTCGAGAGCAACAAGAGACTGCAGAAGCTGATCAGAAAAAATCACCCCTCACGCCACAGAAAAAAAACAGATTTAAACGAATAAGAAAAAACAAGAAAACTGCTTCACGTCCTGGAGCTGCTGCACAAAGAGATGAGAAAAACCTGACAGAAAAATCATTTCAGTTGCTGCAGAAAAATAGTGAGGCAGGTTTGAATGAGCCTCATTTCCCTTTGGAAATTACAGTGGGAAAATTGTCAACGAAGACAGACAACAATCCCAAAATCCGGAACAAAGGACAAGATTTTTCAGATGCGCTACAAGCGCCGGTATATCCTAGTGATTTATCAAATTTCGTTACGAAGACTGTAATTGTCCCAGAGAAATCAATAGATGTAAATGTTGAAGATAGTGAAGACCGTGCCCAGCAGGTTCTTTCAGTCAAAACCGAAATCAAATCAATCGATGAACATGTGGAGAAATTTGCAAAAGAAACACCTTTACCTGATCAAATTTCATCGAGGAAGGAGCTTAGTGACCTAGATGTAAAGCCAGCAGAAGTTGAAGTGAAGGGACATTTGAAACCCCTCTCCATCCCTATATCTGGAGAGGACAGCCAAAGTCAATATGTAAAAGGAAATGCAGCAGTATACAGTGGAAGATTTGAGAATATTACTGATGCTGCTGTCTCCGACTGCATTAAAATAAAAGGTGTTGAAATTCCTACATCATCCAGAATGGCAGCAGAGAAGAGACTGCAGCTTGAGTGGGAGGGGAAAAGCTCAGAGCAGTTCAATGCAATTGATAAGCTATTCAGATCCTTACAGTCAGAACATGCTTGTGGGGTGAATAGTCAGTCATCACTGCAAAGGGAAACTGAAGCTTTTGAAGTGGAGATGAAGTTGAGAACAGAAACTGATTTGTCACCTTTGAAGAGTGACTTCACCATAAATACAGAGCTTCAGCCGAATAGTGCCTTGCACTCCTCTGGTTACTGTAGCAATTTGCTGTCTGCAGATATGAATGATAGCGAATCTGAGAGAACAACAAGCAGAGATTTTGATCTGCTCTGCTATATGCCTGATATAAGCAACTTGTCTATTTCGGACAATGAATTTGGATTATCAATGGATTGTGAAGATGAAGATAATTTAAAGACAATCTCAATTCTGGATCAGGAAATGGTAAGGTTAACTGTACTTTCAAATTAAGTTACTTTGAAAGATCACAAATCACTCATTACACTTTCTATTGTGAATGCTGGGTTCATGAAGAAAATTGAAATGTCAGTATTTTAAAATGTTCAACAGTTTTTACATGCTTTCCTGCAAGTGGCTTGTGAAGATCATCTTCACATTTCAAGTAGGTAACTATTTCCTGAAAGCAGCAAACAATATTATATGCATTTGTTTACTTGAAATGTGAACTGTCTAATTAGTACCATCTAAAGATAAACTCCATGCTGTTTTGAAAATTAACTTGTTTTCAACATTTCTACTATAGGTCTGCTCTGTGAGGCCTTGAATCTAGTAAGTTGCTGATGCACTGAACTGGCAGGGCAACTAACTACTTCATTGTAATAGACCCAGAAGAATTCATTGTGACTAGTGGGCCCCAAAACCTATGTCAAAGAAGATGCTGTGATTTTGACATTCTGGCTTTCTCTACATATGAACTGTAGTGTACAAACAACTTGCTCCTGCAGCTCATCACATCATGGATGATGAAAATTGCACTTCCCCCAACTGAAAACTAATTGAGGGAGGGTTGCAATTTCAGATGTCAAAGGGACTAAAGAGCTTGCTGTTCTTCTAGGCCCCAACAATATAATTCATAAGCTACTTTTGGTCATCTTTAGTCGTATCTTGTGTGAAATTAGTCAGATCCTGCACAAAGCATAGTTTGATAAGTCCAGTTTTAAAATTGTGCTCAAGATCCTAAGTCCGTAGTTTGCTTATTGAATGAATTTTTTCCAAAGATAGGTGCTTTAGGCACTATTAGGCTGTTTTCAAAATGGCACTGGAATTGGATTAATTGCGCTGTAGAGACAGTATAGTTCCCATTTTGAATTGGTTACTACTCAGTTAACCCAGGCACAACATAAGGCAGTCGATTCCTGTGTTAATTACTTCCTTGCCAACCGCCCCCAAAAATGGCATGAGGTTGAATATTAGCCATGATCTGGCTAAATGATGGAGCAGGCTCAAGGGATAGAATGGATTACTCCTGCTTTTATGTTTTGAAACTATACCAATAACTTAAATTGCAAGGATTTGGAAGTAATGTTTGGGCTGATATAGTTAAAAGTTATGGTCATGAAATACCAGATTGTAATCTGACATTATGAAGAATCAGTTGGATATTAGCGGAACTTCTAAAAATCTGGAACTTTTTAAGAATATTTCAGAAAAAAAACCTATTTAACATTTTAGGTTTCAGAAAACAATGAAAACAAAACTGACAATGTTTTCATGTAATTCAACGTGAAATACCAAAGTAACAAATTCAATGTAAATAATTTTGCAGAGTATGGCATGTAACTGCAAGGCTGACAAAATAATTTAGTTGCCCCCTATACAAAATATAAACTTTAACTCCAATAATGGAAATGGAGGACCCTTTGTTCTCAAATAGATGCACCTTAATGATTTTGATGCATTTTTTGCATTTGCTTGTATCTGATCTTTTTTAAATCCAATCTTTTTTAAATCCAATCTTTTTTAAATCCAATCTTTTAGGAAGGTCAGGACTACTGAGCACCAACTTGAGAATGAATTTACTGTTGCAGTGATTGCTAAATCATTATTTAATTGCCATGCATAGATTTTTGTTTTTATTGTTGTCCATGATCTAGATTTTTAAAGTCTGAGGCTAGCATGTTTCTTATTCTCAGAATGGCATGTCCCAATTTAAATGACTTCAGCAGCAAGCTTTTGTGAATTCCAAAACAAAGGAGTTTGTTTGTTGTTAAAATTTGCTCTGAAAATTTAAACTCAACATCCCTTAAATGCTATCACATATTTAAAGATTAAATTAAGAAAAGAAATACGCTGACAACTGGAATTATTTTCATCTCTTTTGTAACAGGCCTACAGCTTCTCAGATGAATTGATGCTTAGTTCAAGTGGAAGAGTTGAACAAGCAATTCTTAGGGTGGAATTGCTAGGAAGTTAGCAGTCAGGTGACCATCTTGGAACAGGTTGGGAGGTATAGGGAGAGTCCTTTTTCCAGATAAGGTATATCTATATATTACCTTAGCTGACTGGTTGTCATGCATTGGTGTCTCTGACATCTATTTCAGAACTGTTTCAGCTGTTATTGTATGAAAACAAATAACAACATAGCTGCATATCTGTGTGCCCTGTTACAAATCTAAAATCTTTTTCCAAGTAAGATGGTGTATTAGACTGGCAGAGATCCTGTGCTGAGGTTTTTTATACTTAGAGTTTCAGACAAGTGATGAGAGCATATTTCATTTGAGTAGGAGTAGGTACTGGAGATGGGCAGCAGTAGTTTGCTGCCCAAATAGGGTAGGTTACTTAGTGTTCAGCTAGACGTAAATGCTGAGCTTCAGGAGTCTTATGCTAAAAGAGTACTTGTAAAGCAGCAACAAGAAATCTGTGTGCATCTGCTGGAATCTCTGGAAGCAGCGCACACCTTGCATAGAAAATGAGTTGTCCTCTCACATGACAGCTCAGTGACTATCGCTGTGCTATGCAGATACGTGGATTTGGGCCTATGTCTGTGGGAGTTTGCGCATTCTCCCTGTGCTTGCGTGGGTTTTCTCCAGGCACCTCAGTTTCCTCCCACATCCCAAAGATGTGCTCTTAGGCTAATTAGCAAAACAAATTCTCCCTAAATCGTCTCAAATTTGGTTTTTAATCCATAGATCTATAAACATAGACAGGGATCATGGGTAGAGGTGGGAACATCAGGGTGGCGGTGCGGGCTCGTTGGGCCGAAGGGCCTGTTTCCCATGCTGTTTTGTTCTTTGTTCTTTGAATGTAGTAATTTCTTGTACGTTTGCACTCATGAGCACCTCCGTAAAAAGAGTGGCCAAACTTTTGGAAAATTGGACTTGACAGGTCATTTGAGTGCATCATGGCATTTGCATACTCTGGCTTCAAATTAACATAATACTAAACAAAGCTTTGCCTTGATGTCTGAATGCCACATTAATATGTAGCCAGGCGCTCTCCCACTTTTGGTTAGCAGGGAAGTGCAGTGGAAGCTTTTCTCAAAACACACCACCTCTCGACCATAACTTTTCCTGCCCTCTCAGACACTTACCTTTCCTGCCCTCGGACACATGCTGCTTCCTGCCCTGCTGATTGTGTTACTTTGCACAATGCAGATGGGACAGTTTTTGAGATTGTCATGGGCTACAAAACTTAGACAGCATCTATCACCAGCATCCTATAACACAGCAGAGTAACAAGCAACCTATGTTTTGCTCTGCTGAAGGCACAGGGATAGCACCACTGTCAGAAAACAAAGGTAGATTTATGAGTATTTGTGGGAATTAGAAATGAGATACAGTTTTGTTAGTTTAATTTTGAGTTTTATTTGAAAGAGTTAACAGTAAATTTGGTTTTGATGCATGCGTGGTAATGAGGATTTGTAATGTGAAAACAAACCAGGCTTAAAGGAACGGGTGTGGGTTAGTAACCAGGTGCCACCCTAGGATAAAGATATTTTGAGTTTGTTTTAAGCTGGAACCAGGAGGAGTTACAGAGTGCAGACTTCCCACGTAAACAAAATTAAGTCCAGCATCTACGTAGTTGAGGACAAAAATAATGTCTCGGGAAGATAGTTAAAAGAACAAAGAACAAGTTGTTGACCAAGGTCACATTTGGTGAAATTAAAGAAAAGAGCAGAGCAAATGCTCTGAATTAAAGTATCAGATTTAAAGTTAGTTAGGTGCAAAATCATACATCTGAAGTAGTCCCCAGGTTGGTGATATCTTACTTGGTCCTGAGAAGCAATGATTTTCTGTTGGCATGGCTGGGTACCCGAGAGATTGCGTGGAAGCTTCTATGCATGTGACAATCAAAGGCAGAGGAATACCGAAAGGAGGGATTGAAATCCTGGATTTAAATCCTTGGTGTTGTTTGGGAGAAGATTTCAAGTATGGAGTTTGGAAACTGATGTGGAAATTGGAATTCAAATTCACAGAATCCCTACAGTGTAAGAGGAGGCCATTTGGCCTATCGAGCCTGCACCGATGACAATCCCATCCATGCTCCATCCCTATATTCCACATATTTACGGTGCTAGTTCCCCAACACTAAGAGGAAATTTAACATTCCTGAGGTCAGAATTGAACCTGGTCCCTGGCACTGAGAGGCAGCAGTGCTTAGTACTGTTCTCCCTCTGCTGTCCTAATTTCAGTGGCTCAGTGTGCCAAGCATTCTGGGCAATTTGATGAGAAATCCGCAGGTCTTTGTATTAAGTGGCATGGTTTCAGAGTGCAGTGTGTCTAACCATAGTTGGCCTGTTTGGTTTACATGGATTGTGTGCTTACTGATAGCATTAGAATATGTTGAAATTTGAGTCGTCCCACCAAGTCTGCATACATCTGTAAAATAAAGAGGTAAAGGAATTAGTATATTTTACAATTTTTTTCTTTTTGTTAACTGTCAGTTGGCAGTTTTGTGACTTCATTCATCCATGTCTCTAAACAAAAGAAGTAGAAGCTGCAATCTATTGAACCAGGGTTACCCTCTGAGACTGGCACTTTGGCAATAACATCAGCTGCGGTTGTAACGCCATGTAGATGAAATGGGAAGTGAATGTGAAAAATGCCTTGTTTGCACAAGGAGAGTCACCTGAGTGATTGTATTGTTTTCTGTTCCATTGATGCTCCAGATTTTAATGAGTTTGAGAGCTGCTCATGGCTTATACTTTGTTGCATTCCCCATTGATTCTGGTTACTTTCAATCCAGTGAATGGTATGAACAATCTTGATGAGGAGGAAACATTGCAATTATGATGATGGTTGGCTGGGTGACTGTATGGAGGAGGTTTGATGGTAGTGTGGGCCACGGAAGGGGTTTGTACAGGGATCTTGATGCAAAACTTGCAATGCTGCAAGTACACTTTTCAAGTGAAGTATGCATAGCTGAATGTGTCGTGGGCTTTTCTGACAAGTTTGTGACTGCAGTACAAATGGTACATTTTGGGCTTCTTCCTCCTATCCTTTCCCAGTCCCTCCTTCCTAATCCTGAGAAGACAGGAAAATTCTGCCCTTCACTGAGGCCAGGATTTTTCCCAAAGTTCCAGAATCCTGACATCTGTGTTTATATTGAGATCAGAAGCCTGCACTGTGGGGAATGTAGTCCTTGATTTCCCCTGAATCTTTAAAACCCATTTAGCCTTTTTTGACCCAATTGTTGTCATAGAGTCCATATAATATATTTCACTATTCTATTGGAAATTAATTTGTGTCGCAGGATTGGTAACTGGTTAAGGTAATACGCATTTTCAAAAAGGAACACAGGACTAAACTGAAGAGACCACACAGAATGAATGGGATGTGTAAGTGTATGCATTTAAATTTTGCCATTATGGCATCATTAATTCCATCAACTAGCTTTGTACTTAGGAAGGCTACAATGGAAACAACTAATATGATGTTTGATCATTTGTGAAAATGTAACCAGAATGATTCATTTTATGATGGGATTGGTGTCTAATTCTTCTTGAGGGATGGGAATAATCCTCATGTCCATTAGCTGTGAATAGTACAGGCGCTCTTGTCTTAATTGAAATGATTTGGATATAGTTACGTATCTTTTTTTTTTTGCAGATCTCCGAGATCTATGTGAGTGGAGAATCAGGTGACATGTCAGCTAAAGAGAAGTTACTGCTTTGGACACAGAAATTGACAGAAGGTTACTCTGGGTTGAAATGCTCCAATTTCACCTCTAGCTGGAGTGATGGAAAAGTATTCAATGCTATCATCCATAAGTACAGGTGATGATTAAATTTCAAAAATAAGAGGTGGGATTTATCTTTTGCTCAGCAGTGTGTGTCTTGTGGCAATGGGAGGTAGTTCATTGCTTGCTGGCAGCAAAATCTTATGGTCATCAATGGGATTTTCCATTGAATGCATTTCTCTCTGCTAGGAAACCCATTGAAAGGACAGTGGATCCTGTCAGCATTAAATAGTAGCAAGATTTCAGCAAAGGGCTTCAGAGATTTGTTGAGTTTTCATTAGCATCGTCAGGGGGTACATGGAGTCTGATAAAACAAACATAAGAACTGAGTAGATCATTGTGCACTAAATTGTTCCGCCACCCAGTCAGATCATAGCTGACTGTACCTCAACACCATTTGCCTGACCCTAAGACAGATTCTGGATTGCTGTGCCTATGTTCAGTAAAGTGGAAAAAATTATGTTGTTATTCTTCTGGCTTGACATCCCCTTTATGATGAATCTGAAAAGTTAGATCCATCTATTTATCCTTACGTCTTGATTTATCCTTGATCTCTCAGGATAATATACGCTAAATAATAAAAAGAAGATCAAGCCAAATGGTTACCACTGCTCAGAGGCTTTATCAAGGGACAGAAGGAAAAAAAGAGGATATCTAACTTGCCCCTCTTGAAAATTTGAATCTCAGATGCAACATTTTTATTTTTCAGATGCAATTGCTTTTTAACTGGTCTTGATTATTACAATTTTTTTTAAGTAGTCAAGTTATTAAAAAGCGTAATTTTTAAAAATTCATTTGTGGAATGTGGCATAGCTGACAAGATCAGCATTTGTTATTCCTCTCTAATTGCCTTTCAAATGAGTGGCTTTCCACACCATTTCACAAGAGTGACTCACATTGCTATGGGTCTGGATGTCAGCCAGGCTAGGTAAGGATGGTAGCTTTTCTTCCCCAGAGAGCATTAGTGAACCAGATGGATTTTCACAAAAATCACCATACTGAGATTAGCTTTTTAATTCCAGATTATGAATTGAATTTCAATTTCCTCACCTGCCGTGATGAGATTTGAACCCTCATCTCTGGAGCCTGAACCTTTAGATTATCAGTCCTGTGACATTATCACTAGACCACTGTTTCCCCTGTACGTGTTCTGTACATAATTAGTTTGTGTATTGAAATTCTTTTGCGCACTTTGTTTTGCAGACCAGACCTCATTGACATGGAGAAAGTTTCACTTCAGAGCAATCAGGAGAATCTGGAGCAGGCCTTTGCAGTTGCTGAAGCACTTGGTGTTACAAGACTGTTGGATCCAGAAGGTACATTGTTACAGGAATTGCACTGTACAAGAAAAATGTTTCTCTCCTATCTGATACGTTCATCTGTGTATGAAGTGTCTCAATTAGATTTAAAATAGTTTTCAGTTAACTTTGCATTAATGCTGTATTGTTGAAGTGGAAACCTTTCACAGAAGAGTGGATGCTTGCTGTTGTGGGGATCTTAGGATAAGAGGACATGGTCTTGGGATAAGGGGTAGCAAATTTAAAACAGAGTTGAAGAAAAACTACTCACAAAGGATTGTGAATCTAGAATTTGCTACTGAAGTGCGGTGGATGCCAGGACAGTGAGTTAACTTGAGGAGGAGTTTTATTTGGTAATGGGTTGAAGAGTTACGGGGAGAAAGCGCAACATGGGGATAAGGAGCATATCAGCCATGATCGAATGGGAGAGCAGACTCGATGGGCCGAATCACCTAATTCTGCTCCCGTATCTTATGAAAAGGCGTTCTAGAAGAGTTTGATGCTACACTTCCTGTTGAAATAAGATTACATGAGTTTCCTCTTCTCCCTCTTCTCAAAGATAAAGATAGGGTAATGTTCTCCTGTTACTAGACCAGTAATTCAAATATCTGAACTAATAATCCAGGAAACAGGAGTTCAGTTCCTGCCATAAAATTTGAGACCCTGAATTAATTTGTTTTAAAGAAATCTGGAAACAAAATACTGACGTCAGTAAAAGTGGAATTATATGATTGACATAAAAGTTCAACAGATTAACTGATGGCTCGTAAGGAAAGAAACCTGTCCTACATAGGACTTTAGTCCCACACCAATGTGGTTGACTCTTACTGAACTACCCAACAAATTTTTATCAAAAGGAAACACTAGTAGAAGCATGCCTACCATGCTTTCTCGAGACAGCTAGGGATGCATAATAAATGCAAGCCTATTGATGCAACACATTGATGAAAATAAAAACATTACTGGAAGATCATGATTTCAAATTATGTATAAAGCATATTTTGTTATGTGATATCTCACAGAGCAAAAGGTAACTGTTCTGTGTGTTTGCTTTAAAGGAAGCTGGCAGGTGTATTTAGTCCACTATTTATGGAGTTGCAGATATATTCTTCTCAGTTAACTAACATAGACTTGTTCTTTTAGATGTTGATGTTCCATCTCCCGATGAGAAGTCAGTCCTCACATATGTTTCCTCCATATACGAATCATTCCCTAAGGTCCCAGAAGGAGGTGAAGGTATTAGTGCAAATGTAAGTCTTCAAAGATCCATTTAAAGCTTGGCAATGTACGTGTGGTAAAAACTGGAGTTTTCAGTGCAAGGGCAAGGAGCAACCCGAGCTTTTCACATGAAAGTGGCTGGATATATTTGCTAATGAATCAAATGATGAAGTGTAACACCGAGATTTTCTCAAATTGTCTTAAAAAACTCATTGTCGTGGGTTTCATTTAAAGTCACCAACAAGTGGAGTATTTTCACATTTCTTATCCAAATAACCTGTTTATTAATTAAATGCCTTCTTTCATAGAGTTTATAATAATGGAATAGAACGGCATTTGTATCACGGTGGAGGGCCATTTAGCCCATTTATGTCATGCTCCACACATGCAGCCACACACAAGACAATCTCTTGGTCCCATTCTCAGCTCAGTCCTGTAGCCCTGCAACTACATTTCCTTCAAGTGCCTGTCCAATTTAGCTTTTATCATCCTAAGTTGAAACCTGGAAGTTTCCATCTTTCATTGAGTCTCTCAGCAATTTTGTACTTTAAACCCTAATGAAATGTGTAAAAAGGGAGAAGATTCTGTGTAGAAACAAGTTCTTGCATCACATAATTGAGTTTTGCAGCTGGTTCATTGTGTCTTTTCTAGACAAATTCAAAACAAATTTCACTGCCTGCTCTTTTCCTTGAATCTTGCATTTAACTATACTTAAAATATTTATGGAGTTTTCCCTCAAAAGGTGCGTTGGCCTCTGTTTCGGTCTTTTTGCAAAACATTCCATGCTCTGTGGAATTTCATTAGAGTTGTGTCCAATGAAAGAAACATCTCCTAATGTCTCCTCTTACTCTCTCAATTTTAAATTGATGATCGCTCATCACTGACTTTCGGATAATAGAACACGACTTTTTGTTTGCTCTCAAGAGGTTTCAAGACCAAAGTTTTGACAAGGAGACAGAATATAGAACACTACAGCACAAACGGGCCCTTCGGCCCACGAGTTGCGCCGATCACATCTATACCTACCAAGCCACAGACCTATCTATAACCCCCTATCCCATTAGTTCCCATATGCTCATCCAGAAGTCTTTTAAAAGACCCCAGTGAGTTTGCCTCTACCACCTCCGACGGCAGCCGATTCCATTCACTCACCACCCTCTGAGTGAAAAACTTACCCCTAACATCCCCTCTGTATTTGCTTCCCTGCATCTTAAATCTGTGTCCTCTCGTAGTGACCATTTCAGCTCGGGGAAATAGTCTCTGAGAATCCACCCTATTTATTCCTCTCAAGATTTTATAAACCTCTATCAGGTCGCCTCTCAACCTACGTCTCTCCAGGGAGAAGAGTCCCAGCTCCCTTAATCTATCTTCATAAGGCATGCCTCCCAATCCAGGCAACATCCTTGTAAATCTCCTCTGCACTCTTTCACATCCTTCCTATAGTGAGGCGGCCAGAACTGCGCACGGTACTCCAAGTGGGGTCAATGAGATGTTTAATGCGGAGCTGTCAGTAAAGTTTATTAAGCAACAAAAAAGTTATACTTAAAGACAGTGAATATCCTAGTTTAGATGTTTATTATTTCTCAACATGCTAAGGATGTAGATGGTATGTGTCACCTGTCTTTCTCTCCTTGTGTCTTCTTGAAATTGAACCTTTTCAAGTGAGCTCTTGTATCCTTTGCAGCCAGGCATCTTGCTGTGTTCTATTATTGCTGTCATGATTCAATCTTATTATTCCACTTATTGATAGTCAAAGACGCGCGAGTGACAGATCCTCAACATTTGAACAGTTTGTTAGCTTTTTTCTGTATAACCATTTGCTGAACTTTAGAAGGCTTACATTCATTTAGTTACAGCCCAAAGTCCATTGTTCAGTACATTTCAAAGCATGCCCTATGATCACAACTGGTAACATAATTTTGACCATTTGCCTTAGTTGCCGTTTGATAGTCATATGATATCCATCAATTCAGCTACAGTGTGACTTTGAATGAAGTCACACAGACTGACTAGCCTAAGCATACACTTAAAATTAACTCGTCATCTACCAGAAGTTTACATATAATACAGATAAAAAGAATTCATGGCATAAAGAAGAACCAGTGCAAAAAATACACATTTCTATCAGCTCTATCAGAACTCAATTTTATTAAGCTGCTTTTTTGTGTATTGTTACAGAAGAAGAGCAGTACAGTTAACTCAAATATCTTCTTAAAACCACTTCTTCGTATCGCTAGTATCATCTTGGTAAATCTACACTGTGTCTTGCTTTTATTTATAATGGGTCATCCAAAATTATGCAGGGTATTCTGTGGCTAAGCAAATATTTGTATATAAATCAATGCTTCCTACTTTATTCTGTACATTATACAATGATGTGTGAATTCCCAGTTTATTTTTTTAATGATTTTGTTACGATCAGCAAGAAGGGGCGAACTGGTTTCCCTCTGCTCAGTTTCCTTGAATGGTCATGACAAAGGTTTAAGTTTTGTTTTAGCAAGAATATGCTTTTATCCAATTGGAATGTACTTAACTAAGCTGTGAGCAATAAGGAGCCAATCAAGCAAAGTTTGCCTGAGCCAAAGAAAGAGAAAATTTATTAACCACTTCTAATGTTGAGCAAAATAATAAAAATGTAACGTCGAGCATTTGTGCCCTCATTTGGGCACGTCCATGCACCACATGTGTCAGAAATAAGGTTAATTGAAGTCTAGTGACAAAAGTGAAAGAATATAGATTAAGTGTCCTTTGACTTTCAAATGCAGCAGCCTATGTAGGTTAGCTGATTTCTTGAATGTGGTCAAATGTAGAAGATATTGTAATTATTACAAGATCTCACTTCAATAGTAGGTTTCTTGTAGAGTTTGACGTCTTTAGCCAAGTGACACGCATTCCAAAAGCAAGAGAGAGCGCAGCACACAGTTCTTTTGTCACTTGCAATCTCTGTCTAGTGGCTAGGCAGCTTTGTCTTGAAATACTTCATTTACTCTGTATTTACAAGTATGGCCTTACGAGTGCCTTATCCAACTTCAGCAAGATGTCCCAACTCCTGTATTCATTGTTCTGACCAATGAAACCAAGCATTCTGAATCGCCACTCTGTCCACCTGTGACTCCACTTTCAATGAGCTATGAACATGTACCCTGAGATCTTTGTTCTATTCTCTCCCCAATACCTTACTATTAACTGAAGAAGTTCTGCCCTGGTTCAATCTACCAAGTAGTATACCTTGCATTTATCTAAATTAAACTCCATCTGCTATTTGTCAGTCCACTGGCCCAACTGATCAAGATCCCACTGCAATCCTCAGTAATCTATCCACTGTCCATCATGCCACCAATCTTGTCATTATCTGCAAACTTTCTAACCATGTCTCCTAAATTCTCATCCAAATCATTGACATAAATGACAAATGACAATGGACCCAGCACCAATCCCTGAGGCACACCACTGGACATAGGCCTCCAGTTTAAGAAACAATCTTCTACAACTCCTCCTGTCACTGGGCCAATTTTAAATCCATTTAGCTATCTCACTGTGGACTCCATGAGATTTAACCTTATGCAACAACTTACCATGCGATATCTTTTCAAAAGCATGTAGACAACATCAACTGTATTGTCTTCATCTACCTTCTTGGTTACCCTTCAAAAAACTCAATCAGATTTGTGAGACGTGATTTTCCACTTAAAGCCATGCTAACTGTCAGTTGAAAGTTTTAAAATAAAATCTTCCAAAAAATGAAGGAGAATATCCTTGACTATATCTACACTTTCAGGGAAATGCGTATCATAGAATCGCTACAGTGCAGAATGAGGCCATTCAGCCCATCGAGTCTGCACTGACAATAATCTTAGCCACACCCTATCCTTGCAACTCCATGTACTTACCCTGCTAGTCCCCTGATACACTAAGGGGCAATTTAGCACAGCCAATCAACCTAATTTGCACATCTTTAGACTGTGGGAGGAAACTGGAACACGTGGAGGAAACCTATACAGACACGAGAAGAACACGCAAACTCCACATAAACAGTCACCCGAAGGCAGAATTGAACCCTGGTTCCTGGCTCTGTGAGGCAGCTGTGATAACCATTGTGATACTGTCCTGGCCACTATATTTAAAGCCTTAGTCGTCAATTTTCATCTACAGCATCTCACGTCTTGCAATTATGTGTAGGCTCCCAACTTTTCCAATGATGTATTGCCTCTCACTTATCCGTATTAAAGTATATTGCCATTTTCCTGCCCATTGCATTAACCTGTCTAACTCTACTTGAAGTTGTTTAATAGTGCTCCTCACTGCCAAAAGTTCTATTTTTGTATCGACAGCAAAGTTCAAGTTGCATACTGCATGCCCAAGTCCAAACAATCTGTACATACCAAGGTCAACAATGAACCCAATACTTCCTTTTAGGTAGACTACTGCTGAACCCTCTCCAAACTGAGCGTAGCTTATTTACCCTATCACTGTTTAATATCTATTTGAAACTTGCTTTCCATAATGCTGTTTCTAATACATTACACTTGAACACTTGGATTTTTCGAGAGTATCCTTGTGCTTTACGTCTTTAGTGTACACTTGGGCTGGACCATTTGATGGGCAGCACGACAGATCAGTGACTATCGCTGTGCTGTGCAGATGCATGGATTTGGGCCTGCGTCTGTGGGTGTTTGCGCATTCTCTGCATGCTTGTGTGGGTTTTCTCCTGGTGCTCTGGTTTCCTCCCACATTCCAAAGATGTGCTGTTAGGCTGATTGGCAGAACAAATTCTCCCTAAATTGTCTCAAATTTGGTTTCAATGCATAGATCTATAAACATAGACAGGGATCAAGGGTAGAAGTGGGAACATCGAGATGGCGGCGTGGGCTCATTAGGCCGAAGGGCCTGTTTCCCATGCTGTTTTGTTCTTTGTTCTTATTTCCAAATTGTATTTCTAAAAATTCACATATACCTCTGTCTCTTTATCAACTTAGTATTTTTTAAAGATCAGTTATTATATTTTTCAAACATGTCCTGAGCAAACTTCTGCTTTCTATCTTTGATTATTATTTTATATATTGCAAACATCTGAGTAATTTGATTTTCCATTTATGGAGATTAAGAATTTAACTATAACTGACATTAGATGAATCAATCATTAGTTGCCCAGTTTATCATTCCTTTCCTTTTAGAACAAAGATTTTGCATTAGCTACTCTCCGTTCTTACTATACTATTGTTAAGGAAGATTGAAAAATTGTGACCAAAGTTTTACTGTATTCCATTCGTTTTACTATGAAGTTTCAGAAACATATACAAAATTGATAATCTTTCCATGAATAAAAGTGCACATCTCCAGACTGAAATAAGAGCTGGAATGTTTGGGTTTATTAAACCATTGTCATTTATACGTTAACCAGAAAATTACATGTGACACTTGTACTGACTAAAATTAATTTATATTGAATCTATGACCTGATCAGACAGGCTTTCTTGATTCTTTAAAAAAAACATTTTATTGTACTTAACGCGGTCTAAGTAAAAATAGTAAACAATGCTCTGACAAGTATTCTTCTCAAATCCTCACATTTGAGGTGCTCACATCCACAAATAAGTTGCAATGTGGGGAGAATAGATTAAGCAATTTAAAGTACAAGAAAATTAAAAGGGTGTGTGACTCTTGAAAGTTGGTGACTTGATTGGCTTTTAAGGCTGAAAGTTCTGTTGCTTTCAACATCAAGATGGGTCACTGTTCGTATGTTATCTATTGGTCTGGAAATGATAGCACCTGGTTGTGTTCCTTTTAAAACCTGGTCTGTAGTGCCTAGATAGTCAAAATCAGCAGACAGGGTTCAGAAACTTGCAAGTTGGATGGAAAGAGAGAAAGAAAAGGAAATCCACTCAGTATCTTTTTTCTTTAGCGCCTCAGATGCTTGTCTTGTTCTGCTGAGATAACAGCCACTTAAACAACGCAAGGAATTGGCCTGTTACATGTTGGTCTATCTGGCCAGTGACCCAAATATGATTATGGTTAGTGTATACTGATTATGTTGTTTGGCTCAATGCTTGGAATTCCTATCTCAATCAAGTCACATTGTCTAATGGTTCGCCTCTATCCAGTTGAATAACCAGATGATTTTCTGGACATTTTGCTAATGGAACAGTAGATGGCCTGTATTCGTGTCTTTCAAGACAGTTATTCCTGCTGCAGCACTGTGCAATGACTTTCTCCATTTCCCGTGTTTTGAAATGCAGGAGATACAAAGATGCAAATATGCAGCCATATTTGTGATTCCCGACCACTGAGAAGTGGTAGTTTTTTTATTAAGAATCAGCTGGGGGTTTCCAACCAGGAAATTCAAAACTCATCTTTTGGTCTGAAACTTGATTTCACAGCAACTTTTTTTTGTCAGTAAAACTTCCAAATGTACCACTTCACAATTCTGCATTAAATTTCACCTAGCATTTGCCTCAACATTTTAACACTCTGTTTATGTACTCCTGAAGTCTGCTACCATTTTCCCCTCTGTTAATTGTGGTTGGAATTCTCCCAAAAAAGTGCTAAGTGTCAAATTTGCAGGAAAATGCAAGTAAATGCTGGATTTTCAGTGCAAATTTACGCTAGAATCTCTCACACTCTGTGCACTGCAGAAGCCACCAGAATGAATATTATTAGATTTCAGGGGGTGAGCCTATTCCCACCTGGGATGCTGAAACCAGTGGAACTCTGTGCATGTACAGTGGCTCTGAACTGTCAGCCTCCTCGTTTACTGGCCAGACGCAGAATCCCTGCAGTGCTGTCCTCTCAACCTGCCCCGCAACCCAATTGCAGACTACCTGGTACTTTACTCATCAGCCTAGTCCTTTATTAATCTATTTACTCAATGAAAATTATGGTTTAAGTGACGTAACAAATTACCTTCAAGCTTGGTTAGTTCTAGAGGGTGAAAGGAAAACCTAAGGGGGGGGTGGTGTTTAAATTTGTACAAGGAACATCTCTATTTACGTGACCTATTTATGATGCATAGCTACCTCATCCATCTTACAATTCGGTATCTGGTGAACTTTATTAAGCTCTTTGAAACAATAGAGGAGATGATGAATGCTATACAGTTGCTTAAGTATGCAAAAATTATGTTTGCTGAAACATCATTTTCATTTGTTGTGAGTTGATATTATATTATGATTATGAATTATTGTGTAGAATGTTTCTAATTATTCTACTGTTCTACTATCTAGGAGGTTGATTCCAAATGGCAGGAATACCAGAATAAAGTAAACTACCTCTTCCAGTGGATCAAACAGCACATCACACTGATGTCTGATAAAGCTTTTCCACACAATCCTGTAGAACTTAAGGTGAACTCCTCATCTTGCTATGTTATTTAAAAAAAAAAAAAATTTTATATACCATATATTAAAATTAAACGAGTACATTTTTTTCTGCTCCATGATGTGAACAAAAAAAGTTGTTAGTTTAAAAAAATGGAGAATTGTATATTATACTCATCCAAGTTCTGGTGATCACATACTGTTTTTATCTTAATAGAATTCAGATTCATTTGAAGTAAAGCAGTTACAATATTGACTTTTGAATTCTTGCCTGCTTAAGAGAGTGCAATTAGATTTGATTTTTTTTCTAAGCCTGAGTCACCAACTGTTCAAATTCACTATATTCATTGTCTCGTAGCTGACAAAATTCATTCAAAGTGCTTTTGGTGGAATACTGCATATCATCTTCAGTGCTCAATCTGGGAAAGGGGAATGAAAGAGAAAAGATTATGTTGCCAAATTTATTCAGCACAAACCCTCATTGAAATGAATTAGCCACACAGTGATATTCATCTGGATTATAGATCAGCCTGCAATCCAGGCAGTTGTTTCATTTGGTTATAAATGGAAAAGGTTTGATTATGGGAGTAGTAGTACAGAAACTAAAAAGGAATATGCATGGAATTTTTTTGTTTCGAAAATGTGAGAGATGATGCAAAAAGCTTTTTGGATTCGGTTGTCTAGAGCTTGAATTGCTATTTCTTTTGTCTTTTCACTTTCTAGGCACTTTATAATGAATATGTACATTTTAAAGAAACTGAAATACCAGCAAAAGAAGCAGAAAAGGCACAAATACAACATTTATATAAATTATTTGAGGTAAGAATTTGGGGACCAGTAATTGGATTGAGCATAAATTAGAGTACAATCTGAAAGCTTAAGGAGGTTTAATTGTGATGAAATAATGCCCGAAATTTATTCGGTGAGACAGCATCTTTTTTGGATAGGACTGGTGGGCTGTAGGTGCCATTTGTAGGGAACAACAGGCTGTGCAGACTTGAATGGAAATGTAGAGTCCGTTTGTAGGAAATGGGATGTGTGAGAGGATCAAATGGTGATTGCCAGTTGCCCTTGGTTTTAATGTGGATCTGGGAGGATCACTTCCACCTAAGTGCATATTAAGTTTAAAAAAATGTCCTTGGAATGGCAACATCCAGTGGTTCCTTTTCAGAATCACTGATTTGGCTCCTTGTCATAAAAGCATACCACAGGTTGCAGTCACGCACAACCTGATTCCATAAAGGAGCTGGAATCAAGCTTTAAATGCCCTATTTTCAGAAACATTAGTCTAAAGTAGTCCTAGATGGGTGCTCAGGATGCCTATAGAAAAGCCTGAGCAACACAGTGGGCAGTGCAATTCCAGCATAGAAAGAATTTGTACAAATTGCTTGCTGTTTTGGACTAAAAAAAGGAAGTGCTGGAAAAATTCAGAAAGCCTGGTAGCATCTGTGGAGAGAGTAAATATTTAAAGCCGGATATGACTGTTGGAACTAAGCGGAGAGAGGTAGAAATGTGTTGGATTTTATGCCATTGAAAAAGTGAGGAGGAGGGTCAGATGGAATGAAAAGAAAGGCCAAGGATAAGGTGGAGGGAGATTAAATACTGCAGATGTTATGGGCCAAAAGGTCAAGGGAGTCGTAATGGTAAAAGAACGAAAAAGATTGCTCCAGAATAAATGTTAATAGCAGAATAAAGGTCAAGTCTGTCTGAAAATACAAATTTAAGAACAAGATACAAACTGGCACTTGGCTGGGGGTGAATGGGCTGGCACAGATGATGGAAAAATCAAAATGGAGGACAGTGTTCAATGTCTGAAGTTATTGAACTGAACTGAGTGTGAGAGACTACAGACAGATGATAAGATGCTGTTTCTCCAGCTTGCATTTGGCTTTGCTGGCATATTGGAGAATGCCAAGGACTGATGTATGAGAATCAAAATTGTGAGCAACTTTTTTTAGTAGGGACATTGTAGTGTTAGGGAATATTTTTATAAATAAAGCAACACTACTTTTTTCTTTTCCCATAGGTTTGGATAGAGTTTGGTCGAATTTTGCTTCCGCAAGGATACCACCCGAATGACGTAGAAGAAGAATGGGGCAAACTGATCATTGAAATGTTAGAGCGAGAGAAGGCCTTGAGACCTGCAGTAGAAAGGTTAGTTTGTATATTCTTGTAATGCTTTCAGTTTTGCAAACAAATGCATCCGTTGTTAAAATGGAATGTCTGTACCATGCCCTGCAGAAAACCTACATGTTTAAATGATACATTTTTATCATTACCATTTTTAAACAGAATTTGAGCGTTTGAAGGTAATCATTGAATCTTGAGATAAAAATTCTTATGGATTAGCCATCTTGAAGTGGCCCATTTCTAGACATTCAGGGAATATGGTTGCTTACATTGCTGATTCTCAGTAATTGCTGAAATTAATTATTTTCATATTGAATGTTGCACATGTGTAAGACAACAACAATCAGAACAGAATAAGTGCAGTAAACAGACTGGGGCTGATCAAGCAGCAAATCTGGGTTTTGCATTTCACTTTGGTTTAAAAGAAGAATATTGGACCACATCTATAAGTAGTTTTATACTGTGCCAGATTTGTTTTGGAAGAATTCAAACAACCTAGAGGGAATGCTCCTATCCCATCTGCTACAGAAATCATAGCGGGTGTGGGGCAGACCATGCACAAGTCCATTGACCTCGGGTGGGATTCTCCGGTTTCAGGCGAGTGCGGCTGGAAAGTCCCAGCCCCACTGTCTGTCTGGCTCGTGTAGTTATGCCAATGTCAGTGAGACATTAGTCAATGAGATTATATACTTTGAATGCTGTTCTGTACATTTTCTCAATAAATAAATAAGCTGACTTTAATATCTATTTCTTTATTTGGAACATTTAACTCTGGAAAATAATAAAATTAATTATTAATGTTGGCACAAGTGGCGAAACGACCAGTACGAACTTGGTCAAGTTCAACAATGATATTTTCTTTTACGTTGATGGAGGTGCAGTCAGGACATACAATCAGACTGTCCTGAAAGCACTCTAAAGACCCGGCATTACGGGGCTATAGTTATACTCCAACTTCAGTGTAGTATGCGATTCAAATGTTAATGCTTTATTTACAGTACTTGACTTTAGCTATCCTGTCTCGATGTTTTCAAGTGTGTTTTAATCGTTTTTGTCTGGTTATCAATGGTCTGGAATCTCCAGGGCTTGAACAATAGGGATGCAATTATTTTCAGGAAGTTTGAGAGGCCAGGGATGCTTCCTTAGTATGCTAATCTGAAGGTGTCTCTGTAGGTTGTTTGAATGGTTTAGAAGTGCTGATTTAGTAGGGTGTGGATATGTTTTTTAAGTTATTTTCTGGGGGGTGCCATCCTGACCAGCTTCCCCTGTGTGCTAGCCCTCATTTGCATTCTAAAAGCTCCTGCCTGCTAGCCTGAGTCTGTGTCTCTGTGATTTTAGTGGAGAGGTTCTGAGTGTGATTTTTGGTCTGCTTCCATATTGTGTGCTCAATTTCATAAAGTTTGTTGTCTGATAACAACAGTATGGTAAGTTTGGTGTTTATAACTGTACATTTCCTCTTTCACTGTTCACCCAAAATGGACTATAGGATTCAGCAAAATGACAAGCAATAGGCAATGTTCATGTAGAACAGCATTAAAAAGACTGATCTAAAAAACATGGATTGGGACAGGCTGTTCTCTGGCAAGGATGTGGTTGGTAAGTGAGAGGCCTTCAAAGGAGCAATTTTGAGTATGCAGAGTTTGTATCTTCCTGTCAGGATTAAAGGCAAAGTAAATAAGAGTAAGGAACCTTGATTCTCGAGGGATATTGCACACCTGATAAAGAAGGAGAGAGAGATGTATGACATGTATAGGCAACAGGGAACAAAAAAGATGCTTGAGTATAAAAAGTGCAAAAAACTACTTAAGAAGGATATCAGGAGGTCTAAAAGAAGACATGATGTTGCTTTGGCAGTCACGGTGAAGGATAATCCTAAAAGCTTCTACAGGTATGTTAAGAACAAAAGGATAGTAAGGGATAAAATTGGTCTTCTTTAAGATCAGAGTGGTTGAGTTTGTATGGAACCAAAAGAAATGGGGGAGATATTAAATAGGTTTTTTGCATCCATATTTACGAAGGAAACTGGCAAGGAGTCTACAGAAATAAGGCAAACAAGTATTGAAGTCATGGAACCTATACAGATTAAACGGGAGGAGGTGCTCGCCATCTTGAGGCAAATCAGTAGATAAATCCCTAGGACCAGATAGAGTATTCCTTCAGACCTTGAAGGAGACTAGTGTTGAAATTGCAGGGGCCGTGGCAGGTACATTTAAAACGTCAGTATTCACGGGTAAGGTGCCGGATGATTGGAGGATAGCTCATGTTGTTCCATTGCTTTAAAAAAGGCTTAAAAAGTAATCCAGGAAATTATAGGCCAGTAAGCTTGATATAAGTAGTAGGTAAATTATTGGAAGGAGTACTAAGAGACAGGATCTACAAATACTTAGATAGGGACTTATTAGGGAGAATCAACATGGCTTTGTGTGTGGCAGGTCTATTAAAGTTTTTTGGAGGATGTTACCAGGAAATTGGATGAAGGGAAGGCAGTGGATGTTGTCTACATGGACTTCAGTCATGCCCTTGACAAGGTCCCGTATGGGAGGTTAGGAAGGTTCAGTTGCTAGGTATACATGGAGAGGTAGTAAATTGGATTAGACATTGGCTCAATGGAAGAAGCTAGTGAGTGGTAGTAGGGGATTGCTTCTCTGAGTGGAGGCCTATAACTAGTGATGTGCCACTGGGATCAGTGCTAGTTTCATTGTTGTTTGTCATCTGGATGACAAATGTGGTAAATTGGATCAGTAAATTTGCTGATGATACAAAGATTGGAGATGTAGTGGACAGTAAGGAACATTTTCAAAGCTTGCAGAGGGATTTGGATCAGTTAGAAAAATGGGCTGAAAAATGGCAGATGGAATTTAATGTAGACAAGTGTGAGGTATTGCACTTTAGAAGGATAAACCAAGGTAGAACATACAAGGTAAATGGGTAAGACATTGAAGAGTGCAGTAGAACAGCAGGATCTGGAAATGCAGATACATTATTCCATAAAAGTGGCATCACAGGTAGGTAGAGTCGTAAAGAGTGGCCTTTATAAATCAAAGTATTGAGAATAAGAGTTGAAATGTTATGGTAAGATTGTATAAGACATTGAGGCACATTTAGAGTATTGTGTGCAGTTTTGGTCATCAAATTACAGGAAGGATATTAATAAGGTTAAAAGAGTACAGAGAAGGTTTACAAGGATGTTGCTGGATCTTGAGAAACTGAGTTGCAGAGAAAGGTTGAATAGGTTAGGACTTTATTCTCTGGAGTATAGAAGAATTAGAGAGATTTGGTGGAGGTGTATAAAATTATGATAGAGTGAATGCAAGCAGGCTTTTTCCACTGAGGCTAGGGGAGAAAAAAATTAGAGAACATGGGTTAAGAGTAAAGGAGGAAAAGTTGAAAGGGAATATTAGGGAGGGTTTCTTCACACAGAGTGGTGAGAGTGTGGAATGAGCTGCCAGATGAAGTGGTGAATGTGAGTTCATTTTTAACATTTTAAGAAAACTTTAACAGGGTCATGGATGAGAGGGGTGAGAAGGTGTGTGGTCCAGTTGCAGATCAGTGGGATTAAGCAGAAAAATGATTCGGCACAGCGAAGAAGGGCTAAAGGATCTGTTTCTATGCTGTAGTGTTCTATGATTTTGAAATAAATGAGAAGCAACAAAGCATGCTGTGAAGACATATTTCAGGCTTCTGATAATCTTAGTAAATTGCAGGTGCCCATCAGGGAAGAAAATACCCGATTTCATGAAAATGTTACTGTGGGACTAACTGAGGCAAAAAATAAATTGGTATAATTGGCTGTTTTGATCCACTTCAATTCACTTACGAATGTGAGGAGGAAATATAACTTTTTTGTGATAAAGTGAATCTTCACAATTTATAGTTTTGAATACAGTGGACAGCTCAGCACAGAAAATGTGTCATTCAATGAATTAAGAAGTGCAATCACTGTAAACAAATGCAGCAACACAGCCAGATGTTACAAACAGTAAATGTGATGGATGGTCAATTAATCTTTTTTTTGGTCTTGGTGATTAGGGAAGAAAGATAACCAGGACGTTGGGAAGATTTCCATGCACTTCCACACATAGTATCTTGAGAGTTTTTGCATTTGCCTGAACAGTAGATGGAGCTTTGTTCAATGAATCTTCTAAAGGATAACCTATTGCTGTAATGCAGCCTTCAACATTTTGCTGAAGTCAAGCTGCAACTCCCAACCTTCTGACTTCACAGCAAAGTGCATGAACTGAGCAACAAGGCGTGGCTAATAAATGTGATTTTGCTGATATTGTCCACATCTGAAGTAGATAGGATCTATAGGCACTTAGAGCATTGCAATCTGATTAGAGATACGCAGCATGGATTTGTTAAGGGGAGGTCATGCCTTACAAATCTGGTAGAATTTTTTGAGGAGGTGACGAAAACGGTAGACGAAGGGCAAGCCGTTGATGTCATCTATATGGATTTTAGTAAGGCGTTTGACAAAGTCCCTCATGGGAGGTTAGTTGAGAAGGTCAAGGCAAATGGGATACAAGGACAGATAGCTAGATGGATAAGTAACTGGCTTGGTAATAGGAGACAGAGAGTAATAGTGGAAGGGTGTTTTTCTAGCTGGAGGTCGGTCACTAGTGGTGTGCCGCAGGGCTCGGTTCTGGGACCTCTTCTATTTTTAATGTATATAAATGATTTGGAAGAGGGAGTAAGTGGAGTGATCAGCAAGTTTGCAGACGATACAAAAATGGCTGGACTTGCGGATAGTGAGGACCATTGTCAGGCGATGCAGCAGGACATAGGCTGGTAGCTAGGGCAGACAGATAGCAGATGGAATTCAATCCTGATAAATGTGAGGTAATGCATTTCGGGAGAAAGAATGTAGGGGGGAGGTATATGATAAAGGGTAGACCTATTAAGAGTATAGAAACGCAGAGGAACCTGGGGGTGCAGGTGGACAAGTCTCTGAAGGTGGCAGAGCAAGTGGAGAAGGTTGTAAAGAAAGCATATGGTATGCTAGCCTTTATAGGAAGGGGTATAGAGTACAAGAGCTGGCCTTTAATGTTGCAGTTGTATAAAACGTTGGTTAGACCTCATCTGGAATACTGCGTCCAGTTCCGGTTGCCTTACTACCGGAAGGATGTGGAGATTCTGGAGAGAGTGCAGAGGAGGTTTACCACGATGCTGCCCGGTATGGAAGGTCTGAGTTACGAGGCGAGATTAGGCAAATTGGGACTGTTTTCCTTAGAAAGATGTAGACTTAGAGGAGATCTAATAGAGGTGTACAAGATTATGAGGGGTATAGACAGAGTAAACAGGGTTAAGCTTTTTCCTAGGATGGACTCGAATAGCACGAGGGGTCACGGACTTAGGGTGAGGGGGGTAAGGTATAATTTGGATGCTAGAGGGAGTTTTTTCACACAGAGGTGGTGGGGGTATGGAATGCGCTGCCAAATAAAGTGGTGGAGGCAGGCACTCTGCAGTTATTTAAGAAATACTTAGATGGGCACATGAACGTAATGGGAATGGAGTGGTATAGAAAACTGATTTAAAATAGGGATCATGAGCCTTGGGAGTCCCTAGGAAGTGTGTAAATAGATGATGATATTGATGCACTTGTTTTTATCCTACAGGTGCTTTGGTCCACCTTGTTGTCTAACGAGGGGCATACACGTGATGGGTTGTGAGAGGGCTGCTCTTGGATTTTTTTTTTCAAGAGTATCCTAGTGCTTCACATCGTTAGTGTATGCTTGACCTGGACCATTTGATGGGCAACACGACAGCTCAGTGACTATCGCTGTGCTATGCAGGTACATGGATTTGGGCCTGTGTCTGTGGGAGTTTGTGCGTTCTCCCCATGCTTGTGTGGGTTTTCTCCGGGTGCTCCGGTTTCCTCCCACATCCCAAAAATGTGCTCTTAGGCTAATTGGCAAACAAATTCTCCCTAAATTGTCTCAAATTTGGTTTTTAATCCATAGATCTATAAATATGGATAGGGATTGCAGGTAGAGGTGGGAACATCGGGGTGGCGGCGTGGGGCCGAAGGGCCTGTTTCCCATGCTGTTTTGTTCTTTGATCTTTGTACAATTGAGGAAAGACGTTCAATTCTATTGTTTCTAATAGTTTGGGAACAAATATTTGATTTTAAGTTATTCAAGTAGGCAGGCATATATTTATACAGTTCTGAATGTATATTTTTAAGGAAAATAAATATTTCTATCGTGTGCCTCTGTAAAAGTAATTGTTTATAGTTTCCAATCCCCAAGGGTGCGAACTGTCACATAACACATCCTTCATAATGCAGAGATCGATTGTTTGTTGTTTTGCAACTACTTCAATGTCAATCTTTCCTACTGTTCTATACAAACATTTCTTATTGCTCATTATAGAGCCTGGATTTGCATTTAATCACATGCTGTAATTGTTAATACTAATATCATTTCTTCTGTTTGTGTTTTTATATTTTCCAACTTGTTTTAGAGACAGAACCTGCCCTTTTCAACAAATAGCCAATTTAGACACTATCAAGGGAAAATGATACATTTTATGATTTCTAATTGTTATAGATCACAGAAATTTGTCTTTAATAAATCACATCAAATGAAATTGTGTATTATTGCTCTTTCTGCTTTAACTGTGTTATACCAAAGCCATGTGACATTGAGAACAAAGATAAACACTCTGCGTTGCTAAAAACTGCCGCTTAACATGAAATTAATTTCTTCCCTTTTATGTTATGTTTCTTTAGGCTGGAACTGCTGCTGCAGATTGCCAACAAAATCCAAAATGGAGCTTTAAACTGCGAAGAAAAGTTAACACTGGCCAAAAATACCCTGCAAGCAGTAAGTAGCAATGAATAGTATGGAGATGGGTTCTAGTATCCCTGTACAGTGAATAAATTCATTATATATCACTTCAAAAATGCTGTAAGTACTCAGATCTGGCTGCATCTGTGGAGGGCAAAATGGCATTAATGTTTCAGATCAGAACTGGAAAAAGTTAGAAATGTAGTAAGTTTTGAGCAAGTGAAAAGGAGATAGGTGGGAAAGCATGTAATAGTGTGAAGGGCAGAAGAAATTAAATGGCATTTTTTTCATGGTGCATGGCCAGAGGGAGTGGTAATGGAACAAATATAAAAACAAAGTGACTTCAAGTATGAATAGCAGTATCCTGAATAGCTATCATTGAGAAAGCTGAGTGTGAAATGAGAGGAGGAAAAAAAACCAGCAAAGAAAAGCAAAATGGAGGTAGAGTTTATTGTCTAAATTTGTTGGAGTCACTGTTGAGTCCAGTAGGCCTTGCAGTGCTAAGTTGCAAAATAAAGTGCTGGTCCTCGAGCTTGTGTTGTACTTCATTTGAAAACTAGCAAGTAAAAGACACAAAGAAGTAAATTAAAAAGGAAGCTCAGTGTCATGCAGATTGAACAGCAGTGCTCTGCAATATGACTGCCAGTATGCAATTGGTTCCTCAAATGTGGATTCAACAACATCATGAGCAGCAAATGATAGACCAATGTGTATGTTATGACCCTAAAAATATTCATCTATGTGGGATTAGTCATTATTTTCTCCTAATGATATTTACTAGTTAATAAACTTCCCCAAATGATCGTCCATCTAATAAATTGTGTTGGAAAGGCATATGTTGAATTTAGTGTATTTCAACCTGTTTTTTTTCTAGGATGCTGCTCGCTTAGAGTCAGGCCAGCAGGTTCAATATGAAACTGAGGTGGTTATGTACTTGGAGGAGTGTGAACGATTAATACGACAGCTGCAAATTGATGCACAGATTCTCCGAGATGAGAAGTATTATCAGGTAGAACAGATTATTATGAGGTAAGTTTTACCATATGTTTATTTGCACTAACACATTCATTTTTATATTGATACACATGCAACTCTCATCTATTAACAGATTCAGATTGTTGTAAATGGATTTCTTGTATGCACATCAGAAACACAAATACATATTCACTGGAAAACTAAGTCATACTATCTTTTCCGCCATCAATTCCATCCATGTCGTTCAGTAGTAAATACAGTTGTGATTTGTGACCTTGCACATTTATTTCTTAAAGCAATGCTGTTAGAATCCAATTAACTGTAGTATCAAGGACCAGACCAGAAACTCCAAAGTATATTATCTAGTTAGCCTAGACAACTTTTGTATTTGATTTTGGCATTAGAGTGAACATAAGGTATTTCATTCCAGGTATGATTCAAGTGACTCGCTTTAACCAAAACAAATTTTAAGAACACAATTAGAATATAACAAAAAGAATCAGCATAACTATTACCAATCAAAATACATAAGTATGACCAAGTATAATTGTTAATAGCTTGCTATCTTGATTGTTCCAATTGAGCAGTATCAGTTGTAGACACAAATCTCTTCTGTAGAAACAGTTAAAGTAGAATCCAAGGATACTTACGTGATGCTGAATTTCTAGCACTTTAACGCTCTGGACAGAAATTCAGCCAGCAGTTTTTAGAGAAGGGTAGATCTTTCAAAACAGCAAAACTTTAGAGAAATAAACCTAGATTCTGGCAGCTGCCAGTCTCTAGACTTCAGAGACAGAAAGTGATAGCCCTCTCTCTGCAGCTTCCCCAAAACAGCAACTCTGAGAAAGATCTGTTCTCGTACAGCAGAATCTCCAAGAAAGAGATTTATCTCCTAACAGATTCCAGTCTCCAACTTCAGAGAGTAAAAAAAGAGAGACATTTCTTGTAACTCAAGAACAGCATCTCAGTTTGAATTTATTCTGTGTAAGTCTAGTTGTATCCTATTACATGGTCAGTCCTAAAAATCATCCTAATTAAGCCACATTCTGCAAAATCCCAGGGCAAGACCAAAAACAGTATTAGATCAGAATAAGCCATTATGCTGCTACAGCAACAATACAGACTGCTGGTTGTAGACCAATAAAATGGAAGGTACTGCTGGAAATGTTCTGCACAGAAACATAACTGAAGTACATTTCTTAAAGGCACAATATTGTCCTGATAGTAAATTATTTATCATTTGTATTACTGCTACTGTGTATTTTTAAGCTGCAAAATATAATGAGCATTGTTTTTATGCATTATGTATAATTGACCAAAGCAGCCATTTATTTTATTACAAATCATGTGACATAAAGATGTTCTTAGATTGTAGTATGAAATTTAGCTTGCAGAAAGGTAACACCTTGGAATGAAAACCCTACTAAGCTACTTTTGAGAGGCATTTCAAAAACGGCAGTGAACATTTAGAATATGAAACATTACAGCGCAGTACAGGTCCTTCAGCCCTCAATGTTGCGTCGACCAATGGAACCAATCTTATGACCCTCTAACCTAAACTATTCCAATGGTATCCATATGCCTATCCACTGACCATTTGAACGCCCTTAAACTTGGCAAGTCCACAACGGCTGAGGCAGGGGCATTCCACACCCTTACTATCCTCTGAGTAAAGAACCCATCTCTCACATCCGTTCTACAACTACCACCCCTTAATTTTAAAGCTATGTCCCCTCGTGTTAGCCATCTCCAACTGAGGAAAAAGGCTCTCACTGTCTACCCTATCTAACTCTCTGATCATCTTGTATATCTCAATTAGGTCACCTCTTAGCCGCCTTCTGTCTAATGAAAATAACCTCAAGTCCCTGAGCCTTTCCTCATAAGACCTACCCACCATACCAGGCAACATCCTGGTAAACTACCTCTGCACCCTTTCGAATGCCTCCACATCTTATAATGTGGTGACCAAAACTGTACTCAATACTCCAAGTACAGCCGCACCAGAGTTTTCTACAGTTGCAACATGACATCTCGGCTCTGAAATTCAATCCCTCTACCAATAAAAGCTAACACACGGTATGACTTCTTAACAATCTTATCAACTTGAGTACCAACTTTCAGGGATCTATGCACCTGTTCACTGAGATCTCTGCTCATCTTCACTACTAAGAGTCCTACCATTAGCCCTCTATTCTGTACACATATTACTTTTACCACAGTGAATCACCTCACACTTTTCCGCATTAAACTCCATTTGCCACCTCTTGGCCCAGCTCTGCAGTTTATCTATGCCCCTCTGCAAACTGTGACGTTCGTACTCACTGTCTACAATTCCTCGGGCTTTGGTGTGGTCAGCAAATTTACTAAGCCATCCTTCTACACCCTCATCTAGGTCATTTATAAGAATAACAAACAACAGTGGCCCCAGAACAGATCCCTGAGGTACACCACTTGTAACTGAACTCCAGGTTGAATATATCCCATCAATCACCATCCTCTGCCTTCTATCAGCTAGCCAATTCCTAATCCAAATTGCTAAATCACCCTCAACCCCACGCATCTGCATTTTCTGCAGTAATCTTCCATGGGGAACCTTATCAAACGCTTATCAAACTCAATAAGATTTTGTGAAGCACGACCTATCCTTCACAAAACTGTGTTGACTATCCCTAATCACTATGTTTCTCTCTAGATGACTATAAATCCTATTCCTTATAATTCTTTCCAAAACTTTCCCCACAACAGAAGTAAGGCTCGTCGGTCTATAATTCCCAGGATGGTCTCTATCCCCCTTAATCAAGGGGATGACATTTGCCATCCTCCAGTCTTCTGGCACTATACCTGTAGCCAATGACGACATGACGATCAAAGCCAAATGCTCTGCAATCTCCTCTCTAGCCTCCCAGAGAATCCTGGGATAAATCCCATCCAGCCCAGGGGACTTATCTGTGGTTAGTCTTCTGAAAACTGAAGTGGCAAGAATGCCATATTAATTTTTCTGTCAAATAGTGGCAATGAATATTCATATTAGGCTTTCAGCCAACTTGAAAGGATGATTTAGAATTGTGCTCAGTAAAACAGACATCGTTTTGCTTGTTGAATTGCAGGATCATCAGTGCAGGAGAATGAAAAATAGGCTTCACTACTCAAACACTGAAGCCCAAAGGTTTGCATAGCTGGAAGGGCTCCATGCCTTAACCAAAATAGTGCATGAGTCTAGAATTCAGATTCTACCTGTGTCCGGTACCTATGATTTTCAATAGATGCGGGAGAAATGGGCAGAGCAAATTGTACACATCTGCAGTTCACTGAGGTAGAGGCATGTTTAAAAGTGTAGCTGCCTTCAAACCAAAGCAATTTTGGTCACCTGGGTTTATGAAGCATTACTTATGTGCTTTGAGTTTGAATGAAAAGTCTAAACCAACTAGAGTTATCTGGAGAAAAACAGCATACCTTTGGGAAAATTCAAGCACACCTTTGTGAGATGTGATGATAGTGGTACAATTGAGATGGACATTTTATATTTTTTTTAATGTTGTATGATAATTGCTCATTTTAGCCTTGCAAGTGATTATGTTAAATAGAGTCAATGGACTTTTGTTTCCAGGAGTTACCCTGGAATTTCTCTTAGAGTGATACAGGGTCCTGTGATGATGTAGTTTGTGTGCAGCCCTAAGGTTGTACAGGGGGGAAAAAGCTTTTGCAGAAAGCAGTTAAGTTTGTAGCTGAAGCCTTATTCATGTTAGGAGGATCTTTTAGGTTTCTAGAACTTTATCTCTCTCTGAAAGCTCATAGCCATTAACAAATGGCTAAAGTAAATATGCTTGGGTTTGTGAACTATATTATTTAAAAGTGGTTTTGATTTGTACACGATTGGGCCTTATTTGCCACTGGCACAGTCATGAATTAGAAAAGAAAGTTGCTTCCTTTCATTTTTAAATATTGTTCAACTGTTAACGGTTAAGCTGCTTCATCTTTTACCGATATATATTTAAACTGAGTTGTTAAATAAAGTTTGTTTCACTATTAAAATCCCTACTTTGTAAGTGGAATCATTCTTGGAAAGAAGTATCTTTTCCTCACGTTTATGCAAGAATACAAAAAAATATTGGAGTCTAATCTGGTTTCATAATATGCCTTAAGGTCTGGTCTGTGACCAGAACAAAGAGATCAGGTGTCCCTCTTGGAGGGGTCAGGTACTCCTTTAGGATTAAAAGTAGACATGAATGGGGGTTTTAAAAAAAAAGTGCGTGCAACTGTCAAGTGAACCCCTGCTAGTTAAAACTTAGAAATAAAACAACCTGCACTTCAAAAAATCAGTGCTTGCAATTTCAGTGGAATTTTATTGACATTATTATTTCTGCTCAACTGCTTCCACAATCTATCAGTATCACAGTGGGCAACCTGTGAATTCAAAGTTTGGCTTCAAGTGAACATAATGCTGTCTTTGTGGGTCTAGGAATACAAATGTTTGTTTTCTAAGGGATTAAGTACTTGAAGGGTTTAAGTGTACTGAATGGACTTTGATTTAAGTTTTTCAATATAGTGAAGTTGGTAATAGTTGATTTTATTTCATCTCAGCATGGTGCCTGAAGTCTGCCCATAATGAGTGCTGGGTGAGGAGGTAATGGAGGGTTTGCAGGCAAAGGATGGTGGGCAGATGGTATGTATTGGCATGAGTTTTCATAGAGGCTTTAAGGACCATAAAAGTGCGTGAGGTCATGGATTGGCATACATTGGTGCTAAGTTGGCATAGGATCTTGGGGATGCATAGAAGGGCATAGGTTGGCATTGGAAGACATTAAAGGCCATGAGTGGGTAGTGGGCACAGGTTGGTATGGAAGTATTAAGGGTTATGAAGGTTAGTAGAATGAGATGACGTGGGCTGATATGGATCAGGCATAGTGTGTGGGGGGGTTGAGGGGTATAGCAAGGGGCCTTTTTAAATCTCTGTTACAACTTGATTGAAGTCCCAGAGCACCAAGGTTGGCTGCCTCCATGCTGTTTGTGGGAATGATGTGTCTGACTTCAGTTGGTATCCATCCCTAAAAATGAAAATCCCACCATTTGGAGCATTTGCTACTGAGTCAGGAAATTTCCTGACCCTGCATATTTACTATGGTAGCAAATGTTTGGGTTTCAGTTTAGTATTAGAAGCTACACAAGTAATATTTTGTAATTGAATATGCAGCATCAATTCCTTTCTATCTGCTTCAAAAAGTTCTCAATGTCAGGTTAGTCTTACTGCAGAATTGTGAATTTATCAATGTCCTACACCAATGAACTTTGTGACTACTTTAAGTTTGAAATTGAAGTGTTAATTTTTGTGATGAAATCAGTGCAGTTTTTGCAGATGTGTCCACTGCCAATAGATTTCCCTAAAGTCCCTAGAAGCAGAACATTGAGTCAGTCAATTCATTACTTTACTGACTAGATTTGCTCTGGAGATGTGGCACTAAAGCCTCAATTATAGCGGTAGTCAAAATGTTTACTCTAAATATATTATATGGCATAACTACTCAATATTATATTATTCGTGTGGAGCATTGGAGTATCTATTATTAATTTTAAACTGGAGAACTATTTTTACATATAAGCAACAATCTTTTGGAATGCCCTGCCATGTTAGACAGTAGAATCAAGCAAGCATTTAAGATCGGCACAATAGCACAGTGGTTACCACTGTTGCTTCGCAGCTCCAGGGATCTAGGTTCAATTCCTGGCTCGGGTCACTGTCTGTGTAGAGTTTGCACGTTCTGTTCGTATCTGTGTGGGTTTCCTCCAAGTGCTCCGGTTTCCTCCCACAGTCCCAAGATGTGCAAGTTAGATTGATTGGCCATGTTAAAATTGCCCCTTAGTGTACTAGGATGCTTAGGTTAGAGGGATTAGCACGTAAAATATGTAGGAATATAGGGGTGGGGCCTGGGTGGGATTGTGGTCAGTACGGACTCAATGGGCTGAAGGGCCTATTTCTGCACTGTGGGGTTCTATGATCAGTTGAGTGCTAGGCTGAATAAGTTAAAATGTTCAAGGAATGATCTTCACTGATTGGAACAGGTCATTACAATCATTGCTTTTTTCTATAATTCAGTAAATTGATTTGATTAAGTTGTTTTTTGTGGCACTAAAATCTTTAAGGGTATGTCATTGATGAAAGATAACTTTCAGTTTCATATTCTACATTGATTGTTTCAAATATTGCTTTAATATGAAAAACGTTAGAAAAATGTTGCCGATTGAATTTGATATCCCAGTAAAAGCAGTGTATTTTCATTTGGAAAATGTTGATTTCTCAGCTTTACCTCTTTTTTTCACAGAATTATTAAACTACAGGATGAGCTGGTGGCATTGAGGCTTGAATGCACAAACCTGTACAGAAAAGGACATTTCATCTCCTCCACAGAACATTTGCAAACTTTGAACTTGACTGTCACTGACTTAACTGATGTTAGTTCAGGCACTTTGCACATCACTTCCCTCACAGGGTTTAAAAAACCTTTGACAAGATCAGAATTGGTTGCACTCTCTTCAACACAAGATGAAGGAAGCCTGAGATTTGTGTACGAGCTTTTGGCATGGGTGGAGGAAGTACAGGTACTATACATTTCTTCACTAAATGAAAGTCAAAGCTATGTACTATACTTGTACAAGCTAAAGATCACATGGCTTTGAATTGTTCATAAACAGGTTTGCCAATGATCTGTAGATCGTGGTTGTAATCGAATTCTGATAATAGTAAATTTATTGTTTTTTACTCGAACACCATCTTGATACTACAGCATGATTTGAACAACGCCTTGAAATGTAATCTTTGTTAGCGTGCATTATTCATTTCCAATTAAATTCAGATTTCTGCTCCTGTATAAAAATCCATGCTGCTAATATTGCAAAGAAATATAATTCAGTATAGTATTTCATTTCCTGCATCTACTCTTGAAACTGTAAAGGAAAAATGTTGATCAGGTGTTATTTTCCCATTCTGGATTGTATAACAATTACTGAGTATTGGACCAGCTTAGTGAGAATCTAAGTCAAGCTCAATAGGAATCCCTGTGATTGGTGTCAGGAATATATGCCAGCTTGAGTTTTTATATTGGAAATAGATACCCTCTAAACTTAAGATTAACATATTTAGTTGTAGATTTGATGAATGCAAGGACTTGTAACCTTCATTTTCTTTTCAAGTGTCCATCCAATGTTATCCATTTCTCAATACAGATTGTGTTTTTATTGTAGCACAAAGTGCGGTAAATACTCAGGTCTGACAGCATCTATGGAAAGAAATAAAGTTTCTGTTTCAAATTGGATATGATTCTTCAGAGTAGATCATGCTAACCTAATTGCAGAGAAATATCAGCTGTCACCATATTAAGATGTTTGGTGTGACTAAAGTGCAGACTGATTTTCTGTCAGGTTGTGCATTATTGACAGATTTTCTGATGTGTATTCTATAAGTAGTTATGATCATTATTTCAATTTTGTTTTCACTCCATTTAGAAGTTTTTTTGGATTGGGGAGCCCACAGTTGTTTTTATATTTGGGTTATGTAACATGCTGCTGCCAACTCTTGTACTAATCTTTCAAAATCAATTTGGTTCTTCAAATCAATCTTGCCAGATTCATTAAGGCTAGCAAACATGAAGACTTCATCAAATTGATGCCTCAGATATGGTTGTTTTGGGTCTCACTAGCTATGTAGCTATATTCTCATAAACGACAGCAGTAGTACCAACAGAGGTGTTGCACTATATAGAAGCAGCTTTAAAACATTTCCAGGATGGAAATAGTATGGAACTGATGATGCATGGTTTGATCCTGCAGGTAAGACTTGACAGAGCTGATTGGGGCACTGATTTGCCGAGTGTGGAGACGCAGCTTGATACCCACAAGACAATACATACTGCAGTGGAAGAACTGGAATCTAGTCTTAAAGAAGCAAAAATTTATGAAGTATGTCTTTCGATGTTAATGCCCCAGTAATTTAGGCATATGTGTTTCACAACCATATTATTAAACCTGAACTTTCGATTAGCTGCTTGACTCTAACGTGGCAACAGAAAAAGTAACCGTGATTTAGCAGTAGGAAATGACCAGATATAAATGCAGTAAAAGGTCCCTCCTTTCTATCTTTTTGTAATCGGGACATGGTGTTGATACATAATTTGCAGACATTTGTTTTTGAAATCCTTTTTCAGCCAATAGGCTCGAAGAAATTTAAAAAAATGACTGGGTGGTTAAGTGAGTGGTATGTTAACTTTAATGTTGATAAATATATTAAGTGATGTACTAAACCAGAAACATCACAGCCACGCAAGAAAATTATTTTAATAATAAATGGGATAAAGAGCAAAGAATTGACTCAAGGGATACAGATGGACAAATCATTCGAACAAAAAGAACAAAACAGCACAGGAAGCAGGCCCTTCGGCCCAATGAGCCCGCGCCGCCACTCAATGTTCCCACTTCCACCCATGATCCCTGTCATCCTTGTCTGTGTGCATAGATCTATGCATTAGAACCGAATTTGAGACAATTTAGGGAGAATTTGTTCTGCCAATCAGCCTAATAGCACACCTTTGGGATGTGGGAGGAAACCAGAGCACCTGGAGAAAACCCACACAAGCAGGGGGAGAATGTGCAAACTCCCACAGAGACAGGCCCAAATCCATGTGTCTGCACAGCACAGCAATAGTCTATGAGCTGTTGTGTTGCCCATCAAATGGTCTAGGTCAAGCGTACACTAACGACATGAAACACTAGGATACTCTCGAAAAATCATTAAAAGCAGAATTGCAGATAAGCAAAGCAATTTTTAAAAATTGCTAAAAAGCATTAGGATTTATTTCTCAAAGCACAGAATTCAAAAGCAGTGAAATTTTTTTTCATGATGGGATTGGGGTTGGAATTCATAGTAAGAAAATACAAGGATCTATCAGACCACAATAGGGGCGATGAGAATAAAAAATAGGAGCAGTAAGCCATACAGCCCATTGAATCTTCTCCAACATTCAAGAACTTTGTGGCTGATTTTCCACCTAAACTCCATTTTCCCACCCTCCCAAATTTCTTAATCCAATCAGCCTATGGTCCAAGCAGTTGATATTCCTACCTTAGATTTTTACGCACAATTTTTAGGTAAGTTACGTTTTCATCTCTTGTACCAAGTCAGGATAAATAACGGGCACCTTATTCATTAATGGCTGTTTATAACAAGGTTTTTCATGGTATCTGTTTGAGAGCTTCACCAATGACGCAACTTTGAATCTTTGCATTACTGCATGCTGTGATGTACAGAAACAATAAAATCTTCCATTACAACATATTTAATTATTGCATATTGTGTATTTGCAGGGCCAAATCTGTTCCAACTTTAAGACCAGTTATTCAGACACATTGACTAAACTGGAGTTACAATACCTCAAACTACTGGTAAATGAATCATTTAAATCACTCAATTATTTCACTGTTAATGGGCAATAAAAGTATTACTAATTGGATAATTTTCAGTACTCAGTGCAGGTATGGATATATTAATAATTAAACAATTAAATAATAGAACGATCAACATTTTTCATTGGAATTTTTGTCTTAAATGTAAGACAACTACTATGTTGTACATCTTCATTGAAAGAAAGCAAACATGTTTATGCACCTTTGAAGATATGTTACATATGTATTCGTCCCAACCGACTTCAAAGCCAGCTTCTGCAGCAAGCCAAACCAAATTCTGTTGCTGGAAAGTACAGGTTCTATGGCATTTTGTGAAGCAGTCTATATATTTATGCCTTTAAGAAAAAATGAATGGCAGCAATGTTAGAATTTTTAAAAGCTTAAGCAATCACACATGAACTAACTCATCTGTTAGGAGGAGAGGAGCTAGCAGGAGGCAAATCAGAGATAATAGCAGCAGACAGCAAAAGGAAAACAGACTCAAAGCAGTCAGCAGTATATATCCATAGCCATTATTCATCATATCCTGTAACCAACCAGATATAGTTACTTGGCGCTAACCATCACCAGCAGAAGAAATAATTCAGGAAGTGTGCGCAGTAGCAGAGCAACAGAGATGATAGATTGAGAGGAGAGAGAGAGTCAAGAAACATTAAAATCCAGAATGAGAGAAATATAAAATATGCAGTCTTTTATAGAAAATCTTTGGTGAATATTTAATTTGCATTTAGAACCTTAAACTTTTGTGTTAATTGATGTTTGCTGTAAAGCTCACATTACTATTTAAACTTCATTTGTTTCTGATTCTTGTGATCCTTTTGGTGTCACTATTCCTTCTAATTCTGATTCAATGTTAGGAGAGCAGTCTGTGGTAATTTGCAAGGTTGTGGAATTGTATAGCATAGTAGACCTTAATTTTAGCCTATTTCCAGGAAGTAGATGGATCAAATTAGTCCTAACCAGTTTTAATTTTGCTGCACAATGAAAATGCAAGAAAAAAATAATGTTGGTATGTGTTAATCCATTGTCTAAAGAGGTTTTTTTTAAAATTCTTTTAATTTGTTTCCTCTTGTGAGAACACTTTTGCTCCTGGTATAAAGGATTCACCCTTGCACTGTAATTTGTGCCAGTGCCGCACTACACAAGTCAAAAGTGATGAACTATGGTAGTCTTTGCAAACATTGAAAACTAGCATATTCTGCATATAAAATGTATTATCTAAAAGCATTGAATGAACTTGAATTCTGCAAATTAATAATTTCATTGCCCATAGTTGCCATTTGTCATAAATATTTCATCATTGTCAGAAGCTGACCTTGCGACAGCAATGGTTATACAGTTGATTGTTACATTTAATATTTTACTCATTTCTTTATAGTATTGATGACTGATAATGAGTTCTTTATTTATTTTCCTCAGGAAACATCAAGATTGCGTATGAAACATCTGATGAGCTTGCACAATTTTGTATCAAAAGTGACAACAGAACTTATCTGGTTGAATGAAAAGGAGGAGGAAGAATTGGCTTATGACTGGAGTGACAATAATACAAATATATCTGCAAAGAAAGAATATTTCATTGTAAGTTTTAACTTAAGGGTTTTATAGAATAGCCTTTTCGAAAAAGTGTAGTTGTCTTACTTCCCCACTCTGAAGCTTATTTGTTTCTGAGTCCTTTCATTCCTTCACAGAAATGCTGTTGAAATGAAGAAAGTTGAGAGCTTGCTCATTGGGGTGGACTAATATATAGTTTCTAATTTCAATCAACTCTTTCTAATGCAACTGGCTTGACAAGTGTTTCCATAAGTAAATACAGCTATGGCTTTGGGAATTCCAGTCTTTTTAGTCGGAAGCTGACTCTCCTGCTTTACTTTGGATTTGTTGATTTGAGCAGACAGCTGCCAGCAGTGGACCAAAAAATGGGACACTGACCTCAAGGGTACACTTGTGACAACAGGCAAAATAAGTTATTGGAACCATGCTTATGGAAAGTTTGTGATTTGCACAATGTTTACACATACACCAACATTTAAATAACATAAATGTATTCGTGAATCTGGAGAAATATTGGAGCTGGGGAAGATTTTATAAAGCATTGTACTCAATTGCACTTTTAAACCCTTCCTATTCGGTTGCAAGACAGAGTTCTTATTGTCATTGTCTTGATAGTTTAACTGCATTCTTGAAATTGCGTAATCCTTCCATGGCATTGACTATTTTTTGTGGCTATCTTAAGTATTATTTTTAAAAAAATGCGTTCTACTTGCTGGGTTATGTATTCCTGCAAGCTGATTCTCAGATATGGTTAGAACTTTTTTTGCATAACTGTAGATATGTTCTCTTCATGTATTAATATTTTGAGTTCTACAAGTTTGGACTTGACTCCTTGTGATGAAATTATGAACATTAAGTTACCTGAAGAGTTACTGAATGGGGAAGAAAAAGCATTGCACTTGCATAACATCCTTCATGATGTGGATGTCCCAAAGTGATTTACAGTCAAATTTTAAATTGTAGCTGCTGTTGCAATGTAGAAAATGCAGCACCCGGTTTGCACACAGCAAACTCTCACTGGACAATGCCCAGATAATCTACTTTAATGTTATTTATAGAGGCATAAATATTAATCTTGGCTCCTCTGATGGTGCAGCACTGCCTATTATTTAGCCTAACTTGTTCTTCTCAAGTCCAAGAGTGTCGCTTGAATCCATAACCTTCTCATTCAGAGGTGAGAGTGCTAAGCCATGAATCTATTGAGCTACAGAAGTCCACCTCTTCCGTGCACCCCAAAATAACACACATGGTGGTGAGATTAGAGGTTAATATAGCATATGGTTCATAAAAATAAAAGAAAATAGCCAAAACATGGGGTGAATAGAACTTCACACAAGAACTAATGCAATTGCCATATGCTAGCTTAGGTCCAAATAATGCAGTGAAAAGTTCAAGATTAAACCAAGGTAACAGATTGAAATCTTCTAACTGATTTTGTCTGTTCACTTAATTTGACCTTTGGGACACAGTGAGAAAAATTAGCCATTTCACTGCTGCGTTTGATAGCATCATAAAAATATAAATATTTGTAAATTAGTGACCGGTTGAAAAACAATAACAGCTGATTTTGAGATTGTTTCACTGAGCAAATGTTTGTCAGCATTGATTGTGATATCAGAAATGTTCAGTCTGGATTAGAATCGAATGAAGTAGGTGGGCATAAGAATTGATGGTGAGTTTAAGCTACTGCTTTCAAATAAGGTAATTAAAGGCAACCACAAGAGACTGACCAACAGGTTTTGAGATCTCTTTTTCTGCCTAGCTATGACTACACCCGCAGGTCACCTAAAATCATTCCTTCTCCAAATTGGTGAAAATCAGTGCAAGATGACTGCTCCGTATACTGCACAAGTTGAGACCCCGTTTAGCCCCAACGTCAGGATGCCAAGCCAAAATTGTGCCCCTGATTTCTGTTACCAGAGAACTGTTTCTCCTTGTTCCTTCCATTTGCTGACCTCGATTATAAATTCCAAGATACTGCTGTAATCTTTGCTGCTGACAATTGTATTTCTTTTTCCTTTAGAATTGTTTGTACTTTGTCTCTATGCACCTAAATAATTGATGTGATCATTAAAATAATTGAGTGGAGGTTGGTTAAAAATAACTCTTCATCATATCTCCTCTAGGAATTGAAGAAAGAACTGGAGCAGAAACAGAAGGTTATCAAATCCCACCAGGAGTCAGGAGAACAACTTTCATTGGAGAATCATCCAGCCAAGCAGACAGTTGAGGTAATTTGTTCTGCTAATTCATGAAGTTTGACAAATCATTATTGAATTCTAATTTCATGACAGAAGACTGAATTATACTCCCTGTTCTTCAATTTATTATGCAGTTAAATTGTTATGAGACCAGCAAAGGCTGCTTCAATCAGGTTTAATTTTTTAAAATTTAAAAATAATTCGTTAAGCTTTCCTGAATTCCAAAGGAAACTGCCTAAATCCTAGTTTCATTTGCATCCACTTCTGCTTATTGCCTTGGTTTTAATAAATTTCAGCCAGTGTGTAAGACAAGAAAAGGGAATTTTGGCAAGATTAATTCTGCTTGCTGAAGATGCGTCTGTTAATTGATTATGGAGCAATACTAATACTTAGACATAGATGGATCATGCGTGACCATACTAATTTGATTAGCAGCATCTGAAGATTGGGTGAGTAGGGCATTTATGCAGGGTGGAATTCATAGAATCATTGTCGGGGTACTTATTGAGTCATTTAGATCATTCATACTGACAGGGATAAAAATTGCCATAAATGATCTTTGGCATATTTTCTGAACATTTCTAAGAATATATATGAACAAACAATGGTAGAAAAATAATAGTCATTCTACTATACTCCCCAGTTGTAAAGGTCACATATTTTAATGCGGAACTTCTCACCTTCAACGGTACAAAAACTTGCATTTAATTCTTTTGACTATAAAAATGTTATGCACCAACACATTTAGAGTTACCAGATAAGGTGCGGAGCAAAAATAACATTAAAAGGGAAAAATATATATTTACAAAGGTCCTGAAATTCAGTTAAAAGCAACAGTAATAGCAAGACAGAGTTGCATAATATCTATTACTACCCCACTTGTTTCAGTTAGTTTCACTTACAACATCCATGTAGTCAATTTAATGCAATATGTACTGTATTATTAAATGTAAAATATTTCACTTCAAACAACAATGTGCTTGCTAAATATTCCACAATAAACTTTGGGGGAGATAGTGGCATAGTGATAATGTCACTGGGCTCATAACCCAGGGACCCATGATAATGCCCTAGGAACACAGGTTCAAATTCCTCCACATCAGCTGGTGAATTTAAATTTGATTAATAAATCTGGTGTCAGTAGTAATGATCACAAAGCTAACATCAATTGTCGTAAAATACCATTTGGTTCACTACCTTTTAACGTGCTTCAGGGATCTTTACCCAGGATGGCCTGCAGGTGACTTCAGAGCCACAGCAATGTGGTTGACATGTAATTGCCCCTCTGCAATGTGGCACACCACTCAGTTAAAGAGCAATTAGGAATGGGCAATACCCTCATTTCATGAAAACATTAAAAAAAATCTAGACTAGCATTCCAACCCCAATCAGCACCATTGGAGGAATAAAAATACTGACTAGCTGGTTATGCATCTGTCATGCTTTTTGTGGGATATTGCAGTGCCCAATTGGTTATCATGTTAGCTGCTTAATAGTAGTAACCATATTTTGAAAACTAATTGTTTAGCTTGTAAATATGAGTTATATTAGGGAAGGTTCAACTAGTCAAAATGTTGAATGCATGAGCATTCTTATCCAATGTAATAACAAATGATGTGGTTTGTTTGTACTGCGGGGTAGTTGCACCACAAAAGTACTTACAGCACTAGTCATATTTTGACTAAGCATTTTGTCACTTCTAAGGCATACAGTGCAGCACTTAAGACACAATGGCACTGGATCAAACAGCTGTGTTGCTGTGTGGAACAACATGTGAAAGATAATACAGCTTACTTCCAGGTAAGACAAGCTTCCATTGTTAAAATAAATGCTATTTTAATACACTCGCATGAGTGCCTTTTCCGAGTCTTTACGTCGCTCGTCGACGTTTTGGTCTACCACTAGCAGATCCCCAGCCGGGGTCTTCTTGATCTTGAGTTACCACTAGCAGAGCCCCAGCTGGGGTCTGCTAGATCTTACCAATTGTGGCACGCAGAACCCCAGCCGGGGTCTGCTTGATCCTTATCTGTGGCTCGCAGAGCCCCAGCCGGGGTCTACTTGATGTCAATTGTGGCTCGGTTGGATACCCTGCTAGGAGTGTTAATTAGCTGGGTAGTGAGCTGGTACCGTCCTCCCTGATCTTATTGGGCATTTAGAGCCTATTTGTCGGTACTTTGTGGTCGGTGCTCGGCTCTCTTGCATGAGGAGGTAATTTAGAAATTTAAGGGATAAGTTTAGACCGAATTCAGGGAAGCCAGATTAGGTGTCGTGACAATTTTGTCATAGCCAATTAACCTAGTTAACACATTTTTGGGAATGTGGGAGGAAACCGGAGTACCCGGGGAAAACCCACGCAAACACGGGGAGAAAGTGCAAACTCCCCCAGCCACAAGGCCCAGGTCGGGAACCGACCCTGGGTCCAAGTAGCCGGCCAACCAACAGTGCTACTCACTGGGCTGACGTGTTGCCCGTACGTACCTCGACACCTAGGGTGGATATCGGTGTCGTTGCCATCCTCTGGTAGTGAACATCAGAGACAAGACGGGGCACTACGTCCCGTCTCCGAGTCACTCCAGGCTCGGTTCGTTCGTCTCACCCTCTGTACCGAATCGTGTGGTTAAGGGGTCGCAGGTGCCTCTACTACCTAGACAGCTGTGACCGCATCCGCCAGCGGTTCACCAACTATCCCCGGGACAAGCCGGAACTTGTCGAGACTTTTTTTCTTTGACCGATTACCGGGTTTAGGCATAGAAGCGTGTTGGCTGTTCTCGGCCAGTCAAATTCCTCCAGACCTTCACCTGCCAGCTGGAAGGCCTGTGTTCCCTGCGGGACCATCGGTAAGGGATGACTCACTGTGGTCTAGAACGCCAAGAATACCACAGCTACGCAATACACACCACAGTCCACTCCAGCGGTACCACGCTTGGATGGCAGCAGTCCAAGTTGTCGAAAGTAGTGGTCATGGACCTGGCGTGCATCGCTCCCGCTGTTTGTTTCTCGACCAGTCATGGAATACCCTCTCTTGTGCCCAAGGAAACGGTACCAGGTGGCTCCCGCGGAAGGGATTGACTCACTGTGGGTAGAAACCAGAAGACCCGCACAGTTACGGGAGTGGCTTTTAACGCCTTTTTTTCGGCTTAGCCAATCCATCTATCCACCTGTCTGTAATTGCAGCCTGGCAGGGCATCCAGACATACAACTACTCCGCGTCGATTCTGGGACAGCTGCTTTAGCCGCCACCGCGATGGAGGGGCGGTGACGTTGCCCGGCGGGACCGACATGGAGGCGCAGCTCACTGTGTGGCAGAAACGACAAGACACGCACAGCTAAAGTAACCAAGAAACCTCAAGAGAGTCCCCCCAAGAGAGTCCTCCTCAAGAGAGTCATAGCTACTCCTGAGGGAATAACCAGAAACCTCAAGCGAGTCCCCCCAAGAGGGTCCTCCTTAAGAGAGTCATAGTTACTCCCGCCTGTGATCTGTTTGTACAAACAGCTAGTATCCCACTGAGGTAAATCAGTGTGTTGATTACTGAAATATTTCGGCTGTTTTGCTTAGACTAAGAGAGGGTAATTTTACAGGTTACTATTACTGTTCGGTAGAATTACTGATCAACAGCACATGTTGGAAATGCAGGAGATATTGCTGCTGATTTTTCAACTATTCAGACCACAAAATGTGCTACTGGCATTGTGGAGTTATTAAAATTGGCTCGTTTTAGCTGTTAATAGCCAATTACAGTGAATGTTCTGCAAAATTAAATTCTCTGCTACTGTAAGTTAAGAATAGGAAGCTATTTGCAAGATCCCAGTCACAGCTGAACTCAACTCATCAGCAATCTTGTTGCTTGCTAACAGGAGGGAGAATATTACTGTGGTTATTGTGTACAGTGAATTGAGTTAAATGAATTGAAGAGGTGATACTCATAATGCTGCTACACGAGTGACCAGAGTAATTTTCTTCTCCACAACAGATTGTAGTATTGGTTTGTACAGGTTTTCTCAGAGTATTATGCATCAATTTAATATCGTCAAAAGGGGAGGAAACAACCTGCTGCATTGTGGCTGTCACATTGATTTGTGCTGGGCTGAGTCTTTCTACATCCACTTTCCCTGCCAGTTCTTTAATTCTCTTTCTTTAAATTTTTGTTTCCTATTATTACTACTTCATTATTTCTTTCTTCAAACCCCAACCATTTTGTCCTCTGAGACAAACAAAATCATGTTCTGAACAAAAGTCTGATTCTCCACAAAAATATGCTTTCTTCTGTTTTCTCTGTCTCACTGGCATGGATGGCTTGTGAATTGGATATTCCTTTCTCACCACTTTTCTATTCTAGAGATATTGCCTCTTTTGTTGTGGTTTTGTTTCATTAATGCTGGTCTGCATTTTATACCACAATTAAATAGTCATCATTTATATATGAACCTATACAGTGAGTATTGATAAACTGTTCAACCATGAAGAGAAGCATAGCCAATTTTGATCTGATGTTCCATCTTGGCTTCAGATACTGAGGTATGGGTTGAACATTGGATGATTTTCCTCTCCCTGCCCTAATTCCACCACAGCCAATTGCAAGTCTCTACTGCAACTCTAAGAATTAAATTTCAATATTCTAAGTATGTAAGGTTCATGTACTCACTAAATCATTTCATTGAGCCATCAGAAAGCTATGTAGTAGAGGATATCTTTGTAACATTCTTGCCCATTTGTATTTTAAACCTTTTGAATTCTGTACAGAAATCTGATGATGGTTAGAACCTGGCCAAATGTGGTTGGATTTTATAGCAGTTGTTTTAGTGCCTTTTTTTAATAGAATGTATTATTAACATTTGTCAATTCTTATGCAGATTATCTTCCTTAAATGATGCAGATAAATTATTGATAGATATAATTTTACTTTGTGTTCATCTGCTATTTACAGTCTGTTTGAAACTATGTATATTAAACTAAGATGGGCAGAATGAATTCTTTGAATTTTCATCATTGTTCTGTCAGTTTTATGTGCAGTTTGAATGGGGAAGGATGAATAATATGATTATTTTCCTTTCCTCTAAAATGCAACTTTTCACTACGATCACTAAATAAACCAGTTGTTCAAGACCTCATTAAATTTGGGATTAATGGATTTGTTGATGACTTTGCATAGAAATTCATTTGCATAGATATTTCATTGAGTTTCTATATTATTTCATATCTGCTCTTAGCATAGGAGATTTTTGGGAATATAATGCCATCTGTTTCAGCTCTTCTGATCCACTAATATGAATATTATTTGCATGTTCCTGCTATCTTTCAGTTTTTAAATGACATTAAAGAAGCAGAACAATATTTACGGAATCTGCAAGAGACAATAAAGAGAAAATATAAATGTGATCGGACCAGTGGGCTATCAAAACTGGAGGATCTACTTCAAGATTCCATGGTATGGACAGAATCATGCACTCTGGATTTGAATATGAATCTAGCCTTTTGATGATTTCTTGTTTATGAATTATTTGAAATTCAGATTAATGGAAAATTGCTTTTTCAAAAAAATCTTTAAGTGAAGGATTTGACAGTATAAACCTGAGCACAATTTTGGATTTGGACATCTCAAGCTGCCACATGTAAACTTCTCTAATATGGCAAATATCAGTTCAGCAGTGTTAAGACACAGGCCAAAAACTCCAAGATGTTTTAAGAAGATAGCCTAGACCCAAGTTTTACATTTTGATATTGGTGAGCATAAGGTGCTTCACATCAGGTATGATTCAAGTGACCCACTAAGAAGCTGTTATCAAACAAAGATTAAGAACACAGTTAAAACATAAAAAGAATTCGCATAATATTTACTAATTACAAGTTTTAAACATGATGCAGTATAAGCCTTAACAGCCAGCTATCTATATTGTTCCAAGTCAGACACTATCACATTGATGCACCCTTCTCTAGACTTGGCATAGAAACAGGTATGCTCATGTGATGCTGGGTTTTCAGCATTTTTGCTCCAAAGATGTGCAGGTTAGGTTAATTGACCATGATAAGTTGCCCCTTAGTATCCCAGGATGCTTAGGTTAGAGGCATTAGTGGGTAAAATATGTAGGGATATGGGGATAGGGCCTGAATGGGATTGTGGTTAATGTGGACTCTGGGCTGAATGGCCTCTTTTTGCACAATAGGGTTTCTATGATTTCTGTACTGTAAATTGGCCCTTTGAATGTTTTGCCTCTGTCTAAACCCAATTATGGTAGCACTGAGCTGCTGTATGTATTATTTTTATCTATATGCAATTGTTGGCTGTGTTTCCTATTAATCTCTGAGGCTTCCCAGTCCTGCAACTTTGAGCAAGCCTCAAGAGAGGGAGGGGGAGGGACAGAGATGCTGCCACCTTCTACCAGCTGCTAGTAGCAACTGAAAATTGAAATTAAAACCTAGACCTTCCTGTGTGTGTGTGTGTGTGTGTGTGTGTGTGTGGGGGGGGGGGGGGGGGGGGGGGGGGGAAGAGAGCTGAGAACTGTCCCCAGGCTTATCATTTGAGTTGACAAAGATCCCCAAATCAAACTCCACTTAGCAATCTTCGTAAAACCCTAGAACACTGCATTAGTCCAGATTAAAATCAGCATGATGCCCATTATTTTGCTTCAATAGCAATTAAAGGACATTGACTATAGACACCTTTAGTCTATAGTCAATGACTGAGGTCAACTACCCAGGCATGTTAGAAACATCCTGCAAGAAACATTTTGAAATACATTTCTCAAAGACACAGTGTCGTCACAGCAGCAGAATAGGAAGCCTTGAGATAATTGCTGAAACACATTAATTGGAGGCAAATTATAAGAAATGCATTTATATAGCAGCTCAGTGCTGACCATAATTGGATTGGAGAGGGGCAAACAGTTGCTCTGAAATTCCACACTTGCATCTGGTGGAGTAGTCATTTGATGAGTTGTCTTGTATGTCCATGCTGTAGCTAAGATAATAGTGTTAATGTGCTCACACGTTTAATATTGTGGCCCTGCCACTTATTGAATATTAGAAGATGATAAGGATTTAAACCAATTCTCATCAGCTGTCTAGCAATATCTGGTAACTAGCTACTTCATGTATAGTAATTGTGGAATTTGAAGTCATGTAACAATTAAATATCAAAGCTGATAAATTGTCAGAAACCACAATGGAAGGTTCAGAATGATAATAGAGCAAGGCCAAATCTTTGGCTTCTCTCAGATAATGGTTCACTATCCAGCTTGATTCATGAATAGAATTTACAAGAATGGACCTGTCATTGGAGGCTGAGATTCTTTCCCTTCCAAAGGTAAGCCTGTAAATGGAAGCCATTGCCCTAATGAGTAAGCAGTGAGTAAATTTACCAATGTTTCAATCTGTTAAACTGCATTTTATTTGGTTAAATTCCCTCAAACTTTGCGCATTTGAAGATTCTTCACCTTTGTCAATCTGTACCTATGTGAAGTGTACCCCTATTGAAAGAGAGTGAGGACCCTCCATTGATTAAACAAAACTGTAGAGAAATCTGTATTCCGTATGGAAATTCTTAAATACAGAGGGATAATTTTCCATATCTGCCAGATCTTTAGATAATTAAAGAAATGTTTTCTATATTTGTGACACACTGACAAAAGGAATCATTTTACTAGCCATTATTTTAGTTGGGGGAGGAAGTATTTAAACCATTCAAATGTGTTGTCTTTTCATAGAATCCTACGGTGCAGTAGGAAGCCATTTGGTCCATCAAATCTGCACCAACCACAATCCCATTCAGGTCCTATCCTCAAATTCCCATGCATTTACCCAGTTCGTCCCCTTGATAAGAAAGGGCAATTTAGCACGGCCAATCCATCTAACTCCTACATCTTTGGACTCGCTAAAATGGCTGTATTAATTCTTGGCCTACTTTGTGCATTTACTGTCTATCTATAATAATATAAATGAGTGTGAATTAATCTATAAATGCTTTGAGATCATTTCAAGTTCTAAAACTTGTAAGCACTTGCTTCAGAATCCCTTCCGTTTAATAAAGGAATTCAGATTTATTCCCTTTCCATATTGTATTATTATGCCCCCTAGAGGCCAAAGACAGAAAGTAAATAGTTTTGTGAATATCTGTAACCTTGGATAACATCATGCAATTAAAATTCAGCTTTTAAATCTGCTTTGAAATTTAGGTGATATTTTAACCTGATTGTAGATAATGTTCAAAGAAAATATCATGTAAATATTAAATAGAATCACTGCTGTAATTTTGATACTATAATCTCAGCACCCCATTAACCTGCCCAGTCCAGTTTGTGACTGTTTATTCCATAGGCAAATCTTCTAGTTTCACAGCTTTGTCTTGCTGACCTGAGATGGCACAAGTTATCTTATTGAATGTTGTGATTTTTGATTTTTAACTATAATTTTATTTTGAAGGACGAAAAAGAACAGTTGATCAAGTACAAGAGTTCTATAGCAAGCCTTGTTGGAAGAGCAAAAACAATTGTTCAGCTGAAACCGAGAAATCCTGATAACACTATAAAAACCACCATCCCTATCAAGGCAATCTGTGACTACAGACAGATTGAGGTATGAGATCTGCACCTGTTCTTCAAAAAAGATTTAAAAGGGAACAAAATGCTGAGTTACTTTTAACAAATGTGTCAAGAGCAGTGGTAAAATATATTAAATGCAGTCTCCTTGTTTAACCCTGGATGACTTGCACTTAAAATTGACACTGGCATCTTGTTCTTGTACTATCATAAGTTTTCAACTCTGCAGTGTTTTATTCAGTAAGAAATTTAATGAATTTTGCAAACAATGTTTTTATCCCTATTTCCCCATCCCCTCCTTGCCCTGTCTCTGTTATTTCTCATGGGAGCCGCTTGGCACCATGCAGCATCCATCAACTGGGAAGGTTAAAGGGTCGGGGCCGCAGTCAACACTCCATAACCACTGTCAGTATCACTTCGGAATTGGCCAGCAGGAGGTACGTTTTTAATGGGGTCATCCAACCATGCCAGTGTTTCCCTCCATCAGAGAATGGTGCATTGCACCTTGTAAGACATTTTATATATAACTTGACTTGGAAATAACATTCCCAAACAATAGTACGTATGCTTTAAAAACTGCCACTAGTCAAAACCCATGACCATGGTTGGGATATAGACATTCTATTCAATCAAAAAAAAAAGCTATTTAGTTAATCACTCAAAAATAGCAGTTTCATAATGATCAAAACTTAACATTGATTTTTTTTTTGTCCTTGACTCATTCCTTATTATCCCAAAAAAGTAACCATTTGTAAATTTCTTGATGTTCACAATTAGTAGATCATGGGTTAGCTTTCTTTATGCTTTATTGGATTAGCACCATAGAGCACTGGATCCCTCCTGAAATTTCAGTCATTATTTGTGCATAAATTCTTTTCTGAAGCCATGAGCAAGCAACTTATAAACAACACAATCAAGTGAGTGAAGAAGTTAAAATGTATTTTTTCATACTCCATTTAAGTAAATAAGCCTCTTGTAAGTTTGAGTGTAATTCTGCTAATGGCATAGTGAAATGAAATAATGAGTTATAGCTATGTAGACTTTGGAAAAAGTGCTAGAGTTATAACCTTGTAATTATTAACAGATTACTGTCTGTAAGAATGATGAGTGTGTTCTGGAGGATAACTCTCACCGAACCAAATGGAAGGTTATTAGCCCCACCGGGAATGAGGCAATGGTTCCATCCGTGTGTTTCATTATTCCTGCACCCAACCAAGAAGCCATCGACGCTGGCAGCAGGTAGAGAATATATCACTACTGTATAACCATTTTGTATAGCTATATTGATCTCACCATCCTGTTGCAGAATACAATCTAATTGATAATACTAATTGGTTGAAGTCATTTAAAAAGAACTTGTTAAATTAAATCTATTTAAGATGAAGAGTTTGATGTCAGCAAAAAAATGCGCTTTAGGAATCTGAATATTTATATAATATTAAATAGTATCTTCCTGATAAGTTTCAGATCTTTTGAGTGATATCTTAAAGAAATTCTTGCAGTGGATTTGTTGCAGTTACAATGCTCAACTGTAATTTTTGAAAGATAACTTATGCCTAACCCAAATGATACCAAAATGTGTAGGAGCAGAAGTGGACCACTCATCCTATTGAGTTTGCATTACATTTCAATGAGATTATGATCAATCCAATATGCAATCCTCAGCTTCAGTTTGTGGCTTTATCACCATAACCCTTGATTCCCTTACTGACTGAAAATCTATCTCAGCCTTGAACATGCTTAATGATCCAGCCTCTACAGCCTTCTGTGGTAAAGAATTCCATAGACTAATTCCTCTGAGAAAAGAAATTCCTCCTCACCTCTGTGTTAAATGGCTGACTCCTTACTCTTGAGATTATGCCCTCTGGTCCCAGATTTTCCCACAAGGAGGAAACAACAACCTCCTGGAAACTACCCTGTCATATGCTGAGAATCCTGTATGTCTCAATAAGGTTGCCTCTTATTCTTCCAAACTGAAATGCATACGAATTTCAACCAACTCGACTTCTCCTCGTAAGAAAATTCAATCTAATGAACCTTCTCTGGACTGCGTCCAATGTCAATATATCTTTCCTTAGATAAGGGGACCAAAACTATTCACAGTATCCCAGGTGTTGTCCATGTAATGTCTAAATTGTATAGATTTAGCAAAAATTCCTATTTTTATACTCCTTTCTCTTTGAAACAAAGTCCAACATATGCAATCAAATGTCTATTTAAAATTAATAATATGCTTGGCTCTTTATTGTGTTAGCCATGTCAGGTAGGCTCACTAATTTTAACTGGAGTGTGTGTCTGATAAACCTTTGTCATAATCCTTATTGGCACCTTTATTCCTGGTAATAGGGCCAAATCAATCCTTGATTTCTACCAGATAAAATGTGTTTCATTAAGAACTTTTAAATTCATGAAAATAATTCTGTTCTGGGCCTGCCTTATTACTCCATGTTCAATCATTTTAGGGAAACACACCATTTGTGGGAAGTTTAAGGCAATGGTAATGCCATACAGATCTTGATTTGATCTTGTCCTGCTGTGGTATAAAATTTATGAATGTTTCTAGTTCGATTTTTATATTCTCAGACCTCTCTAATCCCCATGTATTTCAGAGTTGAACAAATGTATCAGAACGTAATGGCTTTGTGGCACCAGTTGCATATTAACATGAAAAGTGTTGTGTCCTGGAACTATCTAGTGAAAGACATTGAAACCATTCACTCCTGGAACAAAGAAACGGTATGTGTGTATTGATTTGCTAAAATGTTGCTGTCAAAGGCTATTGAAATTGTGTAATTATTAGCAAAATAGTGACATTTTAAGATGGAATTTACAGATATGTAGTCCAAGTTATTTTTGTTGACTCATATAAGTTTCAAAATACTGAAAAACTCCATCCATAAATGCATTTCGTTCTTGACTACATTTTTTCTGGTAAGTTGTCATTTTTTAACTTTTCAGAAGTATCTTTATTTTGTAAATGCATTTTATGTAGGTTTTTAATTTTTTTTTTCTGATTTGGTTATGGCCCAAATTTTGTAGTTTTAAAGATGGTGAAACTGTTAGATTTGTAGCCATTACTGCGTGGAACTAACAACTTCTATCATTCATACACACATTATTAAATGAGGAAGCCCAGAAGTTCCTCTGTGAATTCCTGCTGTGACTCAGATGCACTACTGAAGCCCTAACAGATGGAAATGAATTAGAGATCATTCACTGTCATGTTCTTCTACTTGTATGCTAATATTATTGTTGTAAAAGATCTTCAAAAATTATATAGTTCACAATACCTGAGTTTTTAATGGTGTACTAAATCATGATCATTGACGAATAACCTCAACACCAGGTTAAATTTCATTAGGTCCAAACTTGCTGGACTTTAACCTGGTGTTGTTAGACTTCTTACAGTGCTTACTGCAGTCCAACGTCAGCATTTCCACATCTTGAATAACCTCACCAGCCATAAAAATCTGCTATTTACAGAATGTCATTTTTTTCATTCTGTAATAATTCCATAGATTATTTTGTAGTATGTTAATTTTTTTGGCTTCTATCTTAATCCTATGTTTGTTGCACAATCTTCAATTCACTTTTTATAAAATTATAAAAAGTTTTATAGGTTTTATATTTTATAAATTTAGGAACTTTTTATAAAATTATAAAAAGTTCCTAAATTTATAAAATATAAAACCTGCTGCTTAGTTTCTGCTTCGTTGCCTCTGAGTTCTTCAATATTATTGACTGCTTGGCTTGCTTGATGACATAGTTGTTGCTAGACAGCAGAGATACCCTATCGCTGTTATCAGAGTGAAATTGACAATGGGAAAGATGAACACCAAATCAAAGAGTTTGCTGGGTCTTGGGCAGCTTTCCTTGAGATGCTATCAATTTGCTACTGACTGTAATCCAGGTCTTAAAAAAAAATGCTCTTAACCAGTGTAATCATTTTTTGCACTTCCTTACAGCACAAATTGATTATGTCTGTAAATTTCCTTGGAACTTTTAGCTGAAACCAACAACAACATTTAAATAGCATTGGTACCATAATACTTATTTATGAATCACTGTGCACTGAAAGCTTACAAAGCCAAAATGGCCAATGGAAGCAATAACCTGGACAGACCTACTGATAATCTAAGCATTAAAATTATTTATGGCAGATGCATACCAGATTTAGGCAATCTCAATACTTTTTCATTCCAGTTTAAAACTCTGAAGACAAGCGAGCAGTCACAAGTCATGAAAAACCTCCAGATGCATTATGAGGATTTCCTTGAGGACAGCCAGGAGTCTCAGGTCTTTTCCATTGCAGACAGACTACGGTTAGAGGAAGAAGTGGATAACTGTAAGGAGCATTATGAGAAGCTACTGGTATCCATGGAAACAGGTTAGTGAAAAGAGCACAAAACAATTAATAAAATGGAATATTTCTTAGAACTAACATAATATCTTTAAAATAGAAAGGCATCACAAATTACATTTCGTGAATTGGATTTTGATAAACAAGTTGATGATATTCCCAATAACTGGACATTGACAATCTTTGAAAAGCAAGATTGTGATTAAGTGATATTAAACTATGTTATTTATGGCAAGAGCAATGTTAGTAGCAATCTCATCCATAGAAAATAAATATTCAATTGCTATTATAGGTAGCTACACTTCCCTTGAGAGCAGCTTTGTTAAGGCACATGAGTGCCACTGAAAGCAAATACAAAGTGTATTGTCAGAACCAATGACAGTATTTTACTTCAAAGTCTTTGTCTGATATTGCTCTTAAACTCCGTCAAGAGTAGACGTCAATTCTTATATTCAAAATGTATTGATTGTATACTAAAGTTTAATAATTAGTCTTTTTTCATGGGATATGTTTCTAGCAAGGTCAATATTTATTGCCCAACCCTAATGGTTTTTGAGAAGGTGATAGTAAGCCACCTTCTTGAACCACTACATTTCTTGTAATGTCAGTATACTCAATACTGTTGAAGGATTTTGATCCAATGACAGTGAAGCAATGATGATATAGTTCAAAATCAGGGTTAACTGTGGCATAAAGGGAACTTAATCACAATACAACACTCATTGGACAGTACATAGAATGCCCAACCTGCTTGCCTGCCTCTTCCAAATGTAGTGCAGTACTAGACTTCTGTGTACAGACTAAAAATATTTGCTCAAATGTAGAATATCCTATAGAAGTAGAAACACTAAGCAAAATAGAATCTGCCATCCATGTCAATTTACCAAGGCTGCTTTACTAGCACCACCACGTACGTGTGACTCCACCAAGAAAGACAAAGGCCACAGGCCATCATAAAGCAATCACCTCCGAGTTTCTCTTCCAAGTCACATATTGTCTCACCAAGATAGGTATCACTGTTCTTTGGTCTTCATTAGATAAAAGTCCAAGCTCCTACCCAAAAGTTTTCCAAATATATCTGCAGCACTCCCAAGATGAAGACTCAACATCACCTTTTCTGAAGCAAAAGGATGGGCAATAAATGTTGCTTGTCAGCAATGCCCACAACTTAAGAATGAATAATGAAAACACACTAAAAAAAAAACATACTCTTTAACAAGTGAAATAGAGTCACATCACAAAACGTTCATAGAAATCCTGGCAGAAAGAGGCCATCTGGCCCATGGAGTCTGCACCGACCATAATCCCACCCAGACCCTACCCTGTTTCCCTACTCCCATATTCCTACTTATTTACCCTCTAACTTATGCATCTCAGGACACTAAGGAGCATTTTTTTTTAGCATGGTCAATCAACCTATTCTGCACATCTTTGGACTGTGGAAGGAAACCAGAGCACCCAGAGGAAATACACGCAGACACGAAGAGAATGTGCAAATCCCACACGTGGTGACCCAAGCTGGGAATCAAACCCAGGTCCCTGAAGCTGTGAAGCAGCAGCGCTAATCACTGTGTCACCGTGCTGCCCCTTGGTAAACTTTTTTTTTCAGAAAGGTATTTTAACCTCTTGAAAGTGGTCTTTGAATGGTGAGTCATGTATCATGGCCTGGATTTTATGGATATGGATGAAATCATCAGATTCTGTTGTTGCTTAGACAAAACTGATAGTAGCTACTGGAGTCCATATAAACACAATTTTTATTTTATAACTTTCATGGGATTAGAGTGTTGCTGGCAAGACCATACCTGTTGTCTATCCCCAGCTGCCCTTGAGGAGGTGGAGGCTAGCTGCTGCTTTTCACCTGAACTAAGAAATCTAGAAGTTGCTGTCAATGATTCTACACTTGCTAAACGGGCACACCATTGAAAAGCCTTGCAAACTACAATAAAGTGCAATCACTGAACTGACAAAACTTATTTTTTATTGCTCTTGCTTTGATAACCTTTAATCGAGGTACATCATATTGAATGTGGTGTAACGGTGGTTTTTAATCAACTAATTCATTCATTATTATTGAACAGCCTCACTGCCCTGTAAAAATACTATTTTGTGGACTGTGACGTATCCATTATGATAAAATTCAAATTTTAAAATTTATTTATGGGAAGTTAATTTGTTGATCTTGCTTCTATTTTAATCCAATGTGGATGTCCAATAATTTATTTCGTTTTCTGTAATTTCAGTGCATTGTAATTGTCATACAAGAACCTATTTCAGTGTAATTGATTGCTTAATCTGCTTGTGACATCATTGTTGCTGGATAGCTGTAAGCTCCTTGATTTGGCACTAAATTCAAACTCTCTCATCAGAAAAGCGGAATCTGCACTACGGAGGTCACTTGATCTTTGTGGGATGTTTCTTTGAGATCAGTAGAAAGCGGAATCAATTTGTAAAATCGTGTTCTGTATTTAAACATGCTTATTAGTGCCCTCACCTGAACTTACTCATTTTAAGCATCTAGTGTCTGTTATAAAGATGTAAAGTTCTCACCATCAATCAGATATTGCAAATGTATAAATAAGAAAGAATAGAAAACAGTTTCCTTTGCTTGAGAGACTAAGAAATTCTTCAATTTAAACTGTCTATTCTAAAATTGTATTGCTGCTGCGATATCAACTAAAATTAGATCTTTTTATAAGTTTACGTTAATGCAAAAGTGGATGTGCTCACACTTTGACAATTTTTGAAGGTGGTAGGATGCATTATAATTTTGGCCAGTTTTCAAGCTAAATCTTTAAAATTCCAACTACGATTAGCCTTAACTTTTAGGAAGCAGAGTTATTTAGTCCAACTTTAGATTCTACAAGGAAATGCTACCTGTTGAAAGCTTTGAAAACTGAAAAATATATTTCATGATACTTAAATGCAGTTATCATCTTGTTGTCAGTGATCATTGTAAATTGAAAATAGCAGAAGAGTTTGAGTTATTTAAAGTTTTATATGATAATATTATGTGCTTGTTAAATAGAGGAGAAGGATGAGACACTAAGTAAGACATACATCACCGAGCTGCAAAACATCTGCCTGCGCCTGGAAAAGTATAAAGATCGATTAATACGACGGCTCCAGGCCTCAGTAGAGGGCGATGCCATGCAAGATAGTGCTTTCAGAATTGCTGAACAAGAGGTTTGTTTGATACAATACGTATCTATGATGATGATGCATTGAAATTGATTAGTGGATACAACAGTCTGTCTGATTGCACTTACAATAGTTATGCTACATTACTCTAACTAAAGCTCTTACTATGTACTTACTATGTGACAGCACTTTTTATGGTAGGTTCATGTGAAAAATACTTACATCTCTTGCTATCTATTTTCTTATCAATTTATTCTTGTTTTATGAAATAAATTTTTCATCTGCATTTGGTTCCTTCATTATTTATTGCTTTTGCAGCACATGCAGCAAGAACTAGATGAATTGAAATCTGATTTGAATCAGATGACAAAGAAATGTGAGACCTTTTTCTACCAGTCTCCCTCTGCGACTAGTGTCCCAGCACTGCATTCTGAGTTGGACTTGGTGGTACAGAAAATGAATCAAGTGCATTCGTTGTCCTCCATCTACATGGACAAGTGAGTCTGAAATTTCACAAATGGACTTAAGTTAGAACAAAGCTGGAAAGGGTTAAATATATGATTAGTTATTACATGAGTATGTATTTAAAAATAGCAACAAAATCATACTTTGGGTTAGAAGAAGTAGCAATGATAACTATGAATATATTTGTATCTGTTGGATTTATTTGGAGGTACTTTATTTCAGACCAAGAATGTTAATTGTGTATTGGGTATTTATTTGTAATAATGTGGTGGACACTAATTGGGTTTTGCTCATGTCCTATATACAGGAGTAGTCTAAAACTCTAGTTATTGTGTTTGGAAGTGCAAAGTCATAATGTGTGTCTCTGGAAATAGAAGTTTATGTGCATATGAAAGGATAGGTTCCAGTTCTTTCCTCCTTTGCCTTGCTATCTGGGTTGAACAAGGGAACTGAGTGTGCTAGAATTTGAAAGTGATACAACCTTGTATCTCCCAGTAAAGCATCCAAGAAGTTATACTGGCTAGAATTAAGGTACAGAGTAATCATAGAAATGAAGTGTGTCCTTGAATCACTATCTTTTTATGCACATGCACAAAGAAAGGACAATCTTAAAAAAAGGGTCAACTGACATTAGTTGTATGCGCAAAGATCAATAATTATTAACATGATACATTTTTAATGTGACCTCTATTACTTCAATGCTTATGACATTAACCTGATATATATTAGAGCTTAATCAAATCTTATTTTCAATAAGGAAATCAAATTGGCTTACAAGAAATTTGTGCCTTTTACAGCGCGTGTTCTTTCACTGAACACTTTTTTGATTGGATTTTTTTGTTTCTAAAGGCACCTTCCATTTATGTAGAGCTCTTTAGAAAAGGCTTGCTTCACTGAAGTATTTAAAGGCGTGTTAGATATTGATTCCTCATTAATAGATGGAAGAATATGAGTTTACCACAAGATGCAAATAGATTGAGTCTGGAAAGAATTCTAAAACTGTTATTCTTCTATTCTCGTGTGTGGAAGTTTTATTTTAAACAAATTGTTTTTAATTTTTTTAGGCTCAAAACAGTGGATATCATGTTGAAAACTAGTCAAACGGCTGAGATGCTCATTAAAATGTATGAAATGAAGTTGTGTGAGGAAGATGCAGTACCAGTAGACCAAGAGGCTATTGAAGCGCACAGGACCCTGTTACAGGTCAGATAGTTCTCAGTAATTGGAAAAACTCATTGAATATGCTCCTACATTAATGTCTCTGGAAGTCCTGGGATTGGTCAAGTAATATGTAACAACAGCACCAACTTTCATTTACATAGCACCTTTAACGGTGGAAATATCCCAAGGCACTTCACAGCAGTGTAATCAGATGACAATTCACCCTGAGGCAAAGAAGGTATCAGGAGGATTGAAATAAAAACATGGTTAATGAGGCAGGTCGATTGGAGGAGAGAAGTTTGAGATTGGGACTTCGACAGCTGAAGGAGTCAGTGGTGTGCAAGGAATAGGAAGGGATGAGTTGGAGGAATGGTAAGTTCTTGAACAGTATCTCGACTGGAAGAGTTAAGGAGGGATGAGACCACAGTGGAATTTCAACAGAATGATTGCTTTAAAACAAAAGGAGATCATGAGTCCACGCAGATCAACAAATAATTTCTGAGATTTTATGGAAAATAAGATCCATACAGTAGACTTATGGTTAACCTATAGTTTGTGGGGGATAAAAATATGGGAGTCTAACCTGGATAATGTTAAATTAGTTGGATTCAATGGACTGGAACATGGATTATCCACAGTAAACTGGGAAAAGTTGAGAATAGGTAAAACAACAGAAGACCCGTGGGAAGAGTTCAAAAATTTCATGATACAGCACTTCCTTATACCCCAAAGGACAACTTAAAACTTGAAGAAAAAGTATATAGAAATGAAAATGATAGCACAGATCCTGTTTAATGGAGGAGGTACAAAGAACAGCAAAGGGTGACAAAACATTAAGGATAGCGCAAAAAACAAGTTAAGAACATAAATAGGAGCAGGAGTAGACCATTTGGCCCTTCAGGCCTGCTCCCCCATTCAATAAGATCATGGCTGATCTGAAGTGGATCAGTTCCACTTACCTGCCTGCTCCCTATAACCTTTAATTCCCTTATCGATCAGAAATCTATCTACCTGTGACTTATTCAACGAGGTAGCCTCCACCAGTTCAATGAGCAGAGAATTCCAGAGATTCACCACCCTCCTGAGAGAAGCAGTTCCTTTTCAACTCTGTTCTAAACTGGCCCCTCCCCCACCCCCTTATTTTGAGGCTGTGCCCTCTAGTTCTGGTTTCCTTTCTAAGTGGAAGGAATCTCTCTACCTCTATCCTATCTAGCCCCTTCATTATCTTGTAAGTGTCTATAAGATCTCCTCTCAGCTTCTAAACTCCAATGAGTATAAACCCAATCTACTCAATCTCTCCTCATAAGCTAACTCCCTCATCTCTAGTATCAGCCTAGTGAACCTTCTCTGTACTCCCTCCAATGCTAATATATCCTTTCATAAATAAGGGGACCAAAACTGCACACAGTATTCCAGTTGCGGCCTCACCAGTGCTTTGTACAGTTGCACCCACGACCTTCCTGCTTTTATATTCTATCCCCCTCGCGATAAAGGCCAACATTCTATTGGCCTTCTTGATCATCTGCTGCATCTGCAGACTAAGTTTTTACGATTCATGCACAAAGACCCCCAGGTCCCTCCGCACAGTGGCATGCTGCAACTTTTCACCATTTAAGTAATATTCCATCCTACTATTATTTCTTCCAAAATGGATAACCTCACATTTGCTAACGTTATAAAGCCCATCTGCCTGGTCCTCGCCCGCTCACTCAGCCTATCCAAATCTCTCTGCAGACTTTCTGCGTCCTCCACGCAATTCGCTTTTCCACTCATCTTCGTGACATTAGCAAACTTTGTTACCCTACACTCAGCCCCTTCCTCCAGATCGTCTCTGTATATGGTAAACAGTTGAGGCCCCAGCACCAATCCCTGCGGTACGCCACTAGTCACCAACCAGAAAAGCACTCATTTATTCCAACTCCCTGCTTCCTGTTAGATAGCCAATCCTCAATCCACGCTAACATTTTATCCCCAACTCTGTGTACTCTGATCTTCTGCAGCAACATTTTGTGAGGCACCTTATCAAATGCCTTCTGGAAATCTGAAAATACCACATCCACCAGTTCCCCTCTGTCTACTGCGCTAGTCACATCTTCATAAAAATCAGTAAATTCGTCAAACACGACTCTTCCTTCATGAATCCATGCTGTGTCTGCTTGATCGAATTGTTCTTTTCTAGGTGTCCTGCTATTTCTGCTTTAATGATGATCCTAGTGTTTTCCCAACTACGGACATTAAGCTAATCGACCTGTAGTTATCCGCCTTTTGTCTGCTATCTTTTTTAAACAGCAGCGTAACAGTAGCTGTTTTCCAATCCTCCGGCACTTCCCCAGAGTCCAGCAAATGTTGATAAATAACTACTAACGGATCTGCTATTACTTCTACCATTTCTTTCAGTACCCTGGGATGCATTCCATCGGTCCCAGGGACTTGTCTACAGTCCTATTAGTCCACCAAGGACTACCTCTTTAGTAACAATAATTGTATTAAGGACCTCATCTCCTACCAAACCTCTGTCTTTAATATTGGGTAAGCTTTTTGTGTCCTCCACCATGAAAACTGACACACAAAATTTATTTAAAATCTCAGCCATTTCCTTGTTTCCCACCATTAAATCTTCTCTCTCGTCCTCCAAGGGTCCAACATCCATTCTAGCCAGTCTCCTTTTTATATATTTGTAAAAACTGTTACTATCATTTTTTATATTTAGAGCTATTTTAGTTTCATACTCTACCTTTCCTTTTTTTTATTGCTTTCTTAATCATTCTTTGTTTTCTAAATCTTTCCCAATCTTCTAATTCCTCACGATTTTTAGCTGCTCTGTACGCATTGGTTTTTAATTTAATACTTTACTTTATTTGCTTCGATATCTGCAACTGGTTACCCCTTTTCTTACAGTCCTTCTTTATCACCAGAATATATTTTTGCTGAGTACTGAAAAAGATCTCCTTAAAAATCCTCGACTGTTTCTCAGCTGCCCTACCAACCAATCTGTGCTCCCAGTCTATATTAGCCAATTTGCCCTCATCTTATCGTACTCCCCTCTGTTCAAGCAGAGGACACTGGTTTGGGACCCTCCTTTCTCACCCTCCATCTGTATCAGAAATTTAACCGTATTGTGATCACTCGTCCCAAAATGATTCCTCACAAGAAGATCCCTAATTCTACTTGCCTCGTTACACAGTACCAGATCTAAGATAATTTGCTCCCTCATAGGTTCTGTAACATACTGTTCAAGGAAACTATCCCAATAACTTTCTAAGAACTCTTCCTCAAATCCATTGCGTCTGACTTGAGTCAACCAATCAACAGGTTAAAATCCCCCATGATTATTGCTGTTCTGTTTTTGCATGCATCAATTATTTGCTTGTTCATAGCCTGCCCCACCTCAAAGTTATTATTTGGGGCCTATAGATCACATCCACCAGTGACTTCCCCTTACTATTCCTTATTTCCACCCACAACGATTCCACGTTTTGCTCTTTGGAGACTTTATCATCTCTCATTACCTCCCTGATATTATCCTTTATTAACAGAGCTACCCCACCTCTTTTTTTCTTCCTGTCTATCCTTCCTAAATGTCTGATAGCCCTGAGCATTCAGTTCCCAGTCCTGGTCACTCTGCAACCACGCTTCTGTAATGGTACGAAAATACGAAAGAAAACTTTCAGGGGATATCAAAGTCAATGCAAAAATTTTGATGATTGTATTTGGAAACATGGATGATCAGAAGGGATGTGACTAGCAAATACTAGAATGATACCTGGAGCCAAGAGTTGAATTATGAGGAGAGACTAATTGGATTGTATTTTCTAAAAGTTTTGAAATATTAAGAGGAGCTGATCAGATAGATTTAAACTATTTCTGCTGGCTAGGGAACCTTGGAGTAGTGGACATTGCCTAAAAATTAGAATCAGGCCATTCACACAGGTGGCACGGTAACACGGTGGTTAGCCCTGCTGCTTTGCAGCTACAGGGTCTTGGGTTCGATTCCTGGCTCGGGTCACTGTCTGTGTGGCATTTGCGTGTTCTCCTCGTGTCTCTGTGGGTAGACTCCGGGTATTCCGGTTTCCTCCCACTGTCCAAAGATGTGCGGATTATGTTGATTGGCCATGCTAAGAAATTGCCCCTTAGTGCCTAGGGTTGCGTAGGTTAGAGGGATTAATGGGATAATATATAGGGATATGAGGGTAGGGCCTGGATGGGATTGTGTTTGATGCAGACTCTGCACTGTGGGGTTCTGTGATGATCACAGAATCGTGGATTTGGCTTGTAGTATCTGGATTTCTGAAAACACAAGTATTGCAAACCCTCCTCTTTCCTTGCAGCCCTGCATAGTCATCTTTTTCAAAGAATAATTAAATTCCCTTGAATACTTTGATTGAACTTACCTCTACTACACACTGAATGCATTCCAGATCCAACACATTTTATTTTTAAATTTTCTTGGCTTCATTGCTTCTTTCCCAATTACGTTTAAATCTGGTAGTCTACTCTTCATCCAATGGGAGCAGTTTCTTCCAATGTACTCTGACACTTGCTGATTTTAAATACATCTTTCAGGAGTTAAGTTCAGAAACAATTTATATGAAAGAGATGGTAGAAATTTGGAGCACTTCTGTAAATTGATCAATTCATAATTTTACACCTGAAAGAGAGAGAGGCTTCAATTTTTATACTAAGATAAAGGTAAAATGCTAAGGATGCTGGAATCTGAGACAAAAATTCTCTCTTCAGCTCTGATAAAGGGTCATCCACACGCACAATATTGGATCTATTATCTTTCAGACCTGATGAGATCTTCTAGCATTTTTTGTTTTTGTTTCAATTTATATACTTACACTGGCTTAGGCCATCTCAAAGTGCTTTTCAACCACTTCTGAAGTGTAGTCACTGCTGTGCTGTCAGAAATGTGGCAATTAATTTGCACGTAGCATACTCCTGAAATTATCGTTCTGATAGCAAACATTTTCCACAATGGCTCCCAACTTAGTTGGTCCATATTTCTCCATTTCTTTGAATAGTAGCTTGGAAGACCGTGTCCCTTAATTTTCAGGGAGTTTCCTAAGTCCATTACCAGCAGTGAAACGTGTTCTGATGATTATTGATATGAACACACTTGCACAACTAAGTATTTGTTTAAGCACAATATGTCACACATATCTGAGTATCTTTCTATTTAAAAATATTAAGCCTAATACCAGTTAATGATTATGGAGGATTAGAAAACTGTGAAAATAGTTTTATTTTTAATTTTATTAATATTATATTGGACATTCTTTGTTTCGATATGAAAATAAGTAGTGTAACTTTTGTTACTTGCAGCAATGGCTTCATGATGTGAATGAAAAACAGGGTGTGTTTTCCTCTTTGGAAGAGGAAATGCAGCAAGCAAATGTTGTTGGTGAGCATCTGTTCCAGCTACGCAATGAACGAAACTTGGATCTAGAACGATATCAGGAAAGGACAGCACAACTGAAAGATCGATGGCGAAACATCCGTTCGCAGATTGACACCAGGTCATTCTTTGGGTCCTGCAATAGTATTTATTGGCTTTGTAAAAAGTATTGATTTTGACAACTATCAGCCCATCCTTCATTTCTACTGAAGACATTTTATTACTGTTTTTGAATTTTTTTCACTGAGGTCTGTTTCAAGCACATTTGTTAGTTCAAACCATCTTTGTGATCTTGTTCAAGGATGTGCAACAAAATAAAATCTTGAGACTCTCAGCATTGATTACATTATGTTCTGATAATTGGTAAATGGTGATTTCAAAAGTGTCTTCAGAATATCTCCTCACATTGGCAAATATTTTTCCACCCTTAGATACTGACTATATTTTAGCCAAAATTCTTTGTACAATCTGCTTTTCCAGATCAAAACTTTGGAACTACTTATGTCAGTCTGTTTTCATCTTGGTACCACCTGGTAGTTACTTGCTGATTTTCTTGCTCTTCTATTTGAATTGTTTTGTGTATCTTAAAATTAATTTCACAGCAATGTAAACAAAAAAAACATCATGAAGATTGTTATTCTATTTGAGCCATTGCATTCCATGAGCTAACGTGAGCAAATGTCTCCTAATATCTAATCTGACAGCTAATTTGTATTCCTATGCTCCTAGCCAACCTGAAAATATAGTTTTTCATAATCTCACTAGCAATGTATAGACTACATAATGTAATGCTAATAATATATGGTAGCCATATTTAAAATATACCTCTGATATAATCCTTGTTTTTATGACCTAGTGCTAAAGTGAAGCTTCTAAGTCAAAGCTCTGTGTTATGTTGACTGTTCACTCAAGTACTGCCTACATGAGAAAACTATAGTTATGGTCTAAAATTAAATCTTGTATATGAAAGTTGACCATAAATTTTATGTTCAATCACTTTACTTCATCCTTTCCCTGAACTATACAGAGAATCTGAATTGCAAAGCATTGAAGAGTCATTAAAGAATTACAGGGGCTGCCATCAGTCATTGATTGATTGGATTGAGGAAACAACTATACAGCAAGAGAAGATGGAGCCAGGCAAAGCTGAAGACACCAAGATTCTTTCGCAGCAACTTAGCCAACAAACGGTATGAAAACCTAAATCCACGGTAATATGCCAATCTTCATAAATAAAACAACAATCATGCATTAATTGATTTATAGTTCCTTAAAATAGATTATGCTAAATAAAAGATTACCAAAGGATTAAAATGTATAGGCTTCTGATATCAAAATAATCAAGAAGTCTCGTCTCCTTTCTTACAACTTGCTTTCAATGTTGATACCTAACGTGTTTTTTCTTCCACTTGACTTTGGTCTCTCTTGATGCTCCATAATCTTGAAATCCAATTATGTAACATTCCTAATAATTAAGAATGCTGTGGCAATTTTGAATAAATTACATTAAACTTGTAAACTTGCTCTTAATCTTTGTTTTGGGAAATGAATTATGTGGATTCAAATTATTTACTTGGTTTAGGCATTGGTTGCTGAAATTGAAAAGAATCAAGCTAAACTAGATGAATGCCAAAATCTGTCTAAGCAGTACTCTGTCTCTGTAAAGGTAAGCTTTCACGTTTATGGAACTGTTGGAACAAAAATTATACATAAGACTCTCTTGTTTTTGGTGAAAAGGAACGGAATTTAAAATATCACACTTAATATCCCCAGGATTATGAATTGCAATTGATGACCTACAGAGCTTTTGTTGAATCCCATCAAAAATCATCTCCAAAGCGCCGGAGAATGCACTCATCTTCAGATCTCATAACTCAAGAGGTGAGAAAACATATTGAAAATATTACTAAACTAGAATAATCATTATTGTTAGTATTCATATTATAAATTTAATAGCAATACAATTTTATCTGATTATTTTTCTTTCTGTAGTTCATGGATCTTAGAACCCGGTACACAGCATTGGTGACCCTAACGACGCAACATGTGAAGTATATCAGTGATGCTTTAAGGCGATTAGAAGAGGAAGAGGTAAGAGGACAAAGAAAATGGGAAAATGTTCCTCGTTTTATAGTAACTTAAAGACATTGGTGTATTTGCATTAAAATAATTCAACTCCTTCAAATTAGTGTTACAATCCCAAGCATTTCAGTTTTCAGATAAAGCACTAATTCTGTGATTGCTTGACCCATCCTATGATACCGTTGTGAGGGTAGAACCATTTTGAACCCTTGGCTTCATTCATACCTGGCAAACTGGCTGCCAAGTTTTGTGCTTGCTGCAGCTTACCTGTTCACAAGAGATAGGGGTAGTAAGCTAAGTAATGGCGAGGAGGTTTCAAGCAGGCCAAAGGACTTCTAATTTAGTTTATCCATGATGTCAACCCAAATTTTACATAACTAGTAAATGACAGCTAATGTATAAAATTCATCATCATCATCATAATAGCATGATTGCTCTGCTGAAAGTAGTTTCTTGGCTCATTGTAGTTTTCCATCCTGTGCTAAACTTTTTATTTTTATTAATAACTTCAGTGTTCAACTCATCCAGCATTAATATTCTTCTTTCCCTTGAAAGGTTCCTTCCATAATATCTCTTACAACTCTGTTTCCTCATAAGATTTGCTATATCCAGATTCGACCTGTTCCTAATTACATTCAGCAAATGTATTTGTTTGTTCACTCTCCACAATATATCATCATATGCTACTTTTTCTGTTCAACTGACCTTTTGCATTATCCTCTACACCCACAATTCATAGCTGTTTAACAAGTTGATCTCCTCTTTCATAGGTCCAAATCTCCTATCCATACAAAATAGCGCTTCACAAATTAGTCTCTTAAGAACAGACTATATTAGACTTGATATTGTGCAACGAGATGGGAATACTTCATGATCTCATGGTACAAGCATCCCCATTCACCATTCAGTTTGAGGAAAGGAGGAGTGGGTCCAAAATGCTGCTTAAATAAAGGCAATTGTGAGGGCATGAAAGCAGTACTGGCTGAAATCAATTGGCTAATCAGATTGAGAGAGATCAATAGAGATGCAGTAGGAAATATTTAAGGACACATGAAATGAAAGCCCCCAAAATATCGAGGGCGGAGGGTTAAAAAAGGCAACGCATGAGGACCAGAGTACCTCAAAGGGGAGGAAAGGGGCTAAAAGGGAGATAGTGGTAGGGGATGGGAGGGTTAAAGAAATAGATAGACGCTTCTGTGGTCCAAGGCTGGATTCCAGGATGATAGTTTGCCTCCCTGGAGCAGGGGTGCAAGATGTGTCAGACAGGGTAGAGGGCATTTTGAAGGGTGAGGGGACCCAGGCGGATGTGATTATTCACGTAGGAGAGAAGGATGTAGGAAGGAAGTGCAGGGAGGATATACGAAGGCAGTTCAGGGAGTTGGGGGGTAGGCTGAAGAGCAGGGCCTCCAGGGTAGCGATCTCAGGGCTGCTTCCAGGCGCGGGTAATAGCGGAGCCAGGAGAAATGAGATCCTACAGCTGAATGCGTGGCTGAAGGACTGGTGTAGGGCAGAGGGTTTCATATTTGTGGATAACTGGGAAGTCTTTGTGAAAGAAGGGCACCTGTATAGAAGGGACGGGGAACACTTGAATGGGAAGGGCGTGAATATCTTAGCTGGGAGGTTACCTGGAGTGTTTCGGCAGGATTTAAACTAATATGGAGGGGGGAAGGGGCTGAGACCGATAGCTCGGTAGAGAGTGAGATGGGAGATAGAGTAAGCTTGGATGAGAAGAGATGCACTGGGGGGAAGGAGGTTCCGAGTGGGCTTGGAGGTCTGGAGTGTGTCTGTTTCAATGCGAGGAGCGTAACGGGAAAAATGGATGAACTTAGGGCCTTAATGTTTGCGAGGAACTTGGATGTGGTTGCGGTGATGGAGACGTGGTTAAAGGAAGGGGAGCAGTGGCAACTGAACATTCCTGGGTATAAGTGTTTCAGGCGTGACAGAGGAGGGTCCAGAAGAGGTGGAGGAGTGGCGTTGTTAGTTAAGGAGAGCATCACGGCAGTGCAGAGGGAGGACAATACAGAGGAGTTAGGAGTGGAGTCGCTGTGGGTGGAGTTGAGGAATAGAAAGGGGGCGATTACTATGTTAGGGGTGTATTATAGGCCACCCAACTGCCCATGGGTAGTTGAAGTTGAAGAAGACACATGTAAAGACATTTTGGATAGATGCAGAAAGAACAGTGTCATTATAGTGGGAGATTTTAATCTCCCTAGGGTGGATTGGAAAGTACCTAGAGCTGGGGGTTTGGATGGGCAGGAATTTGTAAAATGTGTACTGGAAGGATCATTGGAGTAGTATGTGGCTAGCCTGACTAGAGAAGGGGCTGTATTGGATTTAGTTCTGAGTAACGAGCCAGGGCAGGTGGTTGATGTTGTAGTAGGGGAAAGTGTGGCTAACAGTGACCACAATTCTGTCTACTTTAGGATACAGATGGAAAAGATGCTTGTTGCCCTAGGGGCAGGGTGCTGAATTGGGGGAAGGCTAACTATGGTCGGATTAGGCAGGAACTTAAGGAAACTGATTGGGAACGGTTGTTCGAGGGTAAGTCCACGCTAGGCATGTGGGACTCTTTCAAGGGAATACTGGAAAATGTTGCAAGATAAATATGTGCCGGCCAAGAGGAAAGATGGGAAAGGTAGGATTAGAGAGCTGTGGATTACTAGGGATATTGAGGACTTGGTTAAGAAGAAAAGAGAGGCGTATGATAGGTCAAAGCAGCTGAGAACCGAGACAGCGTTGGAGGAATATAGAGAGAGTAGGAGGGAGCTCAAACGGGGAGTTAGAAGGGCAAAAAGGGGGCATGAAATGATTTTGGCGGATAGAATTAAGGAAAATCCAAAGGCTTTTTACTCCTATGTTAGGAATAAAAGGGTGGTTAGAGGAAAAATCGGACCTCTTAGGGACGGAGGAGGGGAACTGTGCTTAGAGCCCGAGGGAATGGCAGAGATCCTGAATGAATACTTTGCGTCAGTATTCACGAAGGAGAGGGGCTTGTTGACAGCTCCTGTCTCTGAGGGAGCTGTGGACCAGTTGAGGGAAATATCCATACCGAGGGAGGAAGTGTTAGAGCTTCTAGGTAGCATTAAAACTGATAGCTAATGTTGTACCGTTGTTTGAAAAGGGTAGTAGGGATAACCCTGGAAATTATAGGCTGGTGAGTTTGACGTCAGTGGTAGGGAAGCTGTTGGAGGGGATTCTTAGAGATAGGATGTATAGGCACTTAGAGCGTTGCGATCTGATTAGGGATACGCAGCATGGATTTAAGGGGAGGTCGTGCCTTACAAATCTGGTAGAATTTTTTGAGGAGGTGACGAAAAAGGTGGACAAAGAGTGAGCCATTGATGTCGTCTATATGGATTTTAGTAAGGCGTTTGACAAAGTCCCTCATGGGAGGTTAGTTGAGAAGGTCAAGGCTAATGGGATACAAGGACAGGTAGCTAGATGGATAAGTAACTGGCTTGGTAATAGGAGACAGAGAGTAATAGTGGAAGGATGTTTTTCTAGCTGGAGGTCGGTCACTAGTGGTGTGCCGCAGGGCTCGGTACTGGGACCTCTTCTGTTTGTAATATATATAAATGACTTGGAAGAGGGAGTAAGTGGAGTGATCAGCAAGTTTGCAGATGATACAAAGATGGCTGGACTTGCGGACAGTGAGGAGCATTGTCAGGCAATGCAGCAGGACATTAGATAGGCTGGTAGTTTGGGCAGACAGATGGCAGATGGAATTCAATCCTGATAAATGTGAGGTGATGCATTTCGGGAGAAAGAATGTAGGGAGGAGTATATGATAAAGGGTAGACCTGTTAAGAGTATAGAAACGCAGAGTGACCTGGGGGTGTAGGTGAACAAGTCTCTGAAGAGCAAGTGGAGAAGGTTGTGAAGAAAGCATATAGTATGCTAGCCTTTATAGGAAGGGGTATAGAGTACAAGAGCTGGCCTTTAATGTTGCAGTTGTATGAAACGTTGGTTAGACCTCATTTGGAACACTGCGTCCAGTTCTGGTCGCCTTATTACCGGAAGGATGTGGAAATTCTGGAGAGAGTGCAGAGGAGGTTTACCAGGATGCTGCCTGGTATGGAAGGTCTGAGTTATGAGGAGAGGTTAGGCAAATTGGGACTGTTTTCCTTAGAAAGATGTAGACTTCGAGGAGATCTAATAGAGGTGTACAAGATTGAGGGGTATAGACAGAGTAAACAGGGTTAAGCTTTTTCCTAGGATGGACTCAAATAGCACGAGGGGGTCACGGGCTTAGGGTGAGAGGGGTAAGGTATACTTTGGATGCTAGAGGGAGGTTTTTCACACAGAGGGTGGTGGGGGTATGGAATGCGCTGCCAAGTAAAGTGGTGGAGGCAGGTACTGTGGAGTTACTTAAGAAATACTTAGATGGGCACATGAACAGAATGGGTATGGAGGGGTATAGAAAACTGATTTAAAATAGGGATCATAAGCCTTGGGAGTCCCTGGGAAGTGGGTAAATAGATGACATTGATGTATTTGTTTTTATCCTGCAGATGCTTTGGTCCACCTCGTTGTCTAACGAGGAGCATACACGCGATGGGTCGTGAGAGGGCTACTCTTGGATTTTTTTTGAGAGTATCCTAGTGCTTCACGTCGTTAGTGTACACTTGACCTGGACCATTTGATGGGCAGCACGACAGCTCAGTGACTATTGCTGTGCTGTGCAGATATATGGATTTGGGCCTGTGTCTGTGGGAGTTTGCGCATTCTCCCCGTGCTTGCATGGGTTTTCTCCGGGTGCTCCGGTTTCCTCCCACGTCCCAAAGATGTGCTCTTAGGCTAATTGGCAAAATAAATGCTCCCTAAATTGTCTCAAATTTGGTTTTTAATCCATAGATCTATAAACATGAACAGGGATCACGGGTAGAAGTGGCAACATCAGGGTGGCGGCGCCGGCTCTTTGGGCCGAAGGGCCTGTTTCCCATGCTGTTTTGTTCTTTGTTTTGTTCTTTGAATACTTTCCAGTGAGTTTAAAAAAGGCTAAGGAATGGACACACCATCTATGGTTAACTAGAAACATTAAAGACCTCAAACTTGATTAAAAAAGCACAATATGTAAAATTAATCTTCATCTTCAGCATGATTTGCTCTGCCAAAAGTAGGCTTTTTGGTCATCGTAATTTTCCATAACTCTCCATCCTGTGCAAGACTTTTTATTTATTAATAAGTTCAGTGTTCAAAGGAGTATGCGTAGTGAAATAGTGGGTAGCACTGCTGCCTCACAGTGCTGGGTTCAATTCCCAGCTTGGGTCATTGTGTGGAATTTGCACATTCTCCCCGTGATGCATAGGTTCCCTCTGGGTGCTCCGGTTTCCTCCCACAGTCCGAAAGACATGCTAGTTAGGTGCGTTGGCCATGCTAAATTCTCCCTCGGTGTATCCAAACAGGTGCTGGAGTGTGGCAACTAGGGGAATTTCACAATGACTTCATTGCAATTTTAATGTAAACTTTGCTTGTGACTAATAAATAAATTTTTTGTGCAAAAAGTAGGCTGATGGTCAAAAGATTATACAGAATATAAAAAAAAGACAAAGTTTAATAAGGGGGGAAAATTAGAATATGAGAGAATGCTAGCCAGAAATATCAAAACAAATGATAAGAGTTTCTATAAATATTTTTTAAAAAAAGCAAGTTAACAAAGTGAGCGTTGGTCATTTAGAAAGTGAATCTGGAGGTTTGATAATGGAAAATGAGGGGATCACAGATGAGGTAAGGACATATTTCGCATCAGTCTTCACGTTCTTCTGCCAGCCCTTTGAACGAGCTAACAATTAATCCCAAATTCTAGCTCAATCCCCAAAGCCTGGCAAATTCTTTCCTGTTGAGTATTTTGAAAGTTACTATTGAATCTGCTTCCACTACTTTATCAGTCAGTTCGTGTCCTCCTTTTTATTCCTGACTGCAGAAAGTTGTTGAGGAGGAGAAACATGAGCGTATTGAAAAAATGAAGGAGCTGCATGGCTGGGTTTTGGACACCAGTCATGTGCTAAAAAACAGGAGCACTATACCGGAAGAGAGAGACCTGGGAGCCATTGAACAATCATTTTGTGAGCAGCAGGTATGTGAGCACAAGCATCCACCAGAATGTAAATTTTTAAGACGAAAGGGTAAACTTTAAATGCTGAAAACTTTGCATGAAAACAGAAAATGTTCCAAATACGTCATTAAGAACCACTAGCGTCTGATAAAGGTGAAGTTAGGTAAACATTTTAAATGTAGATCTTCCATCAAAACTGAGGTTATAGCCACATTTATACCCTACTCTGCCAGCCAGTAAATATCAGGGCTGAAGGCCCGCAGAGTTGAGGATCTTCCCTGTTTGTCTCAACATATGAGTAGAGGTGTCACTCATGATGCAATAATCTATTTTATTGTTAAATTGTTTGAATTTGCATATTGGATATATTAATGCATCTTTTAAAAAATGTTAGTTCTTGAACAACTACTTTTGTACATATATTGAAAACAATCCTATTGATTTTAAAGTTTTTTTTTTCTCCTATTCCCCTGCTGGGGTAACCATGTCTTTCATTGCACTCCAGCTAAAAAGCTAATTAGAAATCTTATTCTTGAGCTTCTGTCATTGCTTTTGTCTTAAATAGCTATTAAGTAGAAGAAATTTGCATCTTAACACATTCCCTGGTTTTTCAAAGCATTTCATATTCATTTAATTACTTTCAAAATGTAATTATAATTGTTTGGGCAGAAATGACACCCAATTCATTTAAGACAAGAGGTCTGTAGCAGTAATTTTGAGGCTTGGCCAGTTAAACTGTTTGGTGTGTGGTTGGAAAAGAATATTAGATCGGAGGACTCTTTTTTTTTCAAATATGCTACAAGAAATAACTAGTCACAGGTTGGAGTCATGTTCTCAGGTCCTGAAGTAGGGTTTGTAACCATGACCACCTGACTCTGAAGTAAGAGCACTGCTAATTAAGCTAAGCTGCAACGTTATTAATTTAAAAGGTGAAAAAGAGCAGCTTGAACTTTGACATTCACTTCCACATGTTTGACTTGTTGAACTTGGGAGTTAACTTTAAGGCAATTTAACTATTGCTCTTAAATATCTTGTAACTATACAAATGGGCCATGTGTTTGAATGCTGAAGTTTGAAGCAGGTTTTCTGTGATCAAAATATTGTTGTTTCAGCATTTTTTTTTAACTTGGCACTTATGAGTGCCTGCCCAAGATTAGGGAATTACACAACGAATACAAGAATAAAATTCGACAGATATGGGAATACTCAGGCCAGGCACTTTCTGTGGGGAGAGAAAATGTTGACATTCCAGATCAATGAACTTTCATCAGAATATAGATCTGAAATCTAGCTTTTTCTTCTCTCTCCACAGATGCCTGAATGTTTGCAACATTTCTGTCTTATTCTGTTCATGTATGCAATTACATCTTGTTCTTATTCCTAGGATTTAATACACCCTATTTCTAAACTAATTCTGCATGTGAAATTAGTGAACATTGCCGAAGCCACACCTGTGCCTTGTCATCACTTTCTATTGGGCAATACTGTTCCATGTGGATTGAGTTCATAAAGCACACAAACAAAGTCTCTATTTATTCTTGACACAGGCAATTACTGAAGAACTCAATGCCAAGAAAGATCAAATAGCGGATGCGATCAAAACAGCACAGATTTTTCTTGCAAAACATGGGAACAGGTTAGTTGGTGTAATACTTCCTATTTATGGTGGAACGTCTGTCGCTGCCATGGCAACAAATAACTAAAATTGAATAGCTGGGAAAGGAAAAGGCTTGCTTTCCCATTTAATTATGTATGGGTGTGGAAAATTAGATTGCACAAGTTGAAATTCCTGCTGAGATCACGGTTTGTGCAAATGTGCCAAATAATATTTTGTGAAGGAAGTTCTATTGTATCCCTTGATCAGTTTGAACACAAGAGAGTATGTGTTTTTCACATCAGAGACAAACAAAGTAACCCCCACTTACCACTTTACATAATTAGCTTAATAACACTGGATACTAGAATTGGCAATCTAGGCTTTGATGTCAAGGGAAAAAATATGGACAGATAAATTTTGGACATGATTATGATTTGACCTTTAAAATTATCTTTTTGGAATTAACAGAATTTGGTCTAAGTAGTGATATATGTATGTAAAATACACATATGTATACATACATGCATACATACATAATTGCCAGATTCCAACATGCTGAAAAGTTGCATCTATGGGGCCATTTGCTGCATACTGCCCACCACCAGCTTCCCGTTACTGTTTAGTTCAGCCTGCTTTCCACAAGATATTATTTCCAGTGGTTATAATGTGTATAAGCATTTGTGAATTATAAGGTTATTTATTTAAATAATGTACTTGTGTTCACCATCTAATTCAGTTAGTTTGGAAGATTTCCAAGATGCCAAGCCTATTGTGCAAAGTAAAATAGTCCTCCATTTAGGCTGCGATGCTGCTGAGTTAAAAGATCCTTTGTGCCATTAAGAGAACTTGAATGATGTCTACAGAAAATTAAATGTATTTCTATAGCATATGAGATTGTTCCCCTGCATTGCATTGAAACATCCAATTTATCTCGCAAGTTACTCCTTTCGCCAGGTTCCTATTGTGCACAAAGGTCTTTTTATTCACTGAAATGCTTCACAAAAGTAAGCTTCAAAAAAACCTGAAAACCAGCAGCTGTTGAGTTTTATTTGTACACCTACTATATGAGTGACATAACCTAAAAATTGATCATTTAACATCTGTTACACTCATGCCGCTTATAATCAAAGACTCAACTAAACTGGAACTTGTGTTTCACAAGACCAGCTGTATGTGGACAGTGTTTTCCATCTAATCATTTGGCAGACCATGAATTTCCCATCTATTAAAATGAATGGAGGCAAATTGCAAACATATGAGTGCACAAGTGGAAAGCACTGACCGTAATATCTCTGGGAAGTCTATAAACTTGATCACTGAAAATGCTAATAAGCCATCTGACCAAATGGAGTCTGACCTAAATACAGATTTTGGACAATTCCTGTGTAATGGGCTAGGAGTCTAATTTCCTTCCCCATTTCTCTTGCCTTCCTCCCTCCAGAAAGCCAATCTTAATTGTTAAATACTAAATCACCTTTACAGGATGTCTCCGGAAGAACAGCAACAGGTGACGTCGCAATTGAACACACTAAAGGAAACATACGGTCAACTGTGTGAGCAGTCTGCAGAACAGCTCCAACAACTACAGAATAAACTCACTCAGGAAGTACAACGCAAGGTACACTTTTTGGGGCATCAAAATATTGTTTTTGAATTAATATTTCGGGTATCTTTTTACTGCCTCCACCATCAGATAATGTGACCTCGTGGATCAGTGTATGAAAGTATTTGTGAATGTATAAATGAACAAAAAATTGACACTGCATGGTATGTTTTACCCGTAATAGCACGGAGTGAACTTCATTACTCACATATACATCAGACAACTTCATCTCATAAAGACAATTTTGTGTTTCTCAGCCAATTATCTACAACTAAATAATGCTAGCTTTCGGTGTGCTACTCTTTGCAGTAATTTGAATAAGCTTTGCTTCGTGTTTCTTTCCAAAGTATGTGCCCTTTAGGTGCTTAATTTGTAGTATCAGTGCTCATAATCTGTCAGACTAACCCCATTAAATATTTAAACAATTCCCATTTTAAAATTTGATGCATTTGTAATTCAGCAAATAAATAATATTGTATGGTTTAAATTAAAAAACAACTTCCATTTACCTAATGCCTTTCACAGCCTCAAGGTATCCTAAACTTTGCAGCCAATGAATTACATTTGAAGTGCAGTCACAATTGTAGGTAAATTTGGCAGTCAATTTGTGCACAACAAGGTCTCAGCACCAATGAAAAAGAAGTGAGTTAATTAAGGAATAAATATTGGCCAACATACCAGACAGAGTTTTCTCTGCTCTTTAAATTCTGATATGGAATCTTTTATAATGGCAGATGGAGCCTTGATTTAATGCCTTAATTTCAAAGTATTGATGGAATGCTGAGTATATTTGATGAAACTTGGTATAAAAGACCACTTCTAACCAATCTATACATTGTCTGAGAAACAAAAACTGAATTTATTCAGACACCATGTTCATTGTTTACTGCTTCATCAGTGCATGAGTGTGTGTGTGTGTGTGCGCGTGTGTATGTATATAAATGAATTTTGCTCATTCACTACTACCTCTCCAAAGTTTCTCTCCATTGTCTATTTCTAGAATATATATATCCATATGTTGCCTTGCATACAGTGATGCACTGTGAAATAGAACCTTATGCTATAAAATGTCATTGTGTGACTTCCACATATGGCACAAATCTATCAATATTTCAGTATTTTGTAAAGCTTTCCTGTGATGTACAGCCAATTCTAGAACCTATCTTCTCAACATCATTCAGCAAAGGAGGAGGTTGGGTATATAACATCTTTCTTGCTTCACTGTAGAAAGGAACCATGTTTAAAGTATGGTATAATCTTTGCTTGCTGTAAGCAGCATAGTGCGATCATTGTCAAGTCTGAATTTCCATGACAAGTTGAGCATGATGTGTCACTATGAATTTCCTGTGAATAATTGTGTTAAATTAACCAGCATCCTTGCTTACAACTCAAAACTAACCCTTCTGAATTAGAAGATGGATTAAAATTTGATACAAAAAAAACCCCATAAAAGCCGCATGCTGGACCTAACAACAAGCTTACACTGTGTGTGACACTGCTGAAATTTTCGCATTAGCTCTGTTTTGCTGCTGACAAGCCTTCTGGTAAGTAAATGCTTTTGTCTTTTCCTTTTCTAAATTTGTAATATTGTATTTTGTCATGTATTTCTGTATTTGTTCAATGTGTTTATGTATTTCTGGTTAAGATATTAGATAACAGCAAATAATTAAGAAGAAATTTTCCAAATCTCTGAAACAATTTACTTAAATTGTGTAGGTATTGCACTGTCAAATCTAGCTATTTCTGTATATATTGTCTCAAACTGAATACAAATATTTTATAACGTCTCTTCAACATTCTTCCATGCGCAATAAAATGCAATTTCAGACAAGTCAATGATTAACTGAGATACCCATTTCCTTTCTATTATTGCAGACCACAGGATGTAGTTTTGTGTCTCAAATTCAAGAAATAAGTTCCTATCTTCACAAGGAGTAAAGGGAAATCAACATACCCTCAGTCAAGGAGCAGGCTAACTAAATACCCTCTTGGTCAGGAATTGATATTTGCTATGAGAATATAAAATTAAGGTGGGGGGCGGTGGGAGAGAGAGTGAAGAACTGACTTGATTGATTTGCCATTAATTTTAATATAAAACATCAATTGTACTGAATTCAGGTACATATTTGAAAAGACTTGTGTTCCATTCACTTTTATATCTGAACTGATAAGCATTGAAATTAAAATATGTATAAATCCAACAGTTAATCTGCAGGAAGAAAGCCTATTTCATATATTAGTGATACAGTGCCTGAGGTCTTAAAGAACTTGCTTTTTATTTTTATCCATGCAGAGACCTGAATGTAAGAGTGCAATATAAACATTGCTTAAAATTGCAGCTTTCAACTGCCTTGAGTAGCACACATTCTGAAATATGTTGTAAAATTCCAGATATTACTATATTTTAATGTTCTGATCTGGATTTCATTCTAAACATTACATAAACATTACACTCTGTAAGGATTAGTAAATTTTATGTAACTAGCTTCTGGCTTGCATGTCCAAAAATCCTAATGAGCAAAGCCCTTTTGACTGACAGTCAAAGGTTGACACATTCCAAGAATGCTGAAGTTCTGTTAAGTATTTTAGGTTCAATCATTTGTTATGTTTGCTGTGCTGTTTCGCTTTTCATGCGATGCTTCAAGCTCTCTGTATTTCTATCCCACGACATAAGTTCAAAGACAGTATGGATAACTTATTTACTTAACTACTTCCTAATATTCGTTTATAAAGCCTGATTATTAAATTCCTTTACGGTTTTGAAAAGATGTGTATGCCAACATTTACAACTGCATTAAGTACTATTCCTTAGTTCAGAAGTCTTGAGCATCAATCACAAATAGAAAATCATAATTTTGCAGTTTATACAGTATGATTCATTAATGTAATTCTCAGAACTTGTTTACATTGTAAACCATAGGTCCTAATACAATGGAGTTATTGTTCTCGATATGATCATGCTACATATTATCAAAAGCTTGTATGTTTGTCCTACATTTTTTTCCAAACATTCCCTTGCAATTTTCCTGTAAGTTGTATTTTAGGCCTGTTCTTTCCGATTATGTCGCTGTTTGTATACAATTGTGTTCCCAGTTTACTAGTTTAGAATAGTTTAGTCAATATGAACATAAGTTAATGACTTATAAACACAAACTACATTCATACTTACAAATATAATTGTTCATGAATTAGTTCTAGATGTTCAAAGATCTAACATGTGCTTTACGTTTTCCAGGAGAATGAAACAATTGCAGGTGTGATTGACCTGGGAACAGTAGAAATGTTTTCAATTTTCCATGCCATGCAGAAGGGCCTTATAGACCAGGACACGGGGCTTACTCTGCTGCAAATTCAAGTAATTAATTCTGGCCTCATAACACCGGAAACATGTGAAAATTTGACACTGGAGGAAGCTTTGGAAAAGGGTGCAATAGATGACCGAACAGCTAAATCTTTGAAAGAACTGGAGATTGCCATACAACTGATAAAAAGCACAAATTTTGAAAATAAGAAGCTTCTGCCTGTTGCTGCTGCTGTTGAAGAGAAGAAAATTGAAGAGAATGTGGGGATGAAGATTTTAGAGATACAGCTTAGCAATGGTGGTTTTCGTGATCCATCAACAGATGAAGCTATGAATTTGGAGAAGATATTCCAAGAGGGCCTGATTAGTGCTACCATTCACTCTAAGCTGAAGACTAGACAAAGAATGCAGAAAGGTCTGATTGATCCAAATACAGGAGAAAAGCTCAATCTTTCAGAAATGATGCAACGATGCATTGTAGATAAAGAAACTGGATTGACATTATTTCCAATAAAGCAGCTTGCTGGTGGAATGGTGTGCCTGAAATCAGGTAGGAAAGTTAGCATATTCCGTGCTATCCAGGAAGGCCTGATAGACCAACAGGTGATGGTCAGACTTTTGGAGGCTCAACTCTTTGCAGGAGGCATTGTAGATCCCAGAACAGGGCATCGATTGACAGTGGATGAAGCAGTGAGACATAATTTAATTGATCATGACATAGCCTGTTCCATATTAATTCGTCAGATCCAGATGGGTGGTGTTATTGATCCCATCTCAGGTCAACGACTAACTCTGGATGAAGCAGTGCAATGGGATTTGATGACTTCAAGAAGTGCACTGGTTATACTACAATCCCAGTTGTCTTTTAAGGGATTACTGTGGCCAGAATCTGGTGAGGTCCTCCCTGTTGCCAGTGCATTGCAGCAAGGGCTTGTCTCCACAGAACTTGCACACAATATCCTGAAGAAGAGAGCCACAATATCAGAACTTTATGTCCCAGAAATGACTCAAGTGCTGTCCTGGGAAAAATCAATTGGGCATGGAATTTTAGATTCTAAAGCTGCTGAGATGTTAAAGTCTATTCATATACCTGATGCAGTACCAAATATGAAAGAACCAAGTACTCCAAGCATGAACAGATTGAATTGGGGATCAGCTTGTGAAAGCTTCGCAAATTCCAATCTGAAATCCCTGGGATCAGATGATGGTACTGAAGCCTCTGATAGTCAAATGGTCGAGGAAAGGCTGTTGTCATATTTAATGGCACAAAGTTACATGAATGTGCACAATGGCAACAGGTTACTTTTGGTTGATGCAAAGTTGAATGACATCATGAAAGGATTCATAAATGCAGCTGCAGTCGTGGAAGATAAAAATCTGTTAGATGAATGCAATGGAGAAGAATATTATATTCCTGAAGAAATTAATGAATCAGATGCTACTGGGTCTGTTGAAAAATGTGATCCAAATAATGCAAAGTTGGAGGACAGATTAGAAGCAAATGATGAGAAGGAAGTTGAAGCTGTTCATGAAAAGCATGACACAAAGTCAGATACTCAGATTAAGGAAACTGTAATCAGCAAGAAAGTCACAGTCAAAAAGAAAATGAAACCCCCAATCTCTCAAAAAGCAGATAATAAAACAGAAATTTGTAGCAAGAATATTCTCCTGACTAAAAAGCAACTGACATCTAAAAGAAAGAAAACTGTAAGACGCAACTCTGGTGAGAAAGAGAAACTGAAACAATCACTGGATAAATCTAAGCCTGTCATTAGTGATGAAACAGCTGTTGCTGATGAATCTACAGAACTACAGAATAAAATAACTATGTCTAACAAAGATACTGAAACTTCTGCAGTGACAAACATAAAATCACATTCTTGGAATCAGGTTGATATTGACAAAGAAGCTATAGACTTGCAAACAGTTGGGTCCTTAATCCGTTCAGTAATAGAAGTTACAACACCAACTGCTCAGGAGTCTCCCCAAGAATCTCTCAATGATTTAGTACTAAAAAATAAAACTGAAACAGGTGATGGAGATGCTCCTATGATAAGTATTAGCAGGGTGGAACCAATATTATGCATAGATGAAATTGAACAAGACCACCTGAACAGGACAATAAAAGATGGGATTGAAGAACTACCTAATGGAAAGCAAAATCCTGAGCAAATGTATCCAGTAGATGCTGCCCGATACTCAGGTCCTGCGTTAACTTTGGGTCCAACCAATGAATATTTGGATGAAGAATCTGCTTTAAATTTGTTAATTGACCAGCTTCAAAGTGGTGGTATCATTGATGATCAGACTGGGCAAAAACTAACACTGAATGAAGCAGTGGCCAAAGGAGTGCTGCAAAGCCACACTGCTCTCAAACTAATGGAAAAACTATGCATCTTCAGTGGTTTCTTTGATCCACAGACTTGTGAGACACTAACAGTAGCTCAGGCAGTAGATGAAGGACTTGTGGATGAACAACTGATTCAGAAAATCTTCAAATCTGAGAAGGTTATTTGTGGTGTGATTGATCCATATAGCTCTACTGTGCACTCAGTTAAAGATGCAGCTGAAGTTGGTTTGCTGGATCAAGAAACTGCAGCAAGAATCTTAGAGGGACAGGTGGTTTCTGGGGGAATCTTTGATTTGAAGCGAGGCAAACAATTATCAGTGACTTTAGCATCGAAAATGGGCTTAGTGGATAATGCACATTTGGATAATTTGACCAAACTAGAAAAGGCTATCAAAGGGAAGGAATCTGATGAAAAGACAAAGCTGAAAAAGATTGCTTTACAGATGGAAATGAATGGCATAGTGGATCCACAAACAAAAGAATACATAACTATTGTTGAAGCAAGAAAGCGGGGAATCATTGAAAAAGAAACCAGTCTTAACATTTTGAAAAAGCAGGTGGTTTTTGGGGGAATTAATCATCATGCATCAGGAATGAGACTTTCTGTAACAGATGCCGTTAAATGTGGTCTTGTTGATCAAGATATAGCTAATGAATTGATTGAAGTAGAGAGAGCTTGCCAGCATGCATATCTCCATCCAAAAACAATGCAGCCAATCACATTATCTGAAGCAACATCATTAGGTCTTGTGAACTCAGACTTTGCTTTAGAAGTGGAAGAACTCCGGGCTTTGAGTGGAAGGATCAAAGAACCAGGAACTTTTAAAAATCTGGCATTAACTCGAGCTGCAAAACAAGGAAGGCTGGAAAAATCTATAATGGAAAAGGCAATGGCTTCCCCTGAGTTGAATGAAGGAATTGTGAATCCTGAACAGTGTACGGTAATACCTTATTCAGAGTTAATCAAGAAAGGAAAAATAGACATGGAATCTGGCCAGAGATATATGGAGGTCAGGTATTTTACGGGACTTGTAGACGAACTGACAGGCAAGACCTTGTCTGTTGCTGAAGCAGTAAAAACAATGAAAGTGGATCCAGTGCCAGCTTTGCGATTGCTTCAAGCCCAAGCTGATAGTGGTGGGATTGTGGATAGCACCACAGGTAACAGATTGACTCTTGCAAAAGCTTCAAATTGTGAGCTATTAGATGACACTATGCTTAAGATTATTGTTACCAATCAGCTTTTGAGTGGAGGAATACTTGACACACTAACCGGAGAGAGAATTCCACTTGCAGAAGCAGTTAAACGTGGTTTGATAAATCAAAAGGTGGCTGAAGAAATCCAAACCAATTTAGGTTTTATTGATGAATGTACTGATCCTGACCAGAATAGTGCTATGGATGTAGTAGAAATAATTGAGCCCATTATGGAGAAAACGTCTTTCCAAAAACTCTCCCCAAATGATGTGACCCAGATGTTATCTCCAAAAACAGATAATGAAGTCCAGTTAAGTGCAGAAATTGGAATAATCAGCTATAAAAATGAAGGATTTTCATTCCCTGATGCCCAAGTGCCTATGTCAACTGAATTACCTTCAAATAAAATGGCAGTTATAAAAGATTCATTACCTCTGACTTTTGTTCATAATACAAATTCCCTTAATCCGTCAGCCCCTTCTCAAGCATTTGTGCATATGGACAAACAAACTAACTTTGGAGATGCCGAGAAAAAGATTGAGAAAGAAAAGGAGATTTCAACTGATTCAGAGGTGTACTCAAATAATATGGAGAGAGAATTGGGCATTATTTGTTTGGAAATGGATGATCATCAGAAATTTGTGGAAGAAAATGCTTATAATTCTGGAAATGGAATTCCTAAGAATGTAGAAGTTAAGAGTGATGAAGAAGTCTCTTTACTGCATCATGAAATGAAAGAACCCAAACTGGAAGAAATGGAGCAACTTATTTTAGAAAGTATAAATGATCTTTCTAATTACAAGCAGAAAGAAATTGAAAAATCAGGGAAACAACAAACAGAAAATGAAATTTCAAGAGGGTGTGTGTCTATAAGTCTGAAAGATAAAGAAATACTTGTAAGAAAAACCAAGGAGACCATGGAAAAGCAAGTACATGAAAATTTAACTGAAGTGAAGAAATTGTTTGTTGAGCACAATGAAGAATCAAATACAAAAGTAGAGAAACTGGAAAATACAGAGCAAAGTGGAACATTGGCTGTGAAAATATCTGATGAAGGTGAACTTTCCAGTGTTAGAAAAGCTGACATAACGGTTGCACCCTCAGAAGCATTTCCAAGTGATGACAGTGTCAGTGAAAACTTGGCAATGTTTTCCAAATATAAGCAGCGAAGTCCAGAATCAAAAGAGAGATTCATTGCAAAGATAAGTGAAGAGGAAGGATCAATAACTGGTGCAAAAGAAAAGGAAAAGACTGAACCTGTAGAAAAATTGAACATTCTGGGATTGGAAGTTACATCTATTTCTGAAGCAACTCATAAGGATGCCCCATTAATGGACAATATTGAAAGTACTCAGCTGATCGACCAAGATTTCCTGCAGAAACAAATTAAAGAACCAACATCTATGAATGAGCAAAGAGAAGTTATCAACAAAGCTATGAGAGGCATTGAGGACAGCCCAGACAACGTGGAAGATAAACAGGTAATCAAAGCATCTTGTAGGATAGTTCTTCAATTAGTCAAATTAGTGTCTTTTCACACTTTGTTCTTTCATCCCAGCTCAGAGCATTGTGTAACCTTGAGGTTTCTCTAATTTTTTTCTATCAGTTCCAGCAGGTGAAGAACAAAGGCCTTGAATAGTTTCCACACGTGATTTTTCCTCTCTCTGACTTAATGATCTAGTTTTTGATTAGTATTCTAATGAAGTATGGTCAGATTGGTAACTTCAACTCAATTGGAGAATTAAGCCCATCAAAAGAGAGCTGAGAGTTGCTGGTTTTCTACCTTGCTGATGAGCCGCGTTAGCCTATGTATCTTTGTTTCTAATATAAGTATTAGCAAACTCGGATATTCCAAGTGCAAAATGAGATTGTGTAACTGTTTGGAACTCTGATTGCAGTATTAATGAATTAATAACATTAATATTTCAAACTAAAGTCATTTCAAATAAAAATTAATATAGGCAAGATCTATATCTACTGTAAATATAACTTAAAAAAAAGTTTTTCTGTTGGCCTCTGTTAAATTTTATAACTTTACAAAACAAAAATCTTTAGATGATTGCTAGATGAAATTGAAGGCAGTTACTGGCATTATCTGTGTTTGAAAACACTACTCTTTTTCTAGTAAATGATCAGAATTCAATCATTTGTGTGAGATGAAACAGCTGAACTTCTAATAGCTATGTTTAATTTCTCATTTGCATTTTGACATTCACGATTAATCAAAATGATTATTGGAGGATGTGTGGAATTGCAAGTGAAATGTCTCTTAGCTCCTTGTAAGAAACAGAAACCAGTTTGAACCACATTTAAATTTGTTTAAAAATTCAAATGCATTTAGAGATGCAATTCATGAGAAGCCTTTACAAAAGCCTCTTTTTTTATTTTTAATAGCTCAAGCATCAAATTTTAACTCAACTTAATTTTGCAGAGTCAGTGATGGGCTGAAAAGACTGTTATTGTACTATAAGGTTCTGCGATTAACAAATCGACTTTAGGGCTGATCCCCTAGTGGCTAAGTGTAAACTGTGAATTTGAAATGGTTGCTAGGAATTGCATTTTACTTCCTATTTGATATAGCCATCATTCTACATTCATGCTTTCCTCCACAATTCTATGGCTTGTTATTACCGTTATCTGCTTTTTATGGAAAGGTTTTTCTCTTTATACGTTCATGGAACATTGATGTTGCTGACAGGCCAACATCTATTGCCCATCCCAAGTTGGAGGACTGTTGAGAATCAATCACATTACTGTGGCTCTGAAGTCATATATAAGCTAGACCGAGTAAGGACGGCAGATTCCTTTCTTAAAGGACATTAGCGAACCAGATCAGTTTCCCTGACTATGGACAATGGTTTCATAGTCATCTGTATATTCTTAATGCTAGATTTTTTTAAAATTGAATTCAAATTCCACCATCTGCTGTGTGGGATTCGAACCTCAGTCCCTAGAACATTAACTGAGTTTCTGGATTAATAATCTAGTGATAATATCACTAGGCCATCACCTCCCCTGTAAAGGTAAAATTGATTCATCAACATTAATCATTTCCATAATTATTCTACTAAGTAAGTAAGGAGGGAACAGCAGTAGGGGTGAAATCAGAATTTCAGCTTCATGCAGGAATTGTTTTGCTGCTTCATTTATCCAAAAATTCACCCGAGATGAATATCCTGCCATCCATATAAAGGGAGTCTACTGGAGAGAAGGACTCTTAAGTTTTTTAAATTCATTTTATGGAATGTGGGCATCACTAACTAGTCCAGCATTTATTGCTCATTCTTAATTGCCCTTGAGAAGATGGTGGTGAGCTGACATCTTAAATAGCTGCAGTCCATGTTGTGTGGGTACATTAACAGTGCTGTTAGAACATAGAACACTACAGCGCAGTACAGGCCCTTCAGCCCTTGATGTTGCGCCGACCAGTGGAACCAATCTAATGATCTTCTAACCTAAACTATTCCAATGTTATCCATATGCCTATCTACTGACCATTTGAACGCCCTTAAAGTTGAAGAGTCCACAACTGCTGCAGGCAGGGCATTCCACGCCCTTGTTACTCTCTGAGTAAAGAACCTACCTCTGACATCCGTCCTATAACTACCACCCCTTAATTTAAAGCTACATCCCCTCATGTTAGCCATCAACATCCGAGGAAAAAGGCTCTCACTGCCCACCCTATCTAACCTTCTGATCATCTTATATGCCTCAATTAGGTCACCTCTTAACCTTCTTCTCTCTAATGAAAATAACCTCAAGTCCCTCAGCCTCTCCTCATAAGACCTTCCCACCATACCAGGCAACATCCTGGTAAACCTCCTCTGCACCCTTTCCAATGCCTCCACATCTTTCTTATAATGCAGTGACCAGAACTGTACGCAATAATCCAAGTGCGGCCGCACCAGAGTTTTGTACAGTTGCAACATGACATCATGGCTTCCTCTACCAATAAAAGCTAACACCACCTTAACAACCTTATCAACCTGGATGCCAACTTCCAGGGAGCTATGCACGTGTACACCGAGATCTCTCTGCTTGTCGACACTACTAAGAGTCCTTCCATTAGCCGTATATTCTGTACTCCTGTTACTTTTACCAAAGTGAATCACCTCGCACTTTTCCATATTAAACTCCATTTGCCACCTCTCAGCCCAGCTCTGCAGCTTATCTACGTCCTTCTGCAAACTGTAACATCCATTCTCACTGTCTACAACTCCTCCGACTTTGACGTCGTCAGCAAATTTACTAACCCATCCTTCTACACCCTCATCTAGGTCATTTATAAAAATGACAAACAGCAGTGGCCCCAAAACAGATCCCTGAGATACACTACTTGTAACTGAACTCCAGGTTGAATATTTCCCATCAGCCATCACCTTCTGTCTTCTATCAGCTAGTCAATTTTTGATCCAAGCTGCTAAATCACCCTCAATCCCATACATCTGCATTTTCTGCAGTAGCCTACCACGGGGAACCTTATCAAACACCTTACTAAAATCCATATACACCACGTCAACTGCCTTACCCTTATCCACCTCTTTGGTCACTTTTTCAAAAGACTCAATAAAATTTGTGAGGCACGACCTACCCTTCACAAAACCGTGTTGACTATTCCTAATCAATTTATTTCTCTCTAGATGATTATAAATCCTATCCCTTATAACTCTTTCCAAAACTCTGCCCACAACAGAAGTAAGGCTCACTGGTCTATAATTCCCAGGATGGTCTTTACTCCCCTTCTTGAACAAGGGGACAACATTTGCTATTCTCCAGTCTTCTGGCACCATACCTGTAGCCAATGCTGACATGAAGATCAAAGCCAAAGGCTTTGCAATCTCCCCCCTAACCTCTCAGAATCCTAGGGTAAATCCCATCCGGTCCAGGGGACTTATCTATTTTCATACTTTCAAAAATTGCTAACCACCACCTCCTTATGTACCTCAATCCCGTCTCATCTACAACCCTGTATCTCAGTATTTCCCTTGACTATGCTGACGAAAAGTACTCATTCAGGCCTCTCCTACCTCTTCAGGCTCCACGCACAACTTCCCCCTGCTCTCTCTGACTGGCCCTAATCTTGCCCTAACCAATCTTTTATTCTTGACGTACCTATAGAAAGCTTTAGGGTTCTCCTTGATCCTAACTGCCAAAGTCTTCTCATGTTCTCTTCTAGCTCTTCTTAACTCTCCCATTAGCTTCTCCCTGGCTAATTTATAACTCTCCAGTGCCCTAACTGAGGCTTCACGTCTCATCTTTACATAAGCCGCCTCCTTCCTCTTCACCAGAGATTCAACTTCCTTAGTACACCACAGTTCCCTCACTTGACCACTTCCTCCCTGCCTGACAGGTACGTATTTATCAAGGACTCGCAGTAGCTGCTCTTTGAATTAGCTCCACATTTCAAATGTTCCCAGTCCCTGCAGCTTCCTACTCCAACCTATGTATCCTAAATCTCGCCTAATCGCCTCATAATTACCTTTCTCCCAGCTATAACTGCTGCCCTTCGGTATGTGCCTATCTCTTTCCACACTAACCAAACGTAACCGAATTGTGGTCACTATTACCAAAGTGATCATCTATCTCCAAGTCTAATACCTGGTCTGCTTCATTACCCAGTACCAAATCCAATGTAGTCTCTCCTCTTATTGGCCTGTCTACATACTGTGTCATGAAACCTTTCTGCACACATTGGACAAAAACTGACCCCTCTAAGGTGCTTGAACTATAGCTTTTCCAATCGATATTTGTAAAGTTAAAGTCCCCCATAACAACTACACTGTTACTTTCGCTCATATCCAGGATCACCTTCGCAATCCTTTCCTCTACATCTCTGGAACTTTTTGGAGGCCTCTTTAAAAAAAAAAAAAAATCCCAACAGGGTGACCTCTCCTCTCCTGTTTCTAATCTCAGCCCATACTACGTCAATAGATAGGTCCACATCAGGCATCCTTTCTGCCACTGTAATACAATCTTTGACTAATAATGCCATGCCTCCCCCTCTTCTACTACCTTCCCTGCTCCGACTGAAATATATGAAGCCTGAAACCTGCAACAACCATTCCTGTCCCAATTAGAGAGGAAGTTCCAGTATTTTGACCAGTGTCAGTGAAGAAATGGCAATATATGTCCAAGTCAGAATTGTGAGTGACTTGAAGGCAGACTTTGGGGTAATGACATTGCCACTACCTAACCTTGTCCTATGAGATGGTAGCGATTGTGGGTTTGGAAGGTGCTGTCTAGGGAACCTTGATGATTTCCTGTAGTGTATCTTGTAGATGCTACACGCTGCTGTCACTATTCATCAGTAGTGAAGAGAGTAAATATTTGTGGTGGGTGCCAATGAACCAGGTTGTCTGGTTCTGGGCGTTGTCAAGCTTCTTGAATGTTGTTGAAGCTGCATCATCCAGGCAAGTGGAAAGTATTCCATCACGTTCTTAACTTCCATTTTATATATGGGGAATGAATGGGCTTTGAGGAGCTGAATTACTTGCCTCAGGATTCCAAGCTGCTGACCAGATCTTGTATTCACATATTTATATGACTAGTCCAGTTCAGATTCTGGTCAATGGTAACCTTCAGGGTGTTGATAGTAAGGGATCCAGCAATAGTAATAGCATTGAATATCAAGGAGTGATAGTTAGATCCTCCCTTACTGTATTTGTCTGGCGTGAATGTTATTTGCCATTTGTAAATCCAAGTCTGGTCATTGTCCAGATCTTACTGCATTTAGATATGGACTGTATCTGAGAAGTCACAGATGATGCTGGATATTGTGCAGTCATCAGTGAACATCCGAGGTCTGACCTTATGCCAGGAAGGGTGTTGATTAAGCAATTGAAGATAACTGGCCCTGTGACGCTACTCTGTTGAACTTTTGCAGTGATATCCTAGAATTGAGGTGATTGACCTCGAACAACCACAACCATCTTCCTTTGTGCCAAGTATAACTTGAGCCAGTGGAGACTTTTCCCCATTTCCCATTAACTCTGATTTTGTTTGGGTGCCTTGCTGTCAAGAGCAGTCACTTTCACCTCATCTCTGGAATACAGCTCTTCAGTTCATGTTTAAAAACTGTAATGAAGTTAGAATCTGAGTAATACTGGTGGAACCCAAATTGACTGTCAGTGACTGAATTATTGCTAAGCAAATGTTGTTTGATAGCACTGTTGGTGACTTCATCTACCACTTTACTCGCTATCAAGAGTAGAGCGATAATTGGCTAGGTTGCATTTGTCTTGTTTTTTTGTCTACGATTTTCCATGGTGAACAATTTTCCATGTTGCCAGGTATGTGCCAGATTTGTAGCTACACTGAAAGAGCTAGGCTAGGAATGTGGCAAGTTCTAAAGCAAAAGTCTTGATACAATTGCTGAATGTTGTCAGGATCCATAGTCTCTGCAGTATCCAGTACCTTCAGTCGTCTTGATGTCACATGGAATTAGCTGAAGATTGGCATCCATCTCGACATCCTCCAGAGGGCATTGAAATGGATCATCTACTTAACATTTCAATGGTATCTTTTACAATAAGAAATGACCAGCATTCGTTGGCAATAGTGAGGAAGATTGAGTCTTCCCCTTGACAGTCTTATTTTCTTGGTAGGGGGAGTTTCTGCACACCTTCATTTTGATTTTGTGAAATAGTGTTATTTTGTGATAACCAGCCTTGGAATATATTACTCTAGGTCAATATACCAAGAGTTATTCTTTACTATTCCAGTAGGATAGAAACATTAATCAACTTTTGATAGATTGCTCAATGTAATAGCTAAGATGAGAAGACCTCTGGACTCTAGACTTGTCTATTCTAACATACTTCTTGGTTCGTCTCTCACTTTCTCCCCCCCATAAATCTCAGATCATCCAAAACTCTGCTGCTTACATGTTACAACCACAGTGTTATTTGCTGAGCAAGCCAGATCCCAGAGAGGAACCCGTTTCCTTGATCAAAACCCTTTACTTTTATATTTTTAAAACAAGGAGGAAAAGTTGCTAATCCCAAAAGCATAGCATTCAGGAGCACATTTAGATATTACAAAAAAAAACTTACGCACATAAGATTAAAGTTACACACTTAAAACAGTCTTTCAGAATACCTCCAAAAACACGAATTTGGTTTGAACACCTTCTTGGGAAAAGTCTTCCATATTTTCAATTATAAAAATCCAGTCATATTTACCCAGGGCAAAGAATTGCTGTTACTTTAAGTTTTTTTAAACTTTATTTATTATTGTCAGAAATTGAATTGCATTAACAGTACAATGAAGTTACTGCGAAAATCCCCTACTTGCCACATTCCACCTGCTCAGGTACACTGAGGGAGAATTTAACATGGCCAATGCACCTAACCAGCACGTCTATTGGGCTGAAAGGGGAAACTGGAGCACCCGAAGGAAACCAACACAGACATGGGAAGAACATGCAAACCCTACACAGACAGTGACTATGCTGGGAATTGAACCCAGGTCCCTGGCTCTGAGAGGCAGCAGTGCTAACCACTGTGCTGCCCTGTGTGGTATACCACACAGCAACTCAAACATTTCCATTTTGATGTGGAAATCCACAAGAAAACAGAAACTTTCTGAATTTTGGGCTCAGTCTAGCTGTTTTGAGAGAACATTTGGAGATGTGTGACCATAATATGATGGAATTCTTTGTCAAGGTGGATAGTGATGTTGTTGATTCTGAGACCAGGAGTCCTGAATTTCAATAAAGGTAACTATGCTGATATGAGACATTAAATATCTATAATGATTGAGAAACATTACTGAAAAGAAGGACATTGGACAGACAATGGCAGGCATTTAAGGAACAAATAGATGAATTCCAGAAATTGTTTATTCCTATTTGTCGCAAGAGAATTAGGGAACTGTGGCCTAACCATTATATTAAAAGGGAAATTAGAGGTAGTATTAGATTCAAAGAAGAAGACCTGAGGATTGGGGAACAGTTCAAAATTCAGCAAAGGAAGACTGAAGGATTGATTAAGAAGGGTAAAATAGAATATGAAAGTAAGCTAGTGGGGAGCATAAAAACTGACTATAAAACTTCCTACAATTACGCAAAAAGAGAAAGATTGACAAAATCTAATGTAGATCCCTTACAATCAGAAATGAGTATTCATATTGAAAAACAAAGAAATGGCTGAGGAACTAAATTCGTACTTCTGTACAAAAGAAGAATGAATAATGTAATAGAATCATAGAAAAACTACAGCACAAACAGGCCCTTTGGCCCACAAGTTGCACCAATCTTTTCTTTACTTACTAGGCTTACCTATAAACTCTTAATCCCGTTAAGTCCCATGAAGTTCTGAGATTAAAAAGAAGTTTTAGTGAGGAGTTGAAAAAACTCAAATTGATGTGATTGAAGGTGATTAAATCTCTAGGCTCTGATAATCTTCATCCCTGAGTACCTAAGGAAGTAACCTTGGAAATAGGAGATTCATTGGTCATTTTCCAAAATTCTTTGCAGTCAGTATGGGGAAGTTGCTAGAGTCCATTACCAAGGATTTCATAGCTTAGCATTTGGAAAGCAATGGTATAATCGGACAAAATCAAAGTGGATTTATAGAGGGGAAGTTATGCTTGACGAATCTGTTGGAATTCTTTGAAGATGTAACCAGAAGAGTTGACCAAGGAGATTCAATGGATGTAATTTATTTAGACTATCAGAATGTTTTCGTCAAGGTCTCTCATAGCAGATTACTATATAAAGTTAAAACACACGGAATTTGAGTGGTCTCTTGAGATCGAAAGCTTCTTGGTAGATAAGAGCCAAAGGGATGGCAAAAATAGGTATTTTTTCAATTGACAGACAGTGACTAGTGTGGTTCCACAGGGATCTGTGCTAGGACCCCAACTGTTCACATTATATATTAATGCTTTGGAAGAAGAGATTAAATGGATTATCCCCAAATTTTCAGATATTGAGTTAGGTGGGAGGATGAGGGTGTGAGGGATGTGGAGATGCTTCAGTGTGATTATTACCAGGCTGAGTGAGTGGGCATATGCATGGCAGATGCCATATAATATGGACAAATGTGAGGTTACCATTTCAGTAGCAAACATAGAAAGTAGATTATTATTTGAATAGGTATAACTTTGAGAGAAGTGGATACTCAGCGAGACCTTGGTGTCCTTGTGCATCAATCACTGAAGATCTGCACACAGGTACAGCAGGCAGTAAAGAAGGAAATGCTATGTTGACTTCATGCTGAAAAAATTTGAGTAAAGGAATTGGGATGTTTTACTGCAATTGTACAAGATGTTGGTAAGGCCATACCTGGAATATTGTGTGCAGTTTGGTGTCCTTATCTGAGGAAGGATGTACTTGCTATAAAAGGAGTGCAGTGAAGGCCAACGAGACTGATTCCTCGTCTGTCATATAAGGAGAGATCCCAAATTGGTTAGCTTTATATTCATTGGTGTTTAGAAGAGTGAGAAGGGATCTCATAACTTATAAAATTCTAACAGAAATAGACAGGGTAGATTCAGAAAGAATGTACCAGAACTATGTGTCATAGTTTGAGGATAAGGGTACATTTTAGGATTGAGGTGAGGAGAAATTTCTTCACCCAGAAAGTGATGAATCTGTGGAATTCAATACCATAAAATGTAGCTGAGGCCAAAACATTGTGTGATTTCAAGAAAAAAATTAGGTTTGGTCCTTAGGATTAAAGAGATCATGGGATACGGGGGGAAGGAGGGATGAGGGTACTGAATTTGATGATCAGCCTTAGTCAAAATGAATGGTGGTGAAAACTCGAGGGATGAAATGGCCACCTCCTGCTTCTATTCTACGAGTGCTGAATAGCTGTTTTGAAGTCACATTTGCCCAGCATAGAACCGGTCTCCAGTCATAACACATCATAGATTCTACAGTACAGGAGGAGGCCATTTGGTTTATCGAGCCTGCATTGACAATAGTCCCACCCAGCTATTGTCCTTACCCCATAACCCTACATATTTCCCCTCCTAATTCCCCTGACATTAAGGACAATTTATCATGGCCAATTAACCTAACTGCACATAATTGTGCACCCCAGGAAACCCACGCAGACCTGAGAAAATGTGCAGATGCCACACTGGCAGTCGCCTGAGACTGGAATTGAACCCAAGTCCCTGGTGCTGTGAAACAGCAGAGCTAACTATTGTGCCAGTGTGCCGCCTGGGATTTTTAATTAAATGTACTTTATAAGTATAAACTGTTATTTAAATTTCTTTCCAACTCTGTTTCCAAAGATAAATTTTGCAATTTGTTTTGTATGCTCTCAAGTTCTTCTGCAAATACAATATCACAATATATATAACTTGGTAAGTGCCTCACTGCAAAGTCATTAACTTCACACTTACCAATTAAATTTCTCTGGAATTTTACATTGCAAATTGCTGGAAATTAAACATCCAAAAACCATACCCATCCTCCATATTGTATTTTGTACCTATCAGACTGAAGCATCATGAATGAGCAGCATGGAGCCTGGAACCAGAGAGTCAGAATAAAATTCAATGTTAATTCAGGCAGAAAGTGAAATAGAAAAGAAAAATGTAAATTGGATTGGGAGAGAGTGAAAAATAAAGACGTAAAAGGAAAGTAAGATTTTTTAAATGTTTTTCTTAAATCTGACAATTAAATTCTGAATGAATGAGACTTTGTACTTGTGTAAGTTGACTTTTAGTTAAAGAAAGTTTGTCAATGGTTAGCTCTTTATTTTCTCTTGTTTCAATTTATTTTCTTTTCCTGTGAATGGCCGCCATCTCTAGTGCCCATTAAGACATGAAAATTATTATAATAAAGTGTTTGCATGATTTTCACATATTCTTGGAGATATCTGCGTATTTTCTTAGTTTATTAGCTATTAAAGTCTTAAAGCGCCTATTTCAACTGACTTTAACTGAGTCAGAAACAGTGTGAATAATTAAAATTGCTGAGGGGACTTGCCCACCAACAATTTATCTAAGCAGGAGACTCATTGCTATTTGATGTCAGCAAGACTTAGAGCCAAGCCAGAAGTAATGCAAACAGATCTGTTCATTTTCAAAAATCTTGGGTGGAATACAGCCACAGTGCTTGTTTGAATCAGACAAGAAAACCTTGGACAATCCTGTTCCACACTCCCACCACCTTTCCAATATCTCCATCTCGTGATTTGTTTTTAATCTCATCCAGTTACCATCTGATGCTCAATAAACCTCTCAGGTGACAATAGCTTCCCTGTGTTATGGGTGAGTAACTAATTAGTGATATGCAAATAGACCCAGGAGTTAAATCACCTGAGCTTCATGCTGTCAAGGTTTAGGAAGGTTGACACTTTCCTTGCTCCACGTGTGCTTGATTCTAGTTTGCAGTTAATGTCAGCCTTTTGGTGTTTTCAGTGAAGTTTTAAGAAAACATTTTGTGTACCCACAAAATTGGAACACCACTATCATTTTATTTTATCCACAAAAATCGGAACAAATCCATCCCACCAGCATCACCCTGATCATCAGCAAACTAACAAAATATTTTACCAGCAAAGCTATTAAGCGCACTTATAAATATCCTATTAACGGTTGCTGAGTTTGGGTTTTGTCACAGCCACCTGACTTTTGTAACAAGCAGAATGTGAGTACAGCTTTATTACCTGTAATCTTTGAATGGAAGGAGATGTGCCTTTTCTTGCCCTTTGACTGTGTATTTCAATTAGATAGTTTAGCAGCGAGTTTTCATGAGTTTAAAATAAATGTTATCTATTCTCACGTACTTAACCCAAATTAATTCAATGTGTGACATTTGATCTCGTGCATCACATACACAAATGTGGTACACATGTAAAGATAGAGCACTTTAACAGATTACAATTAATTCAATCTCTAATTTTCATTTTCTCGTCTTCCATTTGGCAGGCCTGTGGTTTCTTGACTGAATAGAATTCATTCAAGTCAAAGTGATGGTCTTGTTATGCCAAGGGTTCACAGCAGCTTACAAGGTTTCTTATAGTTGAATATCTAGGAGATTTGTTCGGTGAATTTTGAAACTGAAACACCAGATATTTTGGCTGTTTGATGGCTAGTTTTGGGCAAATGTGATGAATTGAGATGAGGAAAAAGAACAGCGTAGGAATAAGGAAAATAATGATCAGAGGGTAGCAGGAAGGAATGAAATGTACAAGCCTCAGAGTGCACTGGCAGATGAGGCTAGAAGTTACACAACAAGAAAAACAATAGAACTAAAAGCTCTGTATCTGAATGCACACAGCATTTGTAACAAAACTAATGAATTGACAGCACTACTAGCCATTAGCGAGACATGCCTGTAGGATGACAAGTCTTGGATTTGAATGATCAAGGGTACATGAAGTTTAGGAAGGACAGAAAGATAGGAAAAGGTAATGTGGTAGCTTGGTTAAATAAGATTGGCATTAGTATAATAGAGAGAGAGGATCTTTGTTCTGAAGATCAAGATGTAGAATTAATTTGGGTAGAGCAATGAAATAATAAAGGTAAAAAGCCACTTGTAGGAATGATTTAGTATCTCTCTAACAGTAATCACATTGTATAACAAGTTGTATAGGAAGGAATAATGGGAGCTTGTGAGGATGGTGCAATGATAATCGTGGATAATTTTAATCTACATGTAGATTGGACAAATCAGATTGGCAAAGGTAGCCTGGGTGATGAGCTAATAAAAGCGTTTTCCGGACGGTTTCTTAGAGCAGCACATTTTCACATCAGCATGCCTGATGACATGACCATCCATGGCTAAACAATAAGGATAAAGATAGTGTAATTGGAAGAAAAGTGTTCAAATCTACAAAGATGAGTGGCAGATCAGAAGATTGGTTGAATATAACAGACAGCAAAGCATGATGAAAAGCCTAATAAGGAGGAAAGACATAGACTACCAGAGAAAGCTAGGTAAGAATATGAAAACAGCTTTTACGAGTTTCTGCAGGCATTTAAATAGGAAAGTGAAAATAGGGAAATAATGTTTAAAAATCCATTCAAACGATGTGTGCATTACTGGCTAGACCAGCATTTATAGCCCATCCCTAATTGCCCTTGAGAAGGTTTTGGTGAGCTGTGTTTCTGAACAGTTGCATCCCTGAGGTGTAGATACACCTTAGGGAGGGAATTCCTCAAGTTTGACCCAGCGGCAATGAAGGAACAGTGATGTATTTCCAAGTCAGGATGGTGAGTGAATTAGGGAGAAACCTCCAAGTGGTGGTGTTTCTGCTGCTGTTGTCCTTCATGGTGATGGTTTTAGGTTTGGAACGTGTTGCCTAAGGAACAATGGTGAGTTTGTGCAGTGCATTTTGCAGATGGTACATATGGCTGCCACTGTTCATCAGTAGTGGAAGGATTGGATGTTTGTGGAAGAGGCAGCAATCAAGTGAGCTGCTTTGTCCTGGATGGTGTCAAGCTTCTTGAGTGTTATTGGAGCTGCATGCAGGCAAGTGGACAGAATTCTATTACACTTATGCCTTATGAATGGTGGATAGACTTTGGGAAGTAGGAAGTAAGATACTCACTGTAGGATTCCTAGCCTTTGACTTGTTTTGGTAGTTGGAATATTTATATTTATGTAGTCCAGTTCAATTCCTGATCAATGGTTACCCCCAGAATGTTGGTAGTGAGGGATTCAGCGATGGTAATATCATTGAATGTGAAGAGAGAGTTCGTCATTGCCTGGCACTCGTGTGGCACAAATATTATTTGCCACTTGTCAGCTGAAGCCTGGAAATTGTCCAGCTCTTGGGTTGCGTTTGGAAATAGACTGCTTCAGTATCTGAGGAGTCACAAATGATACTAAGTATTGTACAGTGAACGTCCCCACTCTAGCCTTATGATGAAAAGAAGGTCATTATTGAAGCAGTAGGTGATGGTTGGGCCAAAGATGTTATCGTAGAATCTTAGTGCTGAAAGAGGCCCTTCAGCCCATTGAGTCTGCACCGAACACAATCCCAGCCAGGCTGTACTCTCATATCCCGACACATTATACCTATAATCCCTCTAACCTACACATCCCTAGATACTAAGGGGCAATTTCTTAGCATGGCCAATCAACCTAACCAGCACATCTTTGGACTGCGGAGGAAACCCACACAGACATGAGGAGAATCTGCAAACTCCACACAGACAGCGACCCAAGCCAGGAATCGAACCCAGGACCCTGGAGCTGTGAAGTATCAATGCTAACCACTGTGCTACCGTGTTGCCCTATCCTGAGGAACTCTTGCAGTGATGTCCTGGGGCTGAGATGATTGTCTTCCAATCACCTTCCTTTGTGCCAGATATGACTCTAACTAGAAGAAGGTTTTCCCCCTCATTCCCATTGACTCCAGTTTTGCTCATGCTCTTCAATGCAATGATGGAAGATAAGGAAATGGCAGATGAATTGAACGTATGTTTGCCTTCACTGAGAATTCAAATAACATCTCAGAAACAATTGTAAATCAGAGGTGAAAGAGAGGGAAGAACTTAAAACAATCACCAGGATAAGATACTGAGAAAATAATTAGAATTAAAAGCTGATGTGTTCCAGGTCCTAATGGACTTCATCCTAGTGTCTTGGAAGATGATTGCAGAGATGGTGGATGCATTGCTTCTAATTTTCCCAAAATGCCCTAAAATTTTGGAAAGGCCCCATCAAATTGGAAAATAAAGAAATGTATCAGCTCTATTTAAAAAAGGAGACAAAGCTGCAAAATATAGGCCAGTTGGTTTAACATCTGTCATAGAGAAAATGCTGATATCTATTATCAAGGACATTATGTTGGGGCACTTATAAACTCTGTGCAATCAGGCAAAGTCAGTTCTGAAAGGGAAATAGTGATTGACTAACTTATTGTTTTGGTGTGACATGATGATGCCATTGAAAGTCACAGGAAGTTGGCAGAGTTTTTTCTTGGAGGAGATAATTAGCTAATGCTCTTAGCCCACATGCTACCTGCCACTAGTCAGCCCAAGTAAGAATATTTTCAAGATCTGTAGGCTCATGTGAGCTTATGCTTAAAAAAAGGTAACCATGATTCTTCCGAATTTGGACTCTGCGCTCATGGCAGAAGGCTTCCCATTGGCATTAACTGTGTCTGTCAGCTGGGAGAATAATAATTTACTCAAATCAGACGACCTGGCCAACTCCCACTGTTCCAAGCCCACCATTTTGAAATGGTGACCCAATCTCCACGCTTGTTTACCAACCTTCCTCCTCCCTCCTTTCCCCACCACTCCAAAATGCAGTCGTGTCCCCACACCGACTAGGGGAGTACCATCAATCCCTAACCAAAAAGGGACATTGTTTCCCCCATCACACAGCTCCTCTTCTCCCATTCAGTCCCCCTTCAGGCCTGGTGCCTTGGCAGTGCCAATAATGAACTGTCAAATGGCTTTGGACCCCAAGGGGGCTTAGGGAAGTAGGTCAGTTGCCATTTTTTCTCCCTGCTGCTGCTAGGCTGTGTCAGAAGAATCACTCAAGGATGCTGGGTTGCGCGGGCTGGGGGCAAGGGGTTGACGTCAGCATTCTCTGCCAGGATGGGTTATCGTGGCTGAACTGCTCCTTCTAGCCCTGGCAGACATGAAGGTTACTCCTGGCGTGGAGATTTCATGGTGTAGAGATGCCAGCGTTGGACTGGGGTAAGCATTGTAGAAAATTAATGTCTGTGTCGATATGCGCAATCTTCTTGGAGATCCCCTTCACTTGGAGCCAGCAGTTCACAGTATCAGTGGTAGCCATGATGTGCAGATGCTAGCATTGGACTGGGGTGAGCTTACTCCAGTCCAAACCGGCATCTCCACATCATGGCTACCATTGATACTGTGAACTGCTGGCTCCAAGTGAAGAGGATCCCCAAGAAGATTGCGCATATCGACACAGACATCAAATTTCTACATGGAGATTTCAGGCAGCCCTGTGATAATGCATTCCTGCCTGTTAGCTTTGCGAATTCTGAAGTGGCCAGGTGACATTAATCTCCATAGCAGCACTCCAGTCTGTATTAGAGCTTTTCCTTTCTGCCTGTCTGAAGCTAGAGGTGAGATCTAACTGCTTTGAAGTCCTTTGACAGATACCAATTTCATGGGAGAGGGAGGTGTTTCTAGTCTGCCCAGCTGTGCACTCAATCCCAATGTATGCACACACAGTTTCAATTTCATGTTGCTGTGGCTTCCCAGCATGCAGAAATTCTTTGAACCCTCTCCATTGCTCTTGAAATGTTTGATCTGTAACTAGTTTAATACAGTGCCTTGTAAAAGGTGCAGCTTTCAGATCAAGGAACTTTTATCAGCTTCCAGCTATCTGTGTTTATTTTGATTTCCCTTCATGATTGACTGCACCTACCCCATTGATTGTAACTGCAACCTAGACTGAATTGAATCCATGTCAATTCACAATCTGAGCTAGCGGACTCCAACCCCCCACCACCGCCACCACCTCCACTGTTGACAGTTGAATACCAGAATTTTCAGCACAATAGAAAGGATGATGTTGATGTAGGAGATCTAGATGATTACAAACTCTTGGAGTGATGTTCCAGATATAGCTGTCATCATCATTACTTGGTCTGAACAGACATGGTAAAGTATGTGTAAGACTTGCTGAAAATTTGTACTCTCTCCTTCAGCCTTTATTTCAAGCAACTCTTTCAGCCTCCCTTTGATCACTCTTCACACCTGCTTATACTGATGGACCACCTCCATCACTGTTATTTTTGCATGATTCTATCATCTTAAGTGGCAATTTCCATTTTGCTCTTCAGTCTCTTCTACCTATTAAAAATGCCATTATTTTCATCCTCTACCGTAAGGAAAGAGCTCTCTGATCCCACTATCCCCACTCTTTATGGCTTACTAATTACCACATTGACTTTCCATTTGTGTTGTAACTATCCATTGACTGATGATCCATTCCACAGTTGCATCCTTGACTTCCCCCTCATCCCTATCAAACCGCTCGCTGGCAGATATTCCTTCCATGAATCTGAGAACTTCAGATTTGATTTCACCTAGTGTTGGTTGGTCTTGCCATCTGCTACCAGATGAGACTTAATTTCTGACAAACTATGTCTTCAATACCTTTGTTCCCATTCGTTCCACTTCTATCATTTACCTTTCTGAAGGGCAGTTCTGGATGGGCAAAAAATGCCCTAATCAGTGATATCCACTCCCATGAAAGAATAAAAAATGCAAGGAACTTCTTGAACCTTATTGTTTCACAAATTGATAACACCATGCAGTTGCTTCAACCTAACCCCTTTACTCCATCATTCACTTGTTTCTCTTCTACATGTATTGCTGCCCCTTAGCTCCCCTATTCCTTGATGCCTAACACCTGCTCCTAAATCACCACCCCACTCAATTCCTGATGAATCAACTAGTTTTCTTCCTATATACTCCATTTTTGTCATTGCCCTCCTTTAAATGTTATTATCATTTCCTCTTCAAAAAGCTCTCACGAAACCTTGTCTTCAGCTGTAGCTCAATTTTCTTTTTCTCTCCAGGGTTTTTAAAATTCATATTGGTGTGCTCATTTCTCTCAAATCTTCTTGCTGGAAATTTTACAATCTGATTTCCAACTTTCACATATCAACCAAACTAACCTAGAGAAAATCACCAGTATTCTCAATAAATGCAACCTTGGGATGTTTTCATTTTTATCTATTTAACTCTTTAATATTTGTATGTGATTCCACCTCTAACTCAAAGTGTATCTGAAGTAAGTGGTTTCTCTTTCTAGCTTCCCAACTTCTCACTCCTGGTTGTATTCGGTGTTCAATCTTTTTCTATTTGAAGCTCTGTTTGAAGTCCCAAAATAAATATTATAGTCTTGATGCTTTGACTATTGAATTTAGTGCTCTGTCTTCTGGTTGATCTTGTAGGTTAGACAGGTTAATACATTGATGCAAAGAGAATAATTGATTGTAATAAAGATAGAAAGTTAATTTTTCCATTTTAGGCCTACTAAGACATTAACTATTTTGCCCTGCATTATTGTAAATGTGCCTCCAGTTATCCTAGCTTTCCAGTCATTGCTGGTATATGAACACAATTTAACACACATTCTACCTTTTGTCAACAAATAAATAATTATTTAAAATCAGTGCAAATTAATATTGATTAACGATTTTAAATGTATAAGTAAGTTTGATTTGTTTATTGCCTGTGTTACCAGCCTGTATATAGTAAACAGCAATATCTGGAGCATGATGAGAATCTTGTCAATTACCTGTCGCTTGTCCTGGATGTGGAGGTCAGACTGAAACAGCAGCAACCAGCTGGTATCAACCTTGCTATGCTTCATGAACAGTTCCGCTTGGCAGAGGTTAGTATGCTCATTATGCTTAATTCAGAATTACCTTTGATAGGAAGTAATTCTTTCCAGATAAGCTTCAGCAAAGTTTGCTCAAATTTAGTTGTTAAATTACTTGTCAAATTTTCTTTTGTCCTCTTTTTTTCAGCTAGACTTTTGTGAATATTTTTATTGGTGGTGATTTTGGTAATTTATCTTGTATTTTCAGGAATTTGAAGCAGAACTGGAAGAGCTATCTATCCTGATCAATCACGAACTGGTATCGGTCAATAAGATACTTGAAGGATGCACACAACATGTTCCTAAACAGTTGTTGAAAGCACTTGAGAAAGACTCAAAAAATTTGCAAATATCATTTACTTCTGTCTGTGAAGTGTCAAAATCCTGGCATGGAACTTTGATGAAGATGCTAGCAACTGAGAAAGTGAGCTGTGTGAAAGAATGTTGCAAAACAAATGTTTAATAATATTCTTTTAGATCTTATCTATTTGAAAGGAACCCTAATTCCTAAAAAGCTTTATTTATTCCCCTGTTTTATGTCGCCCTTCATCAAATTTTGAAGCCCGACTACTTGTTAAACTGTCTGTTTGATTAGTATGCAATCTAACAGCCAACCTGTGTAAGGATAAGATATCAAGGAGCTTTTTGAGTAATCATTGGTGAAGATCAGTTTTTAAGTTGGATGAGTTGTTGCAAACCCAACACGACACTTGCAGTCACATTTAAGCTAATATTTTTCAACTACTGCGGTCACTACATTGGTCAGAATTAATCTCCAACTAATCTATCTCTGGCTTTCATAATCTCAAACTGTGATGACTCAGCATCATTATGTTGAACTTCAATGGTTTCCCCTGGAATCTGGCACAAATAATGTAAATGGGTTGAGTCTGAGCTGATGGGACATTTTGCCCTTTTAAAAAAAACTAACGCTAGGCCATTGTAATTATACTTTTGTTCCAGTTAAAACATATTGATCATTGCGCTAAAAGTTGGGAAATAATTTTTGTTTGAACACAATCCTGTAGGACGGACAAATGAGGTAAACATGCTAAGATGGGAAAATAAAAATAGAGAGAGGAACCATTAGCTGAGGTGCTGCATTAAATAACTGAAAGAAGCTTATCTGAAGACTTTTCCTTGGATCATCTGCCATTCTCAGCATAATTGTAGCAAGCCTAATTAAATATGATTCATCAGTACAATTTAGAACATAGGACCTGGGAGCAGGAATAGGCAATTCAGGGCTTTGATCTGGTTGTGCTCTCAATTTTGCTTTTTTGTTTGCACTATCGCCCCTGCCCCCTCCCCAATCGAACCCTTGACTTCCTCCCCACACCCCCTCCCCCAAACTTTAACCCTTGACTTCCTTTAATTTTAACTATTTGATGTTGGTGTTCATCTATAAATAGAGCCGTAGAAACTCTATCTTATCTCAACTCAGTAAAATACTTAATGAAAAATTAAGCTTTGACCTGTTTTACATCTGGGTGCAATATGTTATTTAGACCTGTATCATTGCCAATGTTATGGCAGTAATTCACCACTATCTTTCAACCATACCAATACAACATGCACTTTTTTGGTGCAAAAAGTGAACAGTGCCTGGTATTGACGATGTTTTAGAATAAATACCATAATTGAAATTTTAATTCAGGAATAAGAGTGCAATTCCTTTAGCTGTTAAAATGGATTTAATGGATGGCCTAAAAAGTACTTGAACTGCCAATTATGAAGCTCAAAGATCAGTTTGTTTGCCTCTTAAACTAACTTGACTTGGCTGAGTTTTACCCAGTACTCAGACTATTGGGCAGATCATCACAAGCAAACTTCAGCAGAAATTGACTTTACACTCTAATTTTGTTCATGGGAAAAAATAGAATTGACGAATGCAAAACACTATTAAAGGATCATTTAAATAAAGGATCATTTAAATAAGCACTTGAAAAGCCATTGCATACGAGGCTATGGCCAAGTGCAGGAAGATACGATTAGAACAGATAGGGACATGATGGCTAGTTAAAAAAACGATGGACTAAAGTACCTGTCTCTGTGCTGTAAAGCTCTCTGTCCCTGACTAACTTATTGAAAAATTATTCAGTATAAACAAGTAGTTTGGGCTATAAAATTGTAATCATCTTTTTATATGATGAGTGGATATTAGACAATGTGGAGATAAAAGAAAAAGTCCAGATAAGGGTTTTTTTGTACAACAGCAGCCTGGGGAAGGGAAGAAGAAGATAATAGTCATTTTCGAACAGCTTATTTAAGATATTAACTAGCCAGAGGTTAAATTGCATGTCAGAAGTTTATAGCATTAACATGCTTCTTTTGTTTTCAGTCTAAAATAATCACACAATATGAACAGCTCCAAAAGAAACAAGGAGCACTTATGGAGTTGTTACACCAAACCGCACAATCTGTGTATAAAATAGAGTCTGAGACATCAAAAGATATTATGGCCTTGAAACAGAATGTACAGCAATATAAGGTAAATGGCTGATCCTCTCATTTCAAATTAGCTTATAAGTGAATAGCATGCATGCAATACTAAAATAGCATCACAAACGAGAGAAACATTCCAAAAAGTTTCAAATTAAATTTTAAATTATGGCTTTGGTATAGCAAAAGTTGCTTTCCCACAGATGATGTCCTGACTAAAACATCTTCCCACCAGAGCACATCTGTTTTATGAAGCAATAGTTTAAAATAGAGTAATGAGTTACAGTGATTAGTAATTCATTCCAATGATATAGAAACCCAAAGACAGATGTTACTTTTTGGACACCTGAGAAAGCAACTGGCATGTTTCCCCCCACTTGGTTGTTTTGCATGCAAATCTTTTGAATTTTGTCCTAATCTAAGTTTTTTAAATGGTTTGTCTTCCATTCATACGATTAGTTTAAATTCCTTGGATAATATATTTCTCAGCCTTTGGTATGAGTGCCCTCCAATTTGTCATTGCCCTTACGAAGACCCAACTTGCACAATATTTTGATTATCGTCTGAAATTATACAGCATTCATGAAGTTATTTGTTCTCCAATAGACACCTTCAAGAAGCATTCTATGTCTTAGCAAACTACGTTTCAAATAACTTTTTATTGTTTGAATGTGGTGAATCTGGCTGAATTTGAATCCTCCTTTTCCAATTTCTGTCAAAAAGACATTCATTCATCTTTTCAGCTCCAGTGCTTTAACTTAACAATTATCTGCATTAAAATCCATTTGATATTTTACATCCATTTAATTTGTCCAATTCATAACTTGATACCACATCTTGGTATCTTCAGCAAATTGTATAAATTATTGAAGAACTCTCCTAGCATTGATCCTTCCTTAGTAGTGTGTTAAACAGGCAATCTGGAATGAATGACATTAGTCAATGCCTGTAGGCCGGAATATGTATAACACCTTCTGCCAAACTACTTAATAGAACTGGATAATCTGCACTAATTTCGTGAGCTCCAGTATGGAACTTCATCAAATGCCTTCTAAAATTCTAACCACGTATATGCATTCTGCTAAATAATCATCTTCAAAAAGCAGCAAAAATCATAATTATGCCCTTATAACCTGTGCATTGCTTACATATGATAAATTATAACGTCCTGTGAAATGCACAAGTTTTTTATCATTGTAGATAATAGACAAACAAGATCAAATTCCAATCTTTGCCATTCTTCCTTTTCTGCCTTTGAGAATTATTTTGCTTAACTTGTTTTTGACCAACTTATTTGGCTGCTGCATTCTTGGTACTTACTAATTTTCTTTCCATGTTACTTCAGTATAACCTCTTATTTGCATTTATTTATTTCAGTCTGAAGTAAAACATTCTAAAAACAATTCTCCCTCTGGTCAATATCTAATAATATTTTTCACTCATTTAAATTGTGCTTAATTTTTTCTGAGTCTTTTGGTAAGCTAGATTGATAAGCTTCCCATTAATTTTCTATGTTTGCAAGTCTAGTTTGTTCTTCCAAAGTGTGTCTCATATTTTATTTTTGCCATTGGCCTTGAATATAATTGGTCCTCTTAACTGCACAAGTATCATTAGTTTCTAAGTTAGTTAAGTCCTGCTGCATTGTTAAATCCTAAATCTTAATTTAGCAGGTTTCCTAATACCTATCACGTGTGCTATGTTGTCCACATTATCTACTTTGCTGTTCTTCTGGTTTCCTTTGAAACTCAATATAATTTGCAAGCAGTCATTACAAATGACTCTGTATGTGCCAGGTACTTTGAATTTTAAAGGAAGCCAGAGTTCCTATTAAGACAAGTTACATTAATTTTTTAGCATCTCACTGACCTGAGGGGGATCACGTATTAAGCCATTGATAAAAGTTAGTAAAATATTATTTGACTACTTGACAACCCTTCTCAATACGTTTTAGAAGATATCAAAATAAGAATCTTGCACTTGGATTTATACAACTCTGTTTTGATGCAGTTACCGAATCAATGATGAGCATTGAAATTGTCTTGTTGCTTTGCTAAAGCAAAAGAATGGTTTTCGCCAATGTGTTTAAAGTATTTTCTCAGTTCCTAAATTTGTTATCACGTTTTGGAATTCAAATACATATTAATTTGTTCTCTCTCTCTCTTCTTCCTAGGAACTGAAACAATCACTGTCACGCACTAAAACTGATATAGATGATGCAGCTTTTGATATTCAGTTTTTTATTTCTGAACATGCCCAAGACCTAACCCCTCAACAAAGCAGACAGTTGCTTAGACTATTAAATGAATTGCAGAGATCATTCAGGGAAATTTCTGAAAAAGTAGTGGCACGAACAGAAGCATTAGATCTTCATCTTCAGGATAAAGAATCTGTGGAATTCAAGAAGGTTTGCACCAGTCAGCAACTAACTTTAAATAATACACACATATTAAACCTTAGCAAATACTTGCACAGTTTCTTATATATTAAAATAACCTGGCTATAAGAGAATAGTGAGAAACTAGTTACAAACCACACCCAAATATTAAAGTTTAACCAAAGAGAAGCAACTTTTTATGTTTGTGAATTCAATGAACTGCAATGCTAATTGTTCTACTTGAAAGCATTGTACATTTTCTAAAATCACCACAATATAATGGTATGTTCATACACAATTAATTTCCAACATTGTGGCATAGGGCAGCTCATTGGCACAGTGGTTAATACTGCTGCCTCATAGTGCTAGGGACCTGGGATCGATTCCCAGCTTGGGTGACTATCTGTGTGGAGTTTGCACATTCTTCCTGTGTCTGTGTGGGTTTCCTCTGGGTGTTCTGCTTTCTTCCCACAGTCTCAAAATGTGTGCGTTAACTTGATTGGCCATGATAAATTGCTCCTTGGTGTTAGGGGACTCTTGGAGAGATTAGTAGGGTAAATATGTGGGGTTACTGGGATAGGCCCTGGGTAGTACTGTTGTCAGTGCAGACTAGATGGGCCGAATGGTCTCCTGCCCCATAGGTATTCAAAATTCTATGAATATTAAAACAAACCCAATTAATATGATGACAAGTTTTTCGTTAGTCAAAGCTATCTGATGTTTTATCACGTTGAACATTAAGGCACACTCAGTTTGTACAATTCAGGCCTAACTAAAGAGTTGAGCAGGGACCGTAGCACATAAGTTTCCTGTACATTTTCTTGACTGAAATTGCTATGGTATTGAATATGTAAATAGATTAGTACAATAATTAAATTAAATTAGTAAGTAAATACTTTTGAGGTTTAGCTAAACAAGATTGAGCACTTGATATATCAAAATTAATTAGCAGCACACATTGATGGACTAGTTTTAATGGAGTTAGAAATAAAATGTTACAACCCAAGTATTGACAGAATTCCAAGGCGTTTGAGCCTATGGAGCAGAAGCATAATGATTGACTGTGACAAGGGCTTATAGTAAGATAACCCAAAAGTCTCTCGTTTGATCAAAATCAGATTCAAGTTGGAGACATTAACCAGGAATATAGTGTATAGGCACAGTATTTAATTAAGTTTTGTGGATTGTTCTTGTGTCCTTTGTTCAGCTGCAATGCTATCAGTAACCCTCTAACCAATGTTCATTGTGTCAATCTTGTAACCTGTTTTGCTTTGCTTTTCCAGATACTTTTATTTCGTAACTCGCCCTGGCTCACATTATAATGAAGATAATGCTTTGTAGTGGATCTGAAAATGGTCATTCAAGTTTATGCTGTGGTTTTTAACTGCAAGGCCACATGCTTATATTTCTGTCATTGTCGTTCAATAACAACTGATTCTGCACTGCTTCTAAAATGTATTTTTGTGAAATTTCCCCCACTATGGCTTGGGATATATTCCTTGTATTTGTGTGACACATCCTGCTCAATTGTACTAATTCATGCTACTGTTGCTAAAGTGTACATAAAGGCTGAGTTGAGAACAGAATAAAAGGGCTGCTGTTCACTTTAAACCAACTCTGTAAAAAAAAATCTAGCTCAATTGTATGTTCTGAGATTTCTGAATGTGTAATGCAAATGCTTTTAGATCCAGAGTTCACAATACATAGGATTCTAATTGGTGATAAAACCCACAAGTTTGTTCTATTATCATGCAGACTTGTAACATTAAATTTTAGTCAATCTGTTTACATAAACCTTGTATTACAGATTGCAAACTTTTAAACACAGTTTTCAAATGCCTGTTTTTTTCAAATTTAAATATGACTATTATTACGAATTACAAATGGTTATGAAATTGTCACTGCTGTGGACTTCGTAGTACATTTTAATTGATGAGAAGTAGGCCATTTATTCAGTTATATGTAACAATAATTCTTGGACATAATCAGGTACCATTTAATAAAAATGATTTTGTAAGCTTCTACATCAAAAATCTCTTAGATCTGTTCTGTTCTATCCAAAAATATTCTATTGACAGTGTAAAATTTTTTTTCAAGACAACTGTTTTGAGAACAAACAGCACAGAAATTGAAACTGGGCATTTATGTTCTTGTCTTTTTGCAGGCACAGCAAGAACAACAGGAGGAATGTAGACAGAAGTTGGATGAGCTCAGTACATGGCTGGCTCAGACAGCTGGCAGAGTAGCCAGTCATCAGGTAGCAGTTGGTGAGAGTGATTTGCTTGCTCTTCAGCAACAACAGAGTGCAGTTCAGGTTGGTGACGGCAAATTTACAGTAATAAAGAATCCTTGCTATTTGTCTACCTATCTGCTTTTCCAATTGAGTCATCAGATTTAAAATAATATACATTAAACACAAAAGCAAAATAGGTCCTCTTAGCTGTGTGAAAGAGCTCCCATCATCTGGGAAGTTGCCCAGCAGCAGGCTGTGAGGTAGAATGATCGCCAGCCATCATGAAGGCAGACAGTCAATTTGCATAGTGAAAGATGCAATTAACAGCCATTTAACTGGTAGCATCAGTAAGCCACAGCTATGTTCAATTGAATGGCTGACCCACAGATGAGGAATTAGAAAATAGTGAAATCAAAGAGTCAGTCCCTTTGCTCGTTAACGCAGGCTCAGGACCCACTTTTCGCGCTGACATCAAGATTGCAAAACCCATGATAAATTCAGCCTGATAATTCATTAGTAACTAGAATAATCCAAAGAACTGGTGGGCACTGATGTGACTCCTGTAATAATAAATTCAAATAGAACAAATCCAGGGAACTACGAACCAATCGGGAAAGATAATCCCAAGTTCCTTACTCAAAGGAGTAAGGAATCCTTACTCAAAGGAGCAACAGAAATCATCTAAAATTTCAAAATGGAAACTCTGGGCAAACCTTTTCTGAATTCATTGAAGAAGGATAGAAATGAGTAATGTAATAGACATAATGTATTTGGATTTTCAAAAGGCTTTCATAAGGTATAGTTAAATCATAACTAAGGTCAGAACTTGTGGAATCAAAGAACGAGCAGCCAAATAGATAGTGAGCTGACTACGTAACAGAAAACAGTTCGGAGTTAAAGATGGTTACTCAAACTGGCCAAAGGTGGAGAATGACATTCCACATTAATTGGTGCTAGGATCCACTGATCCATTGTTTTCATTTTTTTTTAAATGACTCTTGAATGAAAAGAACAATTTCAAAATTGGCAGGCAACACTAAATTGGAGGCAGAGTTAATATAGAGGAGGACTGCAAAAAAATACAGAAACATTAATAAATTTGTGAAATGAGCTTGTAATTGATAAATGAATTTCATTATTGATAATCGTGAGGTAGTATATTTTGGAAGATAGTATCCAAGGACTTACGTGGCTTCTTTATTCTAAGTGTCTAAATGGTGTAGATGTAGAGAGAGATTTAGGAGGAGATGGGTACAATATGTAAATTACTTTAAGTAACAAAGCAGGTTAATAAGGCCTTAAAATAGCCAACAATAGGGTTTATTTTAAAAGGGATAGAATTGAAAAGTCAAGGAGCTTTATTAAATTTGTAAAGGATCACGTTATACCACAGTGGGATGCAGTTAACAGTTCTGTCTGGCTAACCTATGTAATGAGACAGTGGAAAAAAATTACTCAAATTATACCAGAAGTGAGAAATTATATCAATAGGAAAAGATTGAACAGGCAGAGGCCCTGTGTAAAAAAAAAAACTGAAAAATAGTCTGATAGTGGGCTTTGATTGGTGAAGTTTTTGATAGGTTAAACATGTTTTGAGGTGAAAATATATGTAGTGAAGATGTTTTCATTTGCGGCTAAGACTGGAACTAGGGGCAGACTTTGCCCAAGCCCCCACTGGTGGGTTTGATGGTGGAAGGGAGTGATGGAAGGCCCAGAAATCTGTTTCACACCAACTGTGTGTTCCATTGGTATCCACTGTGACAGGTCGGAAAAGCTGCCGGAGGCATGAACCTTATTTGCATCCATTATTGGGTTGCAGATGAAAGTTGATTTCCCCCACATCAGATTTTCTGCAATGCTAACAGAAAAATACACTAATGTGAAATACATTGGGAACAACATTGCAGTTTTTGGGACTCAACTGAACAATACAGAGGCAGCCCCCAGCCCTGGACCACCACAGCAGGGGGTCATGGGTGCATATGCAGGTAAACCTTCCAGATAGGTGGTACAGTAGCACAGTGGTTAACACTGCTGCTTCACAGTTCCAAAACCTGGATTCAATTCCTGGCTTGAGTCACTGTGTGGAGTTTGCACATTCTTCCTGTGTCTGCATGGGTTTCCTCTGGGTGTCCAGTTTCCTCCCACAGCCCAAAGATGTGTGGGTTAGGTTGATTGGCTATGTTAAATTGTCCCTTATTGTCCCGGGATACATAGGTTAGAGGGATTAGCAGGTAATATGTAGAGATATGGGGAATAGGGCCTGGATGGGATTGTGGTCGGTGTAGATTGATGGGCCGAATGGCCTCTTTCTGCACTGTAGCATTTCTATGATTTGGCCTCCTAAAGGAGGAAACCAGAATACCTAGTGCAAACCCACACAAACAAAGGGAAAACATGCAAACTCCATTCAGTGGCTCAGGCTGGAATCGATCCAAAGTCCCCAATGCTGTGAGGCATAGTCATGTACTATTTTGTTCTATCTAATTGGCATGGCAGAACATGAAACACAGAGCATTTATTAGAGCAACATGTGTGCAGGAAACCCAGTCAGTAATGTAACCAGCGACACATTAAATACAATCGATATAATGGGGTCAGTTTAAAGGGTGAGAAAAAAGAAAACTTATCTAAGCTATAACAGGAACATTTTTATTTGTTATTTACACATAGAAGCAGCAAAACTGTTTTGGCTATTCTATAATAAAATAATCAATCCTGTAAACCCTTTTCTAATTTATTTGATAATTAGTTACTCTTAAGTGTTTAGATGAAGTAAAGATAATTTTGCAGCACATTTCTCAATAAACTTCTGTTCAATGATTTCCTAAACCATTTTTCTGAAATGATCCATCTGTTCCAGAATTCTGTGTTGCTAAAACTTTGCTTTAAAAATGCATTTTCCTTCTGATCTTTAGTTTAATGATCAAATTTAAATTGGATATCATTACTAATGCCATTGCAGCATTGAACAAAGCTGCATCTTCCATCTCAAAATTGCATGTTAAAGATGGCTATAATATAACCATAAATTACTTCCAAAATTTCCATCTGGCTCCATTCTGTGTTTAATGCTATTGCCATTTAGATAAATATCAGACCTTGCTGACCATCAGTGGTAAGAGTGACAAAAGTAACTGCCCTTACAGAATGCAATGGATTGTTGACGTGACTTCACAACAGGTGTTTCGTTAGAGCATCTTCTTGTGCTAAAGACTAGTGGTTTAGATTTAGTAATTGCATCCTGTTGTATCCCAGCATTATATAAACCTTATTCCAGAGTGAAACCCACTCTGTAAATTGAAAACCTACAACTGAAACTTGTCTGAGAAGAAAACAAAATAGCAGATGGAATCTGAAATTTCTCAAGTATATCTGCATGAAAACTTTCACAGACGGATATGAAGCTACCACTGACTAGAACATCTAATTGCAGTAAGACAAATTTATACAGTGAAACCCATTATAAATGTGGGAATCATAATTTATGATGGAGAAAACCTAACAGTGCCTAAAATGTGACACAAGAAGTCAAATGATGCAGGCAGAAATATATTTAGATGCAAGATATATTGGTAGATGTTTTATTTGTCTTTTTATGCAGGGATTCATTGTGTTAATTTTGATAATATGTTCCCTTTAGGCATTGCAAGAAGACATACAGTCACATGTTGCTGTTGTGGAGGAGGTAACCAAAGGGACGGAACGTTTTTTGGAGGAGAATCAGGGAAAACTCGATCCTGAAGAATTGGCAATAGTTGAAACAAAATTGCTGGAAGTTAAGGCTCAACACCAAGTGTTGTGTCAAAGTGCTGAGACACTTCAAAAACAAATAGACAGTGCCTTAACAAAAGCTGTCCAGCAGGAAACTGAAAAGGTAACGCGCAGGACCAAATCTGTAGAAATGCTGAAAATCACTATTGATAGGTTGCTGCAAATGTCAGTCTTGCATTTATATTCAGACAAATAACAATGGTTAGGATCGCAAATATGGTAGCAGCATTTTAATAATTTTTCCCCACAGTTTCCTAGCTTTTACAACTACATTAAAATTGACAATTTGATAATGCAAATACCAAGCCTGGAAATGGGAATCTACAGGATTATGGGAGAATGGTTTTGAAACTCTGGATTAGAACATTCATTCAAAAATGTTTTAGTATTGAATCTAGCAAGTTTTGACAAGTATGTCTTGCATCAAAACATCATTGCATCTCAAATTTACTTTAAAAAAATTATTACAGGCAAAAGCAGTTGAGGAATTTGAAGAAAACAAGGTTAAAATAGATGGTCTTTTGGAGTGGCTCTCAGCCATGGGACAGCAGGCAGCATCGTGTTCTCAACATGTACTGCTTCAAGAGGAATCAAACTTAAAGCATGAAGCTGATGAATTAGATGCATTAAGAAACAATTTACAGCTGCAAGGCCAGAATGATGTAATGAATACTATGGCTGAGATGGGTGGAAGTCTGAGCCAGCAGCAACAGACATTAAAGGTATGAATACTTCAATCTGTTTCAGTTTAATGCGCTGTTTAAACCATTGCAATAACAAAAAAAAATCACTGCTGCTCTACTATTTTGACCCTTAATGTCATGCAGGAACAAATATATCATTTAATGTGAAATATGTGTATATTTTTATACGCAAAACCAAAAATCTTGCTTAAAGAAAATAATTCAGTGCATTGACTTCTTGTATCCAAACACGTAATGTTTTTAAAAACCTAAAAGGAACTTATTAGAAGAATAAAATGATCTGGAATAACACAAACAGCACCGTTGTAGGATTTTCTGTTTTTTTTGGTTTGATTTCCATCTTCCACAATATTTTTGCTTGTCACAGTCCAACTGTGTAGTTCTACTCCCTTCCAACATAACTTTCCTGTTGTCTTTTTCTCTTGTTTGTGTTATTGTTCCTCCTTTTTATTCCGATATTTGCCAAGGTACCTTCCACTTTTGATCAGCAGGCAAACCAGTTTACATTTGACTACTATTGTGATTGAATGTTTTCCTGTGGATACCCTCTTGGGTATCTGTGGTGAGAAACTTGCCACCTGACTCCTCAAAGCCTGTCCATCATCTACAAGGCATAAGTCATGAGTGTGATAGAATACTCTCCACTTACCTGGATGAGAGCATCTCCAACAACAACCATGCATCCACTAAGTTGTACTCTTGAGTTTCAAAAATAATTCATCACTTATCCATTTTTTAGTGGAAACCAGTCTGCCTTCAGTTTTGATCACATTATGCTAAATTGTTAGACTCTAGTTGAGGCCAGGCAGCCTCCGATTTCCTGACTCCATTATTGAGTTTGACAGTCATTCAGAACCTAGGAAAATGCCTACCCACATGGCAACAGACAGGCTCATTAAGAACCTTGTTAAATAGGGATTAAAATGGCCGATTTAATTTTTCTATTCTGATCCCAGACCCCAGTTTCCTACCACAAAGGATGGACAGTTCAACTATCTGCAGGCAGATACTCAGCATGGGTGGCAAGTGTGCAGCTAAAGGCCACACACGTAGAGATGTTTCATCCCGCAACCTTTCATAGGTTTTACAGTCGATACGTTGTAGAATCCACTGCACAAGTCAGGCGTTACATAGGTTTGAAAATTTCCAACCCTTAATGGAAGGAACATTTGAAAAGAAAATTAATCTTTTGCCAACTTATGCTTTTATTTCTTTCTCTAGAGAAAATGTATACACTTTGTTCTGGACATGGTTTTTACTCTTTTGATTTGTTATCACTTCAAATAAATGCTCTTAAAGACAAGTGAATGAATTAGAATGATCATATATTAAGCTCTTTGAAGTCCAGTTTATTTATTTTTGAGTGTGGTAACCACTACATTGTCAGAGAAAATTAATTTCCAAATGCAAAGATATGAATGTGATACTTTGGTTTTGACGAGAGGCATTTTCACCTTAAATAATGAAAAACTGTAACCTACTTATTTGGTAAGGAAATACAGACTTTCTTTCATATAAGAGCTGATTTTATGCAGGTCGCCAAATTATTTTTGCACTTTATCAAAGTAGGACATGAATTCTCAGCATGGCTCCTTGAAATGGAGTAGCACATTTTTAAAAAAAATGCTTAAGTCATAAGCAACTAAATATTTTACAACCTCGTTAGATTAACTTGAGCAATTGACTGGTGATTGGTTGTGTGCTAGACATGATTATATAACTGAAGGTTTTATAATTGAATCAAACCTTTACAAAGTTAGTATTTGTTTTATGTCTAGCCATCTTCACTGACTGAATTTCAGTAAATCGGGAAGGCTTGGATATCATGGATGGAATGTTCTTTGTAACTGCCATAAAAGCATGAAAATGGGAGTCTGTGCTGATGTTTTTAGTGAACTCAGTACTGCTACGTTCTAGCACACTCTCAATTTTGTTGAGAGCTGGAAGCTTTATAGGGTTGTGAGGGAAGTCTGTGAAGCTAGCTTCAGAGTACTCAGGTGCCATTGCACGGCGCACCCAATCTGCTGATGAACCAGTAGACCTCTTCTAATCCCCCCCCCGCCCCCTGCCAAATTATAGCCCTATTCCCATGACACTGCTCCAGCACATCTATGGTGCCACGATGCTATTGTAGAGCAGTAATGATTGTTACGCTGGCGAGATGGAAAGCATTTGGGAGGGTCCAAGCAGCTTTGCCAAACTCAATGTACAATTAAATGTAGGCAACTGGGCACAAAAGCTATGCTCGCCAGTAAAACAGGACAGGAAAAATAGCTCAGTACAAATCAATTTTTTGGTCCCTTACTCTATCTTCCCTGCTCACCATGCTGATCAGCCAGTGCAGCAAGTTGGCACGGTCACGCCCCATATTTCAATTGATCTTGTACTAAAGAAAAGACTTAAATCCAAGAGACAAATTTAGGATAATTAAAATTAGCTTTTTTCTTTTTGAACATGATTACTTTTTTTTTGTTCAGGTCCGTCATGAAAAACTGTTATCACAACAGCAAGCTTTCCTATTGGCGACGCAGTCAGCTCAGTCCTTCCTCGACAAGCACAGTCATAACCTTTCACCAGAAGAGAGAGAGCGATTGCACAGCAATCTGAATGAGCTGAAGGTACAATATGAAACAGCACTTTTGCAGACAGAAACTCAACTGAAACATGTTCAAGCCCTACAGGAAGAACTCCAAAAATTTTTGAAAGGTGAGTGAAAGAACCACTTTACTTTCCAAATTTCAAGTAAATGCATGTTCTGTGAGCCGAAAAGAACTGTAAATAAAATTACGTTGGAACAGGATTACCATTCAGCCCAATTCCTTCATTTAATGAGATCATGATTGATCTATGGCCCAACTGCACATACTTGCAATCACAAACCCAGCTAACGTTATCTTCTGAGATATCCCAACTTGGGAACTCCGGTTTGTGGTGGTGTATAGTTTTGTCCATGGGAATGATGTATGGAGCCATGTGTGAGACCCAATGAGAATAGTAACCAGCCCAGTCATAGTATAGCACTTAGTAAGACACTATTTCTTACAATGAAGAAAAGACACTTGTATGCGAGCAGGACTACAATGATCTAAAACAGTTATGTACAAGAAACTACTAAACATATCGACACAGGTTAACTAGAAATTATCCTTTTTGTTTCAAAGTACATTTACAAGATCTGAACTCTTACAGGACTTCCTCCTCAAACAACATTCAATTCTATAGATCTATAAGTAAAGGTCAGCTTATCTTTACCACACTTAATACGATTGAGTAATTATGTGGAGGATCAGCGAAGATATAGCTTTAACTGATAACACTAAGGTTTCTGCACTCTTGCTAGCTAGAACTAGCCCGCAGGCTTCCAGTTGGAATCAGTCTGCTGCTTCCACGAAAAGGGCAAACCTGTGAAGATTCTCTGTGCATATTTGGCTGTCAGTCCGTTCAGCTTCTGTTTATTCTAAAAGATCAATGTGCGAACGCCTTCCCCGGATGATGCAGTTGTTTACCTGAAGTATTTCCTATTAACAGAACAAAGCATTTTTCTGGCCTGCTAAAAGGCTAATCTAGATACTGAGACTCAAATTCTATGAAATACCTTTTGAAATGCCGGTGGCTTTCAACCTTCTGGCATTGATTAGCACTGTTGCCTCACAGCACCAGGAATCCAAATTCAATTCCGGCCTTGGGTCACTGTCTATGGGGAGTTTGCACATTCTCCCCGTGTCTGCGTAGATTTCCTCCGGGTAGTCCAGTTTCCTCCCACAGTCCAAAGATGTGCAAGTTATGTCGATTGACTGTGCTAAATTGTCCCTGAGTGTGAGGGAATTAATAAATAAATAACTAAAATTTATTTACCTCAAATTTACAAATAGAATAAAGGACTAGTTTTGAATAGCATAATTTGGAATTGGCTCTAGTAATTATTCCAGGATATAATAAATTCCCAATAATTTGGGACCTTTTTGATGGTCCCTCATTCTCCGAAACATAAATATGCGTTTATTACAGCACCATTATTTAATGGCCATCTTTATCATTGATAATGTTACCTTCTTTGAAAATAGACCATGGTGAATTTGAGGCCTGGCTGATCCAATCTGAAAGTGAACTTGAAGAGATAAAAGCTGGAGAAATGGATACCAATTCATTACAAATCAAATTGCAGAGACAGAAGAGTTTCTCTGAGGATATTATTTCTCATAAAGGGGATCTAAGATATGTCACAATCTCTGGACAAAAAGTGCTGGATACCACAAATGCTTTTGCCGAAACCAATGCAAATGAAAATGTTAAGGACCCAATTGATCCCTCTGCTACAAGCAAACTAGTGAAGGACAAGCTGGAAGATGCCAAAAATCGCTATAGCACACTTCATTCCAAAGTAAGACCTCTTTCATTTTCTACATGTAAAGATATTTAATGTCTTGGATTTTATTTTAAAATTCCAGTAGAACTCAAGCCCAACCCTTTTGTATATGTGATTTGACACAGGTTGTGGAAGTCAAAGTCTGTTACGAAGCCCAATTTGTTTGTGGGCTTGTAAATAATGGGCATAGGACGTAATTCACTATTGTTTAATAAGCTGCCCATTGTGACCTTCTTAAGTGACCCAACTTACATGAATTAGACATGGACTACTGCAGGAAATAACAGCAACTTTTCATAAGATCTAATTTTCTGGGAAGCATAATTGCGTCAGATTCAACTTGAAAAAAATTAAAGCCAGGACAGATTTATTGAGGCAATTGTTGAGCCTCTGATAACTGCCTAATTTTCAAATGGCGTTAGAACTTTTATGATTATTGTATTTTCTAAATGCCTGGCACGTAAATCAAAGAGCAACTTGCCCCTTTTGAGGTAAGACCTGGTTGATAGAGTGGAACGGAACATTTTCCATCTGGACAAGCATTGTTAGCATCAAGTACTCCCAGATCAGTTACAGCACAAACTGGATGTAGAGTAAAGCTCTGCCGTCTTTCTTTCTGCCATCCATAGAACTACCCTAAAATACCAATTATTTTAACCCTGGTTTCTTCCCTATTTCTTTTAGTTGTAACAATGAAATAATTATTTCTTTTTAGGTTAGTTTAAATTCCAACACCTGCCATGGTGAATTTGAACCCGTTTTCCCAGAGCATTAGCCTGGATCTCACAATTACTAGTCCAATGACATTACTACGATCCCACCACCTCCTCCAACCAAACCTGAATATGTCTTCCTTGAGGAGTTAAGGAGAAGGCATCTCTTTTTAGTCCAGTATGTGAGAGTCAGATTTTTTCAAACAGATCATTTAGTCAGTTCCTCATCAAGACAGTGCCTTGAAAATATTCAGCCCCTTTTTCTCCACTAGAATTTAGAAGTAAGGTGAATCAGTATTCTTTGAGCCAAGATACTTTTATGCTTTCCAGAAGTCAAGATTATGGAACCCCTTGCTTCCTTTGGTCATCCCATCCACAATTTACGAATTTTGAAATCCAGTTGAATAATTCCAGCAAGTATAGGTCTTAAGTCACAATGGGAAAACTTTTAGAGAAAATAATCTTAGGACAAAGATAATTGGCATTTGAAAGATGATTGGCTATTAAATGAAAGTCAGCTCAAATAGTGAGAAAAGCATATATCTATACCTGCTGGAATTATCCCTCTCCCATTTTGGGCATAAAGGTAATATTTACAATCCTCCAGTCCTCAGGCACCACTCCACGCGCAAGGAGGATTAGAAAATTATGGTCAAAGCTTCCACGATTAGAAAATTGTAGTCAAAGCCTCCACAATATTCCACCTTTATTTCCTCCTCTACCACCCCCCAAAAAACCTAGGATGTTCTCTTTTCTGGACTGGAATTACTTTTCTACTTTGATTACTACCAATCTTTAAACTATCTCTTACTCAATATGATGAATCCAGAAGTAATTGGGTTTAAAAGCTTGCAAATTGTGGATGGGATGGCCAGAGGAAGCAAGAGGTTCTATAATCCAATAGTGGAATTTCATTGTCCTGCCAGCAACTGGTAGCAGGCAAGAGCAGAAACTTTGGAGTGAGGCCAAAAATCGGAATCCTACAAGCAGGAAATCTATTTGGACTCCCCCTTTTTCACAGTGGCTGATGGCAGAATTGGGTTTCCAACTGATCCATGTTGGGAACGCTTCTGAATACATTACCATGTTATGAATATTCATTAAAAACACTACTTGTCAGAATAAAATTCCACCTTCCAATTACAGCAGGAATTTAGACTGGTCTAAATTTATAGCATGCAGCTGTCCACCTTCATTTCTCTTGTGATTTTGAAGTGAATGCAATATTTTTAAAGCCTAACTGCAGTAGCACTGCTCTGGTTCCCTAGCAATATTGGTATGATGCCACACTGGTGAGGATGTAGGGTAGGGTTAGGGTGGGAGGAAATGATAGGGGCATGGATAATAGGGTATGGTGGGATTAGAGAGTTTGGCAAGGAAGAAAGCCAGAGGTATGAAGGACAATAGAGGTTGGAGGTGTGGGAACAATGACAAGCAGAGAGAAGACTTTCATTCAAGGAATTGATGCCTGTCAGAAAACTAGAAATCAGGCATTCAACAGAGGAGTGAATGGGAATCGAACCTTATGGGAGGAAATACAGGCAGATTATGGAACAAGGGGAGGGTGCTGTTAGTGTGGTTTAAGGGTTGCTCAGAGATTCGTGGAGGTTGGGGAAGGGAAAAGATTTGTGCTTGAGGAATGATTGCACAGCCCTCAGTGAGGGGGAGAAGGGAGACAAAGTTGTGATCACTCACAAAAGGAATGGGATAGCTCATTGAAAGACATTTATTGTCCCTGGTCCAGGACCAAATAGTTTGAGTGAGAGATCAAAGGCAGTCCTGGGGCTTTGCAAAAGGGTTATCCTTGGCTTGCTGGTCATAATCTTGCTCCAGGAAGATCGAAGGCTTTTGTGCTCAAATGATTTTGATTTGCTTTATTATTGTCACTATACAGACAAAGCGTACTGCTCATAGAGAAGGAAAGAAAAGCGTGTAGAATGTAGTATTACAGTCATTGCTAGGATGTAGAGAACAATCAACTTGGTAGGTCCACTCAAAAATTTGATAGCAGCAGAGAAGATTCAGTTGGTACATGACCTCAAACTTTTGTGTCTTTTTCCTGACATGAGATGGATGCTTTGGGCACTTAATTATGCTAGCAGTGGGAAGTGTAGACAAAATCAATGGATGGGAAGCTTGTTTGCTTGATAGACTGTGGTTCATTTACAACCCTTTGTAGTTTCTTGTGGTCCCGGGCAGAGCAGGAGCCATACCAAGCTGTGATACAATCAGAAGGAAGCACAGCTTGGTGTGCAGGACGCTGTTATTGTCTTACTGTCAGTGATAATGAGGGTTGTCTGACTCAATACTTGGACGGGGAGGTGGATTATTAACTACAATGATGGTGGAGTCTAGAGTTACTGGAGGAAGCTGGATAATGACTGCAGGAAGGTCTATCTGCAAATAGTGACGTTCTAGAAAGATTGGTGGGATCTGAACACTGATAGGGAGAGGATCAAAGCTGGTCTCAAAGTGAAAATGCAGCACCATTATCCTGATAGCGCCAAGAGTATTGATGGGAGGGAGTACTGTTATTGAACTTGCATAAAAGTAGTTGATATAATACCACACAATAGATTTGTTCACAAAATTAAAGCCAATAGAATTAAGGGACAGTGGCAGCATGCATACAGAATTGTCTGCAGGACTTGAACATGGAGGATCGTAGCACACATTTGTTTTCCAGAATGAAGGAAATCATAAAGTAATGGCCTGACTATTGCTCTTTTTGATAAATATTAATCATCTTGCCTTGGGTACTCAGTGGCATAAAAGTCAGTAATCAATGAATGTGAGTTTGAGGTAATTGGCAAAAGAAACAGAGGCAATCTGAGGAAACACTTTGTTTGCGCAGTGCTTTGTTCTGATTTGGAATGCCTGAAAGAATTGTGAAAATAGATTCAATAATAACTTTCAAAAAGAAATTGAAAAAGTAATGGAGAGAAAATTGCAAGGCTTATTGGTAAGAGCAAAGAAATGGGACTAATCGGTAGGTCTACTAAAGAGCCATAGCGCAGGTGTAATAGCTTGAATGTTTTCCTTTTGTCCTGATTCCACAATCTTTTATTTTGCTTGCTCTTGGTGCAACGAACCTCATCTTTTCATCTCCAGTTCTTGAAAATGTTGATGCAGGAAACACCTTATGTTGTGTTATGATTGATTGATCAATACTGTGTGGCAATGCACTCCTTTATGTCAAGGTGGACACCAGTTGAATGGGGCATATCTGACATATGCCACCAAGATTGTAGATTTAAACAACTATATGATTATTTGCTTTGTTCATAGTGCAATAAACTTGGTTCTCATCTGACCAGTATGTTGGAGAAATACCAACATTTCCAAGAGATTGCCAATGGACTAGATTTGTGGCTAGAAAACTCAGAGGCGACTGGAGACAAGCTTCTGTCTGAAACAATTTCTTCTGATCCACAAAGTCTGCAGACACAGCTTGAGAGTATTAAGGTAAATCAAAAACACAAAAGTGTAAAATCCTTTATTTTAAATTATCGGCAAAACTGTGTTCAACATATTTCTGCCATAAATGTTGGAGCTACCTAAATCCAGTTTTAATGGAGTTAGGAAAATGGGCAGATGTCCATTCTATTCTTAAAAGGTGGGTTAGTGTTTGAAAGCTTTTATGGAAGCTGACTTTAACCTATGCAACCCCAGTAAAAGGAAATGAAAATAAAAATGCCTCTACAGGACTAGTTTTGGGCTAGATGGAACAATAAGTATTTTCACCAGATCCAACAAGCTAATCTGTGAACTGCACTCCTCCATTAGCTCCCCAATCTCCCACTACAACATGCCCGTGTTCTCTGAATTCTCTCAGGTGTTCAATTTCCAACACCCCTCGCCAGTCTCTCTCTGACTATTCTCTATCCGCAAGATTACCCTTGACCCTTCCCAACCACACTACCCCCACAAACTACCTTGACACCCTGCAAACCCTGATTCCACCAACCATTAAACTTGCAATCATTTTTTGAGAACTTCCCAACATTACAGTCAAGCCTGTTGATCATGCTTACTTTTGGGTGGAGAAACATTTTAAATAAAAATCATGCATACTTTGGAAATAAAATTCTATGCTTTTCCTGACTGTTAAAGTCTCCCCCTTGTTCTGAAACGTTGGCTAGTGAATATTGTTTTCAATTCATGAAACACATTAATTCCGTAATTTCTGAAAATTTCATTTGGTGTTCTATTTGCTCAAGATGCAAGATGTTTTTATTGCAGAATGGAGTAAGTATTTTTGTATCAGCAGTGCAGCATGAGTGACATAAAGATATAGCTTAGGAGTTTCTTCAGCTTCTCCTACTCTGTAGTGATTACAGAGAATGGGAAGCCAGAAGTAATTCATCCCATTAAAATATCAAGCAAAATTATTTTTGCAATATTATATGGTAAGAGACTCGTGATTTCCAAAAATACAGTCCCTTCTATAAAAACAAATGTCAAAAGTTGGAAATATTCATAGTCTTAAGGTAGGATTTTCTGGAAATGGAGGCGGCTCACCTTTGGCCACAGTATTTTGTGTGATTTGTCCATCCTGCCAGTAGGAAACCTGCCACAGGGAGTTGCTTTTGGCAGCACCAGAAGTTTGTCAGTGGCAAGGGCTGGAAAATTTATCCTAAGCATTTACCTTTCTTTCCAAGTTTCATTTCTTTCTAGGGTTTACTAAGTACCGATGCTTCTTGATTGGGCTTTTTAGAATTTAACCTCAAGTGGAGATTTAAGATTTTTTTGAGTCACTATATTATGAAGTGGTTTATTGTTTTCTAAGTGTTTTAAGACATTTTAGGATATGGTCAGATGCTATCAAATGTGAGAGTACGGGCGGGATTCCCCCACATCCTCCTGCCCTATAGCATGTTTTCCAGCAGCGGAGGCAGTTAATCGTTGGCTGCCGGTGAGATCTTCCCATCTCGCCAATGTCTATGCTATTTTATGTGGCTGCCTGTCCTGCTGCTTGATAATGTGCCATGGTGGTGGATGGTTGCCTTTGACAGAAAAATCTGCCAGCAGGAAAGGCTGGAGAGTCACGTATTGTATATTCCTAAAAGTTCTAGAGAGGTAGAGGAAAGGATTGCAAAGTCAATTCTGGTCAGGAGTGAAAGTAATAGGGTAATTGTAATGGGGGACTTTAACTTTACTAATATTGATTGGAATAGCTATAGCTCTAGCTCGTACAAAGTGTGCAGGAGGGTTTTTTGACTCAGTATGTAGATAGGCCAACTAGAGGTGAGGCTACATTGGATTTGGTGCTGGGCAATGAGCCAAACCAGGTGTTAGGCTTGGAAGTTGGTGAACATTTTGGTGATAGTGACCACAATTCGGTTACATTCACCTTAGTGATGGATAGGGATAGGTATGAAGCTGGGGGCAGTAGTTATAGCTGGGGGAAGGGTAATTATGAGGCCATCAGGAGAGAATTAGGGTGCATAGATTGGACTAGGAAACTACAGGGACTGGGAACATCTGGAATGTGGAGCTTATTCAAGGAGCAGCTGCTGCGGGTCCTTGATAAGTAGGTCCCTGTCAGGCAAGGAGGAAATGGTCGAGTAAGAGAACCTTGGTGTACGAAAAAAGTTGATTTGCTGGTTAAAAAGAAAAAGGAGGCTTATGTCAGGATGAGGATTGAAGGCTCGGTTAGTGCAATGGATAGATATAGATTAGCCAGGAGGGAGCTAAAGAGGGAATTGAGGAGAGCAAAGAGAGGACATGAGAAGAATTTGGCTGATAGGATTAGGGAGAATCCTAAAGCTTTCTTTAGATATGTTCAGAATAGAAGATTGGTTAGGGCAAGATTAGGGCCAGTCATAGACAGCACTGGGAAGTTGTGCGTGGAGCCTGAGGAGATTGGAGAGGTACTGAATAAATATTTCTCTTCGGTATTCACGCAGGGTGATGTAAATGTAGTTATGGAGAACACTGAGGTACAGGGTAGCAAACTGGAAGGTAGCGAAGTAGATAGGGAGGATGTGCTAGATATTCTCGAGGGTTTGAAGTTGGATAAGTCCCCTGGGCCGGACGGGATTTACCCTAGGATTCTCTGGAAGGCAAGAGAGGAGATTGCAGAGCCTCTGGCTCTGATCTTCAGGTCGTTGTTGGTTACGGGTGTGGTTCCAGAGGACTGGAGGATAGCGAATGTGGTCCCGTTGTTCAAGAAGGGGAAGAGAGACCTTCCAGGGAATTATAGGCCAGTGAGTCTTACTTCTGTGGTGGCAAAGTATTGGAGAGAATAATTAGGGATAGGATTTATACTTATTTAGAGAGTAATGAATTGATTGGAAATAGTCAGCATGGTTTTGTGAAGGGTAGGTTGTGCCTTACTAACCTCATTGAATTTTTTGAAAAAATGACTAAGGAGGTGGATGGGGGTAAGGCGGTTGATGTGGTATATATGGACTTTAGTAAGGCGTTTGATAAGGTGGCCCATGGAAGACTTATGCAGAAAATGCAGATGTATGGGATACAGGGTGATTTAGCTAATTGGGTTAGGAAGTGGCTAGCAGATAGAAGACAGAGGGTGGTGGTTGATGGGAGATATTCATCTTGGAGTTCGGTGACAAGTGGTGTACCTCAGGGGTCTGTTTTGGGGCCCCTGCTGTTTGTAATTTTTATAAATGATCTGGATGAGGGTATTGAAGGATGGATTAGTAAATTTGCAGATGACACTAAGTCGGTGGAGTGGTAGATAGTGAAGAGGGGTGTTATAGTTTGCAGAGAGACTTGGACAAGTTGCAGAGCTGGGCCGAGAGGTGGAAATGGAGTTTAATGTGGAAAAGTGTGAGGTAATGCACTATGGCAGAAATAATAAATGTGTAGAGTATAGGGCAAATGGTAGGATTCTTAGTAGTCTAGAGGAACAGAGGGATCTTGGTGGGTATGTGCATAGATCCCTGAAAGTAGGCAGTCAGGTCGAGAAGGTTGTTAGGAAGGCATATGGAGTCTTGGCTTTTATTGGTAGAGGGAGTGAATTTCGGAGCCGCAACGTCATGTTGCAACTGTACAAAACTCTAGTGCGGCCGCACTTGGAGTATTGTGTGCAGTTCTGGTCCCCGCATTATAAGAAAGCTGTGGAGGCTTTGGAGAGGGTACAGGGGAGGTTTACCAGGATGTTGCCTGGTATGGAGGGCAGGTCTTATGAGGAGAGGCTGAGGGATTTGAGGTTGTTTTAGTTAGAAAGGAGGAGGCTAAGAGGGGACCTGATCGAAACATATAAGATGATTAGAGGTTTAGATAGGGTGGACAGTGATATCCTTTTTCCTAGGATGGAAAAAGCTAGCACGAGGGGACACAGCTTTAAATTAAGGGGTGATAGTTATAGGACGGATATCAGAGGCAGGTTCTTTACCCAAGGGTGGTTCGGGAGTGGAATGCCCTGCCTGCAGCAGTTGTAGATGCGCCAAGTTTGGTGGCGTTTAAGAGGTTAGTTGATAAGTATATGGAAGAGAAAGGAATGGTTTAGTTTGGAGGGGCATTGCTTTTTATATTGGTCGGCACAACATCGAAGGCCGAAGGGCCTGTTCTGTGCTGTTATGTTCTATGTTCTATTTCTTCTTCTGATTGTTTTTTTTAATGCTCTTATTGTGGTATCTTTGGAATTTTGGTGAAATTCAAAAAGCTTAATCTGTACTATCTTTAGCATATTCATAGAATCAATTGTAATTTGATTCTATTAAAAATGTATGTGCAAACTGTATTTTCTGCATATCTAATTTTCCATTTAAATTCCCGGTGGTTTAGTAATTAAGGATAGGGATGTCTCAAGATACATTGCATATGTAGGTGAAGCTGCAGCAATGCAGCACAAATTGTTTTTGCTGATTTGTATTTTTTAAAGTACTTGTTTACTGTGTGAAACTGTTGTAACAAACAAAGTTTCATATATTGCATTATTTTTTTCTGCTGGTCATCTATGATTTTTTTTAATAACTTTAACAGTCTAGAGTTCCATCTGGGACATACTCTTGGATGCTATAAAATGTAATCTTAAGTTTAAGAACCATGTGTATAATTTTGTATCTGCAAATATTGGTAATAATGCAATTTTTCTGAATAAATATGGGAAAGATTTCAAATTTTTAATAAATTTGGAATAGGCACTTATGATTTTAGCAAAGCTGAAACAACATACAAACTTGTCAAGATAATTGCAATACCCTAAGGTAGAATTTTCTCTGTTCATATGTAACGCATGTTATATATTAAACGTTTACTACCAGCACAAATATAATGGCACTTGGAAAATCCATGTCACAGATCTTTATATTCATCAAAAATTTTCACACCTCATTTCCTGAAGGTTGCCGGTCTTTTCAATATTTTTGCTCAAATGGCTGTTCTGCTCTGAGAATGTGTGTCAGCAGACTTTAGCAGTGGTGCCCAAATGTTGCCCAATAAACATTCAATACATGTACTCACCCACAATGTTACTAGATGTCAATCAAAAGCCTAAGTCCTTTTGCTCATTTTCCCCTCCTTGGCCAAAGAGAGTTGAGACTTTTTAAAGTACTTTCATGTTATTCTGTATATCAGTGCAGTAATCCATCAAGCCATGTGTTGAGAAGCCATGTAGTACATTATATAGGACAAAAGATAGAATTTTTATCGTATATACATCATTAAATAAAACTCAAATCCAACACCTTGATAACAAACACTCACTCGTAATGAATGATGACGTTCCTGTGAATTGCTATGAGAAATTTTGCTAGGTTAAATACAGATTATAGATGCATGTTGTTGTAGCTTACAGGATTTTACCAACAACTTCCGAAGCTTTCGAACTGCTTAGTGAACATTATTGTAGATTTTATCAACTTAATATTTGCATTTAATGTGGTACTGTAAGTTTTGTAGGTATAATTCTTGCAGTTGTTAATTTGCAGATGTCTCTGACTGCAGTTATGTAATTACAGGTGTTTCAGGGAGATTTAGCTGAACGCCAAGTCAGTGTAGAAAAGTTACAGAAAGCAACAGAATCATTATTGTCGTTGGATGATGACCTTGTTCCAAATCAGGATCAAATTCAACAAAGAGCAGGTATGGCCTTCAATATCAATGGTTATACCAAAATGTAGTTCTTAAATTATAAGTGCAAAAAAAAAAATTCCTATCAGCAATTAATAGAAGTTTCTTCACTACTTACAATTAATATGAATAATCCATTGAACTTTCTGAAGCATGCTTTTAGAAATTTTCTGTAATTGATATGGTTTCAGACAAGTTCACTTATTTTCATAAGGCAGTTCATAAATCTGATGCAAATAATTAAGAGTCACATGAACTGGAAAACGTTTAGAAAATACAACTGTTTTGACAAAATTCTGTACAATTAAAGACTACATTAAAACAAAATTATTATATTTTATAAAGTACAATAGTATTTCAGAGCAGCTATGTTCAGTATGAAACTTAAGCTAATGGGACAGCGTAGTGATCCAGGCAAATATGCCAAAATCCCCTTGGTATTGCATAACACATATTTATTGAATGATGTCTTTGCTACAGAGGCACATAGTTTAAGTATTAAGTGGTTTGAAAGTACTGCATGAGAAGAAGTGCATGAATCATTTTGAATTGTTGAGTTAATCCTACCTAGTTTGGAGATTGTAAAAATAAAAACAGCACCAAATGGGATTTTCTGCAAGGACCCTCTCAATCAAAATAACATATTGGCAGTAAAATAATGAAACAACTAATTATGCCAGAGTAATGTTCTTCTGGCCAACTGCTTTCAAAAGTCTGAGGTGATTCGTTGGAAACCAGAATAACTTACAAATCATACCAAGCAAAAATAAATACTGGCCATCTGAAAGAAAAACAAGCAATAGTGCAAGTATATATTTCTGTCAGCAGCTGTAATCAATGATGATAAATAATCTGTTCTTATCTTTCTGGATTGTTTTGATTGGTTATTTTAGGCAGCTTGTGGGTTTATTTGGTGGGCGGTGCCTGGCACAAGTATGTGGGCAAGGTAGAGGTTGGAAAGAATAACAGACACGAGGCTGCCAATGGTTGATGGCAGAATGGAGAAATCAATGGAGAACAAAAATAGAGAAAAATGAGGGGGGAAGAGATGGTTTGGGATAATGGAGGAATAGGATGGGAGAATGACCTACAAGAAATAGATTAAGAGGGAGGCTGGCATGGAGAGAGGAGGCAGTGGTATAGTGATAATGTCACTAAGCGAGTAATCCAGACACCCAGACTAATGCCTTGGGGACAGAGCTCAAATCTGGAATTAAAAGCTGGTGTCAGTAATGGTACCATGAAAATTACATGGGAAGGGTGAAATGGGAAGAGTGGGATGGAGATGGCTTAGGAGAAATGGGATGGAAATAAGAGAGGAATGACATTATTGATTTTGTTTATAACCTATCGGGTTCACTAATGTCCTTTAGGAAGGAAATCTCCTGTCTTTACCTAGTCTGGTTTATATCCACTACAATGTGGCTGATTCTTAAATGCTGTCTGAAATGGACTAGCAAGTTACTGAATTGTATCGAACTACTATAGAGAAGTTGATCAGGAACGAAACTGAAAAGATCACTCAGCATTTGACCTAGGCACACCTAGTTAATAGAACATAGAACACTACAGCACAAACAGGCCCTTCGGCCCACAAGTTGTGCCGAACACATCAAAAACCTACCCAGCCGTAGACCTATCTATAACCCCCAATCCCATTGGATCCCATATACTCATCCAGAAGTCTTTTAAAAGACCCCAACGAGTTCGCCTCGACCACTACCGACAGCAGCCGATTCCATTCACTCACCACCCTCTGAGTGAAAAACTTTCCCCTAGTATCCCCTCTGTACTTGCTTCCCTGCACTTTAAATCTGTGCCCTCTCGTCGCGACCATTTCAGCCCTGGGAAATAGTCTCTGAGAGTCCACCCTATCTATTCCTCTCAACATCTTGTAAACCTCTATCAGGTCGCCTCTCAACCTTCGTCTCTCCAGGGAGAACAGTCCCAGCTCCCTCAACCTGTCTTCGTAAGGCATGCCTCCCAATCCAGGCAACATCCTTGTAAATCTCCTCTGCACCCTTTCAATAGCTTCCACGTCCTTCCCATAGTGAGGCGACCAGAACTGCACACAGTACTCCAAGTGTGGTCTGACAAGGATCCTATAAAGCTGCAGCATTACCTCCTGACTCCTGAACTCAATTCCTCGATGAATACACCATAAGCTTTCTTAACCACATCCTCCACCTGGGAGGCCGATTTGAGAGTCTTATGGACCCAGACCCCAAGATCCCTCTGCTCTTCCACACAGCTAAGACCTTTGATAGTGTACTCATTTCATCCCGTTGGATCTGCCAAAATGGACCACAACACATTTATCCGCGTTGAAGTCCATGTGCCACTTCTCCGCCCAGTCTTGCATCCTGTCGATGTCATGCTGCAACTTCTGACATCCCTCCAGAGCATCCACAACACCACCGACCTTCGTGTCATCGGCGAACTTACTCACCCATCCCTCCACTTCCTCATCCAGGTCATTTATGAAAATGACAAACAGCAAGGGTCCTAGAACAGATCCCTGGGGCACTCCACTGGTGACCGACCTCCATGCAGAAAAAGAGCCATCCACAACCACCCTCTGCCTTCTGCAGGCAAGCCAGTTCTGGATCCACAAGGCCAAAGCCCCTCGGATCCCATGGCCTCTCACCTTCTCAAGAAGTCTTGCATGTGGGACCTTGTCAAATGCCTTGCTGAAGTCCGTGTACACCACGTCCACTGCTCTTCCTTCGTCAATGTGTTCAGTCACATTTTCGAAGAACTCAATTAAGCTCGTAAGGCACGACCTGCCTTTTACAAAACCATGCTGACTATTTCTAATCAACCTAAACTTCTCCAAATGCTCGTAAATCTTGTCCCTCAGAAGCCTCTCCATCAGCTTACCAACCACTGAGGTCAGACTCACCGGTCGGTAATTTCCAGGACTATCCCTGTTCCCTTTCTTGAAAATAGGGACCACATCCGCAATCCTCCAATCCTCCGGAACCTCTCCCGTCTCCATCGACGAAGCAAAGATCATCGCCAGGGGATCTGCAATGACATCCCTCACTTCCCACAATAACCTGGGGTACATCCCATCTGGTCCCGGAGACTTGTCTATCTTGATAGCATTTAAAAGTTCTAACACATCCGCTTCCTTAATATCTACATACTCAATCTTTTCAGTCTGCTGCAAACTTGTAGTGCATCCTCCCAGATCACTTTCCACTGTGAATACTGAGGCAAAGTACTCATTAAGCACCTCTGCCATTTCTTCCGGTTCCATACAGACTTTTCCCCCTTCACCTTTTATAGGTCCTATCCCTTCTCTTCTCATCCTTTTACTTTTCACATATTTGTAGAAGGCCTTGTGATTCTCCTTAATCCTACCAGCCAAGGCCTTCTCATGACCCCTTCTGGCTCTCCTAATTTCCTTTTTAAGCTCTCTTCTATAAGCCTTATACTTCTCTAGATCCCCAACATCTCCTAGCTCTTTGAACCTTTTATACACCTTTCTTTTCTTCCTGACTATGTTCACCACAGCCTTCGTGCACCACAGTTCCCGCGTCCTACCAAAACCTCCTTGTCTCACCGGAACGTTGTCGTGCAAAGCTCCAGACAAGCATTCCTTGAATATCTGCCATCTTCCTTCCGTGCTTTTCCCCAAGAACACCACCTTCCAGTTTATTCGCCCCAACATCTGCCTGATGTCTTCATATTTCCCCTTATTCCAGACAAACACCTTCCTAGCCTGCCTGATCCTATCCTTTTCCAACGCAAAGGTGAAGGAGATAGAATTATGATCTCCATCCCCAAGATGCTCTCCTACCAAGAGATCCATCACCTGTCCTGGTTCATTAACTAGTACCAGGTCCAGTACAGCCTCTCCTCTCGTAGGCTTGTCCACGTGCTGTCAGGAAACCCTCCTGAACACACCTAACAAACTCCTCCCCATCCAAACCCCTTACCCTTGGGATATTCCAGTCGATGTTTGGGAAATTGAAGTCTCCCATCACAACAACTCTGTTATTTCTACATCTCTCCAGTATCTGTTTCCCTATCAGCACCTCAACTTCCCTGTCACTATTGGGCAGCCTATAGAATACACCCAGCAACATCACCGACCCTTTGCTATTCCTAATTTCCACCCACAGAGACTCCGTAGACATTCCCTCCTCGGTATCCACCTTCTCTGCATCCATGACACTGTCCCTGATCAACAGTGCCACTCCACCACCTCTTTTGCCTCCCTCCCTGTCCTTCCTGAAGGATCTGAATCCCGGGACCTGTAGTACCCAGTCCTGTCCCTGAGACATCCAAGTCTCTGTAATGGCCACCACATCACAATCCCAAGCAGCAATCCACGCCCTAAGTTCATCCACCTTATTTACTACACTCCTGGCATTAAAATAGACACAGCTCAGTCCCTCAGACTGGACATTTCCCTTCTCCCCCACTCATCTAACCTGCCTCTCATCCTGCCTAGAGTCCTTCCCTACCTGGGAGCTAACTTCCTTGCTCCCAGTCTCCACATCACTATTCCCTCCCGATAGTCGATAGTTCTATCGACTCTGCGAAGAACTCCTTAATAACATGTAGGCTTGTGCCAAAATTTAAAGAGCCATCCCACAGACTATGTCACCAACACCTTGACATAGTCAGACTCTCAGAATCATAAGTTACGATGTCTCAGATACCCCATCACCATCCCTCGTGGCATCAGATAAGGAAACCTTTTTGCTGATTATCACCGACTTTGACTCTGCCCATTCCACTCAGTTGATAAATCGGTGGTACTGCACATTGAGCACCATATGGAGGAAGCATTGAAGGTGCTAAAAGCACACCATTCACTGTAGGTGAAGGACTTCAATGTCCATCACCAAGAGTAGCTTAGTAGCATCACTACTGACCAAGCTGGTCAACTTCTCAAGGTCATAGCTGCCAGACTGGGTCTGCAGCAGATAATGAGGGAACCACCAAGAGGGAAAATTATTTGACCTCATCCTCATCAATCTACCAGTCATCAGTGCATGTATTCATCCTTATGGAGATGAAGTCCCATTGTAGTATTGCATGGCATTGCCACTGCTAAATGGGCTTGATTTAACAGTTTGAGCAACTCAAAAACTGGACATCCATGAGGCACTGTGGGGCATCAGCAGCAGAATTGTATTCAGCCACAATCTAAGTTTGTGGCCAGGTATATCCATATTATCATCAAGCAGGGGGATCTGCATTGGTACAATGAAGTGTGCAGAAGAGTCTGGCAAGAGCAACACAAGGTATGGTTAAGCATGAGGTGTCAACTTGGTGAAGTTAGAATACAGGACGGCTTGCATGCTAAACAGTGGAGGTAACATGCAGTAGAATAGTTATGCAATCCCATAACCAATAGATTGGATCTAAAATCTGCACTCCTGTCACATCCAGTCAGGTATCATGATGGACAATTGGAACAACTCATTGGAGGAATAGGCTCCACAATTATCCCCATTCTTAGTGATGGGGGAGCCCAGCACATTAGTTTGAGAAATTGGCCAAAGCATTTGCTGACTGGATGATCTACCTTAGCTTTCGCTCGACATTCCCAGCATCACAGGTGGCAGCCTTCAACCAATTTGATTCACTCTACATGATACCAAGAAATGACTGAAGATATTGAATACTGAAAAGTCCAAAGAACCTGACAACATTCCAGCAATAGTACTAAAGTCAGAACGCAGGACAATCCCAACCTGGCTGATTATTGCCCTGTGGACAACCATAGACAATAGAGCTAAACTTGTCAGATGGAAGTGATTGCCCCAAATATCAAGGCAGCACTTGACCAACTGTGGCATCAAGTAGCTCCAGTATAAGTGGAGTTAATGGGAATTGGGAAATATTGTCCACTGGTTGAAATCATACCTAGCACAAAGAAAGATAGTTGTGCTTGTTGGAGACTAATTATCTCAATGCTGGGACATCACTGCAGGTGTTACTCAGGGTAGTGTCCTACACCAAAACATCTTTAGCTACTTCATCAGTAGCCTTCCTTCCATCAAAGGACACAAATGGGGATGTTTACTGCACAATGTTCAGCCCCACTTAACTCAGATACTGAAAAAGTTTTGTGTCCATATGCAGCAAGAACCTGACAACATTTAGGCTTGAACTAATAACTGGCAAGTAATATTCGTGCATCACAAGTGCTAGGCAATGACCATCTCCAACAAGACAGAACCAGCTTCCCTTCATGTTAAGTGGCATTACCTTGGTTGAGTCACTATCAATTATTAACCTTCTGTAAATGGCTTTATCAGAAATTTTCTCCTGAAAAACCATAACAAAGCTTTGTGCTCCTTTTTAGATTCTATCACACAGAGGTATAAGAATTTGTCTGAGGTGGTGTCGAAGCGCAATGAGAAGGTGCAAATGTCAATTGCTCAGTCCCAAAATGTTCAAGAAGGCTTGGATAACCTATTAGACTGGTTGGAAGATGTTGAAAAGAACATGAAAAATCAGAATAATTTACTGGCATCTTCTGCTGCCATCCAAGACACTCTTGCCCAAAACACTGTGAGTTCTCTTTCATGATGTAGAGGTGCATTGGACTGGGGTAAACATAGTAAGAAGCCTCACAACACCAAGATTAAGTCCAACCGATTCATTTGATAGTAAATTCACAAACTTTCTAGGTTTCCTCTTTGTCAGGTGAATAACCTGACGAGGATAACCTCAAAAGCTTGAGAGTTTACTATCAAATAAATTGGTTGGACTTAAATCTGGTGTTGTCAGACTTCTTACTGAGTTTTCTTTCAAAGATTTGCTTTTCAGAGCAATCAAACTATCCATTGATAGGAAAGTCATGAGAACATTATCATTCCTCATATCATCAAATCATAACTTTTTTAGGAGACTCCCTGTCTAAACATAGTGCTTCATTTTAGGGTGAGATTAAAAATTGTTGGCATGCCAACACGAATGCTATTGTTTATCCTGTCAATACTATCATAATATCTGGCGTTATTTTCATTTAAGAACTAGAGTGGTTGAATAATTTAAAAATTTTGTTGGTAATTTGTATGTTAATGGGACATTTGTCTGGGTGCTTCATCTTTCTTTCTTCCCACCCCTACCATTAACCTTGCCTACCCTTCCAACTCTCACTCCCATCACTCTCTTTCCCCAGTCCTGCCACACTCTATTCCCTCTTTTGTTATCTCTTGTTCTCATTCCTCCTGCTCGCCTCCCTTCCCCTCCCCTCCTGCTCACCCCTCCTTTCCCTTCTCTGCCCCGCCCTTCCCCGTAGGGGGCCCCCTGCCCCGCCCTTCCCTGCCCTGACTCAGACCCATCATCCTCATTTCTGGTTATCTCTAAGCCTCCACCACTCTCCCCCTCTCCTCCCTTCCCCCTTTCCCCTCTCTGTGTGCATGTCAAAATAATAAAATTAAAATCGACATTAAAATGTATGTAAATTATTTTCAAGCTACCAAAATAACTTGTTTTTATATATCTTTCAGAAATTAAAACAGGATATCGCTAGCCACCAAAGCAGCATTAACACAATCCAGGAAATGGTTTGTGGTTTCATTGAAAATGCAGATGGAGCAACAGCTTCCTCACTCCAAGAGAAACTTGACCATTTGAATAGTCAATTGGGAGCAGTATGCATTGAACAGCAGGAAAAGGAAGAGAAGCTGAGAAAACTGCTACCCAAAATGGAGCAGTTTGAGAAACTGGTACAGGATGTTGGACAGTTCATGGAAACTAAATTTCAGAGCCTGGCAACTGGAGGAGATACAAATAAAGATATTGCTCATTTTTCACAGAAAATACTGGTGAATATAATATTAGTAAACTGATATTTCTGGTCGCAATAAACCAATCTCTCTGCTTTTAAATGAGTACTAAAAACTAAGGCAAAGACACTTCAAATCTGGAAATTTAAATATTAATTCAGCTATCTTAAGCTGTTTCACCAGTGATCTACACTTAGAACATAGAACATAGAACATTACAGCACAGAACAGGCCCTTCGGCCTTCGATGTTGTGCCGACCAAAATAAAAAGCAATGCCCCTCCAAACTAAACCATTCCCTTCTCTTCCATATACTTATCAATTAACCTCTTAAACGCCACCAAACTTGGCGCATCTACAACAGCTGCAGGCAGGGCATTCCACTCCCTAATCACTCTTTGAGTAAAGAACCTACCTCTGATATCCGTCCTATAACTCATACCCCTTAATTTAAAGCTGTGTCCCCTCGTGCTAGCTTTCTCCATCCTAGGAAAAAGGCTATCACTGTCCACCCTATCTAAACCTCTAATCATCTTATATGCTTCAATAAGATCCCCTCTTAGCCGCCTCCTTTCTAACGAAAACAACCTCAAATCCTTCAACCTCTCTTCATAGGACCTGCCCTCCATACCAGGCAACATCCTGGTAAACCTCCTCTGTACCCTCTCCAATGCCTCCACATCTTTCTTATAATGTGGGGACCAGAACTGCACACAATACTCCAAGTGCGGCCGCACTAGAGTTTTGTACAGTTGCAACATGATGCTGCGGCTCCTAAATTCAATCCCCCTGCCAATAAAAGCTAAGACTCCATATGCCTTCTTAACAACTTTATCCACTTGACTGCCTACTTTCAGGGATCTATTGACACATACACCAAGATCCTTCTGTTCCTCAACACTATTAAGAGCCCTACCATTAGCCCTATACTCTACACATTTATTGTTCCTGCCAAAGTGCATTACCTCACACTTTTCCACATTAAACTCCATTTGCCACCTCTCGGCCCAGCTCTGCAACTTGTCCAAGTCACAAATACCTCCACTTCTTCATAAAGTCAGAAGTGGAGGTATTCACTCAATGATAGTAGTGTTCAGTATCATTTGCAATTCCTCACATAATGAAGCAGAACTTGCTTGGATGCAGCAAGACCAGGATGACATCCAGGTTTGGATTAATAAATGGTAAATAACATTTGAGCCATGAAAAGGCTTAACTGTTTCCCTTGATAAATCAATGGCATTACCATTGTCCAATTCTCTATCAGAAACTCCATGGGTCACTTTTGACCAGAAACTTAACAGTCACGTCAGGGCCGTGGTTGCTAGAATAGGTAAAAGGCTCAGAATTCTGCAGGATGTGGCTTAACTTCTGACTTTGAAATTACTCCATCACCAAAAAGGGCCGTGGAATGCTCTCTCTTTAGCTGGTGAGTACAGCTGTGCACTCGGGTCACTCAGCACCATCCAGGACACACAATTCCACTTCATTGCCACCCAATCAACCAGCCGTAAACAATCCACTTCTCCCAACACCAAAGTAGTGTGCTAAAGAGTAATATCCACCATGTATAGCTTAGTGTGCCATAGTTTATTAAGTACCAGATGTTTGGCAAAAATTAACTATTTACCCTTCCAAACCTGTGACCATACAACACCTAAAGGTCAGAAGCAGGAATGCATAGGTGTACTGTCATCTTGAAGTTTTCTTCCAAATTAAGTATTGGCCTGACTTGAACATATTGCAGTTCCTACGTTGTGGCTGCATGAAACTCCTGAGCCCCCTAACAAAATTCTTGAGTTCCTTCACCACATAGAGTGCAGCAATTCAAGAAGGTCCACCACCACAACCTCAAGTGTGACTGCGATAGGCAATAAATATATCCCTAAAATAAAGTTATTTAGAAATGCTTTTAATTTTGTTTTCAGCTATTAATGATATTGCAAAACTGCATTTTGATTTGACACCTAATTTGGTAATCAAATTAAAAAGTGTAAGAAATTAAAATATCTCACTGCTACAACGTGGTTCGAAGTGAGTGTAAAGGGGAGCGCTCTCAGCTGGTCTGCTCTTGGAGTAAGTTTATTTCTGGCATGGCGTTAAAAATGTTGAATATTCGTTCCTGAACACTTAGTGATAAATTAACGGGAAATTCAAATACACACAAAAAGAGGCAGGTTAATTGCATGTAACTGTGTATATGTTTGCCATAGGAGGAGAGCACAGAAATGGTGAAGCAACGAGGAGACCTACAGACTTTACAGCAACTGACAGAGGAGCTAACAGCATCTGGCACTTTGATAGATAAAAATCAGCTCATGGAAACTGTCAAAGACTTAACCAGGGGATACAAAAAACTGGAGGAAAATGTTAAGAAAAGGTAAGAGACATTGCAGCTTTATCTGGGCCTTTAATAACTACAAATTAACTTCTCCTGGAGGCGTAGTCCTAAATCCCAAATAATGTATTTACACTCTTATCAGTATCTTTCCTTACCCTTGTATTCACAGCAAGCTTTTGAGAGCTTACTTCTTCTTTACTTAGTAAGAAGGTCACTTAATCAGGTGGCATGGTGGTACAGTGGTTAGCACTGCTGCCTCTCAGTGCCAGGGATCTGAATTCGACTCCAGCCTTGGGGCAGTGTCTGTGGAGTTTGCATGTTCTCCCTGTGTCTGTGTGGGTTTCCTCTCTCACTCCAAAGATGTGCAGGTTAGGTTCATTGGCCATGATAAATTTCCCCTTAGTGACAAGGAGACTTGGAGGGTAAATATGTGGGGTTACAGGGATACCTGGGTGGGATTGTCGTCGGTTCAGGCTCACTGGGCCAAATGACCTCCTTGTGCACTGTTCGTTCTATGATCTCACACACTTACCAAATTAATGCAACATTGCACACACAAATTGGATACTCATACAGGAAATACACTTCTACACATTACTGTTAATTTAGTCTCATTTACAATTTCCTGTCTCTTATGTGGCAGGCCTTTGGTTTCTTGAATGGATTTGATGACTTAAAGTTGAAATGAGTTATGGTAATGTGGTGATCCTTGAGTGATGCAAATCCATTTTCGTGCAGGTGAATTGTAGCTAACAATATCAAAACTGTGACAGTTTGAATTGTCTGGCAATTAACTGAAATCTTTTCACATAGTCCAATTGTTTATCTCTTTGAAACTTAATTTTGAGATTGCTGTCAATTGGGATCTCCAGGAGGTTCTCATGTTCTTTTATTGAAAGAATTGGTGACATCAGCACACTGCTGGAAAGGATAATCACTTAAATTACTTGCTTGGATAATTGTCCTGGACATTGAAGGTGATTGAACTCAGTCCTTGAAGTCCTCGACATAATTCATTCAGAAAAGTGAATATATCTGATATATTGCCCTGTCATGAAAGCCAGACCATGTCGTGGAGATGTTGGAAGAGTAGGTTGTCAGTAAAGAATAACTTTTTTTAAAAATGCTAAGGCCTTGCCATGTGACAGCCATCAAACCTTCACATGAAGCAATTGACTAATGTGCTCACTTCCCTGCTAATTATGTTGAGGAAAAAAAATTCTGGGCTTTAAGGATAAAAATTTAATGAAGTTCACCATCTTCACTGCATCATCCACGATAATCTTTCAAGTTTGTAGGTATGCATTTGACAGCAAGTACTTTCTTATGCATACCACAATGGATTCACATAACATTGGGAAAACTGCAATGATACATGTAACTGTTCCAGTGTACCTATCAATCATTAACTTTGTTGCATTGTGCAAATGCCAACGCATTGTGACAAGACAATACCAAGTTGATTTATAAAGCTGCAAGGCAATCAAGGCTATTTCTTCAGCTATTTCTGATAGTCAGCATCTGGCAAAACAAAGTATCATCAGTTACATCTTTGTAAATATATCACGTGGAGCAACAGGGGAGCTAAGCCTACAACCTCTGTGAATTTATCCAGCTGCAGAGCAGAATAAAGGCTGCTAATACTTTGGTTCACTGGTTGAGTTAGGGTATCATTGACCATGTCATTAATTCAACATGATACATGTTGTTTGATAATGGTATTAACTGAATTAATTTTGGGCCACCTCTCCAAGGATAGTGCTTAACGTACCTGCAGGCACAGGTAGAATTAATTGTCTTGCTAATTTGTGAGATGCATTTAAAGGGTTTTAACATTATCAATAGCAAAAGAAAGCAAAAAACTGTTCCAGCGAAAGTCATAGACCTATAACAATTATATTTCTCTCCCCACAGAAGCTGGCTGATCTGATGAGTATTTCTAGCATTTTCTGTTTTTATTTCTGATTTCCTCACCTACAATATTTTGCTTCTGAGTTTTGCATTGCTCATCATTAACTGTGCCTGTATCCGTTTGAAAGACTTTAGCAGTTTGGGTGTTGTCATGCTTTGTTCCAAAGTGTCTGTATAGAAGAGATGATTTTAGGCTGTTATTTGTCAAGAGTGCACCACAAAACGCACACACTGCAGCTGATGCTATTCAGCAGCACCAATCCAAATAGTTTAATGCACTTTGTCATATTTGTATCTCTTTGATATATATCCTGATTTGTGCATCGCGCCAAGATTTGCACATTTTAATCAGTGATTGTTGTCTCACCAGCGATTTCATCAACTGGTCGTGGCAAGAGACATCACATTACTTCACTTCTTATCACTGATACTTCGTGTTCTGCTTAACACTATCCATCTTGCTGTCTGTTCATTTTCCACTCTTGCATCCTGACATATTATTATAATGTAATGCTTACGACCACAAATGAAACCCCCAGCTCCCTCCACCATCTCCCAACAATCCCCAGTCCTTATCAGGACCTGTTGGCAGACACAGGTTGTAATAACTCACTACTTTTCAATGTCTGGAGTTGTATACGTGGCCCACATAAGACAGCCAACACATGTTGAGTCTCCTGGAAATTTCCACTGCGACTGGATTATTTCAAAAAGCAAACTCGGAGTACGTGATCATGTCCTACTAATCAACCTTGTATGTTTGATACATCCGGGAATTTAAGAGCTCTATTGTGAGATTCTTTACCAAATCAATTTATTTATATAATGTTCTCAATGCTCCATGTTAGAAAGGAAAACATTAACCAGAATTACTGAAGATTGTGTCGGGCAAAGTATCAAATTGTGTATTTTATTTTAAATTGAATTTCTTTTAAATTGAACTGTTATCAAGCTTTTTAGAGAATGCTGCTGTACTGTTAAAACTTGAAATGCTTCATATTTCTTTTTCAGGCTTTCATCTTGTTTAAAAATTGAAAGAGCATCAAACTCATTCTTTATGCTTTGTTGTAATTTGATCATTTTTATCAAAACTAAACTTGTTGCGTTGATAAGTTGCATTTTGGGAAATGGAATTACACGCTTTTAGAGTTAATCTGCTGCAAAGCAGAATATTCCAGATGCAATGAGGAATCTTTGTTTTTTTTCATTATTCTCTTTGGCAGTCAATGTGTTGCTGTTGGGAACCACTTAAGTTGCTAATAATTTAGATAGAAAGCCTGCATGTGTCATTATGAATTGTTGCTTGGGTCAGTCAGTCCTGTTGTTCAGGATCTGTAAACCAGCAAAATGCAGTGCATATCAGTGAAAGTAATATGATATAGTTTGAGGTCTAGAATCTAACCAAGGGAGTGACCAAGAGAGAAGTTAATGTAAATAAAGCCAACACTGCTTTCACATATCAACAAGATTGTTCAGTGACATTGTTTGAGACTGGATAAGCGAGTACTCCTGAATCAAATCACAAGTGCTATTCCCTCCTACTGCCTCTCACCTCCAAAAAAAATTATCCTAAGAAATGTAGCTAGCTGAATTACAGAAAAACAGACTTCAGAATGCTAGATTTTGAGATGTTTAGGTGAATTTCTAAAGCAAGCTTTTGCAATTCAATTCCGTCCCTCGAGCATTGCTCATGCATAATTAAACCTTTTCTTCAAGATAAACTTAAATACTATTTTATATGGATAAAAAGCCAACAAAGATGGAAAACTGATTTTATTTTTAAAAAATTACAACTGCCTAAATTTTGATGATGCAAGCTTGTACAAATTGTCCTACCGTTAGCACTGCCATAATTTCATTTAAAAAAAAAACTAAAAATTCAGACGGTGATCAGAACATGTGATTCAATTAACCCAATTTCTATTTACCCACACCCATTTCCTCCTCTTTCAGTTTCTCCCAGAATTGTAAGTGACAGCCTTACTGGACAACTGTAATTCCACCATTAAACAACACATGAAAGAATAAGTCATTAATTCTTGCTTAACCATATCAGACAATTTAAATAAGAATTATAAACTAGTTCAGGGTCCTTAAGTGAATAAAATGATTTGGATGCCAGATAATTCATGATTTAGTTTGGAGTCTCGAATCTAGCCGTGGAAATACACAAGAGAAGGCTCAAGTAGAATGGACATGCATAGCTCTCCCCACAGATGCCACACCTACCCCTCATAGTATACATACCAAATTTTGAAAATCACTGCTCTGGAATCTGTGAGAGAGTGGTTAGGAAAATCTCTTCCCTCCTCTCTCTCTCTCTCTCTCTCTCCTCCTCCTCCTCCTCCCCCCCCCCCCCCCCCCCCCCTTTGGGAAAGTGCCGTGTTTCTATTGACTGAATCTTTTAACAGCTAGCTGAGTTCAGGAATTTGCTATGTTAAAAAATGTGCCATTGCCTGCCAATGAATCATTACTATTAATAACCTAACATACTTCAGCATGTTTAACTAAATTTCAACTGTCATCAGAAATACGATGCCATAAAGACCATACCAGCAACAATTTGCATGGCGCAGGAGGAGATCAATCAAATAAACAGTATTTGAAAAGATAAACTGTTAAAGAGAATCACAGATGGGGAGGAGTAAGGCCACAAGGGATTTTAAGCTCACTGAAAGGAGTTTTAAGTGTGAGATTGGAATGAGCGAATGGAGATTAATGAGGGAAAATATGATGTCTGAAAAGAACTTGATATGTGATAGGATATGAATTGCATTTTTGTGGGAGATTAATTTGGAAGATGAAATGCCAACCTGAAAACCATTGACGAAATGAAGCCTAAATGTGGCAATGGTGTGAATTAGGATTTTAGCAACATTTGGATTATCATTGTTGTGGAACACTAAGTAGACATTCTTTGTGCTAGATTGTGGGGCTAGAAGCTTAGTTATGGATTAACAAATCCAGCTCAGAGTTTAACGGTTGATTATTTGAACATGGGTAAAAAGCAACATTTATCTCAATAATTTTGGTCAAACTTACTTGAACAGTGGATTATTTTTGAAAAGAGTCTAAACCATTTCTGCATCAACTCAGTTTTACTTTTTAACAGATATTAACAGAAATTGTCATCGCCTTGGTACCATTTGAGATTGGGTGTGATAAGAATCATTAGCATTTTGAACTGTCTGTTTAAAAATTCCTTGGCTAACTTAATGAGATGCTTTCTCCATTAGATTCTCGAGTTGCTTACACTATAGGCGAGCTGAAAATTCCAACCATTTTTCTTGATTTGTTCAGCAACACATTTTTGGATCCTCAAATTTCCCTTTATTAGTATTTAATCAAACTTGTAAGTGACATCTTGAAAATCAATGAATTTGTATGAAAAATGAGCATGCAAGTAATATTCCATTTGTACATGTGGGATTACTTGCTCCGTAAATATTACGTCACTTGTTTTTCCTACCAAAATTCTCAGCAGTTAGAAACTCACATTTTTAATAGGTTCACAGTAGCTTTATTTTGACTAAAGGGCTGAAAATATTAAGGTAGCATGCTAAATGTAGTGTCAGTGATCTATAGCAAAGCCTGATGTCAGCTATTTTCTGGACACAACTTTGTTGTCAGTTAAATAGTCATAAATTCAAGTTAGTATTTAATATATACAGTTGCCACTCTGAATATTCACAAATTCAATTTGGTATTTAATGTATACAGTTGCCAGTCTGAATTTTATAGATTAATGCATTTGCCCTATTTGAAATTATTTCTCCTACTAGCTGAACAATAGAGTTACTTGCCAAGTTGTCTGTTGCTGCCCTTGCACCTCTGCCATTAGACATACATCCGTCCTACAGATGCATTTAAAACAGTTATATGAGTATTACAATCGTTTCAAGATCAATCTAATTCCATTGTTAACTGTAACAGATAAATACATAAAACATTGGCCTTCCATTTTTCAGGGAGGAAGAGGCATTAACCTGCCAGCAGCAGCTGAGTGAGTTCACATCTCTAGTAGAGTCGATCAGAAAATGGTTAAAGGAAACAGAGGCTAATGTACCAACTTTTGAATCAGCACTTAATACAGACATTCTTGAGAAACAGATCCAACAAATAAAGGTGAGGAGGCATGAAGAAAATATAATGTGCAGAATTTGCAATTAATGTGGAATTGAATGCATTTTTAATTTTAATGCATTAAATGGCTGTGTAATTAAAACAGTTTCGATATGGGTTTTTTCAGTCAGTCATGTCATTATATGGAACAAATCTTTTGAGGGAAGGAAGAATAGTCTCATCAATTTGATGTAAGCACCAGACTAACTAATTATAATGTTGGCCTTCCTCCTTGTGATAGGAGGGTATAATAGAAACTAGTTACATGAGTATTATGGAATTGAGCAATGTAATGATATAGATTATTTTGATTCACAGATTCTGTTGGAAGATTGGTCATCAAAATCTCCAACAGTGCAAGAAATAAATCACAAAGGAACTGAACTAGAAAGTCTCATTATGGAAATAACATCATCTGATACTACTTTGTTGTCCAGTAAAACAGGTAACATCTGAGATAAAGAGAAATGCAGCTAACTTAATTTTATGCATTTTTAGAAAAAAATTTAAGTTCCCTGTGTAATGTTTCACCATCAAAAGAAAGCAGTCAAGCTACTTGCTCAACAGCCCCTTCAGTACCAAATGACGGTCATCTTCCAATGTGTGAGAGTGAATGAGAATATTATTTCTTCACACCTTGGGAAATGTTTAGCCTTTATGACACAGCCATGATTGGAATTTTTCCGCTCATGAGTTCTTGGCTCTTTTGCCATATTGATCATTAATGTTCCACTTTATAACACTCCTTCATGTCCAGCATGTAACTAAAACTACTTGCTAATAATGTATTTCTAATTATTTCATGTTGTCCAGTCGTTTCTTATGTTTCAGCTTTTTGTTTGTAATTTGCTTAAATGTTTTATGCAATACCAGTCACAATTTCTAATCAGTGCAACTTTATTTGATCTATGTGCATGCCATGTCAACATAGGCTAATTTGGTCAGTATTCTTTTTATATGTAGCTTATATTTTATCTCAGAAAAAATGTAGTGTACTTTTATTCCTATATGTGGCTTCATTTTAATTAATTCAACGCATCTATCCAAGAAGGCTAATTTATAATTGCCTCCTCGCTTTTTCTCAGTAAAAATCTCAAGTCATTACATTTTGCATTGCTCAAAATAGTTGAGTTATAATGGAATAAAAGTTTTTTGATGAAGAAAACATCAACGGTTGGTTACGGGTATAGTTCTGGAAGACTGGAGGATAGCGAATGTGGTCCCATTGTTCAAGAAGGGGAAGAGAGACTTTCCAGGGAATTATAGGCCAGTGAGTCTTACTTCTGTTGTGGGTAAAGTATTGGAGAGAATTATTAGGGATAGGATTTATAGTTATTTAGAGAGAAATGAATTGATTGGGGATAGTCAGCATGGTTTTGTGAAGGGTAGGTCGTGCCTTACTAACCTTATTGAGTTTTTTGAAAAAGTGACCAAAGAGGTGGATGGGGGTAAGGCGGTTGATGTGGTATATATGGACTTTAGTAAGGCGTTTGATAAGGTGGCCCATGGAAGACTTCTGCAGAAAATGCAGATGTATGGGATAGAGGGTGATTTAGCTAATTGGATTAGGAATTGGCTAGCAGATAGAAGACAGAGGGTGGTGGTTGATGGGAGATATTCATCGTGGAGTTCGGTGACAAGTGGTGTACCTCAGGGGTCTGTTTTGGGGCCCCTGCTGTTTGTAATTTTTATAAATGATCTGGATGAGGGTATTGAAGGATGGATTAGTAAATTTGCAGATGACACTAAAGTCGGTGGAGTGGTAGATAGTGAAGAGGGGTGTTATAGTTTGCAGAGAGACTTGGACAAGTTGCAGAGCTGGGCCGAGAGGTGGCAAATGGAGTTTAATGTGGAAAAGTGTGAGGTAATGCACTTTGGCAGGAATAATAAATGTGTAGAGTATAGGGCTAATGGTAGGATTCTTAATAGTGTTGATGAACAGAGGGATCTTGGTGTATATGTGCATAGATCCCTGAAAGTAGGCAGTCAAGTCGATAAGGTTGTTAAGAAGGCATATGGAGTCTTAGCTTTTATTGGTAGGGGGATTGAATTTCGGAGCCGCAACGTCATGTTGCAACTGTACAAAACTCTAGTGCGGCCGCACTTGGAGTATTGTGTGCAGTTCTGATCCCCACATTATAAGAAAGATGTGGAGGCATTGGAGAGGGTACAGAGGAGGTTTACCAGGATGTTGCCTGGTATGGAGGGCAGGTCTTATGAAGAGAGGCTGAGGGATTTGAGGTTGTTTTCGTTAGAAAGGAGGCGGCTAAGAGGGGACCTTATTGAAACATATAAGATGATTAGAGGTTTAGATAGGGTGGACAGTGATAGCCTTTTTCCTAGGATGGAGAAAGCTAGCACGAGGGGACACAGCTTTAAATTAAGGGGTGATAGTTATAGGACGGATATCAGAGGTAGGTTCTTTACCCAGAGGGTGGTTAGGGAGTGGAATGCCCTGCCTGCGGCAATTGTAGATGCGCCAAGTTTGGTGGTGTTTAAGAGGTTAGTTGATAAGTTTATGGAAGAGAAGGGAATGGTTTAGTTTGGAGGGTCATTGCTTTTTTCATGATTGGTCGGCGCAACATCGAAGGCCGAAGGGCCTGTTCTGCACTGTAATGTTCTATGTTCTAAAAACACTCCCTATCTATAGGTATGTTCCTCAATTGTATGTTCCTCAATTGTATGATACTCATAGTACGTAACTGAAAATATTAAGATGCTTGCTACTTGGGTGCAGTAGTAGCTTTCCATTAATTTTTTTAAATGTATGTAGAATGTGCAAATTACATGTTCTCACATAACATATTGCTTACATGATGGAGGATACCCCAAGCTGAAAGGGATATTTATTGCAACAACTAGAAATATAAACTTAGTTTTGTAACAAAACTTGAGTTCACTAGTCTAATAGAAAGAACTTGCGTTTACACAGCAGTTTTCACATTCCAAAAGTACTTTACTTTTAAAATGTTAGTCATTGTTGCTATGTAAAAATTCTCAGAAGCCCATGATAATTTTTTACAAACAACAGTGCAATAATGATGAGATTATCTGTTCTAATGGCATTGATTGATGGGTACACATTGAACAAAGAAAATTACAACACGTACAGGCCCTTCGGCCCTCCAAGCCTGCACTGCCCATGCTGCCTGACTTAACTAAAACCCCCTACGCTCCTGGGGACCATATCCCTCTCTTCCTATTTCATCCATGTACTTGTCAAGACGCCTCTTAAAAATCACTATCATATCAGCTTCCACTACCTCCCTCGGCAACGAGTTCCAGGCACGCACCACTCTGTGTATAAAATAAAAAATCTGCCTTGTACATCTTTTTTTAAACCTTGCCTGTCGTATCTTAAACTTGTGCCCCTCTAGTAATTGATTCTTCGGCCCTGGGAAAAAGCTTCTGACTATCATCTCTGTCCATGCTTTTCACAACTTCTATCAGGTCTCCCTTCAACTTCCATTGCTCCAGTGAGAACAAACCCAGTTTCTCCAACCTCTTCTCATAGCTAATGCCCTCCATACCAGGCAACGTCCTGATAAATCTTTTCTGTACCATCTCCAAAGCCTCCACGTCCTTCTGGTAGTGTGGCAACTAGAATTGAACACTATATTCCAAGCGTAGTCTAACTAAGATTCTATAAAGCTGCAACATGACATGCCAATTTTTAAACTCAGTACCTCAGCTGATGAGAGCAAGCATGCTGTATGCCTTCTTGACTACCTTCTCCACCTGCATTGCCATTTCCAGTGAACTATGTACCTGTACACCCAGATCCCTTTGCCAATCAATACTCCTAAGGGTTTTGCCATTTACTGTATATTTCATATCTGAGTTAAACCTTCCAAATTGCATTATCTCACATTTATCCAAATTAAACTCTACTTGCCATCTCTCAGCCCAAGTCTCCAACTGATCTATACCTGCTGCATCCTCTGATGATCCTCATCGCTATCCACAAACCAACCAATTTTTGTGTCATCCGCAAACTTACTAATCAATCCAGTTACATTTTCTTTCAAATCATTTATACGTATATTACAAACAATTGGCCGTGACATTGGCCTCTGTTTCTCTTCAAATAGTGAGATGGGATCTTTTACTCAAGAAAGCAGGTTGGATCTTATTTTAACATCTCAACTGAAAATACTGACTGTGACAATCCTGCATCTTTTTAGTACTGCACAGACATACCAAGCTAAACTATGTGCTCGGGTCTGGCATAGTACTTGAATCCATAGCCTCAAAAAAGCATGTGACTTTTGAATTAAGGCTGATAGTTTGAATGCTGTGAGTGCTTATATGGAATTCAAAGGTGCTATACAACTCAATTTTATGTATGCAAAGTGAGAGGCATGGTTTTCCCCAATTTTATCTGCAAAATAAAACTGCTGAAGCTTAGCTATGCAGTATTTTTTCTTAAGTTTAAATTTATTTAATAGTGTCACAAGTAAGCTTACATTAATACTGTAGTGAGGTTACTGTGAAAATCCCCTAGTCACCACAATCTGGCACCTGTTTGGGTACGCTGAGGGAGAATTTAGCATGGCCAATGCACTTAAGCAGCACGTCTTTCGGACTGAGGGAAGAAACAGGAACATCCAGAGGAAATACATGCTGGCAGGAGGAGCACATGCAGATTTGGCAGAGATAGTGACCAAAGGAATCGAACTGGGATCCCTGGTGATGAAGCAGCAATGCTAACCTGTGCCACCATGCCATCCATAACATAACATACTTTATAAACTACAACTATCCATATTTGCTGCAACATCAACAATGTGTGTATTTAAGATTTCTGTACAAATATCACGCATTGCAAAGCACTTTTATTTTTCAATTGTCTATAGAACAATGCTTGCTAATGCCTTGTGATATCATGCTGAGGGAGCCCTGTGTCTGTGCTTAGCTTTTGTTCCTAATATTGGCTGTCCTGTGCACTGTTGTGTCTCCCTGTTGTTTACTCAGGTTCTGTAATGATGAATGGTGGAGTGACTGCACCTAGTATGAATGGGTACCACAGAAACAAAGGTGAGAAAATAAAAGATCTGAGCTGTATTCTGTTACATTTTCGAACCATTTTTCTCCTGAAGCGGATTCGTGTAGGAATGTGAACAAAGGTGAAATAAAATGGTTTTAATTAAGTATTAATATCTGTACACACAAATGTACTGGAATACAGTCTTGGTTGCTAACAGTTCCAATTTAATTAGTAACTTATCATACAACCTCAAAAATTTGTTCCCTGAGATAAAGAATGTGCATATTTCTTCAATTAGTTATGGCACATCCTGATGTAGTCAAATATTAAGTTATCAATTATGACATTTTAGTAAAGTTTGAGCAGTAATAATAGACTGGAACATTGTGCTCTGAAGAACCATGTGACTTACCCCTTGCTAATATAAACATCTTTGGAACGGTTTCCAAAGAAAGCACTTCTGTGTCATAGACAATTGCTGTGAAATATGGTGTGGATGTTATATTTTAGCAATTTGAAACTGAAGCCAGGGCAAGCTAATACACACTGGGGGGGGAAAAAAGCTTCTCGTGAAGTTATTAAAGAAGAAAGCTGCATCCAGTTTCAAAAATCACAAAGAAAATTCTGCCCTTAAGAATATATAGCCTCTCCTTTATTTCTTGAACACGAAACCTCACATTTCTCCAATAATAGAGAAAATTAATTGTGAACATTATGCATAAATATATAAATAACGTTGCATAATGATCATCTTATAATTGAAAATGTCTGAAGATTTGAAAATTCTTATGTTACAAACAAAACTTAATTTTTTATTCACCTGATGTTTACTGCTTTTTGCAGAGCTTGCAGAAATTCAGCAGAATGTCTCTGATGTGAACCATAATTATAAGACCTTGGGTAATGTACTAAAGGAAAGTCAGGACAACCTTCAGGCCACAATTAACCAAATGCAAGAGGTTCAAGAAGAAACCAATTCTGTCATGAAATGGCTAGAGTTAAAAGAACAGACTTTGTCCACTTTGAATTCATCACCAGCCAAAACCCAAACTATGAAGGCGCAAGCAGAACAAAACAAGGTAAATGTATAAATGTGTCTGATGTGACATAATTAAAGTCCTATATAGTTAAAAATATCAATCTTAAAATTATTGTGACATCTTTGCAAATTAAATTTCTGAAACTTGTAGTTTTAAATCAGAGGTTTTTTTAAGTATACAACTCAGTACTTGGTTAGAAAGAAAGGAGGAATAAGAGGAATGTGTTCTGTTGATCAAAGGGGTCAAATAGGATGAAAATAGTCAAATTAATTTTTATCTTTTTTCAGTTCAGAACAAATTAAAATGAGTGTTCCATTTTCATTTAGTTGTTTTGAATGAATATTTATATCTGGACATCAGCATTCATAAAGGCTAAAGTTAGTTATCTGGATTGCTCTGAATGCTGGGTTCTGCAAAACATAGCAAAGGCTATTAATTACTAGCCTTGTGAATGGAATCGGCTGCCATCGGTGGTGGTCGAGGCAAACTCGCTGGGGTCTTTTAAAAGACTTCTGGATGAGTATATGGGATCCAATGGGATTGGGGGTTATAGATAGGTCTATGGCTGGGTAGGTTTTGATGTGTTCGGCACAACTTGTGGGCTGAAGGGCCTGTTTGTGCTGTAGTGTTCTATGTTCTACTACAGACACAATCTTACCGGCTCGACTTGCTGTCAATCAGCGGGGCGAGCCAGGAAGATAGTGTGTGAGGCCAAAAACCCAATTCGCTGACGAATCTACTTTGCCTACAAGAATGGCTTCACACGCAGGGTACAAAGACTATTTACATAGAATTAACCTGGTTAGTGGATCTGGCACAGTTGTTTATGCCATCCTGGCTGCATCTCTTCCCCTCTCTACACCCCACCGCCAGCGAGAGAGCTAACATTGAACTCTATATTAGCTAAATGCTTCAGATGTGACGGAATTAATGCTGTATTTTAGTAAAATGTTTACAAAGCTGCTGTTAATCATTAAATTCTATTTTTGTTTAGGCTTTTCTTGTTGAGCTTGAACAGAATTCTGGAAAGGTTCACAAGCTGAAAGAGACGTTAAAAGATCTACTGATAAAAAATCCAGACTCACCAGAAGCTAAGAAGTGGACAGAAGTGCTAGAACAAATAGGTAAAGCAAGTACTGATATTTATGTTTGTGAGATGGAATAACTTGCATTTAACACAAGTTAAGGAACAGGTAGAAACTGAACTGGCATATGTTCAGGGGAACCATTTGTAGTAAGCAGCAGCATGGATTGGTTAGGCTGAATGGTCTACTTTCACATTACAATTTCCATGTGCAAATGTGGGAAATCTAATTTTTTTTTAGATAATAGATTTTTTAAATTCTTGCACTGGAACATGGGTGTTGCTGGCTAGGCCAGCATTTCTATTACCCATTCCCAAAAATGCCTTGAGATGGTGGTGAGCTGCTTTCTTGAATTGTGAATTTCATTAAGATAAGAGAAACTAAAGGAAGGCAAGTAACTGGACAAGAGGTAAATTACTTAAAATAATATGGTCCCTCAACTAAATGCTTCAAATAACTTCATAAATTAACATAGAATACAATTAAGGATTGCTTCAAAATTACATCAGTTAAATTATAACAGTGAAGTCTGAGGCTTGATTCCTGGGTCATGCCAAATTAGTACAGAAGTGCAGACCTGTGAAGAGTAGAAACCTTGTGGAATTGCGAAGATCTCATATCGGGTGCAAAGAGGAAGGGCAAGAGTGAATTCTGTGCATAAGCGCATGTCAAAATATATTTTTTGAATTATTTATTCTGTCGGGGAGTGGGTGTCACTGACTTGGCTGGTCTTTATTGCCCATCCCTAATTGGCCTTCAGAAAGTGATGGTGAGCTACCTTCTTGGAACCATTGCAATCCATGTGGTGACAGTATACCCACAAAGCTCCTGCCTAATCCCATCTGCCAGCACTTGGCCCATAATCCTGAATGATATGATATGCCAAGTGCTCATCCAGATACTTTTCAAAGGAAATGAGGCAGCGCATTCCAGAATGTCACCACCCTTTGAGTAAAAAGAACCCCCCCCCTGCCCACAACCTCCTGCCTTTCACCTTGAACACATATTCCCTCATGATTAGCCCATGTCTCTCATAATCTTGTACATCTCGATCAGATTGCCCCTCAGTTTTCTCTTCCCCAGTGAAAACAGCACAAGACTATCCAACGTATCTTCATTACTTAATTGTTCCACCCCGGGCAGCATCCTGGTGAATCTCCTCTGCAACCCCTCCAGTGCAGTCACATCCTTTCTTTAATGTAATGACCAAAACTACTACAGTATTCCAGCTGTGGCCTCACCAAAGTTCTATACAGCTCCAACATGACTTGCCTGATTTTGTAATCTATGCCTTGATTGATAAAGGCATGTGTCCCATGTGCCTTATTCACCATCCTTGGCCAGATACTGCGCTTCCACTTTCAGATCTGTGGTAAACATGCCAAACTCCCTTTGTTCCACAAAACTTTCTAATGTCCTATCATTTATTGAATACTTTCTTGTTAAATTACTTTTTCAAAAGTGTATCGCCTCTCACTTTTCATGGTTAAATTCCATCTGCCACTTAACTGCCTATTTGACTTTGACTATTCCATGTATATCTTGGCTGACGAAGCCATACTGACTATCCCTGATCAAGCTTTGCCTCTCCAAATGGAGATAGATGCTCTTCTTCAGAGATTTCTCTCGAAGTTTCCCTACCACTGACATGAAACTCACTGGTCTGTAGTTCAGTGGTTTATTTTTACAACCCTTCTTAAATAGCGAAAACCACATTAGCTGTTCTCTAGTGACCAGAGAGGAATTGAAAATTTGAGTTAGAGCCTCTGCAATCTCCTCCCTTGTCTCCCACGACAGCCCGGAGTAGAATTCATCTAGACTTGGAGATTTATCCCACTTTAAGGCTGCCAACACCTCCAATACCTTAACTTTTCTTATGTCAATCTTCTCAAGAATCTCTCAGTTCCTCTTCCTGAATTCCTTATCATCCTCATTCTCTTGGATGAAGTATTCATTCAACATACTATCTGTACCCTCTGGTTCCACCCACAAATTGACTCCTTCGTCTCTGATGGGCCCTACTATTTCCAACTATACTTAAAGAATATCTTGAGGTTTTCTCTCTTTTTCCCAGCCAGAGCTTTCTCATATCCCCTCTTTGCGTTCTTAATTGCTTTCTTAAGCTCCACTCTGCATTTTCTATACCTCACTAGTGCCTCTACTGATTTGCTCCCCTTGTCTTTATTAAAAGGCTTTTCTTTTCCTTCTCATTTAATCCTGAATATTTCTGATCATCCATGGTTCTTCGGGCTTGTTATTCCAACCTATCACTCTAGAGGGAATGTGTTGGGCTTGCATCCTCCCCATTTCCTTTTTGAATGCTCCCCACATTTCTTCTGTAGATTTTCCCATTAGTAGCTGTTCCCAGTCTACCTTGGCCAGATCCTGTTTTATTTTACTAAAATCTGCTCTCTTCCAATCCAAAACTCTCTTTTTGCAGTTTGTCTATTTCCTTGTCCATAACAAGTTTAAATTGTACCATATTATGATTGTTATCACTAAAATCACTACCACCTCAACCATCTGTCTAGCTTCATTCCCCAGAATCAGGTCCAGCACAGTTCCCTCCTTTGTTGGACCGACCATCAGTTGATTTTAAGAAGTTCTCCTGTGCACATTTCAAGGAATCTACTCCATCCAAGCCCTTAACAGGATGTATATCCTACTTATTATTGTGAAAGTTGGAATCACCTAATATAGTAACCCTATTGTTGTTGTTTTTACACACATCCACCAACTTAGCACATACCTGATTCTCAATATCTGTTTCTCAGTCTGTCTATCTGAAGGTCCATAGTAAACACCTAACAATGTAATACCTCCAGGATGAGATTACATTCAGTTGTGATGATCTACTCGGTTCAGTAGCAATTCTTTACCAATTGTATAAACTTGCTCATGGGGAATAGCTGATGGTGGACCATTATGTCCAATTGGGTTTTATTCCAACTTAACACCCTCTACTCAGGAAAAGAAAGATAATGGGTGAAAGTTAAGGAAAAGTGACATTACATTGACTGAAGATTTTGATTTTGCTCATAAAATCATAGAAACCCTACAGTGCAGGAAGAGGCCATCTGGCCCATCAAGCCTCACCAACCACAACCCACCCAGGCCCTACCTCCATAAATACACATTTATTCACTAATCCCTCTAACCTACGCACCTCAGGACACTAAGGGGCAATTTCTAAGGGCATTTTTTTCCTTTTTGCATGCTAATCTTTTCCATTTTATATATATTTTACAGTACATTTTTATATTTGCTGGTTTACACTCATTCTAATATCCATTTAATCTTTTCCGTGGTCCTCCCTTGCAGAATTTGAAATCCCAAATTTCAGGCTTATCATTTTTGGCAATTTTATATTTGCCTCTTTAATCTAACGCATTCCTTGATTTCTTTCATTCAACATTTGAAACTCTTTTCCATATAGGTACCAGCAACATAGGTAAGATTAAGGAAGAGATTCTGTAGTGGGAGTTTGAGAAGCTAGGCACTAAATTAAAAAGCAGAACCTCAAAAGTACTAATATTATTTGGATTATTACCTGAGCTACGGGTAAATGCGATTAGAGAAATTAATGCATGGCTCAAAGATTGATATAGGAGAAATGAGTGGCATGGTGACACAGTGGTTAGCATTGTTGCCTTATAGCGCTATGACCCTAGCTTCATTTCCAGCCTTGGGTGACTGTCTATGTGTGAAATTTGCACATTCTCCCAGAGTTAAAGTAATAGAAAGCTTGGAGATGAGGAAGGAAATTCACCAACTACTAGAGGCTGCAAGAAAATAGAAAAGGGAACCGAATTCCTAATACTAAGCTTAATCCACGTCTCACTCAGACGTAGTCTGGTGTCCACGAGCCCTTCTTACCAAACCATTTTGTATTTTATTGCATTATAAGTATAAAACATATTGAGAGATACTAGAATTTGAAACCAAAAGAGAAAATGCTGAAAATCTCAGCAGCTCTGGCAGCATCCGGCAAATGACCTTTGAAAAAGGGTTATCTAGACTCAAAACATCAGTTCTTTTCTCTCTTTACAGATGCTGCCAGACCTGCTGAGATTTTCCAGCATTTTCCCTTTTGGTTTAACGTGATGCATTATGGTCTTGTGAATCTGCAATTGGTGTAATATAACAAGGAGTTTTTTTAATGAACACATCATCATTGACATCTGTACTTTATTTAGAATCAAAGTGGACTCATGCCAATCAGACATTAAATGAGAGACAACAAAAACTTGAAGAATCAGCCAACTTACTCTCGAGTTTCCAGAACACTGAATCACAGCTCAGTACATGGCTATCGGAGAAGGAATTAATGATGAGTGTACTGGGTCCTCTCTCAATTGATCCAAATATGCTACGTGCTCAGAAGCAACAAGTGCAGGTTAAATTAAAAATGATAAACTTAAATTATTTGTTAATGCAGTACAAAATCTTATATGAAATGTTTCCTGGTATCTCTAATTAAAGTTTTTGTTTGTCACAGTTCATGTTGAAAGAATTTGAGACTCGTAAGCCCCAGTATGAACAACTAAATCAAGCAGCACAAGGACTATGTGCACCTGGAGATGTATCGCCTTCTGATAGCCAGCTGAGAGATCAACACGGAGCCATCAATGACAAATGGAATAAACTTACCAATCAGCTCAGTGACCGTTCTAGTCATATTGATCAAGCCATAGCCAAGAGTACACAGTATCAGGAACTCTTGCAGCAACTTACTGACAAAGTCAGGATTCTCTGTGATAAGCTAAACAACCAATCTGTGATTAGCACACAGCCAGACATTGTCAAGCAACAACTCGAAGAAACTAGTGAAATACGTTCAGATTTGGAACAGCAAAAGGAACACATTGAAGAGGCACAAATTCTCTGCGATGACTTATCCTCCCTTATTGGTGAACAGTACTTAAAAGATGAGCTTCGGAAGCGCCTCGAAGCTGTTCTGATGCCATTCAATGGTCTTGAAGAGAGAGCAGGTTAGTATTGATATGTCAGATTTAGTTATAGTTTGCCAAAATAAACTGTTGTAACATTTAAATTCAGTTCCTCTTCTCTGATCAGATGAACTAACATAGATTCCTGTAAATTTTTCAAGTTGTGGCCTTTATTTGCTTCTGATAAAGATTTCTTTCATCATTCTGTGAAAAAAAATAACTGAAATCCTTGTAATCAATAAGTCATACGAAACATTTCCATTTGACCACATCCTTAAGATGGAAGAGACCAAGCTAGTGAATTTTAGCCAAATCTTCAGCTGGAGCTGCAAACTTCCTGTCAGATTTATTCCATAATAGCAATGAGTGTCGATAGCCTCATCATCATTATCCCAAAATCCAGAAATTATTCTTTTGCCAGATTAATTGGATTTTTATTTGATAAGGACAGCACAGGGCCAGGGACCAAGGTTTGATTGCTGGCAAGAGTCAATGTCTGTGTGGAATCTGCGTGTTTTCCCTGTTTGAGTTTTCCTTCAGGTGCTCCAGTTTCCTCCCACAATCCAAAGAATGTGCTGGTTAGGTGCATTGATCATACTAAATTCTCCCTCAAGTGTATCCACACAGGCACCAAGTGTGGTGTGTCAAGGATTTTCACAGTAACTTCATCGCAATGTTAAAGTAAGCCTACTTGTGACATTAATAAATTTTAAAAACTTTTTAATTGCTACTGTCATTAAAATAAGTTCAAAGATTTGTTTTTGTATTTAACTCCTATGATTAATATTCAAATATGCTTCCTTTTCTGCTCTCCACTCCAGAGATAGATTTTCAGCTTAATCTGCTTTCTGGCACATCAACCAATTAGATGTTCTTGGTGTATGAATCTATTGGAGGATGAGTGTATGTATGGTGGCATGGTGACCAACTACTACCTCACACTGCCTGTAACCTGGGTTCAATTCTGGCCTTACGTGACTGTGTGGAGTTTGTACATTTTCCTCATGTCTGCATGGGTTTCCTCCCACAGTCCAAAGATGTATAGGTTAGACAGATTAGCCATGGTAAATGTGTGGGGCTTACAGGGATAGGATGGAGGAGAGGTCCTGCGTAAGATACACTGTCAGATTGTCGGTGCAGACTCAGTGGACTGAATGGCCGCCTCCTGCACTATAGGGATTCTATGATTTAATGTGGACGACGTTATATTTAAATCCAATCCTGTTTTCATTCAGCATCCACTTCTACGTGTACTTTTAGTTGGAGTTGTTCAGTGGTAAAAAAGGAGCAAAAAATCTGCTGTTTCTCTCTTTTTTTAGCTGAGAAGCACTGAAATGAATTGTTTCTCTCCAAATAATATTAGTTATATCAATAAAACTTTGTAATCAAGGGGTTACAAAGGGTTTGGGACCTTTGGAACGTAAGTAGGCCATTCAGCCTGTTGAGCCTGCTCCACTCTTCCATATGATGCCTTTTTGGGCACTTTTTACCCAGACTTCCCATAACTCTTTACATTACTGTTAATCAGCAATCTATCAATCTCTACTTTAAACACACTCAATGACTCGGCTTCCACAGCCCTCTGTGATAGAGAATTCCAAAAATTCATAACCCTCTGTAAATAAATTTTCTCCATATCTTGAAAGTTATTTTAATCTCTAATTGTACTGAACAAACTATATTACGGTCATCCTGGACGCACTTGAGGTATTGTTCAATTGTCTAATGATTGGAAACTTGGAAAAGTAATCTGTGATTAGGAGAAAGTTGTCACTGTGGCTAATGAATGAATCTGTAGCAATTTTGGACCAATGGTGCAATGGAACCTTGTGAATTTGTAGTGTTTTGTTGTTGATTTTGGCATGCTTCATACATCCTCATTGCCAACTCAATATTATTAATCTTTTGCCAGGCGCCTTGTTTGTTCTATGCCCATATGCCTTTGGTGTAACTGTGTGACAATGTGCCCATTGGGCCAAAGGCCTGTTTCCCGTGCTGTTTTGTCTTGGTGAAGAACTTCAAGTACAAGACCCTGCTTTCCTTTGAAAATCATGCCAGTTGAAATACTGAGCTCAACTCCTTATGGTCAAAACATCTCAAGGTGTCTGGCACAACTTGTATTATATCAGCCCAATCTTCTACAGAACATTGCATAATATCTTCAGTTGTGGATCATTTGCTGTTTCCTCCTGAAGTTGATTGCATTCCTGTTGACCAGAACCTATCAAATAACATCTGGTTCAATGTCTATACCACTTACTTATAGATCTAACAAAACATTCTCAGATCATTTCAATAATCTGCTCAGTGTGTCTGAAATAACCATTTTACTATCTCAATTGTAAAGGACTTCAAACTCTTATCCCTGTATTTTTATCAGATCTCTTATAATCCAGATGGTGCCAAATCATTTACTGAATATCACAGTACACCACAGCTCAAATAATTGAGTTGCCCTTACAATTGTGTTTTGGTGCAAACTATACATGGTTTTCCATTTGCATGATGCACATTCCAAACCTCTTGAGATACGTCAATCTTTAAGATCCTCTCTTTTCTTTGGCCATGGTTTTGTAGGACATGTGTTTGTTCTGACAATGCCTTTTGAGTGAATTAAACATGATTCAATAGTCTTCCTACCATATCAGCAATCCTTTACAAGTCTTTAACTGATAATGCTGTATCAGCAAAGTTGAGTATGTATGGTATTAAGGAGTTGATAAATCTGAGGCATCTCTGTAAGTCCTCTTTGTCTTGGGGAGTAGGCGTATATCATGCATTTTCAGGATGGATGCCAGAACACACACAAGTAATGCCAAAAATGTTAAACTGACCTACATTCACCCAATATCTCTTGCTGCTGCAAACAAATCCTTTGTAAAAAGCTGCTGTCAGTAGTGAGTGTAAATTTCAATCATGTTCCTCTTTGCCACTGTGGTGATGGCAAAACCATCAGCATTGCACACATAACCAGAAACACTTCGTAATTTTGTGTGTCCTACTGGAAATATCTGACTAATAGATAAACTAAAGATTAATCTGTGGAAGCAATATCTTCCAAATGATGTCCTCAAAAGCATCATTTTTTAGTACACATAATAGAACTGCATCAGTTAGTGTGTTGATAACACACCATAAATAATGTTGGTATGCTTCATATCACTCTTAAGCTTCTCCTGTATCTCCAAACTGTACTTCCTGGGAGGGTTGATTGAGAGGACTGTATCTTTTCTGATGTAGCACAGCATCATCTCTGAAATGCCCTATTGCCTCAAATCTGGGTGCATCAGTTGTAGGTCATGGATTGATTCAATACAATTATTTTTGGCTTCTTCTGCCGCAATTGCTGTATTGGTGAACTCAGTGTTGTTAACCAAGCTATTTTAAGTCTGTTCAGTCAACCAGATACTTAAGTTCAGACTTGCTATGGTTGCATTTCAGTATCAATGTACCAATGCAATGAATGGGTGGGCCACAATTAGTTTGGTTATCATAGATTGTATCAGTGACTTCCAACCTAGATACATCTCCTTCAGGATTCTAACTTGTAAGATGGTTGTGCTTGCCCCTTTGTCAACTTCAGCTATAAGCAAGTGTTTGCCACTGTTTTTCGGGCATGCGATCCTGATAGCAGTAAAACTGTGATGCAAGAAATTACAAAGGGTTGTCAATGTAGCCCAATCCATCACGCAAACCAGCCTCCCATCCACTGACTCTATCTACACTTCCCATTGCTTCTGCAAAAGCAGCCAGCATAATTAAGACCCCACGCACCCTGGACATATTCTTTTCCACCCTCTTCTATTAGGAAAAAGATACGAAAGTCTGAGGTCATGCCATCTGACTCGAAACAGCTTCTTCCCTGCTGCCATCAGACTTTTGAATGGACCTATGTCGCACTAAGTTGATCTTTCTCTACACCTGAGCTATGATGGAAACATTACATTCTGCACTTTCTCCTTTCCTTCTCTATGAATGGTACATTTTGTCTGTATAGCCATGATGTAGAGATGCTGGCATTGGACTGGGGTGGACACAGTCAGAAGTCTCAGAACATCAAGTTAAAGTCCAACAGGTTTATCTGGAATCACGAGCTTTCGGTCTTGGACTTCCTCTCATGATTCCAAATAAACCTGTTGGACTTTAACCTGGTATCGTGAGAATTCTTACTTTGTCTGTATAGCATGCAAGAAATAATATTTCTCATTGTACAGTAATACAGATGACAAACTTAACTAAAAATCATCCAAACATCATGTGTCTTTTGGGATATGAAAGCCTATTTGCTTTCTGGTTTTAGGTATTTTCACCCTCTTTTTTTTTTTGCTGCTACCCTTATATTTATGTGGTCTCTGGTGCACTCTCTATTGTTGCTGCCAACATACTGTACGTACTTTTTGTTTGGTTGTATCTTTTTGTAATCTCTCGTTGCACCTCAGGAATCAGATACCTATATTGGTGATCCCAATGTCCTCTTATATAATATGAAAACAAAATACTGTGGATGCTGCAAAATCCAAGCAGGTCTAATAGCATCTGTGAGGCGAGAATAGAGCCAACACATCCAGTGTAGATGACCCTTCATCAGAACTGACAGCAAAGAGAATTAGCAGAGATTTATATTATTGGATGTGGGGACCAAATGTAAATATTTTAAAATTTGTCAATGATACAAAATTAGGTAGGAATGTAGGTTATGAGGAGGATGCAAGATGACTTCAAGGAGATGTGGACAGGCTAAATAAGTAGGCAATATGTGGCAGATTGAATATGTATGAAGTTATCCACTTTGGTAGAAAAAACAGAGTATATCTTAAATGGAGAAAGGTTGAGAAGTGTTGGTGTCTTGGGACCTGGATGCCCTTCCTCATGAATCATTAAAAGCTGCCATACAGTCGCAGCAAGCAGTTAGGAAGACAATTGGTATGTAGGCCTTCATCACAAAGGGAATTGAATACAAGAGTAAAGATGTCTTGCTGCAGTTGTACAAAGCTTTGGTGAGACAAATGGGATTGTGCACAAACGGGAATGTAGTTGCCATGTTGGGACTGCAATGAAGATTCATTAGATTAATTTCTGGGATGGAAGCATTGTCACATGGGGAAATATTAAATAGATTCAGTCATTATTCACTGGAGTTCAGAAAAATAAGAAGTGATCTCATTGAAATTTACAAAATTACACAACGTGAAATTCGATGTAAAGAACAAAGAGAAGGATGTTTCACATGGCTGGCAAACTGGGATTGGGGAAGAGGAGTCTCAGAATAAAGGGTAGGTCATTTACGACTGAGATGAGAATATCATCACTGAGTATGGTGAATTTTTGAAATTCTCTTCCCCAGAGGACTATCGAAACTCAATATTGAGCATGATCAAGACAGAAATTGATGGATAGATTTCTGTATATTAATGACAGCAAGGGATTTGGGGATAGTGGGGAAAAATGGCCCAGAGATAATCAGCCATGATATGTTTGAATGGCAGAGCAGGTTCAACAGACCAAATGGCCCACTCTTGCTCCTATGTTCCTAATGTATTATTCTAATGGTAGATAGACTGTAATCAAAACAGTAAACCCAATATTCCAGCTCAAGGTATCAGAGTTTGATTAATATCCACACATTGAGTTTACTATTACATTTGCTGGTCATTCCTGGTTTGTAGTGTTATTTTAAATATTTTCTTTATGGATGAAAAGGGAATGGTTTAGGTTAGAGGGTCATTGCTTTTTCTTAATTGGTCGGCGCAACATCGAAGACCGAAGGGCCTGTTCTGCGCTGTAATGTTCTATGTTCTTTACATTTGGTGGAAAATTTGTAAAATATTACCTGATTAATTTATGCTTTCAAATTAATTGGCAAATAACATGCTAATTTTATTTACAGGTGATCGCATTAATCAACTTCAAACAACTTTGGCCAGTTCTCAGCAGTTCCAACAAACCTTCGATGAACTCAAGTTATGGCTAGATGATAAATGTAGTGAACATGCTCAGAGGTCCCCTGTGTCTGCAAACCTTGATGTTTTACAGTCTCAGATAAGTGAGCAGGAGGAGTTCCAGAAAAGCTTGAATCAACATTCCGGTTCATATGAGATGATTCTTGCTGAAGGGGAGTCTCTGTTTCGAAGTGCCCAACCTGGAGAAGAAAAGATAAACCTTCAGAGTCAGTTATCAACTCTTAAAGGACACTGGGATGAGCTAAGCAAACAGGCATCTGGCAGGCATTCTAAGCTCAAAGATTGCCTTCAGAAAGCACAAAAGTACAGACAGTATGTGGAGGACTTGCTTCCATGGATAGAAGATTGTGAATTTAAAATTGAAGAACTGGTGATCACTATTGATCCAGCACAACTAAACTCCTCTTTAGCTAGTGCTAAAGATCTACACCATGATGTGGAGAAACGGCGTTCACTGCTGGAGATGATGAACACTGCTGCTGACATTCTTGTAGATTCCTGTCAGATCAATGAAGAAGATATTAGGGATGAAAAAGCAGAAATAAATCAAAGGATGGACCTTATTACAGAGCATCTTCAAACCAAAAGTGAATCAATTGAAGAAATGGCTCAAAGATTAAAGGAGTTCCAGGACTCTCTGAAAAACATTCAGAAGAAACTTGATAGTACAAAACAACAGCTTGAAATTTATGATGCTCTTGGACCACAAGCCTACAGTAATAAGAATTTGGAAAAGCTAAGGACACGGCAAGAATCTCTTCAAATATTAGAACCACAAGTGGAGTATCTGAGAGACCTTGCCCAAGGTCTAATACAAGATGCTCCTGATGGTGCAGATTCATCACAGCTTCTACAACAAGCAGAAATAGTTCAGCAAGAATATGATGATGTGAAACAAAGAGTGGATGAAAGTTGTTTGTCAATGGAAAACAAACTTCAAGGAATTGGCCATTTCCAGAACCATGTGCGAGAAATGTTTTCACACCTTGCGGACCTTGACGATGAACTGGACAGCATGAGTCCTGTTGGGAGGGACCTGGACAGTTTGCAATCTCAGATTGATGACATTAAGCAATTTATGAGCAAACTTAAAGAATTAAAGAAAGATATTGAAATTTCAGAAAATGAATGCAAGCAGATGCTGGAGCTGGAAGGCAGTCCAGATCTACAAGGACTGAAACGAGAGCTAGAAGCCTTGAACAAACAATGCGGTAAATTACTGGAGCGAGGGAGGAACAGACAAGAGCAAGTAGAGACAACTGCTTCACGTGTTGAAGATTTCTATGAAAAACTCAAAGAACTGAATATACTCCTAACCAAAACAGAAGAGGGTGAAGAATTGCAAGGGAATGTGGGAACTGAAGTTGATGTAATCAATCAGCAATTGGCAGACTTTAAGGTAAGGTTTGTTTTAATTCAATTCACGGTACATTTTAGAGGTTTCAGTAGGTTAAAACTTTATTTCTGTAAAGTGTTTTTGATTTGATTGACTTTTATTACAATTTCAAGTGTTTGTGTGGCTATATATGTTGAAAATCACCAACACTGCCACTCCCAGCAAACTCTCAAATACAGCTCTCATGCTCTAAGCTGCTGGAACTTCTGCTAAAAGTGATTGATGGTACTATAAACTGTCGACGGAAATTTCCATAAATCATAAATTCGGGCTCAGACAAGAGGATCCTTACTGAAGGGAGTTTCTATTTCAAAGCTCCCAAATCTTCAGATCAGTTATCAACCCTCAAAGGACAGTCAGATGAACTAAGCAAGTAGGCAGCTGGCAGACATGCTAAGCTTGAAGACTGCCTTCAGAAACTGTAGAAATGTAGACAGCATGTGAAGGACATCTTCCCATAGATAGTGAATTATTCAAAGTGTGCAATGTTAGTGACATCAGTGGCTCCAGAAAGTACAAGATTATAATTTGTGCTTGAAATCAATCAGGAGCATTGCTTTATGTAGTTCTGAAGAAATTGAGAGCAGCTCTTTTATGAGGGGAAAGAGTTGTAACTGAGCAATGCTTTAGTGAACGGGAAAGGAGGGAAGTGAAAAGTCAAATCCATAATTTATAAAGACAGTTGTGCAAATGCTTCAGCAAAGAGACAGTTGGGAGGAGGGAAGAGAAAACCTTTAGGTAGGAGAGGTGGAATGTGAAAATATGAATGTGAGAAGAAGGCAGTGGGAGAATTCAGGAACAGTACCTGGGGCAGAATCGGATGTGGATTTCAAAAATCAGACCTGGCCCTTTGTTTTGGGGAAATGAGAGTAAGATGCTTGTGAATCCAGGAATGGCAATTTGTCCATTGTCCTTGTCCTTTCCTGTTTATATTCTATCCAATTTCTCCCCTACTACGTATTTTGCTATTGTCATTGGCAATTTTTTTTTTAACTGAAGACAGATGCAAAGTATTCATTTAGTAATCGGTTATGCCCTCAATATCCTCAGAAAGATCTGCTTTTTGGTCCTGAATTAGTCCCATCCTTTATTTAATACCTCTTTATTATTTATGAATTTATAAAAGATTCAAATTTTCCCTTTACTGCTTTCTGTTAATCTGTTCTTGTCCATACAGTCTGCTCTTAGTTCTTTTGTAATTCCTAATTGTACTTTGTGTACCGTGTTTCACTCTCTACTGTCTTATGAGCCTGACTTTTATCACATTTCCTTTTTCTGTTTCATTTCAATCTCTACTTTTAATCATCCAGTAAATTTTTAGGTTTGAATGACTTTTCCACTTGTAAGAATTGACGATTCCTGATTTATCTTTTATCTTACTGCTCATTCACTGTTTTACCTACCAGCAAGTGGCAGTTAGCCAGTTAAGGCCTTTAGAATCACTGACGGGAACTTTCCAGTTGGCAATTCTGCCTCCCACTGAGACCAAATCCCAGCTGATAAATGGAGGCAGCCTCCCAACAGCAGGCAGGGCATGGGAAGCAATAACCATATAACATTTTTAACCCGTCCCATGCTCCGGTGAAGGGGTTTCCTCCACAATACTGGTCTGGCATTGTGGCCAGTATAAATTTCACCTTTGTTAAAAGCTTTTCAGAAGGTGCCTCCCTCACGCGGCCAACCTCCTATCTCTGACGTTGGACTTTCAGAGTTGGAAGGCCTTTTATTCACCCTCTAGCTTTGAGAAAGAATCTCTGTCCTTAATTGAACAGTGAGCATGCACACTGGCCACTAATTGGCTTACTAGTCAATAATTGCATTGATTGCTGACATAACCCAGCATCGGAACTGGAAATACACCCAACATCAGTTTCCCACCTTTAGAATACATTATTTCTTTACAGGCAGTTCAGTACAGACTTCTGTTACGAAACTTTTTTTATTTGTTTATGGGCTGTGGACATTGCAAGGCTGGGTGATTTGTCATCAATCCCTAATTGTCCTTGAATGGAGGGCATTTAAGAGTCAACCAGGGTGCTGTGGGTCTGGAGTCACTTAAAGGTGAGATCAGGTAAGGACATCAGGTTTCCTTCCTTAAAGGACGTCAGTTGAAGCAAATGGATTTTTATAACAATCAACAATGGTTTCAAGGTCACCATTAGACTTTTAATTCCAGATTATTATTGAGTTTAAATTTCACCATCTTTGAAAATGGTAGGGTTCAGACCCAGGTCTCTAGAACATTTCCCTGGTCTCTGGATTACTAGTCCAGTGAGCCACTGCCTCACCAATGACTGCCTGTCACTTCATTGAATACAATAAACAGCTTTGAATTGGGGTTTAAACTCCTTAGGAATCATAACGAGCCAGATTTCTCCTCTGAAGCTAGTGAATCAATTGCTGCAGGTTTTCCCTTTTTGGATTCTGACCAAAGCAGCTTTGACAAATGCTAATCAGTTCAAGCAAAGGGGGCCCTTTTTCACTTTCTGATTCCTACTTGATATTTTTCACAGATATGTGCCATAGCAAATTATTCATTCAGAATAATGCAACATCCTGTGGTGTATTTAATGCCTAACTTATGCTCAACAGCCAAATGAGAACTATGACTTGCCTTGTATTCTGGAAAAAGTTAATTGGGATGGAAATATTTAAATTATTTGAGTGACCAGTATTTCAATGCTTAGAATCTTGGACATCATAATCTGCAAGAAAGCCGCTTTGCTATCACATATGGAAGAAGATCTCTGAGAAAATTAGGTAAAGTTGAAAAATTGCTATAGAACTTCAAAAAAGAGGTTCTTGTTGGACATCCACTTAGGTTCAGAAGAACTAGTCAAGCAACTTGCATCTCTTTCATGAATCATTGATCCTCTCAATTCAATGGAAAGTTGAGTGGTAAGGTTGAGAATCACATGTAACAGGAAAGGCAGGATAAGGGAGGTTATTTTCACCTGGATTCCCCAGATGGTGACTTTTTAGGCATAATCAATCATACTAATAACATAAATTTAGAAATTTCTTTCTGAGCTTTTTCACGTCATATGGAAAATCTTTATTATGCTACAGAAAGATGTTCAATTATGCTTCTTTGTTGAAACAAAAGTTAAGTATAATACCAGTGCTCTGTACATCAAATTCATGTTAACAAATTCAGAAGATGGGAAAGTATTATGCTCATCAGAGAGAAAAATACACTACAATGACTATTAAAACTACTGTCCATCTTAAGCACATTGAAATGTCTTAGTACATAATGGGCTTTATATAAATATGCTGTTTTAGAAAGGAGAATAAAAAAACTTTCTTCAATTTATATATTAGTTTTTAAAAAGTTCAGTCTTTCTGTCTGTTTCAATTCCAGGTTCACCTTAATCTTTTGGGTTCAGTGGTGCTCATTACTTCTAGAAGTAGTCTGCAGTCAGTAGTGTGTTCATACTACCCACTATCTAATCGCACAATAACATAATAAGACTACCATATAATTGGAACTGGATATCATCTTTTCTGCATGTATCTTCATGTACCTCTTTAATATTTCAATAAGGTGGACTGATGATATTTATTTGAAGACCAGATGCATGCTTTTACATACAACATGAATATATGTAGCAACAATATTAAATCTAATGTTTCAACAAATTTTTGTTGTGCCCTCTGAACAAAAGCAACAATGAAAGTATGCTATGCTCATTCTTTTAGCAGGCTCACTTAACCTTTCTCATCAAAGCACTATGGAAAATAATTTTTCCCTCCTCTCTCAAGTCCATTATTTTTGTACTTTTCAGACTACATATAAACCTGTTCTTCAGTCATTTGTGAAATACTTCATCACATTTGTAGAAGAATAAAAAGATTGCATTTCATTCTAGTAATCTGCATTTTAAAGTGTCTACTTTATGCCTTTCTTGACACAAGTATAAGTACGTTTTACTTTGGACCTAATCAATCCTAAATTGTGATGCTAAAAACTTGCATTTATCAAATTAATAATATACTCTATTCACAGAATTGTAGGAACTTGAGCACAGAAGGAGTCCATTCAGCCTGTCACACATGGGGCTAGTTCTTTGAAATAGCAATCATGCTTAATCCCAAATGTTTATTTTTTTTCTGTCAGCAGTGTAGTATATGTTTCAACCTAAAGTAATTGTCCAATTTCCTTATATTAATTACCATTTTTACAGATAGTGTTCCAGAGTGATAGCGCTCAAAGAAATAATTTCTCCTCTTCCCTTCAAGTCTTTTGCTAATGATTTTAAATTTATTGTCCTTAATTATTGACCCACTTGCCAGTTTTTATCCTATGAAAACCTCTTGCCATCTAGGAAACCTCCATTAGGTCACCCTTTAACCTTCTCTGTTCCAAAGAGACCAATCCTAACTTCTCTGCTTGCTTTATGAATGCAGTCCCTTATTTTGAATATTCAAATAAAAATGTTCTGTAATTTTTCCAAGGCCTTTGTATTTTTCCTGAAGCATGATGTCCAATTTTATCCATAATACCTTAACCAGTTTTACCAGTGGTTTGTAAATAAAGCTGCAGCATGATTTCTTTGCTTTTATTATGAATTCCTCTATTTAGACTTGTAAATAACCAATTTATTTGTCCGATTACTTTATCGACTTCCCATGCCATCTTTAAGGATATGAACATCAAAGTCTCTGTGTTTATACACACTGATTTGAATTGTGCCATTTATAGTACTTCCAAAATGCATCATTTCACACTATTACTTTGTTTAAATTAGCAATTCACTGAGTGTGACATCAGAAAGAGCTGTACGTATAATTATTAAATGCATTATTATTCTAATAATACATTTTAAAAGAGGACTTAATGTAATTAGACTAAAGCATTGTTTGTGTGCACCTTGAAAAATGGATGAAACAAACTACTGTAAATGCTGTCACTTACCTGCAGCTAATTTAAATTGCACCAATTCCATTAATGAGCAGCTGGGCTGAGTTAGCTAGTAATTCTGCTAAAAATAGCATAAGGGAGTCTGTCACCTGTCTTTAACTAACTATTTGTGTTTCTGTCCAATACTTGACATAGCAGTTCGTGTCTGGAGTTCTGCAGCACTCTACGCCTGTTGTCTCAGGACCCCTCCCTGTAGAAGCATGGGCTTGAATATCATCGTTTTGCTATTTTTAAGAACTGATGCAAAGCAGACAGCATTTAACAGCCGGTTTAATGACCTTAAGTTTTTTTTTAAATAACTACACCCATGATTAAGAGTGATTTAATGTTTTAATCCTGCATTTTTCTTAGCTTAATCTGCATTTTTTTCAAGCCATTTTCCCCACCAGTTAGTTTCCTTCATGTTATCTTTTTCTATATGCACCTGCAGTTTAAGGCATGCTTCCACAGATGTGGTTGCTCTCCTGTACCTTGCACAAATATAAACCCCCAGACAATAAATATTGGAAGGTTATTTGCGTGCGGGAGATGTCACACCTAAGCACAATTCTGCTGTCACCTGACATCAGTTTTCATTGGAGATCATTGGATAATGGTCAGGAAATGGTGGATTTGGATTATTCTACAGAGGTTGTATTGTGTCTGTTCAAAATTATTCTAAACGTCAGTTTAAATTTACTACAAATAAGCACCATGAGAAACCTATGGCCAAATCATAAGAAGATTCAGTTGCTAATTCAAAACCTCTGAATTGTATACCAAGACGAAAAGTCATTCATGTGTGCATTAGCCCAATGCAGTGTGTGACTGGCTGATTGAGGATTCAACACTCCTAAATTAACAGTAACAATTTATTTTTTAAAATGATGCTAAAATGGGAAAAGGATTGAACTTGACTGACTTGAAGTTCAAATATAGGTTGATATGTCGCACAAAAGAATAAATTTGATAAAATGTTTTAATTTGGCTTGCTAAACCAAGGACTTCAGAATGAAGAACGACTAAAATAATTACTCTTAATACCATATCTCAGTAGCTAGCAGAATATTCCCATTATCTAATTACTTGTGTTAAGCAAATATTACTGAAAATAATTAAAACACACAATCCCTAAATGAAGCATATTTTTAATCATTGCTCAGAGCTGTGTAATTGTTTTTGAAGTAAACTAAAAAAGACGTTAAATGATGTATGTGATACTGTTGGATAATTATGCTTCAAAAGATACTAACTCAGCAAATCTTTGTATTAATCAACATTTTCCTTTACCTGAAGTTCAATCTTTTTCCAAGAATCTATTATTTTACTCCCTGCTCTTGCATCATGCATTTATCTAACATTTTCTGAGTTATGTTTCTTTGTCTATGGCATGGAATTTTTTAAAACACTCTGCTTGCGAATGCTATCACAAATGGTTCAGCTAAAATACAAGACACAAGCTATATTAACATATAAATAGAAATGCTGGGAAAATGACTGTCTTGACGTGTTGATGCAGTGCAGGAATAGTGTTCTACTTCCAATTGCAATTTCATTACATTGGTGGCTGTTGCTGTGTGAAGTGGTTCAGTGATGCATTCAGCCAGTATTATCAGTGATCAACCATTTACGTAGCACCATGTGAGGTGAGGTTAAACTATTCACATTTGCTATGTAGTGGTGTCACTTATAAACACTGCAGACTGGCATATTAATCTGCTTTGGCAGCCTGCAAGAATGGAATGTTTCTGAATTGTGAGGTTTCTTTGGGTCATTTTCGCAGCTGATAGCCATTGATCTGTGTTTGAGAGTGCTTCACAATAATAGCACGTGAACCTATGGATATTTTAGTTAATTGTCTTAGTTCAAAATTCAAAACTGCGCATTTTAAAAAAATAAATAATTCAAAGGATGTGGGCTTCACTGGCATTTATCACATATCCCTAACTGCCCTTGAAAAGGTGGTGGTGAATTACTTTCTTGAACCACTGCAATCCACGTGGTGTAGGTACATCCACAGTGCTGTTAGGGATGGAGTTCCAGGATTTTGACCTGGCAACAGTCAAAGAAAGACAAAATATTTCCAAGTCAGCATGTGTGCCTTGGAGCAGAACTTCCAGGTGGTGGTGGTGTTTCCATTGTCCTAGATAGTAGTGCTTGTGGGTTTGGATGGTGCTGTCGAAGGAGCCTTGGTGAATTCCTGTAGTGCATCTTAGAGATGGTACACACTGTGATACTGGTGCATCAGTGGTGGAGGAAATGAATGTTTGGGATGGGGTGCCAATAGATTGGGCTGCTTTGTCCTGGATGATGTCAAGCCTTTTGAGTGTTGTTGGAGCTGTACTCACAGTAAGAAGTCTCACTGTTGGGTAGCAAATGTTTTCTCAGTCACCTGACAAAGGAGCAGTGCTCCAAAAACTAGTGGCATTTGCTACCAAAGAAACCTGGTATTGAGAGACTACTTACTGTGTTTACCCCAGTCCAATGCTGGCATCTCCACATCAGAACTATACTCATCCAGGCAATGGGAGAATATTCCATCAACTTCTGATTTACATGCATACAAGTGGAGTTCTAATCAGCCTTCATGCACTCAATTGACTTCATAGATTTTTATTGTAATTATGAACTGCAAATTTGTCCATTATGAAATGGACAAATAAATGTCCATTGCTTTTAGTGGATGAAGATGGGAAAAGGTAAATTGCTTTCCATTATTTATTTTCGAAATTCAGTAGTACAATTTAGCAGATGCATGACTTAGCTTTCCATATCCAAATCTGGCTCTCTCTCAAGAACACAACACAATAAATAGAAACAGGAGTAGGCCACCCCAAGCACTTCAACTTGCCCACTATTCAAATCATGGCTGATCTATGCTGGCCTCAACTTCTTTACTATGCCAAATCCCCATAACCCTCTATTCCTCGATTCATCACATTTATCCCAACTCCACTTTAAATACTTCTAATGATCCAGCCTTCACTACAGGAAATTCCAGACATTCACCACCCTCTGTGAGAAGAAATTTCTACATACCTCAGTTTTAAATGGCTGGCCCTTTATCTTGTAGCTGTGTCACCTTGTTCAAGATTCTACCACTTGTGAAAATATCTCACCATCTACTCTTATGTTCGTACATTCATTTCCCTCACTCTTCTAAATTCCAAGGAATACAAGACCCAAACTATTTAGTCTCTCTATAGGGCAACCTCTCATCTTAGGAATTAGCCCGGTGAATCTCTTTTGGACTGTCTTCAATGTTACTATGTCCTCCTTAAGATAAGGGAACCAAAACTATGCACAGTATTCCAGGTGAGGCCTCACCAACACCCTGTATAATTGCAATGAAACCGCTATATTTTTAAACTCCAACCCCTTTGAAGACCAACATGTCATCTGCCTTCTGAACTGCTAGTTGAAACTGCATCTAAATTTTTGAGATTCATGCAATAGAACATCTAAATCCCTTTGTCCTTCATTCACCTGCAGTCTCTCCATTCAAGTAATCCTGCCATTGGATTCCTCCAATCAAAGTGCATGACCTCTCACTTCCCCATATTAATTCCATTTGTCAGGTTTTTGCCCAGGCACCTAATCTACCTCCTGTTGCAGAATCACAATATTCTCATTGTAACTTGCTCTTCCACCTATCTTTGTATGGTTTCCAAATTTGCCAATAATACATTCTATTCCTTCCTCCAGGTCACTAATGTAAATAGTGAACAGTTATGGGCCAAGAACTGATCCGTTTGGTGCACGACTAGTTATATTTTTCCACTCTGAAAAGAATACATTTATTCCAACTCTGTTTTCTATCGAGAATCAGTTTTCAATCCGTGCAAACAAATGTCCTCCAATTCTGAGCTTTTACTTTATACACCAATTTCTTATGCAGAACCTTGTCAAATGCCTTTTAGAAATTTAAATGTACTATATCAACAGATTGCCTTCCATCTATTCTCTGTTACGTCCAAAAAGAATTTGAGCAAATCTGTCAAACATGATTTACCTTTCATAAAATCATGGTAACTAGGTTTGATTATATTCAGCTTTTCGCCTACGTTATTAAAGTTAACTTTAACTTTCCAATTTTCCAAGCAACTGAAATCTCACTCAAAATCTTTTTAATTTAAAGCCCTCTCTACTTCCCTTGTTATATGATCCACAGGAGCACTGAACCCAGCACGGTTCAGATGTAGGCAGTCCCAATGGTACAGCCCCCACTTTTCCTAGTACTGATGCCAATGTTCCACGAATTGATGCCCGTTTCTCCCATATCAGTCTTTGAGCCATGTATTCATCGCTCTAATTTCATGCACTGTTTGCCAATTTGCATGTGGCTCTGGTAATAATCCACAGATTATAACATTGGAGGTTTTGTTCTTTAATCTAGTGTCTCTCTCTTCAAACTGTTTGCACACAACCTCTGTTCTCGTTCTGCTGATGTTGTTGGTGCCTACATGGTCAGTTTGCTCAGCCTTCCTCTAGTCTCTTCTCATGCACACAAGGAGGAAGATCCTTATACCTGTAGGACAGAAACAAGGGCTGAGACTGCTGTAGTGCTATTCCTTGAATCCCTCTACCTGCCTTGCTCTCAGTCACACCCTGACCACTGACCAAATTCAAGATAGTTGATCTGCCTTTTGAAACAAAGCATCCAAATAGCTTTCCCTAGCCATTGCGTCTCAGCATTCAAAGCTCAGACTCCAGTTCACCAACTCTGAGCTGCAATTTGTTGAGCAACCAACACTTACTACAGATGTGTTCACTCAGAACCATTATGCAGGTACAACATATCACCTAGCCCTCCGTCCCTATTTTATTTAATTAGTTTATAATTTTTTTTAAATTTTCAACTGGTTTTAGCTTTTTAATCTGTCAGATCTTTTCTCTTCTAATCTGAAAGCAATATACAATAGGTAATTTAGCATTTACTTACCAGCCAATGAAATTAACATTTCCTTGTGATGTCACAATGTGTCCCTCTCAGGTCCAGCTAAGAGCTCCCAGAGGGTAAATTCTGCACTCTGTTGAAGCCTCGATTCTCTCTCTTCCTGCTCTTCACTGAAATCTGGCCTCCCTCTCCACTCTTCATTCAAACCTCATCTCTCTCTCTCTCTCTCCTTGCTCTTCATTGAAGTCTCATCTCTCTCCCCTCTCTTCATTCAAGTCTCCTGTCTCTCTGTGTTCTTCACTGAAATCTTGCCCCTCTCCATAATTGTATTGAAGACTTTAGTCTCTCTTCTCACTATCGAAGTCTGATCTCTTTCCTGCGCTCTTTATTAAAGTCTCATCTCTTCCCCCGTGCTCTTTATCTCTCCCCCATGCTCTCTATCTCGCCTATCTTAGAAACACTCAGTTCTCTAGGATAATTCTGGAATGGGAGATAATCCTGTATCCTTTTCTCTGCCATGACTTGCTTCTTAAACCCTCTTTGCCTATTTCTTTCCAACTATAAATATAAAGAACTTGTATGTTACTTCACCAGGATAGAGACCTGTTTTCCCTTAACTCTTTCCCACCAAGCCAAATCTCCATCATTCTCTTTGAATCTGAATATACATGACTCGTTTTAACCCCCCCCCTCTCTTGTCTGACATTGTAAATGTGACTACAATCTTGCCCCTTAAAATAATTGTCCTCAACTTCTGTAGCCCAAATAATCAGTACCAAATCTTCAGCCTACTTTCCGACTCCAAAGTCCTTGAACAGGTTGTTGCATTCCAGAGTTCATGCTTATCATTTTTATTCTTTCCATGTTTGAGTGTCATTGGCAAAGCCAGCATTTTAATTGCCCTTGAACTGAGCGACCTTCTTGAATTGCTGTAGTTTGTTGTGTATGTGCACTTTTCAGAAAGGAGTTCCAGAATTTCCACCCAAAGACAGTGAAGGGCAATAGCATTAAAACGGCATTTGGTTTGTAGCGGAACTTGCAGAATGTGCTGTTCTCCTACACCTGCTGCTCTTATCCATCTAGGTGGCACTTTTAGTTGAAGATAGTTACAAATGTTTCAGACTGTCCTTTACGCTGATATGATGGGGCTCAACTATCAGTCAGGATAGGAATGTTTGGACAATCTCAATTCTACCACCATTCATGACTAGATGTGGAGGGTCTACAGAACTTTGATTTTATCTGTTGATTTTCAGATTGCACGGCTCTGACTATTGCATTCTTCTTTCAAGTTTTTGCTTCATGTAGTCCTATGTTGTAGTTTCAGATTGGCTGCTGGTTTTTAGATATGCTTAATGCTTCTCCTGGCGTGCTCTCCTCTTCATTGAACTAATGTTGGTCCCCAGCTTACTTGATGGTTATGAAAGAGTGAGGGATATGTCAGGCCCTGACATTACAGATTGTGTTTGGATGTAATTCTACTCCTATGATTGCCTATAGCACTTCACATATGCTGGTTTTCAAACTATTATATCTGTTCTGAATCTATCCGATTTAGTACAGTGATAGTGCCACACCATTTGAATGGATGGTGTTTTCAGTTAAATGCTGGACTTCATCTATATGAACTGTGCAGTGGTCATTCCTACCAACACTATGATGGACAGATGCATCAAAGAACAAAACAGCACGGGAAACAGGCCCTTTGGCCCAACGAGCCCATGCCGCCACCCCGTTGTTCCCACTTCTACCCGTGATTCCTGTCTATGTTTATAGATCTATGGATTAAAGACCAAATTTGAGACAATTCAGGGAGAATTTGTTTTGCCAATTAGCCTAAGAGCACATCTTTGGGATGTGGGAGGAAACCGGAGCACCCGGAGAAAACCCACGCAAGCACGGGGAGAATGCGCAAACTCCCACAGACACAGGCCCAAATCCATGTATCTGCACAGCACAGCGATAGTCACTGAGCTGTTGTGTTGCCCATCAAATGGTCCAGGTCAAGCGTACACTAACGACGTGAAGCACTAGGATACTCTCGAAAAAAAATCCAAGAGCAGCGCTCTCACGACCCATCGCGTGTATGCCCCTCATTAGACAACAAGGTGGACCAAAGCACCTGTAGGATAAAAACAAGTACATCAATATCATCATCTATTTACACAGTTCCCAGGGACTCCCAAAGCTCATAATCCCTATTTTAAATCAGTTTTCTATACCCCTCCATTCCCATTCTGTCAGCATCCATTTTGAAACTTTTCATTCGATTTTCCCTCTCTGGAAACAAACCAGTCCTTCAAAGCAAGGAATGACATGCTCTGTGACGACAGTAGCGTATCATCTCCCCTCAATATTCTTTATCTGTTTAAGATAGCCTTTCTTCTTTATTTCCAATTTTCTATTGTCCAACTCAATGCAGTTACCTTTGGTTTCATTTTTACTATCAAATTGTAATTAGTGCAGTATCTTTTAAATTCCATTGTTGTTTTTTTCTTATCTATATACTGGCTCTTGGCAACATCATTTGTGGGATTGACTTGCACATGTCACTGAAACCAGCTATACTTCTTGAATACCTCTGTCAAGCTCCCCATTACCATTATGCTATCAATCAACTTGATTACAATTCAGTCTTGGGCCAGTTGTAATTTCATCAAACTAAAACATTTGAAAGACTAAAGTCATTAATTTCAGCGTCTAGCATAAACTCTATACCCTGTCAACTTATTTCCCCTGAATTATTGCTGTCTCAGGCTGAATCTCTATGCCCTATCTGAACTGAGGTTCCAATCCCATATTTCTTTCTGATTTATAAACCTTTTTTGACATCTTTCACTATCTCTGCATTTACTTCAATCCATTGTTTCGCCTTTCATTTGCAATCCAGTAATATAAAGTGAAGCAAGTCTAGCTTTTTCACAAACTCACTTTTACAATTCCACATACATATCCTAATACCCAATGCCACCTATAACCCCTTTATATAGCCCACTGAGTATTATCAAACAAGTAACATACAAATTAGGTATAAAATGGAAGGTTGCAGTTACCTATTCCTAACATTCATTTATGACTGATGTTCTCAATCGTTCCTTTGTTTGCTTCAGATTTACTTCCTGTAGTGATGTCCTGGTTGCTCTTGCATTTTCCACTCGTTGATTTGATTTATTATTGTCACGTGTTAGCATATATTGAAAAGTATTGTCTCTTGCACGCTGTACGACAAAACATACCGATCGTTGAGAAGGAAACGAGAGAGTGTACAATGTAGTGTTACAGTTATGGATAGGGTACAGAGAAAGATCAACTTAAAGCAAGATAAGTCTATTGAAAAGTCCAACAGCAGTGGGCAAGAAGCTGTTCTCGAGTCGGTTATTATTTGACCTCAGACTTTTGTATGTTATCCCAAAGAAAGAAGGTGGAAGAGAGAGTGTCCGTGGTGCCATGGGGTCCTTAATTATGCTGGCTGCTTTGCTGTGGGAAGTGTAGACAATCAACGGATGGGGACTGGTTTGCATGATGGATTGGGCTACATGCATTGCCTGTATGTTATGCTATTCCAATCCGTGACCTTGTTGACTTACATTGGCTTCTGCTCCCCCAATGTTTCAAATTAAAATTATAACCTGTTTAAATTTTTCCCTACCTCCACAACCTCCCTTAGCCCTACAACACCACCTCCCTATGACCACTTACCCAACTCTGTTTCTCTTACTCTCATAAACTGTCTTTGATTCCTTTTGCTTCACACATGCACACTCTTCATGTGACCCCACCATTTGCAGTCATACCTTCTATACATTGGCTCCAAACTTTGGAATTCCCTCTGTTTCCCCATCACCCTCTCTACCTTCAAAGCCACATTTGACCAGCATACTCTTGCCTCCCAATCAAAGAAGCACCTTGGAACATTTTTCTATTTAAACTTGTGAAGATACATGAATACAAAATAATTGTTTTGAAATCCTATCTCACTAACTATCATAATTCTATTGGTGTAACAAATGATTGAAGTCAAAACATTGTGTGATTTCAAAAAGAAATTATTTGTAACTTTAGGGGCTGAAAGATTAAGGGATAATGGGGGAAAGGGAAGATTAGGATATTGAATTTGATCAGCCATGATCAAAATGAATGCGGAGCAGGCTCAAAAGGCCAAATGGCCTACATCTGCTTCTAGTTTCTACATCTATCAATATCTGTGATAGCTGTAAGTGATCAGGGGTAAAAGTACATTTTAGTTTAAAAAAGCAGTCTGCATTATACATGAAGGGTAAAGAAGAATTCTTTCTTTTGATTGCTGATAAACAATGTAACATATACCAGTTTCAAACGAAGATGCTGATAGATAACTTTCACCGCGACTAGAGTTTTCAAAGTGTGAAGAGCCAGATGATGTATCTAAATTTATGTTCTGTGTGATAGGTGAAAGTTTCAACATCATTTAACCTCTTTCATTTTATTCTTTTGAATAACATTATCAACTGACATTACATATCGTAAAATGTATTCAAAATGCAATTTGTGATTCACTTTATCCCCCTCTCAGCCATTCTTAGATTTCTCTAAAAAAAAGTTTTTTGTGTACTAAATAGGAACATTGAGGTTCTTGTGTACTACAAAGATGCAATGATGATCCTGCATAATGTATTAAATTTATTCAAATATATTATAGCATTGTAATGAAGGAAAACTATTTTCAATTGTGCAATAAACTGAGAATATTACAATGAGAATGTGGTATTTGAGCAATCAGGAGATCTGTGCAAGCACAATACGTGAATTGTACTTAAACGTTCCCTTCAGATTCTTCTCATCACTGTGGAACTGTTGTGCTAATGCCTCATGGGTTCTACTGTTCTGAAAGGAACCTCGAGATGATACAACAAGAATAAATATCTAATACTAACATTGAAAGCATATGTGAAAATGAACATTTATAGTTGAAGGGGTTACAGCTTATGCTTCTGGACCAAAGAACAGTTCAGTGAAGGATTAACTGGCCATCTTTTAAACACTTTTTAGGGGCATTGTACAGAATTTCATTCAGCCTTTAAGTATCTGATACCAAACTTTTTATAGATTGCATGCTGTGGTTAGAAATAGCAATGCAAAGAATTTTTTTTACATCATGAATCAGAAAATATCTAGCCATCCGATTCTTAAAGAGCAGCCTAAAATATTATACTGCAACTGTCTGCCACTGCTTAAAATATCATGAATTTATTTGCAGTACACACTGCACAATTGGACATCAAATGCAACAACTGTGGAAAGGCTTTAGTTTTTTTTTGATAATTTCTGAGGAACTTTTCCCAGAATCGGGGTGATCAATTTTATTCTTTCTCAGTCCAGCTCATTTCCCCTGCATACAGTAAGATTTATAGATGAAAAAAAAATGGTCAAACAGAACCTTTCCTCATTTTGACTATCCTAATAATACTTAAGGCATTCAGTGATTTTCAATCCAACAGTAATATTTATATTAAAATACTTGTGTCTATATCGGCACCTTATAGCAAATCACTTTGAAATGTTACTTTTAAAGATTATTTTGCTGATGTGCAAAACAGATCAACTATTTATGAGACTAATATAGTAAAATGTATATAAGACCTAAGAGCAGTTTAGATCAAAGAGTGTTGCTTGCTGTATCAATTAGAATATGCAAGCAATGTTGTTATTTCAGTGCCAAGGTTATAATGCAAGCCCACTTGACAAAATTGAAACCAGTATTTAAAAATGAACCAGCTGCAGGTCCCTACTTTCAATACATCTGGCACATATAACTTTTGCAGACTTTTTTTATATCCATAATCCCCAATTGTGAACATGAAGTCATATCATGAAATGCATTATAGATACGATGGTGATAGAAATTCTGTATTTTGGCTTTCCCTGAACACAAGAGAACTGTCTGTTTGGTCGTGCAATGTGGGGAAAGCAATGCTAGTTCTGACCTCATTGCATCTGCACCTGGTGTTAAGTTGTTCCACATTAAGTGGTGCACACAAGCTAATGATTTTTTCCATAGTTGCTTAAAGTCCAAAGTAAGACTTTCCTCCTGTTGAAATATGTGGATTTGAAGCATTGATTTTTTTTAAAAGACTACTTAGCTTCTTGTATCCCTGATAGAAAATTACATAAAAGTTTAAAACTCAAATCAGTAAACATCAGTTTTGAGGCAGTCTGTCCCTTTGAAATTTGGGGCCAATTACTAACCAATTATAGTGCTATGTATGCTAACTCCAGATGTTCTGATGCAAGGTGTACTTGTGTTGACCTTTCCTAGTGTCTTAGTATTAATGTTTTCTTCTGCATGACAGACTCCACTCTCTTACAAATCCAATCTCCCCACCCCCTCCTGATGGATTAAATTACTAACTGGCAGACGAAGAAGCAATGCTGTGGTATTCTGATCTCCGTGGAATTGTTCAAAATTCTTGAACTCGTACGTGGTTGACATGCAGTGCTTATGAGCATAAACTAAGGAGATAACTACTTAGGAATACAATAACTGTTACATTGCAAAGATTTCATTTTTTTTCACGAAGCCAGTATTAAGAGCATAGAAGCAAGTCTAAAAGAAAATTAAGTCAAAAATGCATTATTTCCTTAGTTGGAAGGATAGAAACCTTACACTCAGCAATAATACGTCCCATTAAATGGTAACCTTGGACGGGCTTAATGATTTTTTTTTCCTGTTGTCTTTATTTCCAAAAGGCCTGGTAGATATTATGGTATCTTCAATTTAGAAGTTCCTTTGTAAAATTTTGTAGAGTAAGCTACTATCAAAGGTTTAGCTGCAGCTCATCATTCAGCCTATAAACCATGCTGATTAACAAGTGCCTAGATGTGGTAACAATGCAAACAATTGTGCCATTGTGCCTGGGGCAGCACAGTGGTTAGCATTGCTGCTTCAACAGTGCCAGGGACCTGGTTTCGATTCCTGGCTTGGGTCAATGAGGAGTCTGAACGTTCTTCCCATGTCTGCGTGGGTTTCCTCCCACAATCTGTACTGGTTTAGATGCATTGGCCATGCTGAATTCTCCCTCAGTGTATCGAACAGGCACCAGAGTGTGACAGTTAGGGGATTTTCAAAATAACTTCATTGCAGTGTTAATTTAAGCCTACTTGTGACACTAATAAATAACTTTAAAACTAGATCAATCCCATTCTGTACTCTCTTTAATTCATTTTAGCAGGGCAGCAATTAACAGTATACTTAGCCCTCGTACCTCCAGAAGGTAAAATGTTTACCAAGCTTCTCACTACTGTATCAATCACTAGTGACCAATGATGGTTAGGTGTATAGTGATAAATGGCTGATATGTGGAGATGCAAAACACCAGAAGAAAAGGGAAATATGATAGAAAATTAGAATACATCAAAGTATTTGGTTTATGTTTTAAATTGAAAAATCGAAATCTAGTTTTAGGCAGCGATCCAATCAACGATAAAAATACAAACTTGTGCAATATAATTTCTGAAAAATCTTTTGTATTTGAAGTAGCAGATTTATTTACCTTTTTATACATTAATTTCTCCAAGTATGTAATATTCTAACTTTACTGAGTATGGTGGCTCAAAAATTTGAATGCAATATACTTATCTTTTGGCTGAATGTACCTGGTAAGGATCTTCTAGTCAAATGGCCAGCTAGCAGCTTTGATTCTTTTTGTGAAATTTTGGCAAGGGCTATTAAGTAAAAGCACCTAGTAATATGGAACTTGTCCACATTATTGGAAGACAAAATTGATGCCTTCAAGTTTTCTCACACCTGTAGAGAAGTCAAAAATCTATATTGACCAATCAAACAAATTTCCAGTTTTGTGAAAGTAAGTCATCAGTGGAGAGAGAGATGGGGGAAAAAAATAAGCCAGTGTTTAACCACAGTCAGATTAATAGAACAGCTAATCAATATTATTTTATATCACTTGCTGTTCCTGATCTATTGAGTAAGACTCATTATTTTTGAGTAAGTGTGGAATTCTTTACATTAATAAGTACTGTAGATTATGCTGGTATTTCTGGAGGCAATTGTGATTTTTTGTGTATTTAAAATAATTTGAATTGCAATGCAACGGTGGAAGAACTTAACACTTTTCTAGTTCTGAAAAAGAGTTATATTCTTAGCACAACTCGCAGCATCTGTGGAGAGGGGAACAGTTAAATGTTGAGTATTTCCAGCATATTTTTATTTTAAATTTACAGCATGCATAGTACTTTGCATTTTTAACATTTTTCCACTGTGGGCACTAGTTCCCATGTCTTGTGAACCTAGTTCAGATACAGTGCAATCAAGCATCGAAAGCTGTGTCCACTCTGCCACCAACAATTTTGCCTAAACATTTGACTTTGAGCACATTTACTACATCAATGTAAATTCATTTTCCACTGATTAGCCATCCTTATCAACGTGAGATTGCCAGATTGTGCTTTGTTCTATAACCTGATGCTACGAGGATCTGAACGAAAACCGTGACTAACTTGGATATATGCAAACTAAATCCCAAACATGAAGAGACAGTGTGGTGGTAATCCACTTTGTCTTCTAGTTTCCTATATTTCTGATTTTATCCAGTTTGCACCACAACTAGAATTTAAGAAATTCGAGATAAAAAATTTTGAGTTTTGAAGCGATAATCTTTTATTAGGACATCTGTAAGATATGTTCTGCAAAAGGTAAGCTGTTCTTTTCAGTCTTTTTTTATCCTCTTGGTCAAATTTAATTACTAGCAATCTGATGTAAACCAAAATTGAAATGACATAAAAGAAAAGATTTAAGGTGCTACAAAAGATGATCTGAAAAATTATTTTGATAGCTTTAAGAAAATTAGCATTTTCTTGTAATTGAACTGTCTGGACAGTTGACTGAAATGGGGACTAATTTCCATGCATACTTGTTCTGAACCAGGAACACACTAAAATAATTTTTGATTATTATACTGTATAATTTATAACATAACTAGGACATCACAGTACAATTGTGTTTTTGTGGTCTGGTTGGGAAGGACTTTTTGGGTACAAGTGGAGACTTACAAGTACAAGATGTAGAATTGCAAAGAATATGGTGTATTGAATATATCATTTGTCCCATATACTGCTGTATATACTCCACACAAGACATCGCCCATTATATCTACTTCATTTCAAGTCTTTCAGCCTTTTTTCTATTCTCCTTTTTCTTATATGCTCATTTTAGTTTTCTTTTTGAAAGCATTTGAGCCTTTTACCTCAACAAGTTCAATGGAAATTTACATTCTTTTTCCCCCACATGTGAAAACATTCTTGCAAGTAAGATGCTGGAAATCTGGAAACTAAACAGAAAATGGTGTGAATGTCAGGTTAGGTAGAATCTACAGAAAAACATGTACACTTCAGGTTGAAGACCCTTCATAATATCCAACTTTCCTAATATACCATGTCCAGCTCAGTCAGAATTTTAAAGACCTCTAGCAAGGCACTTATAAGTCTCTCCTCTTTCCCAAGAAACAATGCTTTTGATCTTTCCCAAGAAACAACGCTTTTAATCTTTCCCACTATCTGTAATCTCTCAGTTCTGGTACAATTTTTGTAAATCTTGCACTTTCTCCGCTTTCACCATGTCCTCTTTGCAGTATGAAAACCAGAAGAATGTTCTGTACTCTGAGTGCAGCCTGCTCAAGATCCTAAACCCATTTGATATAATGCAACAATGCTGAATTTTGCATCCTTAGAAATAAATCCCAGCGCTTTAAGATCATTGCTGCTTTTAATGATTTATTCACCATATTTTGATCCTATCACAAGTTGTAAAAACAAAACTGCAGTGGAAGCGTGTTTGCTGAGAGGACTTAGCCATAACAATTTGAGTGTTAAATTGTAATTCCTTTTTACTCCTCTGGTATAGATCAGGGTTGTCTAATATACAGCATGCGTTGGCCTACAGTACTATCTTGACTCCATGCTCCTGTGCCTGTGCAGGATGATATGAGAGAGAATATACCATGGTCACTCACTTTCATGCTACTACTCCAATCACATTGTTTCTTTCCTACATTGATGAGCCTAGCAGCAGCCAACAACGGAGAAAATAGTCTGTGAATAGAGGAGCAGCTCTTAACAGATTTGTCACTTCCATTTGTATATCTTGAACAGTGAGTCCACGAGTCACAAGGAACAGCAGACACAGCAACGTAGCCCACCTGCCCCAGGGCAAGTGGAATCTGAGACAGGGTAGAGTCTTGGCACCACTACAGCCATCTCAAAATCCTTTTTAACCTTAAAATGTCCAAGTCCACACCTGCAGGCCTGAGTGGGTCTGGGTGAGAGCGCTCGTGTGAATGCATCTTAAGTGGGAGACCACACGTGAAGGGGTCTGGGTGAGACCCCATGTGCATCTGTGGTTCTGGGAATCTTGAGATTAAGAGTTTGCTATATACACACATACAACACACACACTGTCCTCTCTTCCCCTCCCTCTCAACCTATCTAGAAGACAGGCCAGGAGAAGAGGAAAACCAGGCTGAGGGGGATCCCACTCAATCCTGCTTTTGTATGAATTATACCAAGGCCACTTTAGAATGCACCACTAAAGATAAATGCAAGATCAGTGTTTCTTAAGGCCAACTCCTTAGCTCAGCCCTGTCCTCACCCCTTCCCTGGTGGCCGTGCCTTGGGGCTCAATTTGTCAGTAGCTTGGCTTCTTAAATGAAAAATCAGAAAAGGTTTCAAACAAAGAAAAGCACAGAACAGGCCCTTCAGCCCTCCAAGCCATGCTGATCATAATGCCCTAACTAAACGAACAAAAGAAAACCTGCCCTTACTCGGTCTGTATCCTTCTGATCACTTTCATTTTTTTAGCTCTGCTGCTTGGCGTCTTTTAGCAGTCATTTTTGTTAATTACCTCATTTTAAAAAATCAATTTATTGCTTTGACGTTGTTTAAAAATTCGTGTTTGATATTGTGCCAAACCTTATGTCTGAAATGTACTTGTTGAACCTTGGAGTGTGAATTTTGACCCCTGATATGAAAAGGTTGGACAATGTTAATATAGATGAATCTGAAAGTGCCTGTAGGAGACTATGCGGAAAATATTTTCACCTAAAGACTGACTTCAGTATTGCTGTCCTACTTGTAAATGATTGATTGTCGTGTAAATTCATTGAAGAAACATTAATCTGTATAGTGAACTGAAAGCATTGTGTCAATCTACTGTTACATGTTTTAGCTCCTTTAACTTTGAGCATTGAATATTTGCGTTCCTTCTCTTCCAAAGTTCTGCTTTGAAAAAATGCTGAATACCAAATCAGCTTTTGAAAAATAAAATATATTGTTAATTATAATGCTATTTCAACTCCACTGAGTACAAGCTATTATAGTAAACTGAGTTTCCACTGTACTTTCACGAGCGTTTTGACCGTGTTGTAAAGTACACTGAGGAATATTAAACTGGTGGCTGATGGCCGTTTACTCTATCCATTACTGTGGTTGTATCATTGTGACTGGATAAAAGCAGCAAAACAAGGAAACTGAGGGGGCAGGGATTGGAGAGACTACCAATACATGACAAAACAGAAAAGGAATTTTGAGTCTGTAGTATTTCCGTATCAAGATTGTGCTGAAAAAGGCAACCCCCTCCCCCCCGTCCCCCGAAGGTCTTGCATTCCATTGGCTGATCTGATGTTGAGTCGAAATGTTTTGCATTGCACACGGGGTTTATTTTAGTTCTTAATTATAGAGACTGTCTGTTTTGTTAAATTCAAGAGTCATCTTGTTAAATCAAATGTTGTTAATGCTAAAAAATCCTACATAAATAAACTACTATGTTTTAAGAGAGATTATATAGCTGTAAAGTGTAGAATTTTATAAATTATAAAGCTCTTATTTACAAAGTTGGAAAACTGGTGACGTTGTCTGGTCTAAAATATTAACTTTGATTTTAGTCCTGCTTCTGAAGTAAAAGCAATTCTCCTAACTGCTAAATTAATTTTTTTTTAATTCTTACATATTTCCGAGAACCGTTGCATACACTTCAGCTGAATAACCGCCTGCTTTGTAACAATTGTGATCCTGGATTAACGTTATTTTGACGTAACAAACTGGCTGCAAAGAGGTGACAGAATTTGCTGTTTCTGATAAATACCTTTTTGTTGAGAAAGCTGTAGAAAAGTCCAACAAAGTCATATTATTAATTGGAAGGTTTGAAAGCTAGTTTTCTGCTGCACCACGTTTTACATTGCATCCGTGCCTGGTATGCAAACTACTGCACCAGCAGCAGACAAACAGCCACTAAAGAGTCAACTTCTTCAGAAGTTGCAGCTTGACCACATGGGCTGAAACGTAGGAGGGGAAGGGAAAAGTGCACAAGGTCGGAACTTCGGCAGTGTTCACAATGTTGGTGGACTGGCGGTGAAAATAGGATCACAGCAGATGCTACTCAGAGTACGTGTGTGAGAGAGAAAATGAGCGAGAGAAAAAAGGGCGTTTCTTTGTCTGTACAGCAGGGAGACACTGAAATCAGTTGATAGAAAATAATGAACTGGATACTGGTTGTCTGCTCTACTCTTTCAGATCAGGTGGCAGTTTAACAATCGAAATTTTTAAAAGTAAGTGTTTAAAATTATCTTTCAAACTTCTATCGAAGTTCTGGGAACTTGACAAGCTTGCTACGGGATTCTTTTTGGCTGTGAAAACGTAACTGTATCTAATTAACTACAGAAGCTGACGTAGGCTATGGGATTAATCACAGCCGCTTCACATTGCCCATGAGCAAACCAGCCCTGCTAACTTTCTTTTAACAGCACATGCTAAGGAAGAGCTGGCTTGGGAGAAACTGATTTTTGGAAGCCTGGACAGAACGCGGAAGCTCACAAAATCTTTTTTTGTTCAAGAGTGAAAATTTGTCTTGCAGTATGTGACAGTTGGATACAACGCTTTCAAGAACTGGGGAAGAAAATTAACTTTCTTTGGATGTATCTCATAGTCTGTTTGTTTCAGTTCATAAACCAAGAGGAGAAAGAAAACTTTTTGCCAACTGATATGGGGGAAAACACCTGGACTAAAATAGAAATAGATAAATAGCCAAGCCTTGCTGAATTAGGAGCTGACAACACTTGGCACCAGAGTTTTCATGCAAGAGTTATTTTTGCTTTCAGTGCTCTTCACTGGATAAACAGTGTAAACTAGACACTAACTAGAATTCAGCATCAAATGACAGAATGGTTTAATAACATCAAACTGCAAATAATTGTTATTTAGGTAATGACCTGATATCATTCCTTTAAAAATCATCTGGAAACCTTTGGTCATGTTGTACTGAAGTTGTACAGTTTTAAAAAATGCCATGATGTTGCTAAGAAAGGAAGCAGCTGAAGCTCCACTGATTGAAGAACTTCCTGTCTTTGAATCTGCCGGAATATCCGCTAAGAATCACTTTTCAAAAGAAAACATGCTAGTTTTCAAGGACTGCCCCTTCTGCAGCAGCCGGGTACTTGGGCATTGTAGATTGTGGTTAAAATGAAAGGAATTTACAGAGTTGGACTACAACATACAAAAGGCTTTATTCTTATCAACCATGATGCATGCGAACAGAAGACGAGAGAGGATCTGAATTGAATGCACAAATGTAGTTTTCTGTAGAGATGCTTTTACTGATCGGATGTGCCTCATTTATATGTGACAAGTGAGTAATATGCTGTTGGAGCATCTGCATATTAGAGACTGCTGATTAAATTACAATTCACAAATACATTTCTTATTGGAATTGAAGTGCAAGTCATTCAGTGCTGAAAATTTGATCATTTTTTTCTTGTGGATTATTTAAATCACTTTTGAATTATGGGGAAACCGCTCAGCAGGCCAGACTGTTTACGACGCAATAATCCCACCTGTTTAGGAAAAAGTGAAGAGGATGATATGTACATTGAAGATTGTTACATTCCACAAAGATCCATATATGACACTATGAGAATTAATGAACAGATAGACTTAGGATCAAAGACTAATCAGCCATCAAGAAGTTTTGCTGATCACACGCACTCAGTAAATCAGAGGGCTGTCGAGTCTAGCACTTTATCAAGTAATGGAACTCCTACCACATCCAATGTATTTGAAACCAGAACTAGTTCTGAAAGTAAAAAATTAGATGAAAGAGTTATATTTGATGCATTAAAACTGAGCAGTGATGTGATTCGGTCCTCTGGCCCACCAAAAAGGAGACCTCATGTGGAGAGGAAGGAGAATATTAACAGGAGGTCATGGAAAGCTTTCCTGCCACCAAACTTTCCAGAGTTCACAGAAAGAACTGAAATGCCAGCAAATGAGCCTGCAGGCAGTGCAGATTTAAGTAAAGAGAAAAGACATTCAAGCCACTTACCTGTTGAAATTCCTAATCTCCTTCCTGAAAAAGAATTGACAACGCATATGTCCGAAAATGAAAAAGATTCCGCATTTCAGCAAAGAGTAGACAATAACTTGAAAGATGCTGCGCTATTATCTCAAAGTTCAGGAAGTGGATGTGCTCCATTACTGGAATACAAGGATACATCAATGATGAGACATTTACCAGAGAATCAGGCATGTGTATCTGCAACATGGCCAAGAGCCTTCCGAGCTAAAGGAACATTAGAAGATGCTTCATTTATGCATAGAAGAGCTTATGAAATAGCACAAGAAAGGAAAACTGCCTATGCAATGTCAATAGAGTGTAGAGGTATTTTGGATTTGGGTGTGACCAAACTCGAAACTGACATATATAACGTACAGGAGGTTATAGCTGAATTTGAAGAACAGGAGTATGGCATAGAATTCAAAAGCTGTGCTCATTCTGAAGTTGAAGAGCAATGTAAAGATGAAAAAATGTTGTTTGATTCAGAATTTCTGAATGAAGAATCAGTGTTTCATCAGCTAGATGCTATAATCCAAGAAAGTACACAGGGAGATTCGGACTCACTGTTGCAGTTTGAAAAAGAGGAGCAGATATTAATTGAAAACGGTGAAGGATTAGTTCTACAACAGCTAGATGCTGCAATCATTGAAGTCACAGAGGGAGATATGGACTCACTGTTGCAATTTGAACAAGAGGAGCAGAGATTAACTGAAAACAGTGAAGAATCAGTTCTTCAACAGCTGGATGCTGCAATCATGGAAGTCAGAGGGGAAGATATGGACTCTCTGTTGCAATTTGAACAAGAGGAGCAGAAATTAACTGAAAATGAGGAATCAGTTCTTCAACAGCTGGATGCTGCAATCATGGAAGTCACGGAGGAAGATGCAGACTCTTTCTCAAGACTTGGAGAAGAGCAAATGCTGATTAGTGACAAAGAATTTGGTCAAAAATCAGCATTTCAACAATTAGATGTTGTAATGGAAACCAGAGAGGGTGATATGGACTCTCTGCTACAATTTGAAGGAGAGAGAAACCTATTTGAAGACCGAGATGTTTTTAATGAACAGTTAGCACTTCATCAGTTAGATGCTGAAATGTTTATAAGTACCGAGGCAGATACAGAATTCCTGTCACAATTTGAAGAAGTAGAGCAAAGCTTGTTTGAAGGCCGAGAAGCTTTTAATAAGCAATCAACTCTTCAGTTGGATTCAGAAATCTTGGAAAACACAGAGGGTGATACAGACTCCCTACAACAGTTTGAAGAAGAAGAAGAACGATGTTTGATTGAAGACAGTGAAGTTCTTGATGAAGAATCAGTACTCCAACACTTAGATATCGTAATCTTGGAAAGCACAGAAGGTGACACAAATTCTTTGTTGAGATGTGAAGCAGAAGAGAACAAACTGTTGGTTGACAAAATAATTAAATGTGATGTGCCAATAGAAGCAGAAGAAAACTTTATGGCTATCCCAAAATCAAATTCTGCAGTTGGAGAATGTTCTGAAGGATTAGGTTGTAAATCACAAAGCAATAAAAAAACAATTGAGGGAATAACTGCAATTGAGCAAAAATCAACTTGTACAGATTGGAAAAATAATATTCATCAGAAAGAGGAGTCTGAGTGCACACTTGAATCCAAAGTACAGCAGTCAGATGCATATTTTAGCACAGCTGGATCAGAGAAGGGTGACCTCTATCAGAAAGATATTACAGCGATGTCCAGGGAGGACTATAATATAACATTCTGTCATGATCTTTGGAAGGAAATTTTTATTGATTCAAAAGAGGTGCAAGTGAATTCAGAGGAAAACTCTAATTGTGATAAAGAAGTTGTGTTTGAAGCAAGAACTACAGGTACTGAACCTGAAGCTTTAATCAAGGAATGTGGAATCCATAATGCTGGTATAAAAAAAGATGGACAAAGGTCTGTTCGGTTAGAAGAACATGAAACAGCTGTTCAATGTCCTACAGATTCATCCATACTATTAAGTATGCATTTTGATTGTTGTTCTCAGGAACTAATAAATTTGCCCAGTGTGCAGAACACCAAGGAATTGTGGGAAAACTCTGTGCAATTAAATGAACATGATATAATTGAATATCCTTCAACAGACTCCACTGTAACATCGCATCTTGATCTCTCATACTGTGCTTTGGACATGACATCATTGTCCAATGACGGGGAGATCAAGAATATGGAAGCCATTTATGTACAAATAGAAGAATGTGAAATGGCTGTTGAGACTCTAACTACAAATTCTCCTCTGGAATCTAGTGACTATCAGTCAAATTATTGTCAGGAAGTATCAGTAATTTCTTGTGTGCTTGATGTAGGCTCTGATGTGGAGAAATTCCCTAGTGGCTATGATGAAGAGGAGCAGGGCCTTAATTTAGAGAAAGAAAGTAAGAAATGTATTGGATTTGAAGTACAGGAAATTAACATTCAAATAAAATCATCAGACTTGGAAATGAAACCTGAAGCGATTGAGATTGCACTTCTTCATGCTGAGGGTTGCACTGATGTTCAGCTCAATGAGCAGAAAGATTTGATAGATATGGATGAAGTAAAATGGTCGGAAAATTTAGATGCTGTTGCTTCAGACACAATGTACCTATATGGCTCAGAACAGCAATTTGAAAATGATTCCCCAAAATTAGATTTTGAGTCTGATATGATTGTTCAAAACAGTAAAGGTTCAGGTGGAGTATTGTTGTTTGACATGGATATTGAGCAGCCACTTGAGGCAATTAGGTTTCTCTTCCAATCCGATGAAGAAATGGACATAAGTGAAGCAACTGTGACAACACAAGCAACTGCAGCTGAAAGTAGGAAAACAAACCTGAAAACAGATGTGTGGGAAAATGTTTCTGGTTCATGCCTTGAGGATGACTTTATTGAAGAAGGAATGCTAGAATATTTATTTGAGTTAGAATCACCGGAAGATTCCAATGACACTAATCCAAGGACGTTGACCTTGGAGCAAGGTTCACTCAATATAATTTTAGACGCTGAAGCAGAGGAATCCACTGTGGAGCCAAATGAAGTTGATTTTTCTGTTTTAAGTGAAGAACTGGATGCAATTATTGAGGTATTTATGTTTAAAATCACTAGTTTTCTTGACCAAATTAATGAAGAGTGTGACATGAAAGCATATGAAACTACTTATTTGTACAATAAATTTAAAATTAACTTTTTTGATGCATATGCAAATACATCCAGCAGTCTCTAACAGAGATTTAACTAAACTGTGATAAGTCATCAATGAATAAAACTTGAGTCATATCCTGACAGTCACCGCCCCTGCCCCCCCACAGAAGTCAGTTAAATGCAGTGTTTGCAAAATACTGTTATTATAATGTGATTGAAACAAAAGCTTTCTTTAAGTCGTCAGGCTCCAACAGCTGTAATATTCTCACTGTGGCCTGGTGCTCGTTTAACTTGCCCAAATCAAAAATTTGACTATCAAAAATTTAGACATGTAACGATTAAAAATACAGTATTGACTAACACTGATTTATTTCTCGTTGCTGGAGAACTAAAATGAACATTATTTTTGTTGAATTTGTAACTGGATAACCTAAAAGTTCAGGTATCAGATTCCCAGGCAAATTGCTTCAGTTAGAATCTGCAAATCAGCTGACTTTCAAACTTTGCCACCTTTATTGAATAAGTCTTGTTGATTCTAAGGATGTTAAATAGACATGAGTATAACTGGCTGTTAGAGTAGCATTGTTGGCAACAGTTCAAAAGTCTGTGACCAAAACCATTTCACTATCATGATAGAGCAGAAGTTTAAAATTCTAACAATAAAATGAAATATAAAAATGATGACTGTAAAAATGATGTCTAGGTTAATACTCAAATTCATATTTTGGCTAAATTGTAAAAAAGAGGAATTTTGGGTAATATCAGATTCACTATAAGCAATGCATTTGCACCAAAAGCATCAACCGAGGAAATGTCAGTGTGCATGTATTACACATGGTCATAAATAAGCAGGACTATGGATATTGTTGTGATCTGTTATTTGACATAAAATGTTGCTTACACACAAATTTGAAACCAGCCTCACCGAGTATCATTGATTAAATAATGCTTGGACGCAAAATGCTTGCACGTGAGTTACCTTCCTCAGAACAGCATATATTGGATAACTTCACCCTAGCTATGTAACACCTGAATAAGCAAGTTTGTTCATTTGGGAACATGTTACCTTTTTGTATGTTAGGATTACCTTCATTATCACACTGCATATTCCCTGAGAGTATAGGAAATAGGTCATTCTCCATTGTGTATCAATATTGTCATTTACGTGGACTATAAAATGTTTGGTAGGGTTGAGTGGAAAAAGCAGTGTGGCAGACCATTCTTCTTAACGCCATTAATGGCCCAGCTGAATATCTGGAACTCCTATTTAGGAAACTGACTTTTATGTTTTTTTTTCTTGAGTTTGCATCATTGTTCCTTCAGTGGATGTTAAGATTTTTCTACTTTTTGTTCACATTTGTATTTAAGTATGTTCAAGATCTTTGTGTTGTACATGAATTGGACACTCTCAATTTGGGGCAACCCAGTGGTTAGCAATGCTGCTTCACAGCGCCAGGGACCCAGATTAGATTCTGCCTTGATTGTGTGATATTTGGACATTGTCCCTGGGGTGTTCCAGTTTCTTCCCACAGTCCAAAGATGTGCAAGCCCTGGTACACGTATAGATTTATAGCGGATAGGAGGCCTAGGAGAAATGCTGTTGCAGAGAATCAGTGCAGACTCAATGAGCCGAATGGTTTCCTTCTGCACCGGAGGGATTTTTTGGTTCTTGTTTCTTCTTTTCACTTGAATCATGGACAGTGCTGGCTGGCCAGCATTTATTGCCATCCTAGTTGCCTGAGAGCAGTTGAGTGCAGTGAAAAGTAAAGAGTGATTATTCTAATCTTTCTAGAAATTGAGTTGTTTGGGCCAATTGCTAGAAAGGTTGTATAATTATATAGCTGCATTGAACTTTGTGACTCAAATATTCAAACTATGTGACAGTTCATAACAAGTTTGGAAAGTTTTGATATTTTTACATTTTTGTGCAGTAATTATTCCACAACTTTTCAGTTATGTATGGTTCTGCTGTGTGTTTATACAAATGGGATTGTGCTTAGCAACAGATACAGATGGAAGTTAGTGATATCATTGTTTGATTTTATGAAAATGGTTACCCAGCTGAGCATAGAAACCACTGAAAATTATACCTCATGTTTACTAATCTTATTGCTTTAAAAACATAGCTACAGTACTAGTTTTTTTGTCTGCAACCTATTGAGTTCAAAATTTGTCAGGAAACGCTTACCTTGATCAGTTTCCAAAACCTCTTGCTGACTGACTAGTGGAATCTATAGTTTGTAAATCTAAGAATACAGCTGCACGTTCCTTGTAATAGACAAAGCATTAGCACAAGCCAGATCCTCCTCCTCTGACCTTGGTTAAAAGGATGTCATTTGGAACTGCAGCCAACTGAATTTGTTTTGAATAATCTGAGCTAATTTAATACAGTCACATGACTCACATCTCTGAATTATCTTCTGTAATAGTGTAGCCTGATGATATTGAAACTGGAATCTGGTTTCTGATTTAATTGCTTGAACTTCAATGTATGCATGCAGGCAGACAATCGTTTGAGTAGAGTTTGACAGCCAAAGGAATCTCGTTTTCCTATATAAAAAATATTAAGTATTTTATTAATTTGCCAGATTCAGGCATTCATGCTAAGATTGACACCTATCCCTCGTTTCCATGAAAAGTTGGTAATAAGCAACCTTCATGAGCTACAATGTTAAGATGCCGGTGTTGGACTAGATTGGGGGCAGTAAGAAGTCTGTCAATACCAGGTTAAAGTTCAACAGGTTTATTTGGAATCACAAGGTTTTAGAGTGCTGCTCCTTCATCAGGTGAATAGAGAGGCTCTCCGTTCACCTGATAAAGGAGCAGAGCTCCAAAAGCTCATGATTCCAAATAAACCTCCTTGACTTTAACCTGGTGTTGTGAGACTTCTTACTGTTAGTGAACTACTGCAGACTGAGTGAAGGTCCATCAAGAAGTTCCCAATGGCCTATGTTTTTAATGTTTGAGAGGAAAATCAATTCTCAATAGTTACACATTTAAATCTTCAATATATTTTCTTTCTCCTCACCAACTTTCCAGTTTCTATAGCTTTTCCTTTGCTAATATGTTAGATAATTTAAAATGGTATTGTCTGTGAAATTATTCCTTGCCCTTTGTTCTTCGAAGGCTAATTCTACTTACCTCAATTATCATCCATGTGCCATAGAATTACTACTTAGTTGAGTTTTTTTTCTTATCATCAGCTGCATTATTTATATTAGACTGACTACACTGCATGGGAAGCATATGCTTGAAATCAGATCTCCTGGCATGAGGAAATTGTACTTATTAACTATGATTTTACTTTTGTCTGTTGTAGGTAAGTAAAGGCATTGTTAACAAAGCTCTTGGCCATTAGTTCTTTTTTTACATTCAAAATATTCTACATTTACTATTATGAAAGCTGCTGGAACATTCTTCAGCATTGGTCATTTATTTGATCAAGTACAGTTTTACACAAATGTTCTTGGTCAGGATTCTTTCCTAGATATCTAAAAACAATGGCATATAAATATGTCGAGGGCTGTAGCACAAAATTGGCAACAGCATATTAGCAAATTGTTTTGCATTCTGCCCAAATTGGTTTTTCAGTTGACTATTGAAGATGGGCTGACAGTCCATTGCTGCCATTTTACTCCACTGTCCAAGGTGAATTTTGAAAGTGATTTGTTGATAACTTGTCCACCGCTGTCCATTTCCTCAGTATGGGGTGGGGAATCAATTAAAATGACAGGTTTCAGAGTTGGCTTACCACATCAAGCAGCTAAAATTAAGTTTTGTTTCTTGGCGCAAATATTTGAAGTCATTAACAAGTTTTTTTTAAACTTTGGGCAATAAAAGGAAAATTTTGATTTTTAAAGCTGATGAAATTCATTCTTGGGTACTTTGTTTCTCTTGTGCTTTGCCAATGTGTGGCTCCAGATAACATACTACACAACAATCAGGGAAGGTTCACAATCACTGTATATTCAGTCAAATAGACTATCCAATTAATGTTTACAAATTGTTTATCTCAGCAGTGGGAATACCTAAAATTTGAACAACTCATAATTTTTAGCTTGTATTATGTACCATTCTGCCTCTGTGCCTAGAATTGTACAATCCATTTGTCAAATAGTCCATCCCATGGAGTAGTCATTTTTTTTCACATTTCCTCTGTTCCATGGTACCCGAAGTATGAACAACCTGATGAGTATTTGAATTGATTTTGAATTGTCACATGTATTAGTATGCAGTGAAAAATATTGTTTTTTTGCACACTTTACAGATGAAGCATACTGTTCCTAGAGAGGGAAAGGAGAGAGTGCAGAATGTAGTGTTACAGTCATAGCTAGAATGTAGAGAAAGATCAACCTATTGCAGGATAGGTCCATTCCAAAGTTTGATGGCAGCAGGGGAGGAGCTGTTCTTGATTCAGTTGTATGTGACCTCAGACTTTTGTATCTTTTTCCCAATGGAAGAAGATGTAAGTATGTGTGTTGGGGTGTGTGATGTCTTTATTTTTTAAACTACTAGTTTTTTTTTCACTAAAAACAAGCACACTTGGCTCAAAATCCATTACATCAGTGAGAGCCCACTTGAAACAATTAGGTATGTATTTCTACCTCTCCTTCCCAGGACCATGTAAATAAATTCTGTACTTGGGAAACTTTTGTACCCAACTTGAGAGAATTGGGCCAAATCAAGAAATAAATCAAGTTTTTAACTCTTGTAGTTTTTGGGGGAACAAATGACTTAAATTCTATTACTCATTTAGTAAAGAAAATTATCTGTGCTGCAAAGATTCTACTAGGAGAGTTGAAATTATTTCAGTTAGACTCTTAAGCGTTAAACAGAGAATTACTTTTAGCAGTATCTATAAATAACTTCCTAAGACGATCTTCATAATTTCACCAAATATGACAATTTAGATTTTCATTCTTAAAAAATAAAACATAAAATATAAATTAGCTAAGCTCCTTTGATTCTCTGACTACTGAACCTGTAATGTGTAAAGAATAGCATAACTCAAGAAAATGCTAGAAAGTATTTGATTGTTAGACATCATAAGGTTAAGGAAGATTGCCCATTATTGGGATTCGGTAATGTTTTAGTTGTTTCCATCTATTGATTACTGAGAGTTTTTTTGTTTCGGGGGAGTGTTATCTGAGGACTTGAGAGGTGGTTTTGTTTTTATATAAACTATGATTCAATCTTTGCTTGCTTTGATCTTTGATAACAATCCTGGTAAAATACAGACCTTTTAAAACAAACATTATCCAGTTTCGTACCTTCATGCACTTTTTATATTTTGTGCCTTAGACTTTAGCTTTCAATGGTACTGCGTTCCGAACGTGTTTTTGCATATTTAATAAGTGATTTTAACTTTTTATTGACTCAATACAATTTCTGTGCAAAATTGTATTATTTCATAATATTTCAAGGTGAGTTATTATGACCAGAATTGTGGACTGATTTGTTTCTCATTATTCTTTTGTTTTAGACATTCCAGAAAGTTCAGGTGGACCCCATCCAGTACAAACTTCAGCAGGCTAATGGGGTGGGACAGGGTCTTATTCAGAGTGCTGCAAAGAATGCCAACACCCAAGGACTTGAACATGATCTGGATGAGATGAACACCAGATGGAACACACTCAATAAAAAGGTCAGTTCTTTCCAAGTATAGAAAAGAACATGTTTTCTTTAGAGTTATAAGAGAATCATTGAAGTTAAAGAAAGACCGATTTAAAATTATAACTTTAATATGTTTTGTATTCATATTTTGTTTAAACAATGATCAGTTGAAAGAATAAAAGGTTCGGCCTTTAGAAATGGCATACTGAGTGCCCTGGTTAGCTAAATATTTTTGTCCAATGAGTAGTCGAATAAATGTTTTCAAAAATACTGCTCTTATATAGCACCTTATGTTTCTCAAAGAGAAACGAATTACTTTGGAGTGCAATCACAATCGCTTTTAAATGAAAACTGCAGGCAACCCCCCCCCCCCCATTCTACTCATTCTTCCCCCAGGGCTCCTCTGCCCACGTTGCTTTTCTTTCTTTATCACTACTTCCCCCTTCACTTTGGCTTCATTGTGTTCTTTTAATTTTTCCTCTAAGAGGCTTGGATCTCTACAGGGGAACTCTAAAGTAAAGTACACCATATTGTGTAATAAGAAATGTTTTTTTTCCCAGGTGGCAGAACGTATATCCCAGTTACAAGAAGCACTGTTGCACCGTGGAAAATTCCAGGATGCTTTGGAACCTTTGTTGAGCTGGCTTACAGATACTGAGGAACTGATTGCCAATCAGAAACCTCCATCAGCAGAATACAAAGTGGTGAAGGCACAAATTCAAGAACAGAAGGTATTTTACATTGTAGGAGTGAGTCAGTTGATCTGAATTATTTTAAGTAAATAAGCGTGAACATTGGTGGTTTATGTTTTAGCAGCTGCATTTTTAATGCGGGTGAAATTTGAAATATGGAACAAACTTTTAGAAAACCCTGCTGCATTTTTTATTTTTAGAGTATAGACTACAAAGAGACATTTGTTCTGTAATCAGAGATGAACAAGTGGCCATCCACTGAATCTGTGCCAAATCTGAATAGCAAAAATCACTATCCTTCTGGTAGTGTGGTGACCAGAACTGGTCGCAATATTCCAGACGTGGCCTAACCAACGCTCTATATAACTGCAACATCATATATCAACGTTTGTACTCTACGCCCCGATCAATAAAGGCAAGCATGCCATATTTCTTCTTCACTACCCTCTCCACCTATGCTGCCACTTTTAAGGATCAGTGGACTTGAACACCCAGATCCCTCTGCTTGTCTATACTTCTGATGGTTTCTGCCATTTATTGCACAGCTCTCCCCTACATTAGATCTACCGAAATGCATCACTTTGCATTTATCTGGATAAAATTCCATCTGCCATTTCTCTGCCCAATTTTCCAGCTTATCTATGTCCTGCTGTATTCTCTGACAATGTTCATCACTATCTGCGACTCCAGCAATCTTTGTGTCATCTGCAAACTTACTGGTCACACCAGCTACATTTTCTTCCATGCCTCTCTCCAGTTCATTGGTAAAATAAAACTTATCTCGGTGCCATATTTCTATAATTTCTTAAAGAGCACTGCCATCGATATGGTGTTTGAGTTTTTTGTTTTGCTGATATACAGTGTGAAGGTTTGAAATGCCTGTCATGTTACTTGTATGTAATATAACCATGAGAAAGTGGCACATTGTTCTTTTGCTTCACCTGCCTTAAAGCAAAAGGGAGTTTTTTTTTTGTGAAACAACTTTTCATGAAAGCAGTTGCTTTTTTTTAATAGAGCACATCAGTTTTCTTGTTCTAAAATTTATTCCAGCTTCAAAGTTTTTCACTATCTGAGTAGTGCCAGAAAATAAAAAGCTGTGCAAATGGGACAGGAGAGTTTTAAATTGAAATTGACTGATTTAGTTAGCTGATGGTTATAATTTGTTTACTGACATGATTTGCCTTCAAAATCTCAATCCCCTTGCAGTTGCAGGAACTGTTGGTAAAATGTTTGCATTTTGGACTGTGTACTGCATTTTCTTATTACCGAATTCCAGCCTTGATGTTGCTGTTGTAGCAACAACTGTGAACCTCAAGCGGTTTCTGTTGAATCATCTCCTGTGTTAGTGAATAGCAGTGAGATTTTTCTACTTGCTTTCTTATTATAACTTCTAGTCTTTTGCAGATTCTAGATAACATGAGCTATTGTGTTTTATTGTAATTCCAAGAATATGAAGTCAAATGTATTGTTTGAAGCAATTTTAATTTATTGCTGCTTGCAAAAGCCGTAAATTGGCGCATGGAGGTTTTTCAAGATGATCTGTTTTGTGCTGAAGTTAATGTGAGTTTAATACTTAACTGAATTTGTTCTTGATTACTGAGTTTGTATTGGTCAGACAGCACTTCTGGTTCCATTATTTCAAACCATTGTTCTTTACTGCTAATAGAAGGATTCGGATTGATGGTTTATTTTTCCCTTCAGTGCTTCAGGAGCTTTGGACATTTATGAGACATATTTATGCATTTATCAAGCTAGCTAATCTGTCTGTAAAACAGTGAAATATACAATGTATTCTTGAACCCATTCAGTACTGAATACTTAACTGCATGTATTAACAAAACACTCAGAACATAATGGCCAGAACGACCCCATCCGCCACCAGAATTAGAGTGGGCGAGGGATGGACCGTGGGAAGATCAGCTGACCTTGGGTAGGATTTTATGGTTTCAGGACGAGCGAGGCCATAAAATCCTGCTTCATGCACTTATTAGTGTGTGGTTTTTAAAGGGGCCTGAAATATTGTTAATCCAATTTACTTTCCTTATATTTAATCATTTCTGAAGTGATTTTGAAAATGCTATAAAAAATTTTTTTGTATAAAGAAAATATTTGATCTGCATTGAACTTGAGAGTGTGCTAAGGTTTGTTGATGTATATTTTTGGAGTTAAGGCAATGCAGCTGTAGGGAAGTTAGCATATGGAATATAAGATAGGAAACGTGAACTTAATATCATGTTACTTAAATGGAGAGAGATTGCAGACAGAGAGGTCTGAGTGTCCTGTCTCAAATCGCAAAACATTATGCCGGTACAATAAGTTATTATGAATGCAGATGCAATGTTTATTGCAAGGGAATGAAATATAAAAGTGGGGATGTTGTAGAGGACGTTGGTGAGACCACATCCAGAGTGCTGTGTACGTTTTTGGTTTCATTTAAGAAAGGATATAAATAAATCTGTAAGGAGCAATTCAGAAAAGGTTCACTTGAATTATTGCTGTGATAGGGGATGAGAATTGATGTAAGCTGTACCTGTCCATGGGAGTTAAGAAAAATGAGAGGTGATTTTATTGAAACGTAAGATTCTGAGGGGACTTTACATGGTGAATTCTGAAAGGATGCTCTCTTTATGGTAGAGAGGAGAACTGGGGGCAGAATTTAAAAATAAGGGGTCTCCCATTTAAGACAGAAATGAGAAGAATTTTTTTCTTTGGGAGTTGAGAATCTATGAAATTCTTCTCCCCAGAAAACAGCGAAGACAGGATCGTTGAATGTTTTTAAGGCAGAGGCAGACAAATACTTGAACAGTGGAATTGAAAGACATCTGGAGGAGACAGAATATGAAATTGAGGCCACAATCAGATCATCCATGATCTTATGGAATGGTGGAGCAGGCTTGAGGGGCCGAATGGCCTAATGTTCTTTGTTCGCAGCTTGTACATTCAAAAAAGCTGGAATACCTGCAACAAGATCTAATCTGTCTGTGGCAAGCATGACTGGGAACTTGCTGTTGCATCAGACTGGACTGAAGGGCTAACCAACTCAGTGAAATCAAGCAATGAACTCTTTTCAAGGTGTTAAGTGTTGGCAAGACTTCAAAGCACTTTTTGTATTTATTTTTCGTCCATTCCCTCCCTGTGCGTAGACAAGCACATAGCAGGTCAAGCAGCTGTCTTGTATAGTGAGAGGAAGAAGTAACTATTTTTATTTTGGTTTATTGTGGCATCATATGGGATTGAAAATCTGGTATAAACCAAGGACTTATTTTTTTCTTAAAATGCCCAGCATTCTATAAAACTCAAGAATACAAAGAATGTGGAAAGCATAAAGAAGTTCAGAAATGCTTGTACATGTAGCAGCCTCCCAGGGCAGTTGCTTTAGCAGTGTTCCACAAAAATGAGGTTTAAATGTAAAGCCTCTTGGCAATTGTTGTCATTTTTGCTTTTCTTTTGCCCAGCTCTTGCAAAGACTACTGGATGATCGCAAATCCACAGTGGAGATTATCAAGGCAGAAGGGGAGAGAATAGCAGAGTCAGCAGAAACAGCTGAAAAAGAAAAGATTCAAAAACAACTACAGAGTCTGGGAGAGAGATGGGATGGTTTGCTCAGCAAGGCTGCAGCAAGGTACAAGATCTTTTCATATTCATACGGGAAAGACAAAACCATTATGTTTGCTGTGTGTGTAAATCAAAATGTTTTTTAAACAGCTTTGTGGAAAGATTTCAGTTTTCCAAAATTATAAGTTCCCACCATAGTCATTCTTAGTCAGTCATGGAGAGTTTGAAGTCAAAACTGAGATACATTAATACAGTCTAGTTTTGATGAATTGTGTTTTCTTGACTTTGAATATAAATATGTTGTGAATGCCCAGCTTTCTTATCAGTACCATAGAAAGATAGAACAAACAACAGTAAAGTCAGTTGAGCAAAACTAGAATTTTAATATTTTTAAATTTTTAGGTTTCATTGTACCAATGAAATATTAAAGGAAAAAGATTGGAAGCAGAAAAGATTTCCAAATTGTTGGTTTGGTTAATTACATACATGTAAAGAATACAGAAAATGCATAAAAAGCAAAGCAGACACTTGTTCCATCTGAATTCAACAAAACCTTGAGATGTTTATTTTGCAAACATTTGTATGAGCAGCTTGTATGAATCAGTGGTGAGATTTTACCACACCTCATCAAATGTGGAGGAAAGCTTTTATTGTGATGACTATTGGACTTCTAAACACTTGCCTGCATATGTGCATGCACAGCTGTGCAGACCAGTCTCTGTCAACTGGATTACAACAACTTAAAACAAACCCAACTTAATAGCTTTATTCCATTTAAAATCTATAGATCCATTCATATCATTGCACTATCTGTTAGATGTTTGAGCATTGGTGGAAGACAAATGGTCAACTGTTTCTACTGAAAAAAACACATTGACGCAAAACCATTTCCTCACTCCTATTCCAAAATCCTATAAAATGCTAGGGATGAGCATCACATTTAGTATGAACAAATCCATTTTTTAAAAAATCAAACAGCTATATTGCCATTTGCAAAGGGATATCTGTGCACAGATGCAAAGAAGGTCGATTTCAATAGTTGTCATTTTATGTGATTTATTACTTCCTTTTCCCTATAGTTGAGTGAATTCTTCTAAATCCATGGTTGTATAGTGAGGGTGTTGTATATTTGATCCCAGGCTGCAGTAATACTAGATGTGTATCTGAATCACTGGTAGCTTTGTAAGAGAAAGTGCCTTCTGAATGCTATAATGGAATCTTCACTCTGCTTAATAACTAAAGCTATCAAACTTGAACATCTGATTATAGACCTTACAAATCCAAAACCTATATTTATCCAAAGATTCGGCTTCGAAGAAAACTTAATATGTGTTAACCATATAACATGCTCCCCAAAGAGCAAAACAGCAGCAGCTATAACATTTAATAAATATTGTCTTTACTCATTAAAATAAATCAGATGCTCTCATTAGAAAAATATTCTACATCCATTTACAAAAATGTACTCTGCTGTTGCATGAACATATGCAACATCTGAGGGGGGGGAGAAAGAAATCAGTGAATGTAACCATAATTCAATAGTCTGTGCACATAATCATTTGAACAGTCATTTATTCTGTTGCCTGTCAGTTTGCCCCAGTCAAGTATTCATACCGACTTCTTCTTACGCTCGCACCTCTCTTTGCACCACATGTAATGTATTTGTGCACATTATCTAGTCCTCCAGTTTACATGCCCACACATTTTAAACTATGTTTAAGAATAAGGCTATTAAGATTTTGTTTAATTGAATGCAGTCACCGTGAATAATTTCTCGTGCTGTTTGTGTAAATGTTTGCACCACAATAATATTTAAGCAGTTGGAGACCATGTGCTTTGTGTTCACGCAGGCAGAGCCAGTTAGAGGATATATTAGTCATTGCAAAGCAGTTCCACGAGACAGTGGAGCCCTTGAATGAGTGGTTAACCAGCAAGGAGAAGAAATTGGCCAACTCTGAACCTGTAGGAACTCAAACTGCTAAAATACAGCAGCAAATTACCCGCCATAAGGTAAGTGGCATCATCCCATGGTATAACTTCATTTGTGGCATTTTACTGGTTTAGCCTTAAACATTGTAAAATTATTACATTTTCATACTTTATTTTTCATAGTAAATAAAACATGCAAGTTTTGTGTATTCTTTTGTTCACAGTGCATCAGAATCGGCACTAACTTTGTTCTATTGAAGTCACATTTGGACTTTATAATTGCAAAATATCCTCACTCTGCAGTTCCTTCACCATTTTGAAAAAACAACAATCATCCTGGAAAGGAAATAATGCACCATGTTCCTTGTGTATAAATATATGTATTTGCAGTGATTTGCAAAAATGTGCAGGAGTCTTTTTGGTTTTAAGTAAATGAAATGTTGAAATGAAAATCCAACCCAATCACCTTTTTGTCCCCTTCCCTCACCATAACAACACTTGTCAAATGCTGTGATGGTATGAGAAAGAAAAACAAGCTTCCTTTTGTTTGGACTGAGAAGAGTTCAAACTTTTTTTTCTGTTTTGTTTTTAATGGATGACAAGGAAACACTAGAAAGAGAAAATAAGCTGGGAGTAAGCCAAGTTTTCACAATGCCATTCAACTGATGGAAGAATTACTACTTTTGTTGGCGACATGCCAGAATCTGGTTTATTGATTTGATCTAAAATCAGATCCAATTAGATTTATCCTTAGCGAGAACTTTTTCTGTATACGTGTACATGTATCACTCATTCAGACTTATCCAAACTATCTTTCATTTTCACAAAACCACCTGTTGTGTCTCAATACATTGCCTGTTAACTCCCTAAATGAAAGTAATGTAGCTTTACCTGCTATTGCAAAGAACTTAATAATAGGTTTTTCTAATATTGCAAAAAATCATTACTTTTATGTTCAATGTATCTATTAAAAATAATTCTCGACTGTAACTTTAATGAAACTCTTTCAACCCTGCCCCATCCTCACTTTCAATAAATATTGGGCCCCACTCAGTGGTTCTTGAGATTATTCCCTTTTTCATGTTGCTAGTTTTCTCTGCTCTTCTGAATGCATTGAATTTTTGCTGAGATAAGGTTCCACAAGTATATTTTAATGCCCCACTCAAGTGACTTTTATTCCTGTTAGAATTAATGGAAGTAATTTTCAGCAGGCTACATTACCAGTGGACTTCATGCTCAAGCCAATGCCGTCTTTGCTCAAAACCCGCAAATATGAGCGTCAAACTAGATTCACCATCAAGGAATGGAATCCTGCTTGATTTCTGTCTGCATGAGCCAGAAGTCCTATTCCTGCCCTAGCTGAGGCTAACTAACTCCTAGCATAAGACCTAAAACTTGCTGATTTCTTTGGCTCAGTCATTCACTAGATAGTCAACCTATTGGAGAAACTGAGACTGTATTAAATTCTTAATTATTGCAACTTAGCTGTGCTAATTGATTGCACTCAGATAGAGAGTACTGTCCTGCATCTATGGTGAATTTTATTTTGCAAACAGTGAAATACTTTTAAGATCAGTCATCTATGTTTTCTTGCCACTTTGGTTATTAGTGAACAGTATTCATGAGAATGTTAGGGTAACTCCACTCTTCGCTGTGTCTGCCACATTAAGCACAAGTGATAATGGTTGAAAGAGACATAAAGGTATGAATAGTATGAACTAGTAGCATCCAGTTGTCATCTTTAGAATATAGGTGAAAATCCAAACACCAAAATTAATGGAATTAAAGTGCCTGACTTTAAAAATAAAGTTAAAAATTAACCTGTTAGCCAATCTCAATTCCGTTCCTAGTGATTGTGGAATTGACAGTGTTTATATATTATGGGCATGTTTTTATTTATATATTACTAATGTAGAAATGTTGCATACAAAAAACAGTAACAAAGTATTAAGATGTTTCCTGCATTATAGATTGGGAAGAATTAGCTTTGCAGATGTTTGCTTTCTTGTATTCAGACAGGTCATTTGTTATTATGTTCATTTTTGGCTTCAAAGCAAATTCGAAAACGTTTTTGAAGTTGCATCAAGATTTTTTTGTCCTGGCCAGTTTAATATAATTTTGGTCCAGATTTTCTCTCTCAGCTACACTAACTGCAATCCTTTGTCAAATTTGTTATCAGCTAAGAAAATAACTGATTTTATTTTTGGATTAAACTGGCCATTGCAGATTTAAGGCCTAATGTTTCCTCTGCTAAATCCTGTATAAATGGTATCTGATCTAGATTAAATTAAAGATGTTCCCAGTTCCTTTTTCTCTTTTTGCGACACCATGGAAAGGTATGCCATGTTAAAGGTGCAATGTGTTTCATTTTTGTTGAAATTTATTTTGTTAAAAATTTTCAATTCATAATCATGTTTTCTTTATGCTATAATTTTATCCTTGGTTCAGGCTTTAGAGGACGACATCACAAATCAAAGTCAGAACATCCAACAGGCAGTCAGTGTCGGCCAGTTTCTCATGACGTTGAGCGCAAAAGCAGACCAGGAGATGGTAGAGGACAAATTGGAGTCTATCCAGACTCAGTATAGGGAGATTGGGGACAGGTGCAGCCGAAAGGCAGCTTTGCTCCAACAAGCCCTTGCTAATGCCAAGATCTTTGGAGAGGAAGAAGTGGAGGTGTTGAACTGGCTGGCTGATGTTCAGGACAAGCTCAGTCTGGTGACCATCAAAGATTACAAATCTGACATCCTGCACAAACAGCACACAGAGCAGCTGGTATTTCATTTTATTTTAAAGTTTTTCTTCTGTTGCATTAATTTGGTTAATTTAATTCACACCACCAATTTTATTAGTTTTTTATATCATTTTGATTTTTAATTTTTTTTTGTTTCTTTGGTTCAATTTTAACATTTGTTTCTAAATTATCTTCATAAAGGTTGCAATAAAGTAACTTGCCTCAATCATCTTGCTATTTTTTAAATCCTAAGAAATTACACTTCACATATTAAATTCCTGAATATCTTCTTACTGTTGCATTTGTTATTCCTCTTACTCTACACTTTTAGATTTCACTATTTGTCTTCATATTGCATTGCTTGTAAATGTTTTAAAATAAAATAACATACACTGAAATATGAAATCAAATTCATGTAGCCTAAAGTATATGCGTATAAGATGGAGACTAAAGTGAAACAACAATGGTGCCTCTTTGTCCATCTTATCGATCTGTTTTATATGATTTGCACAGGAATGTTACTGTTAGAAGTTAGTTCTCTTTGATTATACTTAGACTATTTAATTGTTGCATTCTAAAGAATAGAATAAAAATATTTACCAATCTAAGATATGGATGTAAATACATTTAGCATAAGCATTTAGTTCATGATATCCATGAATGCCAACATTGAGTTGTTCAACTGATAGGCCAAAGGGCTCCATAGACCAATATTTGAGAAGTTAATCATTAAACAATCAATATTTTAGTGTAACTCTATAGGCAAATCGATTTTTCTAAAAAAAAATTATTTTTAGCTCATCTGCTAATTGCACTTTTTTGATCATTCCATTTTAATCTTTTCATTTTGAACTATTTGATTCATAGCTTTAAAGTCAAATACATGTGGCTTGTAAAACAACATAATTCATAAAACGACTATGCTGTTACCAACATAATCTAATGCTGACTTAAAATAATTTTGTGATGAAAAATTGTAAGCATGGATTCTGAGGAATTGCTGCTCATTTCACAGCAATTCTCACAGATCAAGGCAGCTGCTCTGTAATTTTACTTGCATTTGGCTACGATTCAGATTCAGTCCTTTTTGGACCCCTTAGCATTAAAGTCATGAGAAGCAGGAATGATGTTTCCGTAGAAACCTCACCATCCTTTTATTAAGCAGCTGCTATGATCTCTTTGTAGGCTTTGAATGATGACATTATATCCCGGAAGAAGAATGTCGATCAAGCCATTAAAAATGGACAGGCTTTACTGAAACAAACTACAGGTAAACAATTAAGAAACTCAAAACTTTTTTTATTTTCTGTTTTTGGTTTTGAACTGCTTGGAATGCTTTAATAAAACTAGTTATTGAATTCAAATGAGGAAAATTACACAATAAGTAACCAAAGGCTTTTTTCAGTTCAAAGATGCAAACTTTAATCACGCCTTTTAATTCATTTATTCTGTTGCCATTGTGTTGTCAATTATTAAAGCCCGACATCCATTGTGCACAGTGCATAAAGACACCATCTGCCAGCTTCCTAGCGTCAAGAAATGGAATTGGAACAAAGCCCAATCCTATCCTTAGTAGTGAATGAGTTAAAATGTACGCATTTTAAAAAGTGTTACTTAATATTCTGCAAGAGTGAGTTTTTTTTAATTGCACCTAAGTTAAAACACTAATTTTGAGGTTAGGATTCTTTTTTTAAAATTGAGCCTTCTCTGTCACATTGGGGACTGAAATTCCAAGACTTTTACTGCTGCAGAATATAAACTTCTATTTTAGGAAACTTCTGTTTTGTTATTGATTTCTTGATGGTCTCTATCCAAGAGTGCAAGCAGACAGCCTTCATCCAGTTTTTTCTCTTGAACTGACTGCCAGGTAATGTTTAACTGTGTTAAAAGTGATTGCTTATATATTTTATTCTCTTCCACTGAGAGCTCCTCTAATGACAAAACTAAATTTGAGGAATTAGGATAATTGTGTGCATGATGTTGCGTATTTCCATTTTAGTTATACTGTTACGCCATGCCATCCTTTTGCTTCAAAGTGGTTGACATACTTAATATCTTGTGAAAAACAGATCAGAAAATATCTAAAACATTTTTAAACTTGGGCCTTTCAAGTTTACAGCAATTTTCTGTTTTGGTCACATATTTTTCATCTAATCACAAGCGACAAGAAACATTTCTACACTTAGTTTATTGAAGCAAATAGATGGTGTTGATTTGTAAAATGTCTCCAAACGTGATAGAAGAATAGTGCTTCCAAATGCTTCTTAGAACAGTCAGTATTCGAGTCAGCTTTTCAAATGCATCCGTTTTTCAAGCTATTTGCCATCCTGTGATGTTTGTCATAGAGCTGCTGCTCCCTATATACAAGGTGAATAGGATGGCACAGTAACACAGTGGTGCTTCGCAGCTCCAGGGACCTGGTTTTGATTCCCAGCTTGGGTCACTGTCTGTGTGGAGTCTGCACATTCTCCTTGTGTCTCTGTGGATTTCCTCCGGTGCTCCAGTTTCCTCCTACAGTCCAAAGATATGTGGTTTAGATTGATTGGCCATGCTTAATAATTGTCCCTTAGTGTCCCAAGATGCGTACATTAGAAAATTAGCAGGTTAATATGTAGTGGAGGTAAGGCCTCGGTGGGATTGTGGTTGGGCAGACTCAATGGGCCGAATGGCCTCTTTCTGCACTATAGGTTTCTATGATGATACTTTTATTTCATTGCTGTGGTATTCGCCTGTTTCTCAGTGCAAGCCAAGACTATATTTTGTCTTAACTAATTTATAATTCTGTTTCATCATTACTGCTATATATTACTGCAGCAATAAATGTTAGCTTTCCCTAACCTTAATCTACACTAATATCCTATCAATAAAAGTTTGCACAGGGAGAATCACTATTTTCCTGTCTGCCAGCCTTAAATGTGCTTGAATAGTGAGAGCAGGAATCCAACTGATTAATTTTGCTTATTTTTCTTGTCGTGAATTTATCAGTCCACTTCAGTGGCAAGCACATGGCTAAAAGCAAAGCTGTGATTCTTCCATATAACCTTTGTTAAAGTTGATTTATTAGTCACAAGTAAGACTTATATTAAAACTGCAGTGAAGTTACTATGAAATTCCCTTGGTCGCCACATTCCAGTGCCTGTTTGGGTCAATGCATCTAACCAGCACATCTTTCAGACTGTGAGGGGAACCAGAGCACCTGGCAGAAACCCATGCATACACAGGGAGAACGTGCAAACGCCAAACAGACAGTAACCCAAGCCAGGAATCGAACTCGGGCCCATGGCGCTGAGGCAGTAGTGCTAGCCATCTTGCTGAGGTTGGGTAGAATAATTGTAGATTGAGAGGTAAAAAGTTAGGATTTGGTGTTTGTAAAAATGGTAAAATTATAAAATGCCAGGGGGGAGAAAAGCATTGCATAGTTCCTTTTAAAAGGTGCTGCTTTTTTGTTTTTAAAAAAACAAGTACATAGGGAAACCAAAATGAAACACTTGTGTCAAAAGGCCAAGCAGTAATTTTACCAAGACAGCAGGCTTTTGAATTTAGCCAATCAATTTGAATTAATAGTTTAGTTAATTTGTTCACTGTTGGTTAGATAAATAAATTGTTACGTGTTGATTTTAGAGTGAGTGTCAGGAATTTATTTTGCATTTAACTACTAGGGCTTGCTGAAGCGCAGCTCATACCACTTCTCTCACTTTTTACAAACTAAAAGGCATGATATATCTGAGTGTTTCAGTGTTTGTTCACAGGGGAGCGGGGGGTGAACCTCCACTTAAAAACAGATTGGGGGCTCGGGTCAGGAATTTGAATAATCCTAGATCTTTAAATAAATCTTAAGTGAGAAGTGGAAAATCTGTTCAATTTTGGTGACTTCTAGTCAGTTAAATCAAGTGTGAGGAAATGGCTGTTAGTATTATTAAAGAGGTTCTGAGGATTGAAGATACTTCCCAAATTTGCCAAGAAAGTTTAAAAAGACAGTAAAAGATGGCACTTAACGAATTAGCAAACAGGCTAAAATTGGATTTCACCAGAGATGATGATAAAGTTGAAACTATAGCAGAGTTAGCCAAGCTAAGGTATATCAGAGAAACCGTCAAACAGTGGAGTTAGAAAAAAATTAAATTGTAAATGAAACAATTGGAATTGGAAAGTAAACTTAAAGGCTGAAGGTAGAAGAAAGAGCGAGGAAGATCTTAACACAAGAAAGAGAAAAAGAGAAGCAAGAGAAAAAAAGAGGAAGGCCCTAGCAAAAGAAAGGGAAAAAGAGGGAAAATAAAGAAAGGAAAAGATTGTCCAATTTGAAAAGATGAAATTGGAATTTGAAGCAAAAAGACTTCAAATAACAAGTAAGAGTGCAAGTTAGAAGTGATGATGAGCAAGCTCATCCTAGCCAACTGCTTGCTAGGGATATATACAAGCATATTCAAACATTAACATAAAGTGCAGAAGTCTTTTTCATTTCCTTCGAGAAATTGGCTACACAGATGAACTGGCAAGAGGAGGTGTGGGTAATGTTAGTTCAAACCAAGTTGGTAGATAAGGCTACCACGGTGTTTGCAGTACTGTCAGAGGAGGCTTCAGAAGAACACAAGTAAAGAGGGCTATTTTTAAGCGTGTACGAATTGATACCAGAAGCTTACAGACAATGGTACAGAAATGTAAGAAAGGAACCAGGTCAGACTTGTATTGATTTTGAAAGAATTAAACAGAGTAACTTCGATAGATAGATGAGAGCATTAAAGATAGGGTATATGAGGTTCTTAGAGATATTATTGCATAGAACATAGAACACTACAGCACAAACAGGCCCTTCGGCCCACAAGTTGTGCCGAACACATCAAAACCTACCCAGCCATAGACCTATCTATAACCCCCAATCCCATTGGATCCCATATACTCATCCAGAAGTCTTTTAAAAGACCCCAGCGAGTTCGCCTCGACCACCACCGACGGCAGCCGATTCCATTCACTCACCACCCTCTGAGTGAAAAACTTTCCCCTAGCATCCCCTCTGTACTTGCTTCCCTGCACCTTAAATCTGTGCCCTCTCGTCGCGACCATTTCAGCCCTGGGAAATAGTCTCTGAGAGTCCACCCTATCTATTCCTCTCAACATCTTGTAAACCTCTATCAGGTCGCCTCTCAACCTTCGTCTCTCCAGGGAGAACAGTCCCAGCTCCCTCAACCTGTCTTCATAAGGCATGCCTCCCAATCCAGGCAACATCCTTGTAAATCTCCTCTGCACCCTTTCAATAGCTTCCACGTCCTTCCTATAGTGAGGCGACCAGAACTGCGCACAGTACTCCAAGTGTGGTCTGACAAGGGTCCTATAAAGCTGCAGCATTACCTCCTGACTCCTGAACTCAATTCCTTGATGAATGAAGGCCAGTACACCGTAAGCTTTCTTAACCACATCCTCCACCTGGGAGGCCGATTTGAGAATCTTATGGACCTGGACCCCAAGATCCCTCTGCTCTTCCACACAGTTAAGACTCCTACCTTTGATAGTGTACTCATTCATCAAAGGTAGGAGTCTTAGCTGGAAGAGTTTGAAAACTCACTTCCATAAGTAATAAGAACTCATGTTGAGGGGCAGAAACAGTGAAAAGAGCTGCAGAGGTGGCAGATGAATAGACATTAGTGCATAAATGAAAATCTAGCTTCAGAGAGCAATTTCATTCTGTGAGGGATAGAAATTGGAAAAGAAGGAGATCCTTCAATGAAAAACAAAGTAGATCACATTGGGAACAGCTTATCACATGTAGAAAGAAACCTAAAAGGATGGAAAAGAGGTGAAGGACCTCAGGTATTTTCACTGTAATAAGGTGGGACACACAAAGTCACAGTACTTTAGTGGCTTAAGAAAGGCACTGGGAAAAAGGATATGGTAAAAAAAAAGGCTCAACTAGTCAGATTAGTTGAAGGAGTGAAGGAAATCCTGAGAGAAGTTGAGGAACTGAAGGAAAGTGCATAGCCTAGGCACGTGTTGGATTGTGAAATAGTGCCTGACCTTTTCAAAGATTTGACCTGTGTGGATAAGATTTACTCAGGTAGAACAGGGGGAATAAGTAAAGAAGTTAAAATATTTAGAGACATGGAAGCTAGTCTGTCTCTAATAGTAAGAGATGAAAATATTTGCACTCTTTCTGAAATGTTGCCCAAGACAGTGATAATCTATGGAATAAAAAGAGAGAGGAATAATGTTCCCCTGTATAAGATATCACTAGAAAGTCAAATCAAGACTAGGGAGTGATGGTGGGAATAATGGAAAACTTGGGTATTCCAGGAATATAGTTTATTCTTGGAAACAATATAGCTGGATCACAGGTGGGAGTGATGCCTATAGTAATGGAATTACCAAAAGAAAACCAGAGAATTGAGGAATTAATACCCTGGAATTTTTCTGGACTGTGTGGTGACAAGATTCCACAGCCATAAGTTAAAACAGAAAAGGAGTACAAAAAAGATGAAGGAGTTGAGGTACAATTAGCTGACACTCTGTTTGATGAGATGGTAAAGGAAAAACCTAAGCAGATAGGAGCAGGAGTAAGAACTGGAGCAGGAGTAGGCCATCTGGCCTCCCGAGCCTGGTGCACCATTCAATATGATCATAGCTGATCTTTCTGTGGATTCAGCTTCACTTATCTGCTCACTCACCATAACCCTTAATTCCTTTACTGTTCAAAAGTTTATCTCTTCTTGCCTTAAAAACATGCAATGAGGTAGCCTCAGCTCCACAGATTCACAACCCTTTATATGAAGAAGTTCCTTCTCAACTCAGTCCAAAATCTGCTTCCCCTTATCTTGAGGCTATGCCCCTAGTTCTAGTTTCACCCGTTAGTGGAAACAACTTCCCTGCTTCTACCTTATCTATTCTATTCATAATCTTATGTTTCTATAAGATCATTCTTCTGAATTCCAATGAGTTTAGCCCCAGTCTACTCAGTCTGTCCTCATAACCCTCTCAACTCTGGCGTCAACATAGCAAATCTCCTCTGCACTGCTTTTGGTGCCACTGTATCCTTTCTCAAGTAAGGAGACCAAAACTGTATGTAGCACTCTAGATATGGCCTCACCAGCAACTTGTACAGCTGCAACATAACTTCACTGTTTTTAAATTCCATCCCTCCAGCAATGAAGGACAAAATTCCATTTGTCGCCTTAATTACCTGCTGTACCTGTGACCAACTCTTGGTAATTCTTGCAGAAGGACACCTAGGTTCCTCTGCGCAGCAACATGCTGCATTTTTTTACCGTTTAAATAATAGTCTATTTTGCTGTTAGGAACAAGCAGAGGTATGTGGCTCTGAAAAATTAATGGAGTTACAGTAGCAAGATGAGGTGATAAAGGATTATATCATAAAGCCTACTCGGAAAAGGAATCAGAGTGTATCCCAGAATGCTATTATCTTAAGGATAAAGTTTTAAGAGGGAAGTGGAGACCTTGGTGGTTAGTGCAGATGAAAAATGGGCACAAGTTTGCCAGATTGTATTCTACCAGAAGTATTCCAAGTGGCACACAAACTACCTGTAGGACGTCATCTAGGAGTGAGGAAAACACAAGCTAAGACGCACTAGTATTTTTATTCAGCTGGATACATAAAGATGTGGTTGAATTTTGTCATAGCTGTCGTATGTGTTAGATGGTAGGAAAGCCACAAGTAGTGATCTTTGATGCCGGTTCCCATATTTGAAGAATCTTTTACATGGGTTATAATTGATTGCATAAGTCCCCTCCCGAAAGTGGGAACCAGCATTTGATAACTGTAATGGATGTGTCTACCAGATTTACAGAGGCAACTCCATTACAGAATGTCAAGATAAAAAAGGTATGGAGGAGTTGCTCGCTTTCTTTACCCATTATGGATTACCCAGGGAGATTCAGTCAGACCAAGGGTCCAATTTTACTGCTAATTTTTTTTAAGGAGGTCATGGATAGTTTAAGCATCAGATACTTTACATCGAATGTGTACCATCTTGAATCCCAGAGAGCACTGAAAAGTTGGCAACGGACTCTAAATACCATGTTGAGGGCTTACTGCCAAGATGATTTTTTTAATCCTTGTTATTTGTATCCTTCATATAACACAAAATATGTTGAAATTATACTATAATCTGACTAGATCATTGTCATAGTGTTAGCAATTATTTTTGTGTTTCCACCAACATTTCTGAGCAAGTGTGGTTTAATAGAGATGTTCACTTCTTCGTGTAATCACCTAAGTAAAGCAAAATATCGCCATTAACATTCATTGATGTTTATTTCAACATTGTTATGGAACTTGATGTGTATTTACCATTCATAGTTTTTAAATGTACTGTACCAGCAGACTACTTCTGAAACATTCAATTAATTTTAAAAAAGTAGATATCAGCATTTTGGATTCACTAAGTTAGATGAATGGATGTTTGAACAAATTTGAATGGATGGTTTGCAAATTAGACCCACAAGTGAAGCAAAATCGTTTCACAGGTATTTATAGTCGTAATTTTACAGTTCTTCAATCTAGAGGTTTTAGTCCTTTTTTGAGTGGAATGCCCAATCAGATTCCAATAAAAAACTAGGACTTTTGTAGTTCTTGACCTGCTCTTGTTTGAATGTTAAGATATTCCTTTTTTTGTGCATATCTGTTCAATATTTTCTTCACTGATATTTCATTTCCTCAGGTGAAGAAGTAATAATAATTCAGGAGAAATTGGATGGTATTAAGAGTCGTTATGCAGAAATTACTTCTTCCAGTTCCAGGGCGCTGAAAACGTTAGAGCAGGTTCTGCAGCTTGCAACAAAATTCCAGGCCTTTAATGAGGAACTGTGTGGCTGGCTTGATCTCGTGGAGGCTGAACTTGCTGCAAGCGCTCCACAGTCACCAATTGGAGAACAGATTCCACAGGTGCATGAAAGACAAAAGGTAAGCACAGTGGTCAGGCATTTAGAGTCGGCAAAAATGAACTAGGAAAGGAAGAAAATGGAATAACATTCACATTTTATTGTTTTTATCATCTGACACGTTTGGTAAATTACTGCAGACATGCAGTAGTCTGAATATTAAGCTTCTATTCTTAACATCCAGGAGTTGAAGAAAGAAGTGATGGAATACCGACTAGTTCTGGACACAATTAATGAAGTGAGCAATGCACTGCTGGAATTAGTGCCATGGAGAGCACGAGAAGGTCTGGATCGGCAGGTGGCAGAAGCCAACGAGCGATACAAAACTGTCAGCGACACTATAACACAGAAAGTTGAAGCAATAGATGCTGCCATTCAGAGATCACAACAGGTAGATTTCCTCAGAAGCACATATAGATGTGTTTGTGTAATGGTTTTAGCCTATTAACAAAGCATATCCAGCTATTCTGAAATGTATGTGATGTTGCCATAATGCAAGTGCCAGTTACAGAAACAAGCAAGAGCAAGGATTGCAAACTAATGTTTATAACTATAATGTTTGAAAAGCAGGATTGTCCAAATTATAACCTGCCTGACCAGTGAACTCCAAGAAGTCTGGCCCATGAACCCTGGAGATCTGGCTGAAGAATTCGAGGCAATTACTTTTCATTTGGCCCTGTACTACTTGCAGATTGTTTATTGAAATGAAAGTTTGTAGATTTGTATTGGATACCTCATGAGTGGATAAATCCTAAGTTACAACTCCAAATATCAGCAACTTGAAATATCTGCAGATTAATGAGAGCGCTGATTTAAAATTTATATATGACACATGGAACATTATATGCACCTAATTAGCCCACAAAGATGAAGGCGTGCATTAACTAGTTGCAATAGGCAAATATTGGACAGACCAGACATTGAATAATGTTTTGTGTCTTAGAATCTCCACTATAAACTTGTGATTAAATTAAATTAGTTGTATCCTAATCCATAGAACACACTTATAATGGAACCCTGGGATGAAAAGTCTCAGAAACAATAAAGAGGGAAGGGCAATAGTTATTCCAGGCACTTTTCTATAGAAATAAAGGAAAGTGAGCAGGAGAATACTTCTTATGCTTCAAATCACTAATATCAGACCAGCTTTGGTGAGGATAAGTATCTCTGAGCCAAAATTTAATTATAATGTAAAGAAATCCAAGAAAGAGGAGAAAACATCTTAAAAACCATTCTATACTTTCTAATATGATAAATGCCAATATAACCTGTCTACTGTATGAGTTTTCTAACATTGTGAACATCCAAAGGGAAAATTTTATCATGTATAATAATTATGCATTCAAAAAGAATATGTTTGATCCTAAACAGATATTTTGATTCCATATCCTCTTGGTTTCAAATACTGACTTATTTTGCAATCAGTGGCGGGCAAGCTTGTAAAACAGTCATTTGGGATAGAATTAGTAGTTCACATGGAAAAACGTTGATTAGAAAGAACCAGCATAATTTCTAGAAGTTAAAATCATTTTTTATCAACTTGCTGGAATTTTTTGAAGAGGAAACAAAGAATCAGTGAGGGCAATGCTGCTAATGTAGTGTACATAGACTTTCAAAAAGACATTTGATACAATACCACACAATAGACCTGTGAGAAATTATAGCTGATGGAATAAAAGGGACAATATGGGTACAAAAACTGGCTGAATAATAGAAAACCAAAAATGGTTAATGGATATTTTTCAGGTTGGAGGAAGGTTTGTAATGGTGTTCTCTAGGATTGATATTGGGATCCTTGTTGCTTCTGACAAAGATTAATGATCCACACTTTAATACGCAGGGGATAATTTCAAAGTTTGCAGATGATATAAAACTTGCAAGTATTGTAAACTGTGAAAGAACTGTGTAGAACTTAAAAAGGATATAGAGCGGGCAGATAGACGGCAGATGAAGATTAGTGAGAAGTGTGAGATGATGCATTTTGGAAGGAAGAGCATGGACAGGCAGTATAAAATGAGGGCTATCACTCTTAAAGAGATACATTGGCAGAGGAATCTGAATGTATGTGTGCATAAGATCATTGAGGGACAAGTTGAGAGACCAGTTAATAGAGCATATCATATTCAGAGCTTTATTATTAAAAGAGCAAGAAGATCATGTTGAACTTCTTTTTAAAAGTCCATATCACAGTTTAACTCCATGTGGTTTAATTTGAGATAATTATTTGGTAGTACAGAGCTTGAGTATTGCTGAAAAAAGGACATGTTGAAGCTTTTCATCTGCACTTTATTTGTAAACAATGATCCTCGTTGTGTAAAGAATTATGCTAGTAGCCAATATAAGATCATCAGTTAGGCTCACAATGTGACATATTTGCATCTAGTGGAAACTACATATTACACAGTGCCTTGTTATTTGCAGACAGAAAGATCAGGTATGCATATTGAGCCTGTTTCAGTCAAAATAAATTACCATTCACTGACTCTTTGGTGAAGGCACTGCCCTGAGGAAACAAGGCCAACTGCCTGGTTTAAATTTCGAACAATGCTTGGCAGTTAATTATCATTCATCTGCTGTATTCTCTATGATACTGTCTCTACCAATCAGAATCTACTTCCCAACCAACCAGCACTTTCTTCTCATACAGCATAAATTGATATTTTCCACACATCGGTGTTCTTGTATTATGTCCTGATAAGTGCAAGATGAAAAGCTTCAATATGTCTCTTTTTTTCTTTTTACACAGTTGGCCAATAGCTCATATAATAAGATGGAATGAGTTTGTAAATTGTATCACTTATTTCTTTCTGAATGAGCATGGCAGTTGAAAGCAGTGCCTTAGTTATTTGTAAAAAATGTGTTTTTCCAGCCATAATGCCAATGGTAGCCCATTTAACATGAATGTTTTCATCAGCATTATAATAAGAAAACTGTCTGTTGGTTGTCATTTCTATTATGACTCTCTTCACAGTATGGTATTCATGAGGTTATCCATTATTCAACAATTATGATTGTGTCAGCTACATGTATGAAGGAGTTGATAGCATGAAATTCAAAGCATGATGAGGTGGATCTTACCAAATGTGGTTTTCTATAAAGTTCTCTATTTTATCAGCGCAATTGAGCATGTTTAAGAATAGTCACTCTTTAGAATCATATATCAGTTATTTGTGGCCTAATATTTGTAAACCATGGCTGATTTATATATATTCTATTTACACTGTGTTTGATTTATATAAATTGATTATGTAATCTAATCATTAGTCATAAGTCAGCACTCGGCATACTTCACTCAAATAACTGCTATGGACCTAGTTGCTGTAAAGTGTGCTTTGCCTAACTTATTTGTTAGAAGTTCTTTAATGTTTAACCCTTTAAGGATACTATTTTTGAGATGCAGAGAAACATTTTTGATACAAGTTTTCCATGGGAGGGTATTGATAATTCTTCAGTTTTTCTTTCTTTTTCAAATACAATTTTGCAGATTAAGGCTGAAAAATAAATATAAATGGGAAACTTGGCTAGCAGAATGCTGTTAAAGATATGCAACGCTAAAAGGGTTAAACTTTGCTATGTTTTATGTATTATGTGTTGTCATCACTTTCAAGAGCTTTCTGATTCTTCAGTAGCTAACTAATCCACTGTCAAACTTCGTGGTTCTTCACTTTCTGAAGAGTCACATCAAACAAAATTCACCTATTCTGCTTTCCTCTGTACGCTTGAAAATGTTAACAGGATTAAAATGGAAACATTCTGAAGCTGCTGGTGAATGAAATATGGGTTCCAAAGTTAACATTATTGCAGTGTTTTATTATGAATTTACCATAAAATGGCCCTCAGTAATGAAAGATAACAAATATTGTTACATTTTTAATGGTACAAACGAAACAATTCTTTTCATTCTGCAGCAGGGCCTGGGTTAATTTGTAACTATTAAAGTCCATTCTAAATGTTCAACATCTGAAGTATTTTGATAACTACTTTTGACATCTTACAAGAAATGTTAAATAACGCTGACCCTGCATTATGTTGACTTCTTGATTTTTGCAATGTCAAACATATCCTCAAAACTTTAATCCTGTCAAATTCGATATGGACAAACATGAACCAGTGCGGATACTGACAAAGAAAAACTGCTTCCTTTTCCAACTCCTGTTTCCTCATTAGGATTCACAAGAAAGTACACTCAGATCAGAGCAGGCTATTTAATATAAATGATGAGCATTGTACTAAAAGGCATGAAAATTTCAAGTTAGTCATTGGAGCTCTGAGGTTATAGGAGCACAAGCAGATCATTTAACTCTTTAAATCTATTCCACCGTTTAGTGAGAGCCTGCTAACCTGTGATTTAGTTTCCTATACCTGTCGGTGCTTCATTTCCCTTAATCTAGCAAAAATACGTTTGTCTCCTAGTTAAAATTAACTGACCCAGCTTGTAGAAATTTCTGCCTCACTGGACACTTAGAATTGTTTCCTAACTTCATCCCTGGCTCTAACCTTCTATGCTTTATCTGAGCCCTGTATTTCCAAGGCAACAGTCATCTCTTTATCAGTTCCCTTTTAAATTCTTGACAAATTTAATCAACTAACTTTTAATTTCCTAAATGTTAAGGAATACAACCCTAGCTTGTCTAATCTCCCTTTGATTTAGCCCTTGAGTCCCGGTATCATTCTGGAAAATCTATGTTCCACTCCTTCCTGGATCAGTATATCCTTGGTAAGGTGTGCTATGCTAAGGCATACTGAAGAAAAAAGGGCAAAGAAGAGGTGACATAAAGCTTTTTAAAGTTGTAAATGTTTTGATGCGATAAATAGGTAAAACCATCACTAAAACTGAGAAGCATATATAGAAGATATGACTTTACACAGCTGTCAGGGTTTGAAATGCTTTGCAAAATGAAATACAGGTAATTGAGACAGAGATCAAAATCTTAAGATGATTACTGTTCTCACTCTTTGCTGAGTTCAGTATATTCTTTTGCTTAAAACATTGCTACATAGGAGATGGTTAAATTCTTCGACAATGTTTAGTGTTGCTGCACATTCGTTACTCTGTCCTATCCTGCTTGCCCTCACTGGGAATCAAAATCATACCTTTTTGGTTGATACAGTAAAACATGATTCAAATCTGTTTTGAGTGCTAGTAAATATATTCCTTTGATCTGCAATTCAAAACAGTCAGTGTCAGTATACAAGATACATTTTGAATTTCCAGATTTCATTTTAATTTAGAATTAATTTGCATTATTTTTACTAAATCAATTTTTTATAAAATTGCTAAATGTAATTATCCTTCCCAACATCTTGCATTAAAATAAATAAAACTAAATTTAGCACTGTATTACTGTGCATTGCAACAAAACAGGGCCAGCTGTGGGCCATGTGTACTGTTCTAAAAAGTTGTGAAACTGCTCTAAGCAATGAGCTAATACACTTTTTAACTGAGAGTCAAAGTGGTTTTGCTCAATTTTTCTGGCACTACCTCTGTTCCAAATTGCAGTTCCGTTCCGTTTCGTTTCTGTCCGTGTGTTTTTGTCGCAGCTGCGTGTCTGCTTTGTTTCCTTAATGCTACTTGCCGCTTCTCCTTTCTGCTAGTATGAGCAGGCTGCTGACTCCGAACTTACCTGGGTAGCAGAAACCATGCGAAAGTTGACAGCCTTGGGCCCAATAAGGCTGGAACAAGATCAGACAACAGCTCAACTACAGGTGCAGAAGGTAGGAATGATATGGTGTAGTACTCATCGAATGTCCATTTAAAGGTAGCCTTTAAACAAATGCTGTACTTCATTGTGCACAAAATATTTGTAATATGTGCTGCATGCATTTCATAGTGCAATTTTGTTTATTGCATATCCTATATTAAATCTTCTGAAAAGATTTGGTTGGTCGCTTGTTTTTTAATTAGTTTTCTCAACTGTTTTTCTCTCCACATAATTTGAGAGCGTGTGCAAAGGCCATGGCAACAATGGGCAATCACTGTGTCTTGACCAAGTCAAAAAGAACTATTCAGGAAACATTAATAGACATTATAGGAAAAAAGAATTGTGTGGCAAATCACCTCTGTTAATATAGTTTAATTCCTTAAATTTTGTTCACAACTCCCAGAGAAGTCCAAAGATGTGCAGGTTAAGTGTATTGGTCATGCCAAATTGCCTTAATGTCCCAAGATGTGTAGGTTAGTGGGATTAGTGAAGTAAATGCATGGAGTTACAGGGATAGAGTCTGGGTGTGATGCTCTGTCGGAGAGTCAGTACAGAATTGATGGGCCAAATAGCCTGTCTCTGCACTGACAGGGTTCTATGATTCTATTGTAGTTTTTTTCTTCCTCACTTTTGAGATTCGGCTCAGTACACAACACAAGCGAGTGGTGGGGGGAAGGACTTCAGTGATTGTCTCCCAATTAAGCTTTAGTCTGAAACCTGTAAAGAATAGTGAATAACTAATACCTTGCAATAGTTATTCTCAGTGCCTACTTCAGTGATGAATAAAAGATTGGGATTCAACTTAAAGTCAGATTCTGCAGGTGGAATTTAAGCTAATATAATTATGTGCATTTACTATTTGCAGATATGTTAGTTGGCAGACTGTGAACAATTTATTTTTTCCCTCTATCCCTCCATAGAGTACAAGTATATTAACAATGTAGTTGATGTATTATATAGTAGGTGATGGTTGTAAATTTATAATTTTTTTTATTGTTTGAACCAAATGAGCTTATCCTAGTCTAGTGTATGCCCAATGGGAGTTTGAGTTTTTTTAAATAACAATTCAATCCAATTCAAACCCTGGAGCTTGTGTTGCTCATGTCTGTATCTTAGCAGCTCTTATACAAAGTGTAAAATTTATTTTAAATATCATTTACAAACCAGTTTATGTACGGTTGACCCAAAATACTGATTCATGTTGAAATTCACATAATTTACCATGCAAAAAGAATGTACAATTTTCTGATTATCTAAAACTTCTGATTTATTTCTACGACTATAACTAGGGTTCATTCATCCATGACTTTGTGCCCATCGTGTTAACATAAAATTAATTCTAATCTGTCGAGGCTAGAAATTGGAGATTATTACTCACCGTGTACAGTAAGTGCAGTAGCAAACTTACAGTAGTGTTAATTTCATGTTTTACAAATTTTTCTTTAATGTTTTTAGGCCTTTTCAATAGACATCATAAGGCACAAGGATTCCATAGATGAATTGAGTAACACTCAAGAAGAAATCTTGAGTACTTGTGGTGATGAACAGAAGACTATGTTGCAGGTATTATTTCTTTAATTCTGTAGAAGGCCGGCCACTATAACAGAATACATGTTTACACATTGTACCATTTCATAATATTAAGGTGTGAATTCATACGTTTATTTTTCTGACACAAAATGAATCATTACTTGCAGACCATAGTACAGAAATCTTGCAATTTGAGAGAAATTTCATGCAAATTCGTTGTCAAAACTTTGAATGTTTTAAAGACGATCCTATCATAATGCTGATGTGTTCTAGCTTATCAATAACAAACTATTTGCCTATAGTTAACTACTTTTAATAATAGCGAGGTTTTAATTATTATGCTGCAATCTTAAATATGTACATCTATATGTATTCACATCCACGTAGGAGAAGATGGACTTATTGCAGCAGCAGTACGAGACAGTCAGTCAGATGAACACTGAAAGGTACTCCCAATTAGAGCGGGCTCAAGTCCTGATTAACCAGTTTTGGGAAACACATGAGGAACTATGTCCATGGCTTGATGAGACCAGAACTCTGATAACACAGCTCCCACCACCAGCTGTTGACCATGAGATGCTGAAACTACAACAGGAAGAAATGAGGGTAAGATAAAAGGACAATGTGTAGTTTGGTCTATTTCTTTTAAGTACCATTTGTGTCTATATACCTCCAGTATACTTCAGGTAACCAGATTCTCAATTGGCACCAGTAAATGATATTGAGATTGAAAAAATTAGCAGGGAATGAGGAAATTGTGTACGTTGTTTGTGAAGTTCTACTGTACATGGTATTTCCATGAATCAGTGAAGGGGAGAGGAGACAGGTTCCTTGTCCAGAAGTTGGCTGGACTGACAGATTTGGCTTCCAATCAGGTGAAAACACTGATCAAAAGGCTGCAGAATCAAGTTGTTCCAATCACTGACCCTGAAGTGGGATAAAGTGGATTGGCCCCATCCCAAAGCATTGAGGTTGGGAATGGTTGGTGATAGGATGTCTGTATCTGTGGTGGGTTTATAAGGTTGAGAGAGTGAGCTTGCAAGAGCAAGCACTTTTTCTTTGTATGATCTGTAACAAGTGCCCATGAGGCTGACCTCGTCTCACTGAAGCTGCCAAAACCTGGGTAACCCATCCAGTTTACAGTCCAGTTAATATATGTAAAATCTATATGTAGACACATCCCCATAGTGGATATATTGAGAATAGTGCCAATGTTTTGAGTCTAAATGATCCTCAGAGCTTCTTCAGCTCTAAGAGTGCTGTGAACATTAGGAATTCTCTGCCTCAAGAAACTTTATGTTCATCAGTAAATTCCAGGCCTGGTAAAGATTGACAGTTTCTTGGATATTATGGGAATTATTCCCATGTTTCTCTCGATATGGATATGTGCTGTAGATGATCAGTCATGATCTTACTGAAAGTGAAGCAGATTCAAAGCGCCAAATAACCTACTGCGATTTATTAAGTATTATAGCCTTGTTCTAACACACAGACTCCCTTTGAATGTGGCTCACTGGGCACAGGAGTGCTGAGCTTGCCCAAGTGATGTTGTTTCATCTAACATAAATGATGTTGTCTTTTGCCAGAATGTGTTTAGACATTCTTTCTAACTGTGAAATCTATATCTTGTTTTATAACAGCAACTTCGTGAATCAATCTCAGAACACAAGCCTCATATTGATAAACTGATGAAGATTGGTCCTCAGTTGATGGTGTTGAATCCTGATGAGGGTAAAATGGTGCATGAGAAATATACCACAGCTGAAGCACTTTATGCTAAAATAAAACAGGATGCAAGACAGCGGGCTTTGGCGTTGGATGAAGCCATTTCACAGTCTGCTCAGGTACTCTTTGCTGATTGTAGCTGTATATATTTGTATAGGTTTTGTTTAAGGCTAATTATTTGTTTGTTAAAAGGGAAACGTTTTATCCTTTTAGCTCCCCACAGCTGTCACTTCTTAATATAATTCTTGCTTCTGCAGAAGGCTGACAAGTCTAGGTCACAGTCATCTCCTTGGCCAACATCAATAATGCTTTTTGAAAATGAGAGGCACACTCTATGCTAGAGCTATTGTACAGAAACATTATTGTACAGAAACAGAAATATTATTCAGAAACATTAAAAGCAGTAATAAAATAAGATGGGGACAATAATTTGCACTCAATAATTGACCAACAAATAGAAAAGGTGATTTTTTTTTTGATGAATGCTTGCTTTAAGTTTTTCAAGTTGTCAACTATATATGTGATGGATTTCACTTCTTTTGCAAGGCACATGCTGTTTTGCTTTGCTATAATGAAATGACTGTCAGTTGGATTGAATTGTCCATTTGCTCCTTTAGATTGGCACATTTCTTTATATAGTGGCTATTGATGCATGCTTGCTAGTTAGTCAATTAATCATTGTTGGTGATTAACGATGGTTCTGTTTGACATGGTATTCTCGCCAAAATTAGGAGCAATTGAAACAAAATGGGGGAAGAGACCAGTGCAGGAGAATTAAAAGAATATTATGGCACACATAGAGTTCTTTCCAATGATACAAAAACACTATGGCAAAACAAAGTAATGTTTGTGAAGTGTTTCCCTTCCATATTTGACTTGTTTCAATGCATTCCCTTGTGTTATCCCATCATAGTGTTCTCATATTAACATGTCATTTGTTTTCCATTCCGCTCACCTCATGGAATTAAATGTTTGTTTGCCGACATCTCCTGCTACGTTGTGTTTAATTGTTGTGTTCGTCACATCTCATTAGAATGCTGAGGTAAGCAGAGCTCCTTGGACAATCGATGCTGCTACACTTTAGGGTTCCTTTTCTGTTTTATTTTCTTTGGATAAATCTGTTGTTAATAGTTACTTGAAACTTTGACAGGTAAAGAACAGTCCCTGCACAATTTACAGCTGTTCTAAAAGGCCATGTATTACTTAATGGATAGTTGTACGTTCAACTTTGCTGAATTTTAAATACATCGATTTGAACTTTGTGAATTGATCTGTTTCCTCTGTAACACAGTACTTAAGAGCAGATGTTTTCATTAAAATGAATTTCCAGCATTTCTGATACTCAGTCTGTTTTTATGTCATTACTAAAAGTGTTTTTTCCTCCTTAATTTGATTGATGTGTCCCTCACTTAATTATTCTAATCATTGCCTTGAGTTCAACTTCAAAAACCACTGTGTTCTACCAGAGCAATCATTCTATTCTGTCTGAGTGTCATTGTCTTTAGTTCTGAATTATGGGTACCTTTCCACTTCTAACATGATTGAGATCTCAAATTGATTTAAGCTTGGACTTCTACAACTATATGGAAAATAAAATTTCCTCCCAATCATTTGGGCTCAATTTGAATCCTGGTTCCAGAGTCAAAGGGAAATTTTCACAGCTAGTATGTTGATAAGTCATTGCAAAGACCCGGTTCTGACGTATGACTTGATGGAATTATAATATTCAGAATAGTATATTTTGTTCACAGATCCCTTACTCTTTGTCACTGACATGAGTCCCCGCTGTATTGATTGTTCTGTTCTTTTGATATCAACCAGTGAAATAGGTCTTCTAAATTGATAGACAAAGTTCAGCATAATCAACCTTTGGGATGTTTGGTTTTGAGTAAAATATATATCATTTATCATGGAATCAAAACGATTGGGTACACTGAAGGGATTTGTTTAACTATGATTGTGACAAGTCAAAAACATTTGTGTTAATCTTTGATGTAGGTGAGTAAAAACTTTAATTTGCAAATTGAACTTAATACGTAAAATGATTATTGGTAATCTTCCACTTCACTAGCATAGAACACCTACAGTGCAGGAGGCGGCTATTTGGCCCTTCAAGTTTGCACCACTTGTGGAAAGAACATTTCACCATACTAACCCCCCTGCCTGATCTTTGCAATCCTGCCATTTACCATGGCCAATCCACATAACCTACACATCTTTGGACACTAAGGGGCAATTTAGCATGACCAGTCTACCTAACTTGCACATCTTTGGACAGTGGGAGGAAACTGGAGGAAACCAGCACAGACACAGGGAGAACATGCAAACTGCACACAGTCATGCAAGGTCAGAATCAAACCCAGGCCCTGATGCTATGAGGCAGCAGTGCTAACCACTGTGCTGCTCTTTGCTAAGTAAATGTTTGACAAAAAATAAAATTATAAACAAACAATTTCAAATGCTAAATGAAATAAATTATGTAATCTCAAAATTGTTTCATTATATATTTATTTTTAAAAATTGCTTATTTTGATCTTCATTTTATACAGTTGCATAAAAATATAATTTGCCACAATGAATTCTAATTTGTTTGTAGATTAATTACAACAAGATGCCAATCCCAACTGTTAGTCCATAATTGTAGCACAGTTTTGTAACTCAGGTCAAATCTTTTAGTAGTCCCAAGTTGGAAAGAAATGAAAAATAAAATATTTGTTTAGCTTACGCAGAATAAATTCCCCTTTCTCCGAATACAAAAATGGAATTACATTTGATGCAAGAGTGTCAATATTTCTATTTTCTTTCCACAAGTTTTGTGTTTTAGAGGATTTATAAAAAAATTTCTCAACATCATATGGAAACCTAGGTGAATCGGCCGTCTTCAATTAAGTGGATTATTCAATCTCTCAATAAGTTAGGCGTTTTTATAAGCATTGATACAAGAACTGATTTTGCTTAAATATTATGCATGTTTTTATTGCAAAATGTCTATAAAAGTGTTGCTGCTCATTGCTTTGCTTGAATTTGTACTGAGATGATTTCTGCTATACAGACAATTTCAGATGAAGAATAATTCTGAGAAAATTTTCAGTCAATGCCAATTCCTCTTGTGGTCTGTTTAGTTCCATGATAAGATTGACCCGATGTTAGAGTCTCTGGAACATATTGCTGATCGAATGCGGATGCCTCCATCGATACCTGCCGAGGTTGAGAAGATTAAAGAGCACATCAATGAGAACAAAAATATTGCAATGGAGCTAGAAAAGCTTCAGCCATCTTTTGAAGCTCTTAAACGTCGTGGTGAAGAGCTAATTGGACGGTCTACTGGAGCAGATGAGGATCCTGCAGCTAAAGGTACTGAATATTAAGTTTTTAAAATTTGTACATAATCACAAGACTATTCGCCATTATAAAACCCACTGATGATATACAATCTAACAATTCAAATTAGAAGCTAATAGTTTCTTCTTTAAAATTCTGTCTGAATTCCTGAATCTGTTCTTCAGATGTTAAATCAAATTCAAGGTACAGCCTTTTAAAACATTTTCAGACCCATTGGAAGGATGTATTCAAAAATCAAAAGTTTTGAACGTTATCCGGAAGCAATAAAATTGAAATTCTGGAAGACGATGTGTTTTCTAATTTCAACTTTTAAAAGCTTGATGGAATATGATGCAGTATCTGTTTCTCCTTAAGTATGTGTTTTACCAAATACAAGGAACATAACTGAATGAAAAGATTTTCACTTTAGCACATAGTGAAATTCCATGCAACCAGTGATTGTTATTGAAGATTAGCCGCTGTTCTAAATTACACAAATGATGCAGCAGCTTTGTGCAGTAGAAGCTCCAACAAACAACCATAAAATGAATGACAAACCAAACTTATTTCCACTATTCAAATATATATGTGTTTTGCAAACAAGTGATAGATGTTTTGCAAAGGAAAATAATGGTGACCTACCGATCAAGTTAATCACAGATATAACTGACCTAATCAATTTGTCAGAGTTTCATAATGTAGTGTGTTATTTCCGCTTGTGATAAGTTTTGTCACTTCTTAGTGAATTGGAAGGTTAACAAAAGATAAAGATCTCTTTGCCTTTTGGTGCCTCTGTCCTGGTCTTTCTTTGGCTGAATAAAATGGCTGTTAATTCATTTTGCATTCAGTGACAGAAAGCAAAGCACCTCTTTGCCTTTGCATTTTGTTCTGATTCTCTCAGCTGGGAGAGACCTTGAGTATGGTGCATTCAGTTATATTCTATATTTATCAAAGGCTGTAATCATTTTATTCCCATCTCTGAAATGGGGCATCAAGTATGTGGATTATTAGAATTTGTTGCAAAAAAAAAATTTTATCCATTTAATATTGTTTTAGACAAACACAAATTCTCAAAGCTCTTGTCTAGTGTTCTTGTACGTTTGAGTATTTGATCCAATTTGGAAAGGGTTCGACACAGTCAACTTCATCAAACAGCTCTGAAGAGTCAGTTTTTGAAGAGTTTAACATGCTTTATTGTATGCTGTGGCCTCATTTCTGGCAGCATTCAATCATTATATTACCATATAATGACAGTTTGAAATAATCTAGCTTTTTTCCAACTTATAATAATTTAGCCATTCAAGACAAATTGGATGAGATGATATTTTACTGGGAAGATATCAAAGCTCGTGGTGAAGAGAGAGATATTAAACTTCTGGATGTGCTTGACCTGGCTGAAAAGTTTTGGTGTGACATGGCTGCGTTGCTGACCACCATTAAAGACACGCAGGATATAGTACGAGACCTGGAGAGTCCTGGTATTGACCCCTCAATCATTAAACAACAGCAGGAGGCTGCAGAGGTATGGATATGGTTCAAATATGAATTTCATTTAGTTTTTATGAAAAAATCTGTTTTAGCCATGTTGCTTGCTCATTTATTTGTCTTGTTTGCAATCACAAAAAAATCTGATTTTCTAAAACAATAGAATGTAGTATGGTAAGTGCACACGATTAACAACAACAATTTCCTGGTAATATTCTGCTGATTTCAGACAATTAAAGAGGAAACAGATGGGCTCCATGAGGAGCTGGAATTTGTGCGAATCCTGGGAGCAGACCTTATTTTTGCTTGTGGAGAATTTGAAAAACCAGAAGTGAAGAAAAGCATAGATGAGGTAAAATATTAAATTGAAATGATGATGAGTGATGAATAATGTATGCTATAGGTGATACCAGTATTATAGAACTTGACCAAGAGACCAATAGATGTGAGACTAGTGCCAAGTTAATTGATTATTTTGTTAACAGAGAATATTTAGATATTCAATCATAAGCAATATGATATCCCCAAAAGTAATACTATTGAAGGTTGCATAATATGTCATGCAATGTAATGTACATTGCATATAGCACCCACTCTAACGTGCTTTGGCTTCTAAAATCTTATCCAAAGTCAAGTCCATTTTTTTTTGTTCAAATGAAGGTTGGGCCAAAGGTTTGCTGAGATGATATTTCAACAAAATATATTTTAATAGTCCACCCATTTGAACAGTGTTATTGCCTTAACAGATAATTTGTTTATCTAAAACAAATTAACAAGGAGTAGGCAATTTGGTCCCTTCGTTCTGCTCTGTCGTTTCATAAGATCACAGCAAATCTGATAATGACCTCAAATCTGCAATTCACATGACTTTGAAATGAGTCTCCTTTGTAACATCGGCTGGCTTGATGAAAAATCAGTTGGTTATCTGTATGACAGGTAAATCTGGAAAAAGAATTACAATAACCATGATTAAACATTCAAGGCCCTATTTTACCATTTTGATTCTAAGTGCTGAGTGGACTTGAAACTGGGACTGTTTCAAATCCAACTTTTAGACCTGTTCTGAGGTGTTCCCATACGCGCGCTGCCCGCAAAAATATCCACGAGTCCTAATCGTGCTGCAAAAGCTTGTGGGAAAGGCTTAATGTGCCTGAAACCTCTAGTTTCAATCAGTGCCTGCAACTGTGCATGCACAGCAAAAAAAGATAGAATGCTGCTTCCTTGTCCTTTCCCTCCTGAGCCAGCTAATGCCTCCTTCATGCCCCCACAACATTACTGACTCCACACGCACACGCACACACACACACGCGCACAATCTCAGCCAGAGTGGTAGCAGACCCTTCCATCAGTCCCAAGCAGACAGCCATCGGACACTAATCAATTTACTTGCTCACTAACTGGAGCTGACTAATCGGATTTGTATGAAGCATGTCTATTTCGCGTTGATTCTAGATGGGCAAACGCTGTGATAAAGGGGAGAGTGTCGGTAAAGTTGGGCATGTAGCCCATTAAGTCAATTTAAATGCACGCAGCCATTTTCGGGCCTTTGGTAAAGTGGGAGCTGGCACGGAGGCAGGTGTGGATCACACTTTTCGCTTCTCGCCCAACTTTACCAAAATGGGTGTAATACAATGTAAAATTAGACCTTTAATGTCAGAACCAAGAGTACTTAATTTGCATCTAAACTATGATCAAAAGTTTGTAGCAGTCTGACGCTAGTCTGTCATACAATTGTTGTCTTCTACCTTGGCTGACATTTTGTTGGAAAAATATGAATAAAGTATGAGAGTTTGTTTTGAATGTAGAGTGAGCCAATAAATGGGAAGCACTAATCTATACAGGTCATTTTCAGGTATTGCTATCCCTCCCTCTTTCTGTAATTTCCCCCAGTCTGACAAATCTTCTGAGGTCTCTGCACATCTCCACTTCTGGTCTTTTGCAATTTTCATTTTTTCACCATTCATAATGTCTTGACCTACTAGCACCCCCTAAGTTTTGGAATTCCTTCCTTAAACTTTTTCACCTCTCTTTTAAGCCATCACTTGAAACTCATCACTTTAGCCAAACTTTTGGCCATCTATCCTAATATCTTAATGTCTTGGTATCTTGTTTTATCTAGTTATACTTCTGTACAGTATTTGAATGTCTTACTGTGTTGAAGATGCTATGTAATTGCATGTTGTTGTTGTTGTTGTTGTTTCATCATGCTTCCATTCTAATGGATTTTGTCATAACTATTTCTAGCTTAATTACACTTGGGATAACCTGAACAAAGCATGGAAGGAACGGATGGACAAACTGGAGGAGGTCATGCAGGCAGCTGTACAATACCAAGATTCATTGCAAGTAAGGAATGTTCTGAATGTTCTGCATAGTATCAATGTAAACATGAATAGAGCGAAATGATGTTTCCTAATCTATTGTGAATTTTTTAGGCAATGTTTGACTGGCTGGATAACACAGTAATAAAACTTGGTGAGATGTCTCCAGTTGGCACAGACATCAGCACTGTGAAGCAACAAATAAACGAAATGAAGGTGGGTTAATGTTACAGTGAAATAGCACACAATATGAAAGAAAAGTAGTTCTCCACTTTTTTTATTAGCACATTCAATTCTTATCCATTTCATATCAGCTTCATCTAATGTGAACAATGGCTCCTTTGACTGGATTGAAAAAAATCTACCACATGTCCATCATTTCATGGCTCAACTGTTATAAGCAGTGAATAGCTGAACTATATTAAGCATAAGGTGCTATGGCTATGCTATGTTGATTGACTTGGGCAACAGCAGTAGCATTGTCAGCCTTGGAATCATTGGCGTAGGGAGGCAAAAGCCTCTAGACTTCGTGAGGATAGAATCAAGCCCACTAGGATGTCCCATTTTTGTTATAACCTTCTGATATTATTGTCCAGTTAGTATATAAAGTATGGCACCCTGTCAAACAACTAATGTTCACGAACCTATACTGCAGCAGCACAAAGGTTGAGGTGGGGGGAAACTGGTGAGGATGATAGGAGAGGAAGAAACAGTCATGCAGTGGCTTGGATTTTAAATTTACGTTCTCGTTGAAATTTGACATGACCTAATGGATGTTACTTAACTTTCCCACTGCACTTGCAATCCACAGGAATTTAAAATGGAGGTTTACCAGCAGCAAATAGAGATGGAAAAACTGAACCATCAGGGGGAGCTACTGCTTAAAAGAGCCTCAGATGACACGGACCGGGACCTAATTCAGCAGCCGCTCACTGAGCTCAAGCATCTCTGGGAAGATCTGGGAGAAAAGATTATTCACAGACAGGTACAAGCAGTCAGTCTGCTGCAATTTTAATTTGCAAATGCATTTTTTCATGTGTTTGTAATGTTCATGTGTAGATTTCCCAATGCAGGAGCCTAGGATTGCTGCATTGTGCAGGTAATAGAAGTCACGAAGGTCCATGAAAGGAAACTGCACAATTGTGCAGTTAGCTTCGTGATTTACACTGAGCAAATCGGCATACGTTGAAGATATTGGAGGATTGAAGTGAAATGATCAAGTTGGCATATTTGATGCAGTACCAAATTGACAAATAATACAAGTCCTATATTGTGAAGTATTTTAACAAAAAGCGATTAGAGATCATTAAGCCTTGCTTTCATGTCTTTGTCAGACTCCTCAGTATAAACAACTAGCCCAAAGATTGGAGTTCAAATCCCACTCCTGATACATGAGCACAAAATCCAATCTGACACAATCATTTAGTACTGAGGCAATGCTGCACTGTCAGAGGTTCTGTCTTTCTGGGCATGCAGACCTGGCCACTGGGGAACCTTTCATAGGCCATATGGTGCCAGAACAGGAGAGCTCCAGCTTTTACTTGGTGGTCTCCCTGTGAGATGTTGGGTCCCTGGGGCGGAGGCATGAAGTTATTGAGTGATCATTAGCTGCTTAAGGGCTTCAATTGGTCTTCGGGCAGAAAGCTTGTCCTCAAATTTCCCATCCCTGACTGAATTAAAGGGAATCAGGAAGATGACGGGCAATAAACCCCTTGCCTGGCATGCAGTGGATTGGTACACCAGTGTAATGACCTTAAAATCCTATTTCAATATTTTGAACTTGACAGCTTTTTTTATATTCAGAATGACTGGATATTTCTTCATTGACCCAACCTGAGGGAAAATTCTGGGGAATATTTCAGAGAACATGAATATTTATTCTGAATGGTTAACTGTGAACTTATTCTTTCTCCACAGCACAAAGTGGAGGGTGCCCTGCTGGCACTGGGTCAGTTCCAACATGCATTGGCTGAACTTATGACTTGGCTAAATCACACAGAGGAGCTGCTGGATGGACAAAGGCCAATTACTGGGGATCCAAAAGCAATAGAAATTGAACTTGCCAAGCATCATGTATGTCAAAAGTTACAGTTCTGCAAAGATTTATCTTATATAATCATGTAATGGATCATAACATCATGCATAATTGATGAGACATTGCGAAGTGATAGCACTAAGCATTTTGGATGATATCTTAAATTACTCTTTTATGCAATATCCATGTCATAGTAACAACGTTTTCATTGTAAGCTTGAACTCTGTGTTAAGTTTAGAATGTGTTTTACGATCCATTATTGAGCTGTACAAGGTCAACGTTCCTTGTCGCATGCTTTTCCATCAAGTAAATCGGAAGCATACTGTAGGACAGACTTGAGCTTTTACAGTGTCAAAAATAATTGATGACTAATCTCACCTTTTACAAGCTTTTGAAAGTAGAAGGAGATGAAATAAGGATCAAAAAGTCAAGAGGGCAAGGCTATGATGGCTGATGGTTCAATTACTATAATGATGATTAAGAAGGGGTATGATATTCTGAAGGCCGGCATCAAAGGTGCAAAGTGGAGAGGGAAGGTCAAGGATATAGGAAGAGACCATAATGCAAATTGTTCTGAAGTAATGATATTTAAAATAGGATGTTGAGAATAAGACGCTACTAGCGGAGGGCAAGGGCTGGTCTTTGGATTGGAGTAGAGATGACAAAGTTTTACCTAAATTGCAGCTGGTGTAAGATAGACCTCAGGATACTAGACGGTTCACCTATTATTCTCTTTATGGATTCTGAAAAGCTGTGGTGTAATTCCAATGCTACTGTTTTATTTAAAATTAATGTTTGTTAAATCCAGGAAACTTGTGTATGCATGTTTCAGTAAATGACACCTTAACTTCCATAGGTCCTGAAGAATGATGTGCTTGCCCACAAGTCAACAGTCGACACTGTAAATAAAGCAGGGAATGAACTTCTGGAGTCAAGTGCAGGAGAGGATGCCAGTAACCTAAAGCGTCGACTAGATAAGTTAAATCAGAACTGGCAATCGCTGCTTCAGAAAACTGAAGGGAGAGAACAGCAACTGGAGGCTGCTCTACAGCAGGTATTCAATAGAAGTAGGATATTGGGAGACTTTGGGGTTTAATACTTACATGAGGCCAAAACAAGTTGCTAGCAGAATTTGCATGGCACCGCTTATCATACTCTGTTATGCTGCAATTAAACTGTAATTGCCTTCTCTGTTCACCCTGAGATCAATTGGAAATTAATTAGCATTGGTGAAAATAATTACAGATTGAATTTATGGTTATACATCAATCTATAAATCCCTCTCACCAACATCTGTTAATTGATTCTGAAGCCTTGAAATTGCAAAGCAAAAAGACCATCGATTCTGTTGCATAGTCCAATTTCTTTGCTCTTACCTCGTATGCTTTTTTTCATAACTACTTGTCAAATTCTGTTAATGTTAAAATAAAATGGTGTAAGTGCTGGAAATCTGAAATAAAAACTGGAAATACTCAACAAACCGGACACTATCTGTGGAGCGAGAAATAGAATTAACACATCAAGTGTTATCTCTGCTTCTGTCTCGACAGATGTTATTTATCCAACTGAGTATTTCCAGTGTTCTCAGTCCTTATCTCTCTTTTGTCTCAACTGTTATTTGCAATAAAACATTCCAATTTGTAAAAGCCATTACAAAAAAATCCTGTAACTTTTCCTTCATTCTTCTAGTGATTGAATTTAAATCCTATTTATCACTCTTTCATAATCTTTGATATTTATTCCTTAACAATTTATGTAATCTTTATCTTTTAAATCCTCCCTTAATAGCCTCTGTTCCAGTGAAAGTCATAATTCTTTCACTAGTCTTTCATAACAAGCCTCTTATTCCTGCATCAATTGTTATGATCTTCATAAAGACGGATCATTTTTTTTAAAAAATTATTTAAATTCCCAGTGACTGAGACATGACAAGATTTCAAGTTTTAGAACTTGTTGCAGCAAGCAAACCAAAAGCAATATACAAATAAAAAAAAAAGTTGTCTAAACGATATTCAGTAGGTACCTTATACTCTAAATGACAGAAGAACAATGTTTAACTTTTAACCCAACCAAAAGTCTCACACCATGATTATATTTATGCTGTCCCTTAAGTGAATACTTTATTCTTTCAGAGCCAAAATTATTAGATTCTGATGACTTGTTTTCTTTCTTTACCAGATAACTTTTAATACCAGAACTGACTTTCATTTTGAAGGTTATACTGGAGATTCTTTCCCTCGTAACAAATCTTCATAAACTTGATCTCTTCAATCTAAACACGAGTTCTTTGTGTATCATGGCAACCAATAGAGTTGTCATTTTTTCTACTTCAGGTGCAAAACTAACTGCCCCATCCCTGTCTTTCAGATAGCTGCAAATTGACTTGTGTCTAAGAGTTTTGGCGATGCCTTGGAAACCTTGTATGAACTTTTCCCTCCCTTAAGCTTATCTCCATCTCAATGTGAATCACATGATCCCTATATTTATATTTCTTATGAGCTTTTTCTAGACCTCCCCAACTCTGTTTTATCTTGGAATTAAACAGTCTGTTTAATTCCAACCATTTATAAAACTAGACGTTCCTAATACATCCCTGTGAAACTTGGAGATTAGTAGCCTACCCATCTCAATACAACCACTCTTGTCATTATTATGAACATGATGCACCTTCCTCCCTGTAAGTCAACTGGGCCTTGTTATCCCCAAAGCAACCAAGATGCTTGTCGAGCAGAATTCAGAGCAAAGTCACATGATCGTTCTACTCCATTTTAGCGTAAATTGAAGAGACTGTTACATTTTGGGACTATCTTATAAATTTAGCATTTGAAACAAATTCTAAGGAATATTTACACTTGTCCTGCGATTCCAGTATTTGGCCAATGTTGGAATTCCTAAAATTGGCAATTGTAGCATAACCATTGTCATTTGTTACGTTAATGTCACATCTGAATTTGTATTATGTATCCCTACATATAAAACCCAGAACCTCAAGTTTTTTTTTCAGATCTTAAATGGCAGTTGTTAAATATGTGTACCTGTATCTTTGGTTCTCTTTGTTTCTGCACTCTGAAAAATTCTCTAGCTTACAGTATATTTTAATTATTTCTTCTAAAATGTATTACAAATAATTCTCTGCATTGCACTGCATCAATAGCCTATCTGATCCTCCATCAACCAATGTAAACTCTGTATTCTTCTTTGCAGTTTGCCATGCCTTCTGAATTGATATTGTTGGCAAACTTCAATGCCATTGTGTTCAAAGTCTAAAACAAAATAATTTATATAAACAGCTGCAGAGCTAAACTAATATCCACCAATCTGAAAGATGTCTTTTCAACTGTAATACTGTCTTTTGATCTCTACTAATTTCTTTCCATGTAGCTACTTTCCCTTTAATGTTGTGTAGCTTCATTTTTGCAACGTTGCTAGAAATTACTTTCTCATATCATTTTGATTCTTTGAGGATTGATGTTTGGCCTTGGAAATGCTAGTTGGCCACTAGCATTATATTTAATTTCGTAAATTATTACTAAAGTTCCAATTTGAGTTGATCTTAAACATCTGCTTCAGTACAAATTAATTTCACTCAAACTATTTCAGGTAGAATTAAAACCTTCTTTCGTGTTACTTTGATCTGAATTCTATTTGCATTGATGTTTGATTTCTATATTATGAGTGGATATTAGCCACCTTTTGTCAGCCGATTGGTAGTTTTTCTGAATATTCCTTGTTTCATAGGCTGAAGGATTTCATGAAGAGATTGAGGACTTTTTGCAGTGGTTGAGCCGTGTTGAGAATCAGTTGGTAGCATCTAAATCCACTGGCGGTTTACCTGAGACAGCCCGGGAGCAACTCAATGTTCACTTGGTAATGAATTTTGTTATCTCCTTCAAAAGCAAATGATTTCCCAAAACAAGGAATTTTTTTCCTTTTCATTTGATGGAGTTTATCTGAACTTTTTATTTCAAACATTTTCCTTTTAAGATATCCTTTAAGAAATGTACAGTTTGAGTTTCAATGCTCCTTTTAGCCTGTGGTATTATTTATTCGGTGGTAGTTCATATATTTGTTGCATTCTCTGTCTAAACCCAATATGTGCATTCTAAGCACCTTTAACCTCGTAAGATGTCACTAGGCTCAAGAAGGCATTTAAAACCAAGTATGACATAGATCCACGTAAAATACTAATCAGAAAATTGCTAGGTGGCCACTAAAGTGATCTTAAAGAAGGCAAATGAGATGAGAAGAGGAGAGATTTGGGGACAGAATTCCAGCAATTGAGGCTTAAGCAACTTGGGCGCAACTACTGGTAACAAAGCAATTAAAATTGGTGATACTCAAAAAATTGGAGGAATGCAGATTTCACAGGAGGGTCAGTGGTCTGGAGGAGACCATGGAGATTTAAAGATAAGAAGAATTTTAAAATCAAGGCATTTTTTTTTTTATCCAAGAGCTGATGTAGGTCAGTGAGCAGCAGTGTGATGGGTGAATGGGATTTGATGTGAGTTAGGACATGTGCAATTTAATTTTGGATGACCTTGCATTTACAGACAATTGAATGTGGGAGTGCATGAGAAAAGCCAAATCCACAGGTGAGAAAGGTATATATGAAGATTCCAACATTCGTAGCTGAGGCAGGAAACAGAGTAAGACAACATTAGAGGTGAAATAGGCAATCCTCGTCATGTTCAGATATGTGGTTGAAGTTGAATTTGCAGTCAGATATTTCATTGAGGTTGCAAACAATCTGGTTCAGCGTCAGAAAGTTGCCAAAGAGAGGTATGCAGTTAATGCTGAGAGTGGAGTTCATGGCAGGGACTGAGGACAATGGCTTCAATCATCTTAAAGTTCAGTTGGAGCAAATTTCTGCTTATCCAGTACTGCATGCTGGATAAGCAGTATAGCAGTTTAAAGACATTGGCAGGATCAAGAGAGCTGGTGAAGTAAAAATGGTGCTGCCAGCATATATAGGGAAACTGACCAATGCAAATACTCAATATATGTCATGTAATTTCTCTTTTGATGGGAAAATTAGCTTAGTGAAGACAAAAAAAATAGAGGAGGAAAAATAGATCAAATTACAAAATGGAAATTCAAAGCCAAATTCACAGTCACAGAATTAGACATGTCAACTTTCATCTCATTAAAAGACTGCCAGTGAAATTTGTTGCAAAAGCAATTGACTGTGCAAGAGAGAAATTATAACAGGCCACTGTCCAATACCTTTAATCTAGCATCCCACCCAAAATGCCAGTTCAAATCCTGAGTTAATAATTCAAAAGTTTAAACTCCTAAAATATTTAGGAACAAAACTTCATATGATAACCAACAAAGAATTGAGAGGATTATCCCAATTATAAGCTCAATACTTCATTGTACAAGAGCATTTAGTAAAGATTTCGTTGGTAAAAAGGTTGTACTTTATACAATGTTTTTCCAGTTTCTACAATTTTCCCTGAGTAAACACTTACTACGTTTTGTAAATAGTCAGTACAATATGCTTTAGAGTGGTCCCAGTCAATTTTATCTTTTCTTCCCCCAAATTAATTGTGGGAAATTTCCAAGAGGTCATGGTGTTGTTGGGGATCAGGTCATGAACTCAAAAGTATATTATGAAGATAGCCTAGACCCAACTTCTATGATTTTGGCATTAGGGTGAGCATAAGATATTTCATTCCAGGTATGATTCAACTGACCCACTAGGAAGCATTTATCAAAACAAAGTTTATTTAAGAACCCAGTTAGAATACAACAGAAGAATTAGGGATAACATTTGCTAATTTAAATGCTTTAACATGAAAAGTTATAACTCTTAACAGCTAGCTATCGCTGTAGTTCCATTATAAGCAGAATGCCCCATAGACATTAAGCCCTTCTTCAGAACCAGTTAGCACCACAAACAGATGTACTGACATGGATGCTAGATTTCCAGGCTTTTAACACCTCTGGACAGAGATCAAGACAAGAAAGGATATATCCTCAAACAGCAGAACTTCAGAAAAATAAACCTAGTCTCTGACAGATCCCAGTCTCCAGACTTCAGAGACTCAGCTATTACTACTTTTGTGAGTTCCCAAAAAGCCCTGAGCTTGATTTCTCTTTGTAAGCTTAGCTCCACCTAGTTACCTGATTTTCCTGTCAATCAACCTAATTGAGGCTTATGCTGCAAATCCCTCGGGGGGGAAAAGCATTAAAAACAGCATTAATTCAGGTTAAAACAAATATTCTAGCAATTATGATGCTGCAGTAACAATATAGGGTTTCCGGATATAGACTCAGCTGCACCAGTGTTAATAAAGCAAACTGTTAAACATGATTTAAAATACATTTTTTAGAGACACGGTATCATTGTGCAGATAATCAGCTAATTACTTTTTTTTTAGACGTGCATATTGTGTTGGTTTACAAATTGTATAGAGTTTTCCGTCAAGCTATAAAGAACGCAAAAGCTGATCTGCATTGTATCAAACAGTTAGACAAATGTTATATGTAAACTTGGACCAATTATATTAATGCCTAATTTTAGTCAATGTTAAATATTTGGGCTGAAATTGTGATATGTTATCAATGACCTAGATCTTCTAAGGAATGACATCATCAGTGATCAGTGGAATCCACACACATTAGTCTGCATCAGGACTTCCACAGGGTTTGGTCCCATGGTATACATTTGGGCACACCTCTGATCTCTGACAATCTAGAGACTAGAAGATTCAGGCCAAAATGTTGATACCATTATAGGAAATTCTGTTATTATTTTATTTAGTTAAAATGTTAGACAATTGCTTACTAACCATACATAGTCTCTTGATTTCCATAAAAATGTAAACACTCAAAATGCCAGATATCAAGCAGCTTTTCCTGTACATTTAAACTTCAGAATAGAACAATTCAACCATGGCACATCAGTTAGAAATATTTGCTATATCTTCTGCTATGAATGATGCATGACAAAGTTATGGAGTGATTTCATAAAATATATATGTATATGTATGCATAAGATCCTCAAAAAGCTGAGTGAAGTACACTTCTTTGAATATGTTAACAATGGGCAATCACAAGGATTAATTGTAAAGATTTCTCTTTTTTTAGGAACTCCACAGAGAATTCTGTGCTAATGAGGAGACATATAAAAACTTGCACGAGAAGGGCCGGCTTTTATTGAGTACTCGAGACGATGCTGCAGGATCCAATGTTGAACAGTGTGTCATGTTATTAGAACAGAAGTGGCAATCGATGAGCACAAAGATGGCAGAAAAGAAGGTAGGATGGCCAACAATATTATAACTGTATCAGAAATGGGAAATTAGCAATATTTATTTAAAAACATATTCCACCATAATTCCAAATAAGATGAAGATTTTTAATAACATAATTTTAGTTCCTGTTGCATTCAATATTTCTCTCTAGCAATTCTATATTTTTTATCGAGCTAGATAATTATCTGGAAAGAAAAGAATTGCAGGAACACAGGGAAAAGATGGAGAAGGATGGGATTAGCTGTGTTGCTCTTTCACAGAGCCAGCACAAACTGTGAGCCAAACAGCTGCCTTCTGTGTTGTAACCATTCTATTACTCTCCTGTTTTTTCCTTTTCAGACCAAACTAGAGGAGGCTCTCAATCTCGCAACAGAGTTTCAGAATTCCTTGCAGGATTTCATTAATTGGCTTACTCAAGCAGAGCAAAATCTGAACGTTGCACCGCCTCCTAGTCTTATCGTCGATACAGTCCTTTTCCAGATAGACGAGCACAAGGTACTGGAGTACTGGATTAGACTTTGGCGGGAGCTAGAGATAGCAGGCAGTTTGGGTTTGAGGATAGTACAAGTGGCATTGCCTCAGCCCAAGGGACGAGGAATGACAAGACTGCTTCAGTACACTTCTTGGAGGGGAAACAGGGTGATTACTCGATATTCAGAATGGGGACGAGTTGACTGCTCTTTACTGAGATAAGAAAGGGACAACGGCTCAATATTGGGGTCAGGAACTGGGCAACTACTGGGGGTAAGAACTTGGTGACTGTTTGATACCAGTTTTGACAAAGGGACAACTACTTGATGCTGGGATCAGGAACCAGGTACCTGCTTCAATACTGAGATCAAGAACCAAGTGACTGCTCAATGCTAGAGTTAGGAGGACTGCAGCAATTCAGAAGCTTGTAGATGTGCGTTGATTACTGCCTCACTTCAGGATCTTATAAAGCATGTCCACACACCAAAACGTTTTTACTTTTATTTTATTCTTAATAGTTTGTGAAAATACATTGTACTTTCAACAATTCATAAATCAATATTGGAGTGATGTGAAGAATACAAATATTTATTTTAACAATCCATTCAACAAAATTCTTGGTAAAATGATGAAAATATTCAAACATATCTCTACTGTGATAGAATATGTAATAATACAATGTACTCATAATGAAATAGCATTTTGCTGTTTGCTGTGGTCATCAGTACACACTATTAAATTCTTGGCAGAGGGCTTGTACCCTTTATTCCTAATTTCAACTATGATATTATGGGTTTCTCTGCATGAAGAAAAGGTAAATAACAGAGTAATTTGCAGGGAACAATGAGATACTTCCCAATGACCAGTTAAAAAGCAGTATTTGCAAAGTACTTGCAACATGTTTTCTATCTATTGCTTAATGAGACCTGGGAATGCAAAACAAGGGCAAAGATAAATTCCTTGCAGAGAGGTTTAGTTAATGCCTGTTGCTATTTTCCAGATTTTTGCTAATGAAGTAAATTCTCATCGTGACCAAATCATCGACCTGGATAAAACTGGAAATCAGTTGAAGTTTCTTAGCCAAAAACAAGATGTGGTTCTGATAAAGAACCTTCTCTTCAGTGTGCAATCACGTTGGGAGAAAGTGGTACAGCGCTCTGTCGAGAGAGGAAGAGCACTTGATGAGGCCAGAAAACGTGCAAAGCAGGTATGCAGGATCAATGTGAATATTTGCAGACTGGATTTTTCCTGGCCTGTTTGCAAAAGCACTTGGATGGGAAGATTTGTTTATTATGTTGGAACATGTTGCTGCTTCCCAAATCTATGCCCATCTTTCTCAGCATGCTGTATTTGAATCCCTGCACCCTTTCGCCTTTGTCACATTAGTGAAATGAGCCTGCTCAAATGACAAATAGTGTGTTAGGTGACCTTGACAAAAGTAGGTCTGCCATCCTTGTACTTCTTGACCTGTCTGCAGCCCTTGGCGCTGCTGACTGTCAGTGCTTCTTTAAACCTACTTCCTTGACCAATAGTTAGCACTGCTTAATATCGCTTCATGTAGTTCAGCGTCAAATGTTGCTCTATAACACTCTTGAGACAATGTTGCATAAATACAAGGTTTTTTTGTTTTTAACAAGTTTAAAGACCAAGTGAGGAGGTAAGCTTGTATATAATAATAGCTGATTAATAACGTTGTTCATAGTTTATATTCTGTCAACTTCTCCAAGATCCCCTTTGTTCCTGGAACAACTAAACTCTCTAGGCTGGCCATTTTAAGCCTTCAATCTAGGCAGTGCAGCAATCATTAATGCAACCGTAATGAAGCTACTCCGGGTACCACAACCTTGATTATAGTATTTTTATGACAAATTACAATGGTTTCATGGTCATCATTAGACATTCAGTTCCAGATTTTTATTGAATTCAAATTCAATATTGAGAGATTTGAACCTAGGGCCGCAGAGTTTTACCCTAGGACTCTGGATTACGATTCCAGTGACAATACCATGATACCATCACCTCTCCTGTGTTGGTGCAAAATATTGACAGATGGCATTTGAGAGAAATGTCTTCAAAAATACCTGTGACTTAATTCTAACCCACTTCAGGCAGAAATCAAAGCAGACTTAACTCTAATACTGAAGCCCATTGAACAGATGTTAAAGATCCTATGGCCAATGTTTATTTCTAAATTAACATCTCAGAAATCAAATTGCCTGGACATTACCTGCTGTGATTCCTACAATACAACAATAAATATATTTAAGAAATACTTCCTGCCCTAGTAGTAATGAAAAGCACAATAAAGAAACACATTTTTATCTCAAACTTCTCATATTAGCAGAAAGCAAAATCTAATATGATTTAGGATACCCTCACATGATTCTATTTAATTATTGGAATAAAGATGTAACTTGATGTATCCATAATGCTCCATCACAAAATGCAAGCTGCCTTGTCCATGTTATGATCCTCATGTAGGGAAGCGAACATTTCACCCTGCAGAGCTCTCCTTCAAGCCTGTCAGTAACACTATTTAATATACTCCCTTGAAAATATCTTGACAGTATTTGGTTTACGATAACATTTCCCACTTTCCCTGGACTTATGATGGTGAAGGTTCTGCACTGGAGGAAGACAGAATCAATAAAACTCAAATTATAGTTTCTAGTTTGGATTATTCTGCTTAAAACAGTTTGTTCTAATTTAATTTTGTTATTAATACTTCAAGGAATATGGATATGCAATTTTAAAAACTGATGCACTGTAACATGAACAGTGATAAGTCACTTGAACCATTTTTGTATCTTCACTCAACTTGATAATGTGTCTGGAACTGAAAACAGCTGTTCCAAAATATTAAGCAATTTAGATGCAAAGGTTGACCCTCAAGAATTTTTTGCTAATTTTTTTTAAAGCCTTTAGCTTTTGAAATAATTTAACTTACGCAGCTCCGTCTGGTCCTTGCACCCAACTATTTTAATGGTGCAAATAGTTTGTGATGATACAAAACACAGATGGATTCTATTGCAACTTCTTGACAAAAATGTACATTTTGATTTTGATCCAAGTGAGTTTAATTCAGAGCATTGTGTTTTTATAACTTCAGTTCTATGAAGCCTGGAAAAAATTGATTGATTGGCTTGAGGAAGCGGAAAACAATCTGGACACCGATCTTGAAATTTCCAATGATCCAGATAAAATTAAATTACAGCTGTCAAAACACAAGGTAAGAAATCTGATGCTCCATTCCATAAAACTGGTTCTGATTCTTTCAGGTTTAAACTGTAATCTTCATTTCTTTACCCCCCGCCCTCCCACTTTCAAACACTCCCTTTGCCTATCCCCTATTGACAATAGTGACCATCTGACACCCTCTGAGGAACGCTGAGGTCAGTTTTAACATGCGCAAAGCTGTTCTGTTTGAGATTATTGAATTTCACTTGGACATGGGACTTACTTGGTCCCTTGTGGTTTGGCATCCCACCACCCAGTTCCAGCAGTTGGACAAAACCAGTAAGGAAGACTTCATGCAAAAAAAAAACAACTGTTTGCTAATCAAAATGAGAAATAGTGATTTTTCAAAAAGAGAAATGTAATTTAAATAACTATACTAACAGCTAAGAAGGCAGGATATTGTTACATGCAGACCTTTTAACTGTACATTTTCAGTTTTAGAAAAGCAGGAGTTTTCTGATGATGTGGATTGGCACCAGCAATTTTTTCTCATTTCATAATTTGACCCTAGTTTGCTAGGGTTTGAATTGATGGAAATTCTATCCAATACTTAGAAAACTAAGTGTTAGCAAGTCTCACCAGAAAAAAATGTGTGCCATTTAATCCAAATTGTCAATTTCCAATTCCTGTTGCAAACAGAACAGAATGATCCAAATAAGAGAAGCCAGCAATTTCCTCCTATACAGAACCATAGAAAAGTTACAACACAGAGGACATTCAGCCCATTGGGTCTGAGCCAGCCAAAAAAGGGGGGAAAAACTAGAAGTGTTCATATTAATTCCACTTTCTAGCACCTGGTCCACTGCCTTGCAGATCAAAATACATTTTAAATGTTTCAACCACAAAAATTATTCGGGTAGTGAATTTCAGGCAACCGCTATCCTCATGTCCCTTCTAATCCTTCTATCAATCACCTTAAGTCTGTGTTCCTAATAACTGACCCCTCAGCTAAGGGGAAATAGGTCTTTTTTATCTACCCCATCTTGGCTCCTCACAATTTTATACACTTCAATTAAGTAACCCTTCGGTCTCCTCTATAACAAAAATAACCCAGTCTATCCAATCTCTTGTCACAGTTGCAATTTTCAAGCCATGGCAACATTCTTGTAAACCTCCTCTAATTTCTTCAGAGCAATTGTATCCTTGTAATGTGGTGACAGGAACTATACACAAAATTCCAACTGTGTCTTAACCAGTATATTATACAGTTTCAGCATTATGCCTTTGCTTTTGTATTCAGTACCATGCCCAATTACGGAAAGCATTCTTATATGGTTTGTCCTGCCACCATTAAGGATCTTTGGACATGTACTGTCACTTCCTCAATTCCACTCAACACCTTCCCATTTATTCAGTATCCCCTAGCTTTGTTTGCGGTTTCCAAAAGCATCCCCTCATAGTTTTCCAGGTTAAATTCTGTTTGCCACTTTTCCAGCCATGCACAAAACCAGTGATATAATTCTGGAGACAACAGCTATCCTCTTCGCTATCAACCACACACCAATTTTTCTGCCATCTATAAACTTTCCAATCATGCTTCCCACATTTAAGTCCAAATTATTAATATATATAAGCAGCAAGACCTGCCACATTGAGCCTTGTAAAACGCCACTGGAGACCACTTTTCATTTGCAAAAACACCCATTGACCATACCTTTTGTTTCTTGTCACAGAGTCAATTTTGGATCCAATTATGCAAATATAAGCAAAGTAATAGTTGAACATACCATAGTCTAGTCTTTAACCATTCATTGTCAGTTAGTGAACAATTTTCACTGTTTTTGCCTGAGATGAGCTTATGTTTACAGTTTGCTACGTGGTGATCTGCAAACCTTTGTATACTTATCAAAGTGGCTAGGCAGTTGACATTTATTAATGCCTTATCATTTTAAAGTTTTCCTTTATTGTATAAACCAGAAAGATGATGAGTGCAAGATTGGTGCCAAACTTGGAGCCTTTTAGCCAGGACTTAATGCAAGCAAAAGGATTAAATTTATCGAACTACAGGGACAACTATAACTAAATCAGTACAATATTTCTGAATGAAAAACCAGTTCATGTTTTAAAACATGGGGTTAGATAAAAGTCTTTGCAAGTGAGTAGTTTTATTGTTTCCCAAGATGTCCAGTTCTCAAATCAATATTGTTTCAAAGCATTTAGATCCTTCAAATACAACTTTGCAAATTCAGTTGCAAGATTTGGCACCTAATCATGTAATGTTGCATGTAACCTGAGTTGAAATGTCCCAGTGGCAATTAAATAAAATATTTTAGGCATTAACTCAAAAATGTGAATACTTTAATGATCAAGTCTGTGATTGTCAAATTGAGATCTGATTTGTTACTCTGTACTTCCACATTTCCAATATTACTGTGCTCTTTTTAAATTCAAACAAGGATTTCCAAAAAACCCTGGGTGGGAAACAGCCTGTATATGACACCACAATCCGAATGGGCCGCTCCATGAAAGATAAAGCCTTGCTTACAGATGACTGTCAGAAATTGGATAATCTGTTGGGAGAAGTGCGAGATAAGTGGGACACTGTCTGTGGTAAATCTGTGGAGAGGTAAGGAGGAATAAATATGTTTTTAGTTTATTGTTATCTGGGATCAAGTGAAATTTTCTAACCGAGAGAGTTATTAGTATACTTTTATGTATTTAGTCATAACTAGTGACTTAAACAGACAACATCACTCTCACTGGATTTATAGTACGCTAACTGGTTTTAATATATGTCTTGTGATATTGGATACACTTGTGTGCCGAAATGGAGAGCTTTTCCAATTAAACTAGATATTTATTGACATCCCTCTGCAACCTTACTTTGGATGGATTACTGATACTTTGTTAAAGATTGGATCTAATTTCACTTGCAATCACTTGTTTTAAAAATAGAGGTTGTTTGCTGATAAGCTATATCCATTTGGTTTGGCTACAGATTCTTGTTTCACACCGATTAAACCTAATGTTAAAAGGGTGTAACTTTAACAAGTATTAAAGTTTGTTGTTTTCTGGTCCTGTTCAGGCAGCACAAATTGGAGGAGGCCCTCCTGTTTTCAGGACAGTTTACTGATGCACTCCAGGCTCTTGTTGATTGGCTGTATAAGGTTGAACCACAGTTAGCTGAGGATCAGCCTGTTCATGGAGACCTAGATCTAGTGATGAACTTGATGGATGCTCACAAGGTAAACTGTTATTGTTAAGAAAGCATTACGTTCCATCCTTATGTTGCTTTGTTAAAATATTTAATAGCCAGCAGATGATCCTATATAACCACGTGTCTCTATCAATTTTTGAGGCTTTTTGTTTGTGCTGAAAAGTTAAGTTAAATTTTTGATTTCTTAAGCTCTATTTCATATTAAGCATTGAAACATTTTCTTTTTCATGCAGGTTTTCCAGAAAGAACTTGGTAAGCGAACCAGTAGTGTACAAGTACTAAAACGATCAGCTCGTGAATTGATTGAAAATAGTCGCGACGATACAACGTGGGTGAAAGTTCAGCTGCAGGAACTGAGCATTCGGTGGGACACAGTCTGTAAGCTCTCTGTTTCTAAACAGACACGACTTGAGCAAGCACTTAAGCAGGTGAGAACACATTGTAGTAATTAATGATAAAATTGTGCAACTTAAAACCAGGCAAAGGAGGTGCACATTAGCTGCCTACATAATATAATGGAGTATTTCGTACTGCTGTGATGCTGGTCCCAATTTTACATTGATGGAGATAACGCTGTAACTAATACCAAAAGATCAATGTAATATAAAAGCACTGTGGGGGCTGGAACCTGAAACAAAAACAAAAAATGCTGCAAACACTCAGTAGGCTAGACAGCATCTGTATAGAGAGAATAGAGCTAATGTTTTGATGACCTTCGGCTATCAAGCTTGGTCTTGAAAGTTTCAGTTTGTCCAACATGCATTGCCTTTTGGGAAGAATTCTGGATTTTATTACCCTTCAAATGAAAAAATGCTTCCTGAATTCACTCCTGAATGACATTTTAATTTAAAGATTGGAGCCCCTTGTATGGATATTGAATCTCATAGATAAGATCAACTCTCAACTTCTAAACTCAGGATGCGCGAACAAGATTTATGCAAGTTGCCCTCATAATTTAAGTTTTTAAGAACTGATATCATTCTAGTAAATTTACCCTCCTGAAATATGTGCCAAAACTGAATGCATTACTCCAGATATGTTCCAAGGCTTTGTACGATGAAGTATAATTTTCTCCCCTCTTTATTCCAGTCCCTTTTGAGATAAAGGCAAGATTTTCTTATCATTTGGATTGCATTTTGTGCGCTAGTTTCCAGTGATTTCTGTGCATTGATGTCTAAATGCTTCTGCTCATCTGCAGTTCCTAAGCTCTCGCCATGAAGACAAGAGTTTTGATTAATAATTGGGATTTTTCCTCAAGTGAAATTTGGGTGACAAACAATCTATCAAAATCAATTACTTTTATGTGGTGTAGTCATATGAAATTGTACAGACCCAGTGATTCACAATTATCTTTTTTCATGGTCATTCAAAGTAATGTGAAGTGCTAACTTAATTGTAAATTAAAGTTAGATTTTCTTTTTTTATGTGCATAGAATTTATTTGAAATATCAATGCAATGTCTCATTTAAATATCAGAAAACAACTAATGTATGTCATTATTGAACTCTGCCACAGGCAGAGGAATTCCGCAATGCAGTCCACGCTCTCCTGGAATGGCTTTCTGAGGCTGAGCAGTCACTTCGATTCCGAGGAGTTCTACCAGATGATGTGGAGGCTCTGCAATCCTTGATAGATTTACACAAGGTGAGTGCATAGTTGAATTGTGAACTGAAATTCTTTGCCTTTAAAAGATTCAGTGCATTGATAGAAGAAATGGGTTACAGATTAATCCATAAATTCATGTTCAACAGAGATATTTTTATCTGTTTAGTGTTAAAGATTTAACTCAAATCCCATTCAGAACTTTGGTTTCTTGAATGTAGTGTCCTTTCATAAGAGTTGTTAATTTTTGAATGTTCCAGGAATTCATGAAGAAAGTGGAAGAGAAACGTGTAGATGTGAATAAAACGGCTGGAATGGGAGAGGCCATTTTAGCAGTGTGCCACCCAGACTGTGTGACCACTGTCAAACACTGGATCACAATTATCCGAGCCCGCTTCGAAGAAGTAAGTTGGAGAGGAAATAAAGCAGATAATTTCAGATTCATGAAAAGTTGAATGATTACTTAAAATTGGATTCAAGCACTTAATTTTTAAATAAAACAATATTTTTATTAACTTTAAATGTTCTATTAGTTACAATGGTGACGTCTACTTTTTTAAACCCTGGAATGATGAGTTCTCTTCTAACGTTACTACCAGAGAGTAAATATATTAGTTTTGAACAGCTTTTTTAGGAAAACAGGAAAATGTCTTTGGGTGGTATTTCTTATTGCATACACTTATATGTTGAACTAATCATTTGGAATTCTAATGTAAAGTTGATAAGAATTTGTGGCAAAATTACGCAAACAGAAGATTAATCTAAGTAAAGTGCAAAATTGTGTCTCTCTTTATCCTGCTTTGCTTTCCGTAGAAGGTAAGAGCCTGCGTCTGCTCTGTAGTTCCTCCAGCAACTCAGTTGTCATGAACACACAGCTTGGAGTGGGAACGAATAGCCTGCAACTGTAATTTGAGGATTTCTGCTGCTTCAGAAAGTCTATTGGCAAATGAATAGTCTACCTTTAGAGCATGATTGGGAATGAAGAATTTGATGATGCAGCAGCTCTAGAGGAATGGCAGCACATCATTGTAAAACAGTAGTGGTTACAAAAAAACTGAACTTGAGCAGCTCATATCTGTTTTGTATCTGAGCAGTGTGTGCGCTCTATAGGTGAAGACTTACCCAAAGTGAAAACATTTTGCATGCAATCTTAAATTTTAGCTTTGTAATGAAACTTATTTAGAACTTTTGCATTGCAACATGTAAATTGATCAGCTGGTTTTGTCCAGCAAGGCCCCTTGTTGCTGGCAAGCGTAAGAAAATTAGTTAATTTCTTAGCTGCATTTTATTCTTATACTGTATAATGATGAGCCATGGAACTAAAGTTGCATGTTGACGATTACATCACAGTCTTTGCTGATGAAGTGTGTGTATATATTAATGATTTGGAAGAGGAAACTGAATGTATTATCTCCAGACTTGCAGATGATACAAAGTTGGGTGGGAGGATGCACTGAGAGGAGGATGCAGAGATGTTTCAGCATCATTTGGACAGCTGTATGTGTGGGCATATGCATGGCAAATACAGTATAATGTGAATAAATGTGAGTTTATCCACTTTGATAGCAATAATAGGAAGACAGATTATTATTTAGATGTAAATTGAGAAAGGTGGATATTCAATGAGACCAAGCATACAGGTACAGCAGACAGTAAAGAAGGCAAATGCTATGTTGTCCTTCATAGTGAGAGGTTTTGAGTATAGTGATAGGGATGTTTTGCTGTAATTGTATAGGGCATTGGTGAACCACACCTGGAATATTGTGTGCAGTTTTGATGTCCTTATCTGAGGAAGGATATCCTTGCTACAGAGGGAGTGTAGCAAAGGTTTACCAGGCTATCCCTGGGATGGCAGAAGTGTCATATGAGAGACTAAGGCAGTTTGGATTCAGAAAGCATGTTCCCAATGGTAGGGAGAGAGTCCAGAACCAGAGGTCACATTTTGAGGGTTAGGAAAATTTTAGAACTGAAATGAGGAGGAATTTCTTCACCCAGAGGGTGGTGAATGAGTAGAATGTAGTTGAGGCCAAAACGTTGTCTGAGTTCAAGAAGAAATTAGATATGGCTCTGGAGACTAAAGGGATATGGAGGGAAAGGAGGAAATCAGGGTATTGAATTTGATGATCAGCCATGATCAAAATGAATGGCGGAGCAGTCTCAAAGGGCCAAATGATCATCCTCTGCTTCTGGTTACTATATCAGTCATCCAGCGGGGGGACAGTGAAATTGATTGCAGTGATACTGCAGTTTTAAAAGCTATTTCTTCTAAGTTAAATGTATGTTAAGTGATAATGTGTGAGATAAGGAAACCTCACTGTTGCAATGTTCTATGTTTTCCCTTTCTCTAATTGGCAGAATAAGCTTGAGGGACCATATGATCTATTTAAGTTCTTATGTCCCTTCCCTTTTCACAGTTTCTTGCTCCACTATAATTATAACAGTACCTTTGTTCTTAGACTTTCATTCATAGTGTTTAACCAACATTATTTTATATGATATTACCCGAAAGTTAATTATGTGCGAGAAGATATTTCTGATATCACAGGTAATTATTAATATTAAAATATATTTTTATTCCATGAAGTTGATATCATTATTGAGAGCAGATTGTATATTGGGCGAGAATAAAAGCTTCCGACTGGCATTTTTATAAGTTTGGTGTCTCTTCAGAATATGTTTTAAATTAATAACTACACCTAATTATGATCATTTTTATCTCAACACTTCATACCACCCATTGTGTGGTTCAGTGGCACAACTAGGAATATAATTTTATGCCCAATTTAGAGTGGGTGGACTTGAGTGGGATTTATGGCCTGCTCCATTTGTAGTTTCAGCTCATTCCTTTGGTCCTGCTGACCAAAGAGATGGACTCAACATGATGGATGACTGCAGACCAGCAGAATACGGGCATCCTCACATTGAAGGAGGAAATATTACCACTGGCGCCTACTAAACTTAATCTGGTGCACGATCCGAATCCCATCTTCTGGTCAGAGCCATCCAACTGAACTGCTTTGTCTTCACAATTGCAAATGAAGAACTGGAAATATCCTAACAATCGGAAGGGCTAGGATTAAAGAGATTGCAGGAGTCCACCGTTGGTATTGGATACCAAGAACCTGATCTAAGCATTTTACAGGCTCAGATATTGGCTTGGCCTGGATGCTCATTGGTTATCTGTGCTATATCAAGGATCACCTTGATGTAAATAGAATATTTATGTTATTTAGAATAGACATACTGTGATTCGTAGCATGGATACAAATTGTCAGCTGTGGTTCCTTGTTGTATATTTGTTACTTTAAATAAACTGGAAATAGGCTTGAAGTTCTGGATACTAATTTCTCCTTAAAGACTTAACAGCAGCACTCGCTTAAGCATTCTAAATAAAGAACAGTGTGTTCTTACAACTTCTCAGGCTCTGTGTATGTTTTTAATGATGCAATATTTGGCAAAGATATTGTCTGAAAAATTCAAGTGTTATGTATTTTAAAAGGAACCTTTAGCAAGCAGTAGACTTTTTCATAATCAAGATTTTCTACCTATGGATTTTTATGTTTGTTACCAAGCCAAAAAAAGGAACATGTATCATTTTTATTTTTGTCATCCTATCTCTAGGTGTTGACGTGGGCAAAACAGCACCAGCAACGATTGGCAACCGCGCTATCAGAGTTGGTTACCAATGCAGAATTGTTGGATGAATTGTTGGCCTGGTTACAGTGGGCTGAAACTACGCTTGTACAGAGGGATCAAGACTCTATGCCAAAGGACATTGAACAGGTCAAAACGCTTATCACAGAGCACCAGGTATATTCGAAGCTTCTTCTGCCTCAGATGAGCAACAAGTATTTTGATAAAAGTGTTTCTTAATCTGTTTGTTGTAAAGCAGTTTTATTGACTGATACATTTCTAGCTCAGCAATCAAAATGTGAACTTTGTGTTTTCTGTGATTCATAATTCATTAGATATTGTGCTTTATGGCCAGGACTTTGCGGTCAGCAGCAAAGCAAGGCCACCCACTGAGGCCTCAAAGAAAGCTGTCCACATAGATCTAAAGATATTTGTGGTGGACATTTCCCCAGTGCCAAGTCAAGGGGATGTCTTAGCATGTAGCAACAATGATGTTAGGCAGCCAAACATATTTAATTTTTCACACAAAGCAAACCAGGAAATTGAAAGCACTTGAAACCCGCACTTTTAATTTAAATTGTCAGGTAACGAAATAGATGTTTGACTATTAAGAATAAAAAATCTAAAATGAAAATAATGATTTTTTTAAAAAGTTGTAAAAATATATGGATTTTTAAATAATTGTGGATAAATTTTTAAACTCTAAATATAAAATTAGATTTACAGAGGCAACAAAGATGTGTAGCGGTAGCTTGAAGTTATTTCCTGTTAAAAAGCCATTGCATTTTATACAAGGCATAACTTTTTCTAGGGATTTTAACTGTAAAGCTAACCAATTTAGAGTAGAGGTTCTTGTTAAACAATGATTACGTGCAAGATTGCAGACTGCAATAGGAGCTTTGAAGGATCATAAACTCATTGACAGCGACTTCTGGCTTTCCACATTATTCTGGATCTACTACTGACTGTCAGTTTCAGTAGAGTATGATGGCAAATGCTGCCAGTTTTCACAATCATTACAGCAGCAAATTGACTTAAAAACCAGCTGGACTAATATACTACCTGAAAAGCACTAGTTAACTTAGTCTACCGAAGTCCCAAGATTACCTTTTTAAAAGTTAGTTCCTATTATTTGGCTGTGACGCTGACAATGCAACATTTATTGCTCGAGTACTTAATCACGTAGTGTACAAGTGAAGTACAGACCAGACTCTCTAAGAGATTTCATGTCCTTTTTCCCTGGTGCTAAAACTAGCAGGTTTTATGGTAGCCATGATGTGGAGATGCTGTCGTTGGACTGGGATAAGCACAGTAAGAAGTCTCACAACATCAGATTTAAAGTCCAACAGGTTTATTTGATAACACAAGCTTTTGGAGCATTTCTTCTTTAGGTGAATGAAGAGTTATGTTCACAAACAAGGCATACATAGACTCAATTTACAAGATAATGGTTGGAATGAAAATCTTTACAGATAATCAATTCTTTGCAGGTACAGACAATGAGTGGAGAGAGGGTTAAGCATAGGTTAAAGAGGTGTGAATTGTCTCAAGCCAGGACTGTTAGTGAGATTTTGCAAGCCTAGGTAAGTCGTGGAGTTACAGATAGTGTGACTTGAACTCAAGATCCCAGTTCGGGCTGTCCTTGTGTGTGGAACTCAGCTATCAGTTTCTGCTTGGCGATTCTACATTGGGTGTCATGAAGGCCACCTTGGAAAATGGCCTCGACTGTTGAAGTGTTCCCTGACAAGAAGAGAAAACATCTGCCTGGTCATAGTCAAGTGGTGTTCATTCATCTGTTGTCATATATCTGCATGGTCTCGCCAATGTATTATGTGTCAGGGTATCCTTTCCTGCAGCATATGACGTAGACAATGTTGGCTGAGTCACCAGAGTATGTACAGTGTACCTGGTGGTTGGTACTCTCTTGTGAGATGATGACACCCGTGCCGATGATCCGGCATACCTTGCAGAGGTTGTTGTGACAGGGTTGTGATGTCGTGGTCACTGTTCTCGTGAAGGCTGGGTGATTTGTTATGGACAATGGTTTGTTTGAAGGCAAGAAATGGAGATGTGGGAATGGCCTTGACAAGATGTTCGTTTTCATCAATGACATGGTGAAGGTTCTGGAGAATCTCACGAACTGTCCTGGCTTGAAACAATTTTCACCTCTTTAATCTGTGTTTGACCCCCTCTCCACTCGCATTGTCTGTACCTGTAAAGATTCACATTCCAACCATTATCTTGTAAATTGAATCTGTGTCGATGTGCACCCTGTTTGTGAACACAACTCCTCACTCACCTGAAGAAGGAGCAATGCTCCCAAAGCTTGTGCTACTAAATAAACCTGTTGGATTTTTAACCCGGTATTGTGAGACTTCTTACTGAGCTTTTATGATCACAGTCTGGTACCAGCCTATGAATTATTACCTTTATTGAATTCAGTTTCATGAAGAACCATGATATGTTTGAAGCCTGAACCTTGTCCAGCACCACAATACACAACTATACCCTAATAGTCAGATACTGATTTTTCAGTGATATTTTGGAAAAGTAAATATATTTTTCAGTTCAATGAATGGAAGAACCCACTGTTGGTATTTTCAAGCTCAAATTAAATGAAATCATCAAATATTCCCAACTATTATTAATTGTTTGTCCACTTCCTTCTTCAATTATCTTTCTTTACTCAGTCTTTCATGGAAGAAATGACACGGAAGCAGCCAGATGTGGACAAAGTAACAAAAACATACAAGCGGAAAGCAGTAGAACCATCCCACATGCGAGGAAGTAAGCCTGTTTCATTCAACAAAGCGGTAATAGAATACAGATCAAACTCAGGGAAAGATCGCCCTCAGAACTATAATTATTGCTTTGGTCACAATTTACTAAATGAATAGATGTAATATTTGATGAATAACTATTGAGTACTGAATGATTTTTTTTTTATTTAAAATATGGTCAGGAATGAATAAATAACTTTGAATAGTTTTGCCTTATTTACTTTATGAATTATTGATTGCATTATATCATGTTGATTTAATTTTGAGTTTCAGTCTACTATATTCTTCAAAGCTGATTTTTCTTTTAGGAGCATTAGCTAAATTAGTACTTGTTTATTGAAAACAGTAAGTTTGAAGTGATATCTCTTTTATTAGAGACTTTATAACCATTTGGATCCTATGACCAATACAACTTAAAATACCATAGTAATCAACATCTGGTGATCATTTTCTTTGTGTGTTACAGGGAAACCTCTGAATCAGATTACTAATCCACCTGCACCCACTGCTATCCCGTCACAGATTGAAGCAAAGAATCCCCGGATAAATTTGCTTTCTGGCAGGTGGCAGCAAGTCTGGTTACTGGCACTAGAGAGACAGCGGAAGCTGCATGACTGTTTGGACCGGTTGGAGGAAGTAAGGGCTTTAATTTGCAAAAGCATGTTGTATTATGGTATATGACCTATGAATCATAGAATCTAACAACACAGAAAGAGGCTGTTCAGCTCCTTGAGACTTTGCCAGCTCTTGGAAAGAGCTAAGCAGTTAGCCCCCCTCCATAACCTTTTCCAATAGCTCAGATTTCTTTTTCTTTTCACATGTATATCCAGTTCCCTTTTGTAAATTACTATTGAATCAGTTTTCATTACCAGTTTAGGAAATGCATTCCTGATCGCAATATCAGACTGTGTTTAAAATTATTTCTGTTTGTTTTCATTTTGGTTTTTCTGCCAGTTATCTCTAATCTGTGTCCTCTGGTTACTGACACACGAAACATTTTCTACTTAATTGCTCTATCAAACCCCTCATCATTTTGACCACTCCTATGAAATTTGCCTTTAACCATCTTTGCTCTTTGGGAAACAACCCACTTTTTTGTCTATTCTCTTAACTGAAATCTCTTGCATAATTCTGGTAACTAATTTTTCCAGGATCTTTTTCCTGGAGTATGCTGCTCAGAACTGGATACTGTATTCTAACTGAGGCTTAATCATTTGTAAGAATTTAGAATAACTTCCTTGATTTGTATCCTAACTTCTATTTAAAAAGTCAAAATCCCATATGGCTATTTTTAAAATATTTTTTATAGAAATATTTAAAGTCTGAGCATTATGCAATCTGTGCAGCCTAATTGCGTCTGTTTTTTAATTTTCCAATGAAACCTTTCTTTCAATTTCAGTTGAAAGAATTTGCCAACTTTGACTTTGACGTTTGGCGAAAAAAATACATGCGATGGATGAACCATAAGAAGTCCCGCGTAATGGACTTTTTCCGACGCATTGATAAGGATCAAGATGGAAAGATCACAAGACAGGAGTTCATTGATGGAATCCTGTCGTCAAGTAATTGGTTTTATAAAGTTTGTTCTTTCATTTTCTAAAATGTTCTTCTGGAGTCAAATATAACTTTATTCCTTCACTGGACTATTTGCTTTACATTGGAGAGATGGGCTAAGTTTTTACAGGGATCACTTCTTCAAAAGTGTGTCCATCTATGTCAGGACTTTGATTGCGATGCTGCTGCGTGCTTGATTTTAGAGTAATAGGATGCAGCTTCGCTCGTAATTGACTGTTTGGCAATTTGCAGGTCTGTGTTATTAGTAGCCCGGACTTGGCATGAAGGCTGAGTGATAATGGGGTGAGGAAGAAGGTCTAAGACATAAGATCTTGAAAATTGGTGAAAATCATATAAATTTATCCAATTTTATATTCTATTGTCTAACATTTCAGAGTTTCCCACCAGTAAACTGGAAATGACTGCTGTTGCTGACATCTTTGACCGGGATGGAGATGGTTACATTGATTATTATGAATTTGTGGCCGCACTTCATCCAAATAAAGATGCCTACCGGCCTGTTACAGATGCTGACAAAATTGAGGATGAGGTATATGGTTCACTGCCTTTACTTCAACATAGGCCATATACAAATCCTGCACTTGGGTTAAGAATCAAGTACAAGAAAATACTTAAAATTAGAAAGAGGAAGCATTCCTGTGAAATGTGACAAAAATATGACTGAAATTCTTCTGTGCTGTGTGGTGAATTAGTGATGATCACGCATGAATAGGGATAAGAGGGTATCAACTGATCCATCAAACCTGTACCATCTTGACATGATCAACCTCACCCTTCTCCCACCTTCGCTGGCCCCAAAGAAAATGAGTCAAGCTCTCGGAGACTATTGTAACTTGATCAGTTATATATGATGGAACTGCTTTCCATGATTATCGCTTGCAAATTATAATCCTTAATGCCGTAGTCTGTATTTCAGGTAGTACCTTTCATGTTTAAAAAAAAGTTAGATTTATTCTTGAGAGTTACCACATTCTGCTTATGTGTAATGTAAAACTAGTTTTTGTAGGTGACGCACTTCGATTCATTTTAGTTTCTAACTTTAAAAATTCTGATTTACAGGTGACACGGCAAGTGGCACAGTGTAAATGTGCAAAACGGTTTCAGGTGGAGCAGATTGGAGAAAACAAGTACAGAGTAGGTCAACTAATTTATTTATAAGTTTAAATCAATGCTAATTTTTTTGCACACTTTAAATCAAAAATAAAGATTCAGTCTTGTGTTTTATAAAATATAAATAATATCAAATAGCAATTTGTTATTGTACTTTTCTTGGCATGAGTCTATTAGAGGAAATAATGTGGAATGTATACAGTTTAAATAGGCTAGTGTTAATGGTGGGTTATCATTGTTTGAAGTTTTGGATCATTAACACTACTGTGTTTCTAGAAATGAAGTTTTAAATGTGTGATATGGATTTTGTGTATTTATAAAGTAATGCTTTGGCAAATACGTTCATTTAAGGTGTAGATAATAAACAGTATGCTCTATGGCAGAATAGACAATATTAACAAACTTTCTAAAGTTTTAAGATCTGCTGCCAAACATTTGAATAATTCTCATCACCTCTTTTGCTTGACATTATTACATACAGTATAGAGAGATTTTAAGTTGTATCTTCACATAGGATTTAGAACTGTTCTGTTTAAATATAACTGCTGTTAATTTAAATTAATACGATAATCAATCTAAGTTACAAGCTAGAATCTTTTGCAGAGTAAAAATGCCTCATTGGCAGCTGAGAAAATATCTCCTGAAATGAAAGCCAGCTTTGAAAACCCCTGAAGAGTTTTCAGTGGTAAAATTGTTAGTCTACCTGAAGAGGTATTTGAGAATTCAAAAATAGACTTATGCAGATGGGTTTTTGTTAAACCAAGTCATGGTTTCCCAAACTTGCAAGCTGCAGAATCCCTAGTGATCTCCCAAGAGCATTGGGAAACCCCAAATGTTTTCATAATATCAATGCCTCGTTTTTGCTGTGAAAACAGAAATCAAATGTAAAAAAGTCTTTTCCAGCTATTTCTATGTATATATTAGGAATTGGGGAGAGGCAGACCACCACAAATATATTCACCAGCTACATAGTCCACTCACATTAATCCCTGGCCAAGCCACCCTCCCATGGACCCTTAATATCAACCCCTGGAGATAGTATCCACTTTAGGAGTGAGTAATCTAAAAAGTTCTCTCATTTTAAAAAAAATTAACTCTTGCCTTTAGCCATTTTAATGGGAGGAGCGATGCTGGAAAGCTGACACTCACACTGAGTTCACAGACCTCTCTCTCATACACGTATCTCTTCCCCTCTCTCTCTCTCACTCCCATCTCCCTCTCTGCAAGATATCCACACTTCCCGCTCTTGACCACACCTGCCTGCATCTCTCGGGCACATTACCCTATCCCTATACTCAAATCCTCTCGCTATGAAGGCCAACGTACATTTTGCTTCTTTATACCTGCTGTACCTGCATGCTTACTTTCAGTGTCTGATGCATGAGGGCTCCAAGGTCTCATTGAGTATTCACCTCTCTCAATTTACACCAATTTAAGTAATAATCTGTCTACTTATTGCTACCAAAGTGGATAACCTCTTATTGGTCCACATTATACTGCATCTGCCATGCAGCTGCTAACTCTCACAGTCTGTCCAAACCATGCTGAAGCATCTCTGCATCCTCCTCACAGGTCACCCTCCCACCAACTTTGTTTCATTTGAAAAGTGAGAGAATAAATTCAGTTCCAAATCATTAATATAATGTGAACAGTTGGGATCCTAGTACAGATTGCTGACTGGTGAGGTACCTAATGCACACCGTTCACACACATGATTATACACACAAAATGTAAAAAATGGGGAAAAAAAAGTAGGAAGTATAAAAAGTTTCACAATTTCTATATGTTTTGATTAAATTGTTGATTATTTTATTAGAAGCATGTTGGACAATTCTTTGTTTGGTGTAACTATCCCGCAGCGCTGTAGCACACAGTTACCTAAATTATTGAAGGCTAACACATGTTGGGGATTGTGTTACTAACTATGAGTAGTCACAATATAGAAGTTTGCGCATATCCAACTGTCTAGACAATGCTGCACTTCAATCATTTTTTTTTATAATTACATGTCCTTTGCAGTTGAAGAACTATCCTTTTTCAGTTTTCCATTGGAGTTTGTATATTCTATTATCAGTATTTAATGTTCTTCATGATTTTGCCTGTTGAAATTTAGTATACAATTGCATTGCATGACCAAGGAAGAAGAATGTCATCTTTAAAAATGTGGTGTTATAGAAGAGTAACCAAATTGTGTAATGAGAGATGTTTTATGGAGAAATACAGATATGGTGGTTGTTGGAGGTCAATAACCTCAGTTCCAGGCACATCACTGCAGGAATTGTATATCCTTCTAGATCATTTTCTCCATTCTCCTTTCTGTCCCCATCTGGAGTGTTGACTTCTTGGATACGTTTCCACAGTCACTGATTATTCCCCCAGCATTTATTGTAGCAGTTATTATTTATATGTATTGACCAGAGAAAAACCATAGAAACCCTACACTGTAGAAGGAGGAGGCCATTCAGCCCATCGAGTCTGCACCAACAACAATCCCACGTGTGTCCTATCCTTGTAACCTCATGTATTTATCCGTGTTAATCCCTCTAACCTATGCATCCCGGGACAAACGGGCAATTTAGCATGGCCGATGCACCTAACTGCACATCTTTGGACGGTGGGAGGAAATTGGAGCACCCAGAGGAAACCCATACAAGACACGGGGGACCGTGTATACGGCCACACAGAAAGTGACCCAAGCTGCGAATCAAACCGAGGACCGTGGAGCTGTTAAAGCAGCAGTGCCACAGTGATCGGCACAATAAGTAATCTCACAACACCAGGTTAAAGTCCAACAGGTTTATTTGGTAGCATGAGCTTTCGAACTGTTGCCCCTTCATTAGGTGAGGGGGCAATGCTCCAAAAGCTTGTGCTACCTCATAAATCTGTTGGACTTTAACCTGGTGTTGTGAAACTACTTACTGTGCCTCCACCAATCAACGCCGACAACTCAACATCAGTGAGTAGTGGGTAGACCAATCGTTAAAGAATGGCAGCATAGTTGAGCTGTATTTGTAAACATCCAGTAGATGCAGCTAAGTGACTTTACTGGTGCATTCTGGGAGAAGTTAGACAAGCAACATTTACCAAGAAAAGGGATGTGAAAGATCACCACATGCACGTTTTGCTCTCTTCCAAAATGGGATTAATGGCAGTAGGAAGCAGGAAAGATTGACATTTTTCCCTTTATAAGTTACAAGTGCCTGTATCCCAACACTTGTATCATGCCGCACTGGTTCGGTTTTCTTCTTCTTAATTGGATCTAATGCCCTACAGTTTTTGAACATTTATTGTAATCCTTTCAGTTTTTCTGTTACATCAATTTCTATAATAGATACAGTACTGATACTTGTTTGCATAAAAACTGTTACAAAGTTGCAGCCAACGAGGAGAGATGTACACAGGCATTATTTCCAGTGCTAAATTTCCAGTTACTAAAATAGCTTTCCTGTGGTAAAGAAGTCTTTGTGTGCAGTAGATTCTGCTATGTTCTAGAAGTACCATCTTTATACTATAGGAAACATAGCTAGCTAGCAAGGTTTCAAGCTAATTACTCTCAAAGATTCTGAATGCTCTGTAATAATCAATAGCTAAGAATTCTTCAACATGGAGGAGCTTAGCATGTCTACAAGATTTATTAGTTCGTTAAGGGTCCATTTACACTGCAGATTGTCAATACAAAGCTAAATCAGGACTGTCAACACAGTAGAGAGCCACCGCCTTCCAAAGTGAAGCTAAGGAAAAACACCCTGGGGGAGTCGGTATCAAATTAGACTTGCAGAGTTTCTGGAATGTGTTACATTTCCATGAACACTTTGCAAGCTACTTGCTCTTAGGTTAGAGAACATCGAATCTCCCGTTAGAGATCGTTCTCTGCACGTTTGTTCATGTTCAAGTTGCAACCAGCCAAGACTTGAGAATGTAACAATGGGGTCTGTCTGGTTGGACTGAGGGAAGCAGCTGTAATGTAAATTAATTTCCATCTTGTCTCGTCAGTTTTCAGTCAGTCACTTCCCCTTTTATAAACTGTAACTAATCATTTTAATTAGAACAGTGTAGCGTCTGTTCATTTCTCTATTTACAACACCATGAAATCTTATTACTCTATGAAGTGGAAATATCACAAATATGATCCTGTAAATTGAATCGTATAATTATTAAGCCATCAACTTGATGTGAATTCTCAATTCTTATTAGGGTTGAGGAAATTTTCCAATCATAAACCACTTCTTCACATATTTACAGTTATAAGGAATTAGACTTTTCAATGCTGTTGTTTTAACCAAAAGCAGAAAGGTATACTCTTAATCTTAAATCATTTTAAATGATCAGTTTATAACTGGAATAGCTAGTACTGAAAATAAGTGATTAAAAACTTCATTGCTCCTACTTAGTATGGACATTTGCTAAGTTCGTTAGTAAATTAGTTTGATTAAAATAAATATATAAAATTGAAGTTGAGAAAGGGATATGAATTTAGTCATTTGCATCACTGTAAGTCTAATAAATTGCCTACTGTATTCTACTATGTACTGCCATTTATATATATGTATATATAATCCCATTGCAATGGAATTTTACTTTTGAATGTGCTTACCACATATTTCTAAATGTTTTCTCTCTCTCTCTTCATATTGTCTTGCTGGATGTAGTTCTTCCTTGGAAATCAGGTACAGTGCACTCTGTGTACTAAACAAAAAAATGATGTGTGCTGTGAATGCCCACTTTGATATGCATGTAAATGGTTCTTTTTGTCTTCCACCGAGCACCTAGAAAAATTCTGTCAATCGTTCCAAACATACATTGTCAGAAAGTGCAAAAAGAAAACAAAATCTTACTGAGTACTTATGAAATATATTTAAGAAGGAAGTGAAAATATTAAATATGTAGATTATGTCAGTAACTAAGCTATTTGGGCAGAGATTTTTTTTGCCAGAAATTTGCATCTGACCACATTACTTTGGTATACCTTTTGTACTTACCATTTAAACAAAATACTTGAGCAGCCTTTTTGGTGTTTCAGATTTCTTTATGTAGAAACTTTTGAGAGTGTTTAAATATTTTAAAAATTGTTAATGGGTTGAAAAAAAACAAGTATTTTTCATGTTAAACATTTACATTAAATATTCACATTAAACATTAGCATCAATATTTAGCGAGCAATGAAATAGTTGAAGTTGGTTATTGTATGCTAAATGTTTTGGACAGTTGAAAGAATTTTCAGATGCTCTTTTAGCTCTAATCTGCAAGCGATCTGGTACCAGATCGTTCTGGTTGATCCTTTTGTGGAAGTATTCCCAGGAATTTATTGACTGATTAATAACTTAAATGCAGTCTGCTATGTATGCTTGAAATTTTGACGACAAGTCACTTAGAAGGGTGGGTGTGATTTTGATACTGAATTGATTTAATGAAATCTTTCGCATTCCATATGCTGAATATATAGGGATATGAAATTAACTATATCTCACAGTGTTTGGCTTAGTTTTGAGGAGCAATGTTTTTCGGGCATGTGCAACACACTATTACATGAATGTTTCAGATCATATAAAACTTTATTTTAGGACTAAAATACTGAATATGCAGCATTTTAAATTTGAAATGCATGTCATCTATAGAGGAATTATATGTTGAATTCCAACATTTCAAAACAGTGCAACAGTGAATATTTGTATCTGTCTGAACTCCCTCTTTGGTATGCTCTACTGCACCTTTGTGTGATATCAGTGTGTTTGTACAGTTAAGACAGTTATATTCAGAAACACTGTGTGATATTTATAATGGAATTCCTTGCTTAGCAGATTTATTCAGTATTATCAGAAATACAAGAAATCCCATGGCTGATATTGAATATTGATATATGCAATATTGATATCAGTATTGAATTTTGATATAGAATGTGCTGCATTAAGCTATGAACAATCTCCAATTGCGTATATTATAATGCAGGGAATGTAAGAATAGTAAATTAGTAGTCTAATACTGGATAAGTCTGATGGCAAGTCTTTATCCTGAGGCTGATTTCTTACCAACACGCTAATCAACTTGATAGCACTTCACCAATCTGCATGCCCTTTTATAAGTTATAGGGGTGTGACAGTTATACACATTATTATTTAAAGACTATTGGATAATGAATTTTGCTCCCCAGTAAACCCCTCCCCGCCCCCAAAAAAGTCACATTTTAAATGGTTTTTTTGACAACTTTTGCATAGTTTAGATTTGGATCTGTTCATTTACACTGTTGCATTTATCATCTTTGCTTCTGAATTTAATTTTCTGGGCTAAGGAAGTATTTGAAGTCTGCAAGTAGGACACAGCCTACGATTATTTTAAATAACTGTTGCACCTCTACTCAGCACGATAGCATGTTGTGAGCTCTATATTTTGGGATGAATGGTTTTCACTGCTGTATCACACATGGGCTTTCTCCAGTTCCTTATGATTTGATGAATATTTATGAAATAACTTGCTGAAAATGAGTGATTATTGAAATTCTTTCATGTCTGTGAAAGGCTTCCAATTCATTAGCCTTATTAGGGTAAGTTAGTTATCTCAATTATTTTTGTGACAATTGAAAGGATGACAGTAACCACTTATTCTCTAAGTTATTGATTTTATTATATGGGCTATTTGTGAAGTGAATGTTTAAAATTACATGATCATTGCAAGATTTTCCTGATAACATTTGGAGCTGACCTCTCTTTGAAGATTAAATTTGAGTACTTCATGCACAATCAAAATCCTTTGCCAGTTGCCAGTGGTCTTACTTCGTGCACTGTGTTTTCGGACAACAAGATTGTATCCAGCTTACCCTTGAAATTAAACATCCAAAGAATTTTGCCACAAAACCAAAACTGTTATTTGTATGAACGAAAATTCTGTGCCAGACTTTATAAAACAGTGAATGAAGGAGATATAGTGTCATCACAAGTACAGGTTTGCAAGTTTAGTTACTGCAGAACACAGCAGAACACAACAGCACACAGTCAACATGCATGATAGAGGGCTTTATTTGTAAGTAACATGCAAAAGTAGGATAGACCTGTTCTTGAAAGATTCACAATGCATGTTACCATTGCATTAAATTATAAAAAATCTACAATAATCTACATTATTATGCAGAGATTGTAAGAATGTTAAATTAGTAGCCTCACTACTAAGGAAGTCATGTTTTATTCTGGTAAGTACAAAGTGTAGAACAATTACTATTCATGCCCATATGATAAAAGTCAATTATCTTATCCTTTCTCTAGCACCACGTATACCATTAGTTATTGTGGTGTAAGGCTAAGTGAAGACAGCAAGTAACTTATCAAATCCATAAACCTGTATGAAACGTGTGGTGACAACTTATAAATCTGCCAGAATAGCACTTGCATGAAATGAATGGTTGGTACAGCGGTTAAATGTGTTAAATCAGCATTGTACAGTATGAATGAATTAAACAGATAAAACCATATCCTTGTCTAACTCAAGGACAATAATACTATCAAAACAGACAAAAATTATCATTTTAAATTCTATGACTTACGAGTTTCTAAGCTGACCCGCAAATTGTGGGTGGAATTTCGGTTGCTTATGAATGATTCAGAAGTCAAATGTTATGTGGTTAGAATATGAAAAATATAAAATAATTTTCACCACTAAGTACAGTTGCTGGTTTAAATCATTAACCTACATTTGGATTAACCCAAAATTTGGTATAATGAGTTGGTTCGTTCGCTGCTGATTTCCAGGTGTTATAAGTCAAACGTTTCCCATTGGCAAATCTGAAGAAGTAAAATTTTCTCCATTTTAGTAATGTGTGGAGATGAAGTCTCATCTCCAAGCTCTAATGCTATTTTTGCAGTAACACCTCCAGCCTTTATGATGTGACTGTTTAACAGTTTTTCTGTTTCTGCAGTTCCAGTGGAAAGGCTTCTGGCCTGTGTTTGGCTATGCCTTGCATTTGAGATTAGGAACTCTGGCTTGGAGGGTTACAAATTTGAATTGCCATAATACAGAAAATGTTGAAACTTCAATGGTTTTGGCATTGCCCTTTCCATCTTATTTTTAAAACTGTTTTGGCTATCTGAATTACAGTCTGACATTGGGGGCGGTTATTGAGTAGAAATCAGTGAACACAAGAAACAATTAAATTGCTTTAATCCACTGCCAACTAACTCACTAAGTGGTCAGATGAGATAGCATCGGCAGCAGTTTTGAAAGAGGATATCCCCATCTTTATTCAAAAGAGAAGAGAAGAGAAAGAACATGCAATGGGTGAAAATTATTTCAGTTGGCCAATTGGAAGCTGAGAAGTGGTAATAAAAAATTAAGTGTTGGAAAAACTCAAGTTTTATGGTATTTCTAGAGAGAGAAACAATTAATGTTTGAAATCAAATATGAAAGTGCTTCAGAACTGGAGTTGCAGTGCTCTGAAAATGAGTCATAATTGTTTTGAAACATTAACTTTGTTTCTGACCACAGGTGCCAGAATTGCTGAGTATTTTCAACACTTTTTGTTCTTACGGATTTCCAGCAACCACACTATTATGCTTTCGTTTGAGAAGTGAAATAACTAGTCTTCAAAATTAACTTTCATTTTTGTGATTCTACAGTTTGGGGATTCTCAGCAGTTGCGCCTGGTGCGTATTCTGCGAAGCACTGTAATGGTCCGTGTTGGAGGAGGCTGGATGGCATTGGATGAATTCTTAGTGAAAAATGACCCCTGCAGAGGTAAGATCGAATGAGAGGAGATGCTCTTATCTTAAACTTCTCTACCATTGCCAGTAGGTCTTGAACAATTCTGCCTTTGTGATGTAATTATTTTATGTATTGTACACTAATACACAATATAGTTTATAGAAAAGGGGTGGGATTTACCACACAATCCGTTGCATGTTTCACTGTGGTGGGAGGCAGTCTTCTATTGGTTGGCAGCAGGATCTTGTGGGTCCACCATTGTCAACAAGGCTTTTCGTGGAATGAACATCTTGCCAACGAGAAACCTATGGCAGGGGAAGGTTCTGCCAACAAGAATGGTCAGAAAGTACCAACTAAGGTTATGGAATGAAAGTATTAAAAATGTGCTTCAGTGCTTGGAGCTCGTATTTGAAGTGCTTTTACATGCTTAACACCTTTGAAAATAGCTTCAATTGTAAGATTGAATCCCAAAATTAATTTATTATACCCTTGCCTATTTCAGGTATCGTATGTATAATTTAGGAAAATATACTAATGTAGGCCAGAATTCTTTGGCTGTTCACACCCCACTGTCGCTGCCAGCCAGAACAAAAAATGACGTTCAGCCAAATCTCCATTCACTGCAGCAGGACCAGAGAATCCCAATAATTCTCTTCTGTGAAATCAGTTATTACAAACAGTATCTTGCTGGTATTATTTAGCAGGTATAATAATGTGATGATATTTCACCCAACGTTGCTTGTATTTCAGTATAAGGATATAACAATATATTTAAACTAGCTTTGAAATTTCCCTGTAATCACCATAAAAGTTTAAAATAATGACTTTCACATGGTGAAATTAAAGTTGACGTGGTATTATTCGATGCCTAAAAGTATGTGAAACACAGCATAAAAATGAGTTTTAACAGTGATGAGGACTGTAACAGGTTTCAGGAAGGTCAAAGCAGGTTATTGGAATACAACAGAAAATGCTGGAAAAATTCAGCAGGGCTGACAGCCTGTGAGAGAAATGGTTAATGTTTCAAATCCAATCCAACTCTTTAGAATAGGTTAGTGGAATCAAAATAGATGTAAGGAAATATGAAAGGAAAGGGTGTGTGCACTCAATGGAAAGACAGGGATGGATGAACAGAGAATTGTATGGACTCAAAAACAATGTTCCCTGGAAGTGAAAATGCAAGTGGATAAATCCATGAAAAAGGCTGACAAATGACAAGTGTTAAGTTTTATTAAAGAGTCAAATATAAAAATAAAGCAGTAATGATCAGTTTGTCCAAAACATTTGTTAAGGCACAGTTTTGTACTGTACATTTTTAGGTAACCAACACCAAAAGTATCATTCAAGCTAGAAAGTGGGTACAGAATGGTTTTGCTAGGATGATCTCTGGACAAAAAGCTGTAGTTGAAATGCGATACTGGAGGTTGTTTTGCACCCACATTTGCCATGAACACGTGACAACGTGGGCACAAGATCTCTCAAGATTCAGAAAGTGAGAAACATGGCAGCAGAATCTAACTTTCCAATTTTCCACACTCCTTGCCAGTGATGTAATGAGGCAGGAATCTCATTTCCATAAATTATAATATAGTTAGAGGGGTTCTCCACCATATGTTATCCCTGTGTTAAAAATTGTCACATCAATTAACTTTGCAACAATTTTAACAAAACATGAACCAGGTGAAGAAAACCAGGTGAAGGGGGGGGGGTGTTGTCTAGAGAGCACAGAATATTTGGAGAGATAAGGTGGGTATATATGCAGCTGGAGAGCTGCACGCCAGTTTTCTCATATCAGCCAGCACTAAAGTGGAAGATTCCACCTACTATGACTTTTTTCTCTAAATCAACAGATGCTAAAAGCAGGTTTATTAAGGTATTTTTAAAATGATGACTTGTAGTAGAGTGAATTCTTGTTGTTCTCGGCTCTATCGTCAATTGTCACCAAAAGTGAAGAGAATGATGAAGGAGAAATCCTTTAAGCAGCAGAAGTTGTTGGAGTACAAAACATTGTGACCAAAAATGTCCTATCTCTTAAGAGATGACAAGCTAAATATTTGAAACCTTGGAAGACATAGGGCCATATGACGGAAGGAATGGAGAGCAGGACAGTGGGATTTTGGATTGCTGTAGCTAAGAACTGGTATAGTTCTTCTATACTAGTTCATGTAAATTTAAATTGTTTTTTAGAATGTACATCCAAACATAAACCATTCTATAACTTGGAGATAAAAGAATAAGTTTAGAAATACATCATACTATAAAAGTATGTTAGTATTCAAACTAGCTAAAATGTTTAAATAAGAAACTTAGTTCTGAACTTCTGTTGTCTAACTCTCTAACACTGTTTAAGCTCCTTTTATTTCCTCTGCTAAGGCTTTTAACTATTTTATCTGTCTGTCTGAAGATTTTCTACTTGATGTTCTTGCACGTAACTGCAAATCTGTGTTCCTACCCAAGCTTGCAAGATACCAAAGGCATTAGAAGTCCAACCTTTAATTAAAACAAATTTTGCAAAGACATTGTTAATAAACTTTATCAGGGAAATTTGCTAGAATTTTCCCTTTTGCACCCACCATCCTCTGTTAATATCAGTTACAAAAACAATCTTCTTTTAAAAGATTAATTCTCTTGCGCAGTATGACCAAACTCCTCCAATCTATCTTCTTCAACTGAAAAATCAAGACAGATAGTTGCAGTTTTCTCTACAATTACTGGTAGAAGAATTTCAGATGTTCAGAAACATGAAGCTAGAAAATTTTTCATTCCATAAAAAAATCCACTTTGAGAATAAATATCTTCAAAATGCATTCACACAGATTTGGTGTAACCAAATTAAGATTTAAATAAAAATTGAACAGCCAACTCGAACTGATTAAAAAAAAAAAATCCCTTCAAGTTGATGGGCAAATAGACAGGGTTGTATTGGTCAAGTAAAATGAACTCTCGGCATGTCATAGAAGTTATTGAACCCCTCCAAAACAAAAATCACAATATTGATCATGTTTGATGAACTCAGTGAGTTTGAATTCAAGACAGTGCTGGAACTCAAACTTGTGGCATCTAGATTGTGAAACAATTGGTGCCGACAAGCTGCATGCAGAAATGCAACTTCAATTAGGTCGTTATTAGTAAACGTTAAACCAGCAAAACAAAAATTAAATTCAAATGGTTATTATAATATGATTTTCTGATAAACAATTCCTAAAACTATTTGAGAAGTCTTTTAACTTTCGCAGAGATTGACACCAACTTGAGCTACAATATTCTTTATTCACCTGTCAACTCTCCCAATTTATTGTGCTCTTGATTATTGCTAATTCCTAATTTAATTTTATTTTCTTTGTAACTTCAATTTTACCCTTTCAGAACAGTTGGAAACTTGCTTCCAAGTTTCCACAATTCCCTCCCCATAACCAACAGTATCTTCAAAGTCACAGATCCTTCTGACTAGATTCCTTCCCATGAAGGAAATGCCTCTTACGATTGAGGGTTCAAACTGACAGCCTGTGTCCATTTGATCAATGGCTGAGTACCTTGGAACTCCAGGGCACTACATTGCAAGGGTTCTGCTGCTTTAAAATTGAAATCTATTTTGGTCAGCATGGGTCAGAAAGGAAAAGACCTTATTGAAGGGAAAATGGTTAAGGTGTTGACATGTGCAAGTCCACTAAGTAAATGACATTGCTATTCTTTTCCAATCTGTCTGGTTGAGTTTCAGATTTTTCTGTCATTTCTTTCTAGTTCATCATCAAGGGAATAAATTGTTACGCTCGGAATCGAATTCTTCGATTTCCAGTCAGTCTCCAATAGGTTGGCAATTCTTCTCTGTCCAGCTCTTTCTCTTTTTCCTTCTCTTCCCTGTGAATGGCTTTGGCTTTGTTCTTTCAGCCACATTGATAGACTGACCCTTTGCACACAGTACCGCAGCCAGGCTCTCAGAATTCACCACTTATTTGCTGTCTTTCGCTTCTTATGTTATTTCACCAGTCTGAAATCTGAACTCTGACCAAGTAAATACTCATTTTTTAAGAGCATTTTAAGATCAGACAGAAATCAAAGAAAATTTCACAATAATGAAAGCTTGAAATACTAAATGACAAAAGTTAAGAAGAGTTTTTATCCAAAAGTGTTGTAGAATAGCTTACCAGAAAAGACTTTGGTCTGAAGGATAATTACAAAATCAACAACAAAAAGGGGTTTGGTTAGAAAGCTGACCTCAAAGAGGTGAACTAGCTTCATGCTCTTAGAAAGTTTTTGTGTAAAAAAAAAAAATTAAATCTTTGACTAGTTTAGATAAACTACCAAGAAGCACTTAGCATTCCAACCACCTAAATCAAACAAAGCCAGTATTGAACACAATTGGATGGTTTACATTTCCCTGGCATTCTTGTCCTGCATTGCATTTGCAATTCAGATGTGATTGTTTTTAATAGACTATTTCTTCTCCCCTGAATTATCCATGATCACAAGAAAAGAATGTTCTGAAACAATTTTTACTTTGCAAATTACCACCTAAATATGATTTAATGCATTTTAATTATCTTATAAATAATTGTTAGAATCAAAAGAAAAATGAGTGTTGCCTCAATATTCATGTTTCGATCTGTCTCTACAGTTCTTTCCAATTACCATCTTTCTCCCTTTCCTCACCTGACCAAAGTCAATTCTGTGTATTGTTTCTGGTAGGGAAATAACTGGCACAATTATTTACAATGAATTATGTACTTTTGTCCAAATCCCAATCATAAGACAGGGTATTTTCAAAGTACAAAATAAATATGGATTGGTTATTGATTGGTTCAAGTTGATTCATGGAGCCAGGCTGTACTGTGTGCTGTGTCAATTGCACTAATTCCAAATCGCATGTGAACTGCTCACTAACTGCTCTACATTTGTTCCCTTTCACTGAAATTGTCCAAAACTATAATTATACACTTTTCTACTTTGGAATGGGTATTGGATAACTTGAACCAGCTTTTTCATGCAGCTATGTAACCTCTGTTATGTTCTTCAAACTTTCTGTGAATGTTTCGTGGTCCAGATGAGAAACTAAAAGGTAGAGTTCTTTAATATTTCTAATGAGATCATTTTCCTTATTTAATATCCAGCTTAATTTGCTTTACTTTTATACAGCATAATTAATTTTTAGGGAATGAATAAAACTGGAATAAAACCAAGTATTTTCAAGTAAGAGTGCTTGCCTCTTTCACATAAATAACAATGACATGGAAGAGTGAGAAGGGAATAAAAAGGATTTGCAATATGAGGGTAAATAAATTAGCCAGAATTTTGCTGTTGTAATGATGCCAAAACTTCTTTCCAATTGTGAAACTAGCAGTGACTTGTTACATCCGCACATGTGATTAAATGTGGAAATCCCAAAGATGCTGCCAGTGATTTTTTGCTCTTCCGTGGGGTGCACTATTGAAGTCCTTTCAGGTAGAAATCTGATTAGAAAATATTGAATTAACATTATTATTCCCACTGTAAAACACCTTGAAAAAGTTATGCCTTGTTGAATGAGGTGTAACTAGGAATTTAATGGCATTTGTAAAAATATAGAAACAGGAGTAACACATTCAGCCCTTCAAGTCTGCTCTGCCATTAATTTTGATCATGCCTTATCATCCAATTCAGTAACCTGTTCCCACTCCGAGATTTATCGCACTCCTGCTCAAACATTCAATATTTTGGCTTCAACTTCTTTGTGTTAATGAATTTCACAGGCTGACCACTCCCTAGGTGAAGAAATTTCTCCTCATCAAGCTCCTAAGTGGTCTATCCTGTGTTCTCGGTTTGTGACTCTTGGTTCTAAACTCCTCTACGTTTGGGAACATCCTTCCTGCATCTACCCTGTCCAATCTTCTTAAAATTTTATAGATTTCTATGAGATCCCGCCTTCCCCAATTCTTCAAACCACCAATCAGTGCAAATTTATAAATATCACTGGCCCTGAAACATTTCTCCATTCTCTGATAAAACATTCAAAAGGGGCAATCTTACCAACTTGTCATAGCAATTGGTCAATATAATGACGCCCAATTTCTCGCCTCTTGCAATTTTACCAGTCCTGGAGTATCGGCATGATCCGCCTGGGCCTGATTTAAATATTTTAATCTTTATTTAAATATTATTAGTGAGTCCTGGACACAGTCATCCAGGTTCATTTGTCTTAATGGCCTTGCTAGTGAAAGTCCTCACTGATAAGGATTACATATGATCCCCAGCAACAGGTGGTGGAGGAGGGGGCTGCATCATCTGCGGCAGGTATGAGGGCAAATCCAGGTGGGTAGGGCCAATCAGCCGTAGGAGCCAGGATAATGATGGTGGTGGTGGTGGATGGGTGGGGTGAGGGATGGGATATCCATGAGGTTGGGGGGGCTGATGGATCTCTCTGTTCTGCGCAGAACAGAGATATGTGCAATAGCACCCTCCAATGTTATCTAGTGAACTAGACTATGTTGACTTGCATGGAATGAATCACACTGCTTTTTTTTGCACTAGGTACCATAAGATCATATCTGAAAGCTCACTGAAAAAATGGGTGTGATTCTCACACTCATTTGGCACTTAGAATGTTTTTGGTAAGACTCCCCCTGTAGATTTTTAAAACAAAATTAATTCTCCATGTTAAGGCCTCAACCAGAGTTGACTTGCCAACCAATCAACAGCCTTTTCTCCTGTAGTGTAAAGTTTTGTAATTGTTTGGCATTTTTGTTGACCTGACAAGTTTTAGCAGCTCATGTTTTACAGCAATATTTAAATCAATATTATTCTATCTGAACTCTGACATTTCAGTTCCCAGCTTAATCCCATCCATATATTCCTATTTTTATTCTGCTTTGTGTAAGGTTATTTTGAAAGAGGGGATTGCCACCCGTGTGAATGTTGCCGTGTGTTTGGCTGCTTAGCCTCCATGATGAGATCGCTGTTGCTGGATGTCCATGATATTCTGTAGGTGGTGACAGAATGAAGCTAATGTTGGGAAAGTTGAAATATACTCCGCAGAGATCGCTAGATCTTTGCAGGATGCTTTCTGCAAAGTCAGTAGTGATTGCCATCACTTCGCTGCCACTTGCAAAATTCAGGTTAATTAAAATAAAATCCAGAATTTTACTGAATTATCTCCCTTGCATTCCATTTGCAATCAGTAGGTCCCAGGTACATGTGTGACAAAATATTTTACAAAGTCTCTATAATTAGTTGTACTGCTTTAATCTTAGTTATCATCTTTTATTACTGTTGCAAAATTATGTCACTTGATTTGTATTTTCCCATATCTCAGGAACTGAAATATTTTTTGTTTCAAATCAAAAAATGCAGACGAGTGCCCAAAAATAAAATAGATGTGCTCAAAGAATATTCTTACTAACAATGAATTTTGGCTTAGATATGGTTTGCACCTTTGACAATGTATGAATTGTAATAACTGTTTAGCTTCCTTTTCTAAAATTCTCTATGATCTTGAAATTATTTGGACGAATGAAGTAGAGGAGGAAATCAGCTCCAACCTCTACAAAATGTTTGACCTCTGACCCATTTTGTGCTTCATCAATTTCCAATTAAGTCTGCAAAGGTGACTGCAGGATAACATCAATCTCATTTTGGGCAAAGGTGAAACTACCTGAAGCAAATCCTCTTGAAAGCATTTCTTTTCCACTAATCATTGTCAACAGAAAAGTCCATGACTCAGTAATGCACCCTACCAATGGAGGAAAAGTATATTTCGAGCAGAAAATCACTTGCCTGTGCAATGATATATAAACTTTTTTAAATTATTTATTTGTTTAAATAATTATTCATCTAGATTGGAATGAGAATTCATTAATAGATGCCTTGTCTTTCTCTTTTCTATTACATTCGTCTTTGTATTGTGTGTTCACATGGTCTTCAAAATGGAATTTGTTGCTTACATTGAAATTTCCTCACTTAGATATTGAGGTTCTGTTAATAACCTGTACACCACAAAAGCTAGTTTATAAGCATCACTTCTATTTCTGTTTGTTCAGACTCTAATATGCATACTTTCTATCTAGTATATGTCAAAGGATCTTTGAAATTTTGGTGATAAACATTTGTTCCACTTTGTATTTTGTTCTTTTTCATCTTAGTTTAATCACATTCTTCATTACTCAAATTCTTTATTATTTACACTTGATATTTAGAAACAGGAACTACCGAACCAAAGCCTTTAGCATTTATTTAAGCTAGATCCATGCTATTGCTACGTCTAACATTTTTATTCTAACAGAACATCACTTGCAAACTTTTCCCATGAGATTATTGGCAACTCCTAATTCCTAGCCTTTTGAACCTCTGTTCCTGTTCTTTAGGGGCAATTTAGTTGTACTAATTACACCCTAGCACCATTTATGACAAAACCTTCAGTTCTGCAGTGAAACTGAATCTTGACTTTTCAATAACCTTTGTATGCATGTTAAATATCACTAATTTTGGCATTATATTGTGATCAGAAATATAATTGTTCTCCTGAAGAGACGTACAGAAAGATTATTTCACTAATAGTTAATTTCAGATTTCATTTGTATGTCTAGATCAAGTGGCAGAGTACTACATCAGTTGTCAATTGTAGCTTTCATTAAGCTTTGCAAATAAACTATTTAGGTTTTTTCCATCGAATAAAACTGAACTAAAAATAAGATTGGATGCATATATTGCTGTTGATGTGAAAGGACTTTCAATCTATCTTAAAAGATCCTAGCTTTAATATAAGTTTTGAAAATATTCTTGTTCTGTGTATTTTTGAAGAAAGCTTAACTCTTCAAAGATGATACTAATTCCATCAAGCCATTTGAAAAGTCTGCAGGATGATAACCCAGGGGCCTAATATATTTTCCTAGATTGTAAATATAATTGCAATAATTAGATTCCCAGCTTGTCTCACTGGAGCATGTATTTAAGAAGTGTGTACATTACTGACCAACCCCATCTCGAATTCTTGCCTCCAGCTGAGATGATGGTTGAACCCAGGGTGTGAATGTTTCTTGAATTATCATAATATTGCTTTGTGAACAGATCAGAGAAGTGCATGTAGCATGGCAAGAATGACACTATCAGGCTGGCATTCATCCATTTTCTTTCAAATAAGGTCTCTTGTTACAAATCATTCACCCATTATCTTATCCAATAACTGAATAAATTGGAAAACCTGTAGCAATTGACTTTAATCATGAGCCTATGACTGACTTGGTAGGAGCCCAGGGCATTAGCAACAAGACTATATTTGACTGTCTTAAATTTAAGAATATAAATTACATCATATCTTTATGAAGTAAGGCAGATATTGTTAAAATCCATTGCTTTGAAAAGCAAACTTAATAAAAGCTTGCATGATCAACTGTTTTCTTACAGTATACGTCCACAATTTTGTAACTATTCTTCCATATGTTGGTATGGTGTGTCATGTAAATCATCAATTTCATGGCTATCTATTTTGAATGGATTTATTTGTTTCTCATGCTTTTGAGTGCTGCACAAAACTCAATCAATATTTTTTTTTTGCCTTTAGCAAGAGGAAGAACCAACTTAGAACTGCGAGAGAAGTTTATTCTGCCAGAAGGTGCCTCTCAGGGTATGGCTGCCTTCAGGATGAAGGGACGCAAATCAAAGCCTTCATCCAGGGCTGCATCTCCAACCCGATCCAGTTCCAGTGCCAGCCACAGTAACCACAGTTGCACCTCCATGCCATCATCACCTGCAACTCCAGCCAGTGGAAGCAGAGTAAGCATTTATTTTGTATTTCTGTGTTTTAACAGTAACTCTTCAATTTCATTTGGAAAGATCGCAAAGCTGGCAGCTGTCCAAAATTTCCATTGGATGAACTTTTAATATCTGTGAATTATTTATATATTGGCTGCATTTTTAACTAAGAACATGATATCATTTAAGTACGGTCACTACTGCTGCAGACAGTGTCGTGGGAGCATTAGAGATGGTTATAAATTGTGCTATGATATTCACACAATAATGTAATAACTTTTAATGAGATCCACAAAGATGGTTTACAGAAACCATAAAACTGAAAGTTTTTTTTACAGTACTTTGTGGTGTACTTAGATATAATTCAATAACATGATGCTGTTGCTATTCATTTAGTAATTAGAACATCCCCTAAGGTTTTATAACACTGAATAAAAACTAGCAGGATGTCAGACTTGCCAACAATCTGAAGTTAAAACTTCACGGAGAATATGAAGAAGAGCGAGTATGCAAGAGTTAGGTCAAAACTGAAGATGGCACTTGACATCTTTGTTAATGTATTCACTTCTGTTTTTTCATTGTCAGTTCATGATAAATGGTGACTTTAAAATTGTGAACGGTTGGTTGGTCACTAGATGGCAGAAGATACATTGCTGGAATATTTGCTTATTTATCCAAAATTGCTTCAAAGTAAGACATTGAAACCAGAAACAAATCTGTTAGGTGTCATCTACTGTCGCTTGCAATTTAAGAAATCATAGTTAGTAGTCCACTTTGTGAAACAAGGAAAATTAGAACACTATTTGCTCAGGACAACAAAATCTTTCCTTTGTCCTTCTGTGAAACAACTGAAAGTGTTGCCCAGTACTAATGCTCCTTATTCAGAAGAGTAGCTCATGTCTATCACATCAATATTCAACCCATGCCATTTTATCTGTTGTACTCATTTTTTTTAATGATGATGTCACCCTTACACTGGACAAGAATGAATGTCTGGAATAGTAAGATTCCATTAGAAATGAGACAATCGTAACACCATAAAACATAGGAACAGCATTAAACCACTCAGCCCATCGAATCTGCTCTGCCATTCAATAATGGCTGCTATTTTTCTCATCCCCACTCTCCTGCCTTTTCCTCATAACCCCTGATCCCCTTATTAATCAAGCATCAAGCCCAAACTGCAGCAGGATACTTCGTTCCGGGTTCTGGATTCCTCCCCTCTCCATTTATTTCAGTGCAATTTTCTATTTCTTTTTGATCTCGACGTTTTGAAGTTTTGTTTTGATAAATCTGAGATTCTGCTTTCTTTAATGCAAAACCAAATTTACCCGATTAGGTCAAATGTGTAATTAATGCAGAGATTCAAAACTCTGGCAACTGTTTAATTTAATTTTTGATTCGAAGGGCAGAGAAGGAAGGAGCTTTCAGTAAATATCTTTTTGAACATATGAATAACCTTATCTCTGTTATTTAAAGAAAGAGAGAGTTTCTTGTTCAGTGTTTTCCAAGAGTGCACGTTGTCCTTAAAATCTGTTCACATTATAGTTTGTGTTTTCAGATGTTATAATTTTCATTTTATCTTTGTTTATAATTTACATTTTTTTACCATTTCATTGTTTGAAGTTAATTTTCTGTTAACATTTGCCCTATCCTTCCTGTTTCCTCTTACCAATCCTTTAAACCCTTTTTCTTTCACCATCCATTGTCCATTTTGTTTTTAATCTGCTCCTCCTTCTTCCTACCTTCCCCTTCACCCCACAGACACCCCAGACCTTCACACGTTGTTATGACAAACCTTGGTTGACAAACAGTAAAGTCTCTACTCCCACTAAGTGCCTAGACTCCCATGTGTTCCAGATCCCAAGCATTGAGGTACAGTATAAAACATAAAGAGCTAATAACAAGAGACAGCTGACATTTTACAGAGCAGTGGTCAGTGAGTGGCACTTGTTCCCCAGTTAAACCAATTAAATACAGTTCGGTGGTTTACCTTCAAGTGGATGTATCCATTTTCTCAATTATAATTACTTATTTGAAAACTAATGCTTAATTATTGTCAAAATGTTTTGCACTTTCTGCAAATAGGTTCTCTCTAAATTCTAGTGCTGCGTATTAGAATTAGTAAAAATACCGCGTATTGATTTTATTGAATAGACCCAGGCATCACAGTAGTATGTGCAGAAAATATCTATTAAACAGTATACTCCTGAGAAAAGACAAGTCGCACACTTTTGACTAGTAATTGTTCAATAAAACTAAAAACTGAATTTGGTTAAGAAAATAACTATTCTTTGCTGTAAACTTTATCTCATTCAGTGTTTTGGTATTAAGCATTGTTAACCAGCCCTACAGTCTCATTTCCAGATATAATTTAGGAGAAATATATATGTGAAAGGAATTTATACTTCTTATTCCACCCATCCATAGCCACTTCTCTCCCTATCTGTGCCTTAGAATTATCGTCATTCATGAATAAAGCAGGAAAAATGTGTAACAGATAATGGCTGTTAAATGCTTGTGGAGATCACCAATTGCACTGCTAACATTTGAACAGTTCAGTATATGATTCTTTAATTCCTTTATCATTTGTGGGCATTAGCTAGTCTTGACCACCTAAGTAAATTTTTCATTCCGCAGTTACTCCTACCATTTAAATTAAAAATCTTTCATTATAAATCAGGTTATTTGCATTGGAAAATAAATGCTCAATAGATTATTGGTAATAGAGGTGCAGCACTATTACCTCTAATACATAACTTAAACTTAAAATACATGGTTGCCTTCCTGACAGCGAACTTGAGGTTTGCTAACGGGAATATCCCTAGTACAGTCCTAATGCTGCGATTCATTTGACTCTTGTTTGATTGAGCTTTGTGCAAAAGAAGGAATTGTTCCATCTCACCCTCGTAAAACACACTTCCTGTTGACTGATTAGGAGTAACATTGGCAGTGTTTAATCCTCACAACTGAAGGAAATTGCAAATCCTAGGTAAGAATGGGCTAATCTGGGAAGAATTGGACAGTATGGAAAACTGAACTATCAAAGCAGAGTTGGAGATGACTGCCTGTCTTAATAGAATTATGGAAATTTTAAATGTGAAGGAATTTTCTGAAATCTTCCCATTTTCTAAAAATCTGCCACCAACTTCTAATAGGGAACAGGTTCACTGACATTATAACCATTGCTCTGTAGCAGACTCCGCTTCTACTGTTTGTTTGTCACGCTCCACGTCCATTAACACATATTTACCTTCAGATTAGCTCAGTAGATCAGGGGCTTTACCTGACTTTGTATTTTTTTTGAAATATTTTCACTAATTCACACTGCAGAGCAATCAGATTGAGGAACAAAAGTAATTGTGGCATTTCCAAACCTACTTAAAATATACAAAAGATTCCTCGTATATACTTTATCAAAGTTAATAGAATGTCTTTACCTGCAACTTTTATAACTCTGCTCTCATTAATCTGTAAAATTTCAATGTGATTGCTCTTCAGGATAAATTTGTGTACAGGAACTTGCATCACAGTTTAGAACTTTTTGCTGTGACTGTTTCTGCTGATTATCTGTGTAGCACTTAGAAATGACTTTACCTTCATGTGTGTGACCTGTGTGATTATATATTTATATGGTCATTTTGTTATGTCCTTAAAACATCCCAAAGTGCTGAAAGACTGAAGAGTTTGAAATGTCATAAATATTGCTATATGCACAGCAAAATTCCATAATGGATAAATGACTAGGTAATCTATTTTGGTGATGACAGTTGAGAGTTAAACGTGGAGAGAATGTGGAGAGAACTGCTCCTCTTTAAATGGTCCCATGGGATCCTTAGGTGGGCAGAACATCAGATGAACACCTAATCTAACAAACAGTGCAACACTTCCTCAGTACTGCACTAAAGTCGTCTTAGATTATATCTCTGAACTAACAGAGGAATGGGCTTGAGCCCATAACTCTCTAACTTAGAATCAAGTTGGCACTTCACATTTTTTTTCAAACATCTCAGTGTGTGATGGGATAGTCAGTGTAAAATGACCCCAGCAAAGACACAAAATTTGCTGTTTGGAACGGGCTTTGACTTTGACTTAGGTTCATTGCTGAAAGTTCTAGTTTTGAGTGTGAATTGTGTTCTTGTGTATTTAATATTCCTTCTGGATTATGATCTATTTGTGTGGTGAATAGGGTAAGCTTTTGAATAAATTTGAATTTGTATAAATTTTTCAAAATTTATTTTTATTACTTTGGACATGCCAGTAAGATCTCGTAGCTCAAGATAAAAGTTCATGTGTGATACTTGGTCAGGGAAACCATCAGCCTCCCAACCTCAGTCTATAGTCCCGAAAGTGAAACTGAGCATCACAAAGAACTCAGACCAAAAAAAACCTTCAACTCCACTTAAAATTGTGTGATTTTTATATGTGCAATTTTAGATTTGAAAATTTCTTCAGCCCCCTTGTTTTATTCCTTTGAATAAATCCTGATATCATTTATAATTGATGGAAAATGAATATAACATTGTTATGCATGATGAGGTGACCTATTTTTATTTATTTTTTTGTTATTCTTTAGTCAGCTTTTTCTTGGCATTTTTAAATTTTTGTACTTTAAACCAGGTGACACCTGCACAAGGTAGTAAACTCAGACGACCAAGTTACCACTCCAGTAAGGCTTCACTCACTGGAGACAACGGCAGCACACCTGCCACCAAATCCAGCAAAACTGGTGAGTTCTGAAGAGAATGTTGAAAGCTAATGGGGTTGGTTACAGTGTGTTCCTCTATGTATTTGAGTTGGTATGTTTGGCAGTCATAGATTTGAAAAATTAGAAATGACTTGAGACTCTGGAGGTTTCCTCCCCCTTCAAAATATTGACATTTTAAAGCATTTTGGATTAGCTCTTTTTGATGTGTACGTGTAATTATTTTATGTATATTACTATTTATATGACTTTGTGGGTATATTCTCTTACAGAACTGAACAGCAGATAACTTGAATAATGACTTGTGTGTTGTGGGATAAACTATTAGCAAAATAATATACTTACAAACTGCAAATATGGAAATCAGCAATTAAAGCTCAGATCTGTAGTTCTATTTATTTTGTTTGCTTCACGCTTGAAATCTTCTCTGTCCCTATGATTTCTAATCTTTTTACACACTTCTCTTGTAGTCCCATCACCCTTTGTGTTTTATATTATTTCGTTATTCACTTAAAATTTATCCCACAAGCTCCTGGTAGAATCTTTGATTGTTCCTTCCCCACTGCTCCCCTCACCAATTTACGTTCCAGCATCAAATGGAATGAGATGATGCACTATTGATCTACTCAACTCTCCGCTCACTTTCACTTTGGTGCTCTTGTCCCCAGTGAAACATTTCATCCTTGTTATTATTCTCCTTGGTTTCAGCCCTGTCCAACGTCCACAGAGGAGACTTGAGCAAGTGTAATATGCAACTAGTGTTGTCATTAATCTGAACCACAGCAAATGTAATTAAGATTTGTCATCTGCCAAAATCACCCACAATCTAGAAATCATCCCACAGATCAAAGATAATCCATCACTGCTCTTTTCTACTACCAACTAACATCTTAAATCCTTCCATCCTCATCTCCAACAAAAATGTGAGGATTCAAGAACTACTTTGAGATCATCTGTTCAGTTGTCATTGCTGCTTTATCTTGCACATAAAGCCACAAAGCTCCCTCTGATCAAGATTTTCTCTTTTCTGCATCCCTGCTCCCTCTGGGTACATCTCACTCATAAGACCATCTCAAACTCTTGATTACATTTCCACTAAAATATTGGCCAATTAAATTCCTCTCCTGCCCACCAAGCCAGCTGATGTACTCAGGAACTGCCAAATTCACTTTCAAACTGGCCACCATCGCTCCTATCCTTCAGAAACTATTCTGCTTCTCTCAATCATTGAGAGCAACTACCTCCCCTCCGATTTCCCTTTGTTCTCAAGTGCTTGAGCATGTTGTCATCTTCCAAATTAATGTTAATTATTTCATTTAGGCTTTTGACCTGCAAACTCAGAATTAGTTCCAGTCGAAAGTTGTGATTGATATCCTCAGTGAATGTGAACAGGATGCAGTATTCATCCTGTTCCTCCCTTCTGCCTGAAATCTTTGTCCATCAACCACACTATCCTTCTCCAATACCCCTTCTCCATAGTCCAACTAATTGGACTACCATTATCTGATTCCATTTGGCTGTTCCATCATAACCTGCGCTGGAGATGTTCTGACTAATTTTCCTCTGTAGCTCAAGAATCTTCAAAGAATCTGTCCTTACCTTCACGTCTATGTATTACTCCTTGATGAAATTACCCAAATCAGCTTTTACGTGTACTCTGATAACACACATTTCTAGTTGTCAATATTATTTTGACTCCTTCAGCCTCTTTCATAAGCTCTGTAACATAATCCTGATTTCATCCCCACATCGCTGATAAATGTCTCTGATCCCATTTCCACTAAAATGCTGACCAGCTACATTCCTGTTTGCCAAACTACCTAATGTACTCAGGGACTACCAGATTTGCTTCCAAACCAGCCATTATTGCTCCCCTCCTTCAGATATCCATTCTGCTTTCTTCCATCTGTGGGAACAACTACTTCACCTCCAATTTCCTTTGTTCTCAAATCCTTGAGCATGTTATCATCATCCAACTTCACGTTGATAATTTCATTTAGGTTTTGTCCTGTAAACTCAGAATTAGTTTCAATGAATGAAAGTTAGCAATCTCTGTGTGCAATTGGCTTCCTACTCAATATCCTTTCCATCTATAATATCATCCATAATCAACTCTTCTGCAGATAAATGCTTATTCTGCTATTCCGGTGATGCCTTGGACAGTGTCCCTTCCTCCAACACTGATTTACAGCTCACCCAATACTCTGGTGCCCATTTCCTTTATGACCCATTCATTAGTCACTCCTGCCCTCCACATTCCCCAACAGTTTAATTTTCAAATCTTCATTCTCGTGTTTTAATCCTTTCATGGTGTCATTTTGCCTTACTTCTATAGCTATTTCAAACCCTAAAATCTGCCCCTTAACTGATTCTTCACCCACCATTTTCTCTATCCTTCAGCTGTTTAAATCTTGCATGAACAAAGAACAATACAGCACAGGAAACAGGCCGTTTGGCCCAATAAGCCCGCGCCTCCATTTTCACATTGAGTGCTCTCTTCTACCTATGATCTTTGTCTACTCCTATTGGGGAAGATTGAGGGAAGACTAATTTAGGGACAATTTGTTCCGCCAAACAGCCTAAGAGCACGTTTTTGGGGTGTGGGAGGAAACCGGAGCACCTGGAGAAAACCCACACAATCACAGGGAGAATGTGCACATTCCCGCAGACACCGTCCCAAATCCATGTATCTGCACAGGAAACAGTGATAGTCACTGAGCTGTCATGTTGCCCATCAGATGGTCCAGTTTAAGCGTGCACTAGGCAACTCTCGAAGCAATATCCAAGAGCAGCCATTGCACGACCTACCACGTGCATGCCCCTTGTTGGTCAACAATGCCAGCCGAATCACCTGTAACATAAAAGAAAAGCCATCAATAAACATGCAAAACTTAGACATTTACGGAATTCCCAGAAGCGCAGAAATAAAGCAAGTGAGCCATGAAATACGTTGGAAGGCCCATAAGAATCGGTTGATTCCCAGGGAATCACCCACAAGGCTCTTGATTTTTATTTAGAAAAGTCTCCTGTATCCCTCTATATCTAGCCTGCTCATGTGCCTGTCTAAGTAAGCCTTAAACAACCCTAGCATGCCTGCCTCCACCACCCTATGGCAGTGCATTCCAGACCCCCACCACCCTCAGTGTGAAAAACCTCACTCTAACATCCGAATTATACCTCGCACCCCCCGCCCACCCTAAGCCCGTGACCCCCTCGTAATTATTGTACCCAATCTAGGAAAAAGCTTACCACTGTTCACTTTATCTATACTCTTCATAATCTTATACGCTTCTATTAGATCTCCCCTCATTATCCGCCTTTCTAAGGAGAACTGCCCCAATTTGCCCAATCTTTCCTCTTAGCTCAGTCCTTCCATACCAGGCAACATCCTGTTAAACCTCCTCTGCGCTCTGTCCAGGGTCTCCACACCTTTCCAGTAGTAAGGAGACCAGAACTGGATGCAGTACTCCAAATGTGGACAAACCAATGTTCTATGCAACTGTGACATTAGATGCCAGCTTTTATACTCGATTCCCCTCCCTGTAAAGGCAAGCATACCATAGGCCTTTTTGTCACTTTCTCCACCTACACTGCCACCTTCAAGGACTTGTGTACTTGCACCCCCAGGTCCCTCTGCATTTCTGTACTCCTAATAGGCCTACCTTTTATCGTGTAACCCTACATTATTTCTTCCAAAATGCATCACCTCACATTTATCTGGATTAAATTTCATCTGCCATTTCTCTGCCCAATATATCAGCCTATCTCTATCCCGCTATATTGCCTGACACTGCTTCTCACTATCAGTAAGTCCAGCCATCTTCGTATCATCTGCAAACTTGCTGACCACACCACTTACTCCCTCTAAGTCATTTATGTATATTACAAAGATCCCAGTACTGAGCCCTGCGGCACACCGCTAGTTACAGGCATCCAGCTAGAAAAGGATGTCTTCCACTATTACTCTGTCTCCTATTACTAGGCTAGTTCTCAATCCATCTAGACATTGTATTCCATGAGTCTTAACCTTAACAAACCTACCATGAGGGAATAGTCAAACGCCTTACTGAAATCCATGAAGATGACATCCATGGTTCATCCTTCGTCAACCATTTTTTGTCACCTCCTCAAAAAATTCTACCAGATTCATAAGGCACAGCCTCCCCTTTACAAAGCCATGCTGTCTATCACTAATCAAATTGCCACACTCTAAATGCTTATCCATCCTATTCCTAAGAATCCTTTCCAACAACTTCCCTACCACTGACGTCAAACTCACCAGCCTATAATAACCCAGGTTATCCCTACTATTTTTAAACAATGGTACCATGTTCGCTATCCTCCAGTCCTCTGGGACCTCACCTGTGTCCAAAGGAGAGACAAAGATTTGCGTCAGAGGCCCAGCAATTTCATCCCTTGTCTCCCTAAGCAGCCTAAGATAAATGCCATCAGGCCCCGGAGATTTATCAGTTTTAATACTACCTAAAAACCCTAACATTTCCTCCCTTGTAATAGGTATTTCCTTTAACAGGTCTACAGTTTCCTCCAAGACAGTAACTGACAACAGGTCCCTCTCCTTCGTGAATACTGACACAAAGTATTCCTTCAGGATCTCCCCATTCCCTCGAACTCTAGGCATAGTTCCCCCCCTCTATTCCTAAGAGGACCAATTTTTCTTCTAACCACCCTTGATTCCTCCATTTTTCCCTTTAAGTTCTACTTCATAATCTTCCCCAACATCATCTTTTGCTTAGATCCATTTTGTGTCTGATTCAACTTCTGCAAGAAATTTTACTGCACTTAAAAGCATTATGCCTTTATTTCAAACATTTCATCTTTCTGCTACTAAACAACTTATTTCCATTTTGTTCCAGTGGTGTACACTTTTAAGTTTTAGCTATGTTCACCTCTAATACACCTAAGCTTCTCACCCTCATTGTTCTCTCATCCTCACTTGTTTGTTGGTGGTTCTGCACACATCCATCCCTCATCAGAATTGGGTCATATTTACTGCCCAGAATTTCAAGTTCAATATTTTCATGAAACTAATCAAAAATTAATAAGAATAACTCTGCTCACCATTGGATGCTTCAATTTGTTTCTTCATAGTGATTTGTTGTAACATGACTGTCGTGTGTGTGACATTACTGCTTTTAGGGTTAAGCAGCTAAAAGATAATTACCTTCAATTCCAGCTCAACTGAGGTGTCCTCATGAAATTCTCTTCCAACACTTAGTATTAAAGCTGACACACAGATACTATCCACTTGAGAACTGGCTCCCGTGAAACTGTACCTGAACAAGTGGAAGATGGGAGAGAAAAAATTGGCTGAGAAAAATTCTGTACAAAAGAGAAATGCAGTTAGCTGATATACAGTCAAATATGTTTGATCACAATTTAGTGCGGCAGTCATTATTTCTGGACTAGTTGCTCATTCCTAAAAGTAGTGAGGGGATAATTGATTTGTATATTTTCTCATGTGGGATGTTATATAGAATCACTAGATACTTTCATGAAGGGATCGAACCAGTCTGTAGTTCGAAATCCAACAAAATGAATATGACAGGAGGTCATGAACGAAGCCCATCATGCAAACCAGGCTCAGATCCATTTACTGCCTACACTTCCTGCTGCCTCCGCAAAGCAGCCAGCATAATTAAGAACCCCACACACCCTGGACATTCTCTCTTCCACTTCTTTTGGGAAAAAGATACAAAAGTCTGAGGTCACATACCAACTGACTTGAGAACAGCTTCTTCCCTGCTGCTGTTAGACTTTTGAATGGACCTACCTTGCATTAAATTGATCTTTCTCTACACCCTAGATATGACAGTAACCCTGTATTCTGTGCTGTCTCATTCTCTATGAATGATATGCTTTGTCTGCGTAGTGCACAAAAAACTTTTCACTGTATGCTAATACATGTGACAATAAATCAAAATAAAAAATGTTGCTATGAAAGTGACATGGGACTGCTGTCAAATCTCTGACGTTTGAGACAAATCATGTAATTAAAATGATAGCAGATGAGAATCCTTTAAAGCACAATGACATTGGCATTAAATGGCTGAATTATTGTGTTACTACACTTAAAGAATTGGCTTTCACCTCCCTGAATTAAAATAGATTTCTGGAAATACTCGAGCAAGTCAGCATTGGATTCAGTTGTCCTATCTTCAAGCTATGAATTCACAGGGCCCAGAAGTAGTCTGGTTAAGTTGTATCATAGCATGTTGGGGAGAAGAAGATTGGGAGGGAGAAATAGAAAACAGCTTTTAATCTCTCAATTCTTAGGACAAAGGACATTACTTTGGGGCGCAGGGAAAGACTAACATGTCTAAGTGATATGGTGCTAGCAACTAAATGTAACATCTTCCATGAATAACTTATTTGTTCTTTTGTCTTTCTCCCTTCTATAGATTCTAAAAGGACACCAAGTAGGCCGACGAGTAGGGCTGGGAGTCGTGCTGGCAGCAGAGCAAATAGTCGGCGAGGCAGTGATGCATCTGATTTTGACCTTTTGGAGACACAGTCGATGTGTTCAGATATTTCTGAATCCAGCACAGCAGGATCCCAAGCAAGTTCAAGAAAGAGTTCTACAAAACCTTCAAAAATCCCAACACCCTCGAAGAAAACTACCCCAAAAAATACAAACACCAGAAGATAATATAAATGATACTGTGGAATAGATAGTCACTTCACACACACAGACATACACACCCACACTTACACACCCTGTTTTAGAAGCCACCAGATGTATGATATTCTACAAAAAAAAAAGTACTGTTGTCACCATTGTAAAAGATTAATTGTGGTCTAATGCTGCCTTATCATTGTACCTTATCTGTTTTTGTTTTTGTAAGTTAAAAGTTTTTTCATGTGAATATTTATGTAGATAAAACATCCATATTTTGTTCCCATGACCTCTGTGTCTGAGGGAAGTGAGAATGCTTTTAAAAAGAAAGGAAATTTAAAACGTGTTCATGTTCTATTGAATATTTGAACTACTGCTTTTTTTAAAAACAAACTTGCATTTAGGATACAACCCTTTAAAAGAAAACTTGACTTGCTGTGTAAGCAAGACAAATGCTGCAGTGTTTGTTAGAAATCACGGATACCTCACGGAGTATTTAAAGTGGGAAAAAAAAATGGAGTGATGTACAGTTTTACTTATTTTTAAGATTGTTCATTTTTGCCTGCTGAAAGTTACGCAAATAATTATGACAAAAAGTGCACATGCAAGTTGTAAAAGACTATTGCTATCTTGTAAGCAGTATAAAGGACACTTTAATAGCAGCTGATGATTATTATGTGGGCCACACCAGCAGTTGCTAGCGGGGCCTTTCTCTCACTTTTTTATGCTGCTTTTTGTTCTTTTGAACTGACCACTGGGGCTACATGAGCAGCCGTATTTATATTCTATTGATATCTAGTCTGACCATGTCGCTGTGTGAATCTTCAACTGAAATTGTACCAATGAGTCAAACATTCATTTTTTGTATTCAAAAACAAATGTGCTTTCAGTAACTTAAAAAAAATAAGTACTGCTTTTCTTGTCTTAGTATTGATTATTCAAAGGCATGGAGAATTTCCCTGTTCCAGAGACACATTTTCTGTTGAACTTGGTGCTTATCTTGTGACAGGATTCACTTTCAGAAAACACAGACAATACTGAATACTGCTTTTGACTCTAAATGATCATCTCACTCATCCTAGTGTAAACTTCCCAGTTTACAGAAGTAAGCAATTCAGCCCTTCGAGTCTGCTTTGCCATTTAATCAGATCATGGCTGATCTCTTTCTGGTCTCAAATTTATCCCCCCAACCTTTAACACATTTTTTAAATCAGAAGTATATCTCTATCTCCTCCTTGAAACCACTTAGTGATTCAGACTCCACTGTGCTATGCGGCAGTAAGTTTGAATCAAATGCATTGATGCATCATGTTGATCAGGTTTCTACTGCAATGTTTAAAATGCTATTAACAAAAATACCAAAAAGAAGTAAGAAAACATCCTTCTATTGGTGACATCCCCAGGTAACTAACTGAACCACACATGGAGGTGCATGTGGAGAAGAATTGTTCCCAATCCAAAATCACTTAGAGCTTGGAATGTTGCTTTGGAAAGTTTTTAATGTCTCAGTCAGCACCTGAAAGTGAGGCCACGTTCCCGAGGGAGAATTTCTGGAGCGTACTTCAGTTGCAAAGCATGAAGGTAATCTCCAGTAAGCCCAGGGGTCAAACCAAAAAGGTTTGTCACCATATTCAGCTTACTCAATATACAGAATCACGTCTTCAGCATATGGCAGAATAAATGCTAGTGACCAAATTAATTAAATAGAAATGGGCAAGTAAATTATGACAATGACACATTTCGTTTTACAGACTTTACTGTTCAAACAAAATAACAAACAGCCATGTGACAATGCTGAACTTCATGGTGAACTGAACCTGCCTTGAGGACCATGAGTAATTAATCTTGCATTGCTGCAGTGTCTTCAGCCTATTAAATTTGTTTCATTACTTGAGATTGTTCAATTGAAACAAAACGGGCTCTGATGTACTTTGGAGTTCAGCCATTAAAATATGGTTTCACCTGTATACGTCAGCTTCATCATGGAGAACAAGGTAAGGAAGAGTATTTGGCTCATTTAATTGACTTGCAAAATTTTGATTCATGTCCCTAGGACTTGGGATTCAGGAACATCCAATTCTGGTGAAGGTATGACCTATACAAACCAGACGGGTTGCATTTCAACAAGGTTAGGACAAACGTACTTATGGAGCAGTGTGTGAAAGGTTTACATTAATTTGACAGGGGGATGGGAAGCAAGATGTAGCATTAGAAAGAAGAAACAAAGTTTGTAGGAATTGGGAGAGGCAGATGATGCAAATAAATAGTAAAGCATTACTTGGGATAAAACTAAGGGGATATAGTAAGAAGGTGCAACACTTGCCCCTTTACCGCCTCCTTGCTCACCATCCAAAAACATAAACACTCCAATGAAGTAGCGCTTCATGTGCACCTTTTAATCTGGTCTATTGCTTAGCTGCTCCCAATGCAGACTACATTGGAAAGACAACGCAGACTGGGTGACTGCAGAACTCCTTTGGACCATCCACGAGCATGATCCAGACCTTCCTGTTGCTTGCCAATTTAATACACTACCCTGTTGTCATGGTGACGTATACACTACATGTCGGCCGTTGACCTCTTGCTCTATTCGAGTGAAGTTCAGTGCATGATCTTCCCATTAGGTACTTTACAATCATTCAAACATTGAGTTCAACAATGTCAGACCATGATCTCTGTATCTCCATTTCCATCAGTTTTTTTAAAATGTATTTTCATTTCTTTGTTGTTTAATTTTTCAATCTTTTTAAATCTCACTTTCCATCTTTTACTCCTTCCCAGTTTCCCTTCCACCCCTCCCCCTCCGAATCTACTAGGGTCATTTGTTGCCTGTTTCAGGTCATACTTTGACACTGCTCACTTTTTTGTTCTGCCATTACCACATTCTAATATGCTGCTTTCAGTATTTATATTTCCTTTGTTTTTATAAGATCTTTGTCAATCTCTATCAATCACTGACTCTATCTAGCAACCACAGCCCACTATTATCTCATTCTATTTTCAGTGCTGACGAAGAGCCATTTAGACTTGAAACATCGGTTCTGTTCTCTCGTTGCAGATGCTGATAGACCTGCTGAAGTTTTTCAGCAATTTCTGTTCTTGCTGAAATAAGAACAAACACAGGTTTACAATGCACCTGGGTAAAAAAAAAGCATGTAAATTGAGTTGCTGAACTGCAGCTGTAAATAGGTGCTTGGGAATATGATTTGGCAATAAAGATGTCGTAGTTCAAAAAATGAAGAAATGTGTACTATATACTCCTGGATACAAGGTGTTCAGGAAAGATAAGGAAGAAAGGAGAAGGAAAAAAGGTTTATTTGTTAGTCACAAGTAAGGCTTACATTAACACTGCAATGAATTTACTCTAAAGTTCACCAGGTCGCCATATTCAGGCACCTGTTTAGACCAATGCACTTAACCAACACATGTTTTAGACTGTGGAGGAAACAGGAGAACCTGGAGAAAACCCATGCAGACACGAGGACACCGTGCAAACTCCACACAGTGACCAAAGTCAGGAATCGAACCCAGGAGCTGTGAGAGATAGTGCTGTCATACCACCCTAACAGAAAGAATGGTTTCAATAGTGCATCTGTAAAAGTTGGTAAGAGTCGTAGCTGACATGCCAAATTTCCTTAGTCTTCTGAGAAAGTAGAGGTGTTGGTGGGTTTTCTTAACCGTGATGTGGGCATGGGAGGTCCAGGACAGGTTGCTGGTGATCTGGACAGCTAAAACCTTGAAGTTCTCAACCCTTTCTACTTCATCCCTGTTGACGTAGACTGGGGCATGTTCTTCTTTATGCTACCTAAAGTCAATGACAATCTCGTTTGTAATTTGCGTAACAGTTTATAGTGGAATCGCCAGGCATACACAGCATTGTTTTGTTTTGGTAAATATATATCAATGACTTAGGCTTGAGTGTGCACTGCATGCCCTTTGTTTAGGATTGAGCAGCAGTTTGTTTGAAAAGATTCAAGTTTGCAGTCCCAGGAAAGATGAACATTCATTTGGCAGTTGGAATCATTTGAGAAAGACCAAAAACCGAGCAATTGCAGGACAGTCAATTTAACTTTGATGGGAAAGCTTATAGGAACAATAATATAGGGCATAATTGGCACTCACTTGGACAAGTGTAGATTAATTGAAGCCCAGCATGGTTTTGTTACTGGCAAATCATGTTTAACCAAATTAAATGAGTTTTGATGAGTTAACAGATGAGGGTCTGTATAGACTTAACACTTTGCAATGGAATGGGTATCAAAGTGTGTGACAGGGTCTAATTTGCAAGGACCGAAGAAGAGTGAGTAGAGAATTTAATGAGGAATTGGTGACAGTTGTTTTGAAACCAAGAATTTTGAAATGCAGAAGGGGAAACAGTTTAATAGAGCTAGCATGATTCAAGGAAGGAAGTTAATGGTCACTGCTTTAATGGGTCGAGAGAGCAGGTTGGTGGTCTGATGGAAAAGATAAACTTGGAGGTATGGGAGAAGCCAAAGAAACTGGGGAAGATGGGTTAAAGGTGAGGGCAGGAGAGGTATAGCCTGCTGAGCAAGCTGAAGCAAGTGATGCAAATGAATTAGTAGCCTCCAAGGTCTGCAGGTACACATCTTATTAGCGTGGATGAAAGAGGAAAGCAAGAGCCATTTAAGGCAGCTTTTGGTTGTGGAGAATTGAAATTAAGGGTATATTTGCTCCATGTGATAGTCTGGGAACAGTGATCAGTTTTGGCAAGAGAGGGTGATGTGGTCCAGCCACCCTTAATAATAGATGACTGAACCAGTTCAACACGCATCCTTGGACAAGAGGATATATATACTAGAGCCGTAGGAAGTGAATAGATGGGATGGTAGAGACCAAAAGACTTACTGGAAACAGTGTTATGAACCCAGTGATGTTACTACTAGATGGGAATCTGGCTCCAAAGACCATAACTTCTACTTTTTTCTGAAAATATGGAGTAACAGAGTCTGCCAATCAGCTTTTAACAACCGAAGTTGATTAAATATGAAATGTTTAGTTATAATACAATATTCCTTTGCTCCTAAATTTATCTTCTCAAAGGCGTGCAGATTTTGGGGAAAACACAAGTTACAAAATATATCCTATGCTTATAAGGTTTTCAGTAAATACATAGCCCCTTTAAACTGGCTGACTGTGATTAGGCAGCACTAGCCTCCTCCTCCTTCCCCTCGCAATAAATGGCAGATGTCACTCAATCAATCTTGCATGGATTTCTTCTCCAGTTCCCTCCAGATGATTGGAATTTGGAAGCACTCATATGACACACTCAAAAAGATATGCTTTAAAATCTTTCTTCCAATAACTCTTTCCATCATCTGTTCACAAAGGATCCACTGCCAGGTTTTCCAACTCTCATTTCAGAATTCCGTTGTCTTGAATGCTTCCACACAAACTCTAAAATCCAGCCAGCAATTGCTCCACAATTATTTCAACTAATGTTTTTCAAACCAGTAAGATACTACACACCTTTGAACCATTTCAGAATTTTTCTGGCTTCTCACTAACCAACCCTTTCTCAGTGCTGTCTGACTTCACTGAACAATATGTTCTGGCTCCTGTTTCCTCTGTTCCTTTAATTAAGTCTTCTCGCAAACTTGTCTTACTTTCTCTAGTTTCTTTAACTAGCTATTCTTTACGTTTTTTTGCCCCTTTCATTGTGTTATGGCTCTTCTAACAGAGCTGAGGGAGATGTTCCCACTCGGCTGTGAAGCTTCTTCTATTCTAGCTTCCAATTAAAATTAAACTCAGTTATTTTCCCTAAAGGTGGCCCTGGTCTCTAAGAAATATGTCTTTCCTTCTCCAATCTTTTATTTACTTTTCACACCTCAAATTTCTCTTGAGCACTGCAGAAACACAGTTTTAACTGAAACTTAAAGCCCCACACAAGCAAATGCCTTTATCCAACATGAATCTGGTTATAGGTTTGCCCTTCCTTATACGCAAACACTTAATTTAACTCAGTTATATCTATGCCATATTTAACAATACAGCTCATCTAAAACTACCACTGCTTTCTTCACACAAAGACATGTACTTTGGATGTTGTGGAATGCTTAAATTGTTCAATAGTTTAAGAAGTATTTCAGTTTTAGAAAATTGAATTGAAGGAGATTTTCCCTGAAATTAACAGAAGTGACAGAGTTTGGCAGACTATTCAGGATTTATGAAAAAGGGATTTCTCCCTTTTTCATAATGTTCAAGAATATACCCATGGGAAATGCCATACCTGATCCACTGCTAGCGAAGGATTGAAATTCTGCCAGTGACCTAATATCAGTAAGTTCTGGTATGTGTGGAACATGGCAAAACAAATGACTGCCAGAAAATGTTTCCCAGCTGCAGAAACTTATATTCAAACTCTAAAGATTTTTCTGTTACTCAGGCTGGCTGTACTTGGTAAATCAGTCTAATTTGCATAGCATGCCTTAAAAGTGTGAAAGCAAGAAACTCGGCACCACTGGCTCTCACTATAGTCCTGAACTGACTAAAATAAAAAGAAATTTGGGAGAAGTGTTACTGGTGGAAATGGCTTCTACCCAACTTTCCTGCCACATATAATTTCCTACACTCTTTCTACATAGTTAACTAATGAATGGGTCAATGACCAAAGATCATACATTGAAATCATTGGTGAAAGATTTAGAGGGAAGATGAGAATTTTTTTTCAGTTGGAATTGTCAGTGTCTAGAATGGTGTATCTGAAAATGTGATGGAAATTGATTACATATATAGAGTTGGACAAATATTTTTTAGTAAAAAACTTGTAAGATTAGGTATAAAAGTTGAAAATGTGGACCTCAACATGACATGAGGGGCTGAAAGGCCATCACCTGTTAGTACTTTTATTCTGTAAACATTCAAAACACAACAAAGCAGTTCATATATATCAGAATGTAATTCCAACCAGATGATCGAATGAGGGCTGATGTGGTGAGAATAATTATCCTGGTGAAATATGGATTTTTTTCAGCTTGCAACTGAGATATTGGTAGGGGAGAGTAAAAAAACTTAGCTCTGCATCTAACTACATCATATCTGAATTGAGAGTGCTTTATGCTAATGATGAACCACACATTTTACAGGCAAGCTCTGATTAATGGATAAGATTTAATGAAGACAAAACCAGAGTCCATTCTGGGAAATGCATTGCGGTCTCCATTACTAACATCCATGAATGTAGATCAAAAAAAAATCATTTTAAGAGCGAATATCAGGACTTGATTTGTAGTGTGTTGTGGATGGTGCAAGGTACAAAAAAGTATTGATTGAAAATTTCTAAATCTGTTTAATGTTTGAATTTTACTCAAACGATCTGCACTTTTTGCTGGGTATTGGCATGACTGGCATTTTTTTGCCCATTCCTAATTGCCCAAAGAAGACATTTTGGGCTTTCTCGAACAAGCTACTCGTAGTTGATGGAATGGCTTATTAAGACACAGTAAGAAGTCCCACAACACCAGGTTAAAGTCCAATAGGTTTATTTGGTAATAAATGCTACTATCTTTCAGAACGCTGCTCCTTCAGGTAAGTGGAGAGTTCTGATCACAAACAGGGCATATAAAGGCACACACAGTTTACAGAATACTGGTCAGAAATGGAAGTCTTTGTAGTTAATCTGCATTCAAGTCTTAAAGGTGCAAACAACGTGAGCGGAGATAGCTTAAGCATAGGTTAAAGACATGTGTGTTGTCTCCAGACAGGACAGTAAGTGAGATGTTACAAGTTCAGGCAAGTCATGGGGCTTACAGAAGTGTGACATGAACCCAAGATCCCGGTTGAGGCCGCCATCATGTGTGCGGAACTTGGACCATGCAGACATTATGACAACGGATGAACGAATACCACTTGACAATCACCAGGTAAGACTGTTACTTTCCTATTGTCGAACACTTCAGTGGTCACAGGCATTTGGCCTCTGATCTTCAGATAAACATCTCCAAGGTAGCCTTCACAACATACGACAGTGCAGAGTCACTGAGCAGAAACTGATAGCCAAGAACTTTTCTTGAGTCCAAGGGGCCATCCTTATCAGGTCAATGGAAGAGATCTAACAAACAATGACTGCATGATGTGTTGGAACCATGAATATGGAATATCAAATAATGTCGTATAGTGTGCTAATCATAGCTGATATAGTTCATGGGTTATCAATCGTTTCGCTATAATGTATCAATCACCCTGGCTCCAACCCATTATGTGGCACTAATACTTGCCACCATGTTACCAAAACCAGCTGCAGATAAATTTATTATCCTAAGAACTAGTTTATTGGCACAGGAACTCCATTTGCAGAAAACAGCAGCAGCCAAAGGCAATAAGATCCTATGCCTTGTTAAAACAATGGAGAGTATTGTTAAAAATATCCGTACCTTGTTCCTTTTTTGAAGTCCATCAGGACACGCACTTAAGTTCCAGGTAAGAAAACAAGTGACACACTTCATGACCAGTTGAACGTCCTTCTAAGAGGGAAACCTGCAAAAATCCTAATATGACTCCAGCTATTGAACCAACCCAAAAATACCCTTTCGGAGTGAAAATGTCATCTTTAATAGGCTTTCAACTGTTTCTCCTACATGAACTACAAACAATTTTTTTATTTACAACTTATCAAAGTGCATGATTCTCTTGAATTATATTTTTTTTGTATGTGTATCTATGTGTGAGTGTGATATGGCATTTGGCCTTTTGAAGTGAAAGCATGGAAGTGCGTGTGTGTGTATTATATATGTCTTAGAAACTGACCGTACATCCTGTGTATGTGTGTGTATCTATCTCCACAAAAGCTTGCTTCTGTTATTTAAATTGACTGTCATATATTCTTTACTATCTGCAATGTGTTTTTTTTACTGAGAAAGCTACAATGGTTTTGATGCTCTCTCAATCCTATCCATAGCAGTCCATACACTGGAATCTTAGTAGAGGTACTTACCCATACGTATAGAGTTCATATCAGCGATGCAGATCTAATTTTTAGTAAATTGGTTTTAAAGACCAAGTTTTGGATGAGGCTTGGTTTATGTCTGCCAAGCACAATGCCAAAATTGTGATCTTGCCACTTTTTGTTTCTACGGTGGTGCTTACCTGTATACCCTAATTCATAATATTTGCGTATCTCTTTAGTGTTTCTCATGCCCCAAGACAATCCCTTTATATAATTCCTGTAACTTTTTAATCCATGACTTAAATTACTTTTAATCATCAATTCATGTGACTTGCTGGAGATTCAGATGCATTAATGGAAACGTGAGGTCTGATGCACATTTGATATATCAACTGTGATGCAGTGCATATTTAGAACAAACAATCCACACCCTTCACTCAGTACCTACATAGCTATTTTCAATTCCAATCCTTCCAAAGTAAAATGATTTAATGTATCAACAATGTGGAAATGGTAAAAAAAAAAATGACTGTGTAAATGCTTTTGCTAATTTTCCAATTTAATCTATTTCTAGAACCATCAGGTCTGACTCACACTCAGACCTTCCAGCTTTAAAAGTGATGAATGGTGATTCATTGAGGATGTACAGTCAGTTTCTAAGATTCAAACTATGATAGGAAATTGCACCAGCTTTGTTCTTGTTCATTATTGTCATCTACATCCCAACAGGCGCTAATACTTTTATTTTTTTTTCTGTATATCTGGTTTATTTTCATTTTTGTTTTGTGCTCATCAGGTGAGCAATGTCTGATGCAATAATATTTCTCTACTTAGCATTGTGTTATCACAAAGTATTTCTTCTGTGAAGAATGCAGCCAGCCATGACTCAGTAGCATTTTCATCTTTGAGAAAGTTGTGGGTTAAGTCCTGTGCCAGGACTTTGGTAGAAAATAAACATTGACACTTCAATGCAGGGATAGGCATGGGTACTGCCTTTTGGATGAAACACTAAACCAAGGCGCCGTCTGCCACTGCAGGTTGAGGACAAAGATCCCAGGGCACCATCTGAAAGAAGAGCAAAAGGGTTATCCCTGATGCCCTGTGTATGCTGTCAGTAGTATTTCCAGATATGTCTTCCTTTTAAAATATCAACCTGACCATTTCTTTGGGAGAGCTCCCCATTCATTCTGCTAACTGAATTATCTTTGTGGTCTAATTCCAGATTCTTAATTACAAGTTCTCTGTTGTTCTTGGATTTTTGTACTGTAACTGGTGATTATTTCTGATTTAGCTGCTTAATTACTTAAGATGCATTTTTTTATTAATCATATTTGGGAACATTGTTTGACCTACGGTAAGGTCCTACTATTTCAATTGAGATTTATAAGATTGTTTTGGAATTCTCTTTTAAATTTAGGGTAGAGTGAAGGTGGTCATGTGACATGCTCTGAAGCTTGCCTGACAGTAATCTGGGTGGTTTAACTGTTAGATATCTGAAGAAGGTTTTGATTGCTCTAGTGGAGAGTAGGTGCATGGTATTTATACCTGGAGACAAATGCCACAGCCTGTGTATCAAAGTGGAGGCTAAGAGTCTCCACAGTCTCAAAGGTTTTGGGACCATCAGGTTGTAAACAGTTGTGCTCTAAACTGTCCATTTAGTTCTAAGATGAAAGATAGCTGAACATTCAACAAGATAGTTAATTAGTATTTCTACCTAGATATAAGGCTCATGTGATTCACATTGCAATCAGGAAGGATGCAAAGGAAACTCTAATAATGATAAGGTTACAAACTTTCCTGAAATACCACTGAATATCAGTTTTTTTTTTTGGAGCCTGCCTAGATCCAAGGAAAAGCAGCTAGAGTCCATAAAGGTGCAGATGAAAACTCACATTTAAATTAAAAAGACAAAGAATTAGAAATTCATAGGGACATATAACAAGATTGGAAGAATCACTTAGTCTGAGCTAGAGGAAGTGTTCCTAGGAAAGTAAAATCTCACTGTGTGAGATTGCAAGTTACCAGGTTGATAATCCCACTGGAGTTGAGACTCAGTTTGGATTGATTCTGAGAAAATTACTGCCCCACTGTAAAGAGTAGTGTAAAGTATACAAGTGACGTGTATTTTTTGGTTGGGCTAAGATTGATTTGGAGTGTTCAGTTCTGTGGTTTATAGTTATCTACAAAGACAATGCTTAGCTAATACTGTTTATTATCTTGTAAGAAGTTTGACCATTATGTCAACAATTAATTGGAAGTTCGAATTTCTTTTTAAAAATTATCAATCTCAATGGAAAGCATAATTATCTTAAATTGCACAAACTTTGTTCTAGTTCATTAAGTCATCTAAACCCTCACATTTTCCTGCTTTGCAATTTTTTCTAGATATTTGTTGCTGTGTGCTTATCAAAGTGAGCAATGTCTGGTACATTTGATATTTCTCTACTTGGTCGCTCTGTGTTATTACAAAGTACTCTTCTGTGAAGTGTGGCTGGATAAAGTTCTCTTGACATTGACAGAACAATGTTCCTTAAGCCTGTCTCATAACTCTTACTTATAAACATGATTAGCAGCTATGTTTTCAGTTCTAGTAAAACAAATTAATAAGTGAATACGGTAGTGCAAACAGGATCCAGTAATAAAGGAGCTGTGGTTAAATTGTCCAGCATCTTGCATGGTTCAGTTGTTGCCCAAGTCCTGTTTCACCCAAATGAGTACTTTGTTCTACTGCAGAGATTATATATTGCGTTGATTAACATCCCAGTCCTGCATTCATCATGCAGTACTGTAAGTTACAGTATATTGTAACTGATGTATTAAAGTTACTACACAGAAATTTCTATTTTAATCTAAGCAATGAAGCTATGTTTCTTTTTTAATTTGTCATTTAAATTAAATGTTTTTCCAATATTGCAATATCCCCTTCTTGTTTTCAAATTGTTCATGTGACAGCATGGTAGCACAATGGTTAACATTGCTGCCTCACAGTGGCAGGGACCTGGGTTTGATTCCCCATTTGGGTTACAGCCTGTGTAGAGTCTGCATATTGTCCCTATGTCTGCGAGGGTTTCGTCCAGGTGCTCCGGTTTCCTCGCACAGTCCGAAAGATGTGCTGGTTAGGTGCATTGGCCATGCTAAACTCTCCCTCAGTGTACCAGAGTGTGGTGACTCGGGAATTTTCACAGTAACTTCATTGCTATGTTAAAGTAAACCTGCTTGTGACACTATAAATAAACTTTAATGTTAAATTCGAGTGCCTTGGTTTTAGCAGTAAAAAATATAAATTTACATTTGGATTTGATTTTCTTTACTTGTGTAATCCACATTTATGTGTTGGTCCTTTTTTGGTGAATTTAGTTCACATTAAAGGCTGCAAGATCAAGATATGCACCCTGTAGAATTCCCTTGCCAAATCTTAGCAGGTCAACCATGACCTCTGAAGATAACTGTCTGCTACACCATGTGATTTTCTTTTTCCTTTTCACTGTAACTGCATTCCTTGAGTGGGCTGCCGTTTCGAGTGGCAATTGTGTGTTGTAGATGTGACCACGAGAATTTAAGGATTTCCAAACCATAGACCATTCTAACTAAAATAAATCAGTCTAGGGTGGTTTTGCATAAAGTTTGAAGACTAAGTGTTTAATCACGCAGTCCCCTGCGTTAGTTACCTCTATTCAATTTTATTCACACAGCCAATTGAACTCATCAGCCTTCAAATCCTTTATTTCATTCCAATGTACTTCGTTTTTAAACGTTTGCCAGAATTATGCAAATTCAGGTCATTTTTAAAGTTACAGCTGAATTTTAAGAACCGAATTCAAACTATTCCCCATTACCTGCAACCAATTCAGTAAAATAAAAGTGGCAATGGGCTACATCAAGGTCAATTAGGAAGTACTTTGTGGTTGACAGATTTTCTCTGAAGGTCATATCTAAAAATATTGCTACATGCAATATATTTTTGTTTTAAATTTTTGAATTAACCATTCTCTCCATTCCCACCTTTCATTATCCAAAGAGAGTACAATGTACTCTGAACTTGGAAAGTAAACATAAAGCTAATGCATTTCTTTCATTTAAGTTGAGATCACATATTATCTTGCACAATTTTTTAGATAAAGGACCAGGGATTGCTACCTTTGCAATCTCTATTCTGAGTTGCACTTAACACTAAGTTAATAAGGAGAACCACTTCTGCTAGAGTGCTGTCAAATGATGTGTTTTTTTTTGTAAGGAAGGCTGGAAGTTTTCACAGATGGCTTGGCTATAATTAGCTAATGGGGCTATTATCTCACCCTCATAGATAATTTTATGGTGTTGGAAGACTTACCCTGAGGATAGTCATGATTCCAAATCTATCTATCTAGAAGCAAGATACAAGGACCATTTGTCACAGATATTGTTATTCATGGTGAATGCCAATATTAATCTGGACAGAGCTATTTGATACTGTTCTTAGAAGCAAGGAAAAAAAACTTTCGTTTTCATCTGCCTTCAGTGATTGGGAGGATGCAAACAAAGTTTATGGCATGTAACACCCCATCCAGTGTTTCTTCATGATTTAGATTTCCCACATAAGCAAAGCTTTAAGTTGAGATTAAAAGTAATGGTTGTAAGCACAAAGAGCAATGGTCTACACCAGATTATTATTCCGCAGGACTCCAGAATAGCAATTAATCTCAGTGGACTAAACATTTTGCCAAAGTCAAAATGAAATCTTGAGTTGATCAGAAGTAAGCCTGGTGCACACCACTAGATACTGATATGTAGAATGTCAAGGTACCAGGCATATCACAAACTCCAATATGGATTCTCCATCACACTGAAAGCAGATGTCTGTCATATAGATAATGAGGAAACATTGAGGATAGCTCATTGTATGACAGACAATGGTAGGTGACAATGTATGATTAGATATTTGCTGCAATATTGGTAATTACATAGAAGACAAAAAGTAAATTATAAATCTGGAAAGAAGGTTAATTTTTTCCATTTTTGTAAAGAGATTGCGGCAGATACATATAACAAATTAATAATGAATTTAGATCTTGATTAACTGATGGCTGATGTGAGCATGCAACTGCAAACATCTGATTTCCATTTGAAGTTGCAAGTGTGGTGAGAGGCTGAATTGAATAAAAAAAGTGGTATAACATTCTGGCCTGGCACTCTTTCTAACCACAAATATGAAATTCTGAGCCAGTGTTACTTCTGTTTCCAGCCACACACTGTTTCCTGACAAAAGAGTTAGATGCTTGTTAAAACTAATTGTAACCTTCACAAAGAACATGCACAACGCCTCCATCATGGTTAAATCCTGATTCTACAAATATGTCTTAAAATGAATCCCAGAACCAGCCTGACTCAGTAATGCAAACAAGGTGAAACAATTCTCCACCAAGTCCATATTCCACCAAACCACTGCCAGCCCTATTCTAACTGGACAGAACCAAGGATTCTCCTTTCAAAGGTAGGGTTCCAATCCCCTCAATATGAAGTTGCTAGAAGAGGCAATTCAAACTTTGAATGGATTAATGTAAAATATTTAACACTTACAACCGTTCATGGATAACCCTTGTTCATGCAGTGCTAATTTTTTTTCGGTTGTGCTGCCAGTACCATTCCTTCAGATTTAAAAAAAATGTTCTCAGGATGTGGGTAATGTTGGCTGACTGTATTTATTGCCCGTCCCAGGTTTCCCTGACAACAATATGGCTTGTTCAGCCACTTCAGAAAGCATTGAGAATCAACCACGTTACTGTGGGATTGGAGGCACGGATAGGCCAGGCTGTGTAGGATGGCAATTTCCTTCCTCGGAAGGATATTAGTAAACTATTTGAGTTTGTAGAACTATCTGGGGCCTCTACTGGTTTCTCTTCTGATGATAGGTTGCTAATGATTTTTATTGAATTCAATTTCCTAAGTTACTGTGTTGGCAATTACACATTATAGAATTATTTTCCATGGTTTTGTAGTAAGAACTTAAGTATGTCTTATGAAAATATTCAGAGCCTCATAAGATTGAATTTGTGTTTATTGGTGACATAACTATATATGTATGTACAAATATTGCCCAAACTGGGAGCCAACTTCATGTTTGCTTCTATTTGAGTCTGTAAATACAATTCTATCTCCTTTCTACTGTCACATATCTATCTACATCATACTGTGGACAGTATTGTTATCTAGTCTCACATTAACCTTAGCTATCCTGAACACCCTTATACTACAGCTCCCCCAAGTTGTCATCCAGCATATTTACAGCACAGCCTGTATGGTTACTCATTCTTTCACCATTGCTTCCAGTCTCCAAATTTATGTCATTTTAAGACATATTTGTAGAATCAGGATTTAACCATGGTGGAGGCTTGAAAATTCTGAGGTCTCATTCTGGTCACACCTAAAGGACTGGTAGACTCAGTTTGTCTGGGCAAGCTTTGTTGGCTTGGAGTTAAATTTGTAATATTCTATATTGCTGGTACTTGGTTGTCTCCATTTGATTCAATTTTTGTATTCTTTCATGTTGAATTTCTGTTATCAACCATCCATCTTCTGTGGTCAGATACCATTTGCTTATCCCATTCCTTCATAGTCTGAGAATTGCCATCAAAGCCTTTTCTTCCCACAACATTGTTATCTCATCTCCCTCGAGGATCTATATGTGGTCCCTCCTATTTCTAATCTACATAGTATCCTTCAGCAACATTGGTTTCCATATGCAAGCTGCTGACACCCATCTTGAAATTGTCAGTACCGCTTGCCTGACTCCCAGTACTGCATAAGAAGAACTTTCTTTCAACTAAATAACAGGAAGAGTGAAGCCTTTGATCCCTGCCACCACAACTTCTGTTCCCTAGTCACCAACTACATCTCACTCCTTAGCAATTGTGCAATATTTAACCCCAAATGAACCCCTTCAAGATGTATTCATACCATCAAAGATACTGTCTCAGTTCCTCTGCTGCTGAAAATCTCACCCGTGTCTTTCTTTTATCCCAGATTTTGAGTATTCATGTGCATGCCTATGAATAAATTTGAGATCTTTCAGACCTCTGCTGCTCATATCCTCAAGTATACTTAATACCATTTGGTGTTTGCCCATGTCCTAGCCTATACCCCTAGCATTGCTTAGTCCTGGTTAAGCAATGTCTTGAGTTTAAAATGCTCATCTTAAGTTTTAAATTCCTTTATGACTTCATCCATCCCAATATCTCTGCAATCTGTCATAATCCAGGTCAGAAACTCCAAGATATTTCATGAAATCAACCTGGACCATAAGTTTTGCAATTTGAATTTGGTTAGGGTAAGGATGAGATGTTTCACTTAAAGTATGATCCAAATGACCCACTAGGGATCTTTTGTCAAACAAAGTTTACTTAAGAATACAATTAACATAAAGCAACAATTGATACCAATTATAAACAAGAAAAAAAAAGATTGCATAAATCTTAACAACTATTTGAAATATTTCAACCAAGCAAACCTCCTCAAAGCATCCTCCTGCCACAGGTTTAGCACAGAAAATGTGTCTGCTCATGTGATGCTGGGACTTAGTCCTTTGTTGGAAAATTGAAACTCTGCCACTGCTGGTCTCTAGTTTTTCCCAGCAAACCACTTCTAGAGACAGAAACACTAGTTACTAGCTAGTAAACCTTTCACAGCATAATTTTCATTCCAGGAAGGCAAGAAGACCTGCTTGCAGCTAGCAAGCAGAATTTACTATAGCAAGATGAGAGAGAGAAAACCTGCATCCAACCTGAAGTAAAACACATTCTAACTAAAGCACAGCAGCCCAAAACTGAAAATAAAACCAAACAAATTGTCCAAAGACACCTGATCTATCCATCATTCTTTCTCGAACAATTCAGAGTCATAAAAATCTCAAAGTACAGAAACTCCATCTAAACTATTTAAGCAGCAATAAAAGGACTTCTAAGCCAACAGCTTGGGGCTTGCTTCGAACTACAGAGAACATGATTAAAAATATATTTCTTAAAGACACACTCAAGTGGCATCTACCAGCTATCTATGCTCCTCTAATTCTGGCCATTTGTGCAATTCTGAATTTCAACCTGACATTGGTGGCTATGCCTTCAACTGCCTAAGCTTTGAACTCTGGAGACACCTCCTGAAACCCCTCTGTCCCAATACATTGTCTCCCTCTTTAAAGTTTAATTCTCCAAGCAAACTTCTGGCTAATTAAAGTATCCCTGTGCCACACTCTGCACGTATTCTGGCTGAAAAATTGGGATGGAGACCTTGCTCCCAGAAATGTGGCAGCATTTTGTGATCGCTAGGAAGAGAATGAAATGAAACCAGAGCAGGACCTTGTATTGATGTAGTGGCTTTATTATATTTCCAGTGCTTCATGTACAATACACTATATTGAAAGTGCCAATACTGTTATTATGGAGCCATTCAGGACAGCAGGATGCCACAATTTCTGAATATGATGGATGACCAGTTATAATCATAGAATGATAAGCAGCGGACGATGCCATTCTGCCATCATGCCAGTGTATGCTCTTTGGTTGAACTATCTAATTAATCCCACATCCTGCTCTTTCCCCATAGCCCTGTAATTTTTTTCTCCAAGTATTTATTCAATTTGCTTTGGATGTTAAAGCTGCATTTGGTTCCACCATTTTTTCAGGCAGTGCATTCTACGTTATAAAGATACTGGGCACGATCTCACCAACTTGCCATGACCGATCAGGATGGTAAGCCTGAAAGATGGCTTGGGAAGTCAAAAATCTGATTTATGTCAATTGTTATAACTCTTGGCCCCATTTTACTGACAAGAATAGCTTCACACCCAGAAAGGCGCAAAGCTCATTAGCATCAGGATGCCTGGATCTCCATAATATTAGTGAGTCTCACACAGCTGCTTCCCATTTTGCTTGTGAGAATCACTAGTCTCCATCAGCGAAGACCAGATGCCAAGACCATGCCAGGGTGATCAAAGACCACTGAAGCCCCTGGGTATTTTGGGGGCATAACTAGACAGTGTCCACCTGGCACTCTGGTAGTGCCTGGATGGGCACTGTGTGCCAGGGCAATATCAAGGAGGTAAGGCCTGAGTGGGGGTGAGGGGGATGAAGTTGTGATGTGGGGACTATGCAAGAGGGTTTACACAGAGGAAGTCGTGGAAATGGTCATGATGGGGGGAACATATCAGGGGTCAGCCAGGGGATCCATTGGAAGAGTGCTGATGCCCAATACCAGTGACCAGTGCCAGTTTGGGGAGGGGTGACAATGCTGCTGATTGAGAGGGGAGTTGGGGAGGCCTCAGGTCACCAGCATTTCAAGGCATCTTCACTGGTGTTCTTGCATCCACCCCCGCCCCCGCCCCCGCCCCAGTTCCAACACAAAGCTCTTAACAGTGAAAAGAAGTGACAGAATGCAGGAAGATTGCAATGTGGAGCTTGTTGAAAAGACCAGGGTTGAGGATTTCCATTTTCTTGTCAGTATTACACTCAGAATTTTGAGGGAAATACTGCCCACTGTGCTTAAAAAAAAGGCTTTGTCTGAGTTTTTTGGCAACTGTCTGAGATCTGTCTCACTGACCCTTTAGTTAGTGGAAATAGTTTCTTATTTATTCCCATCAAAACCATTCAGCATTTAAATTTCTAACAATTCACCTCTTAAACCTTTCTCCATTACAGGGAACATCCAAGTTCGCCACATACCTGAAATTCCTCATCCCTGGTGTAACTTGAGTAAATCTCCGCTACATGCTCTCTGAAACCTTAATATCCTTCCTAAAGCACTCAGAAGTGATACTGAACCAGTGACTTTTGAATGTTTAGCTTTGACTCCGTTGCTTTGTGCTCTATTCCTCGAATAAAACCAAGGTACCGTGTGCTATTTTTTAATATCCTTCACAAATTGTTATGCCACTTTCAAAGCTTTATGTACACTGTTTCTCTGTTCCTGCATTCCAGATAAAATATAATTTAATTTATAATGCCTCTTCCCATTCTTCCTTCCAAAATATGTAATTTCATATTTCTTAAGTTTAAATTTATTTATTACTATCACAAGTAGGCTTAACATCGCAATGAAGTTACTGTGAAAATCCGCACTCCAGTGCCTGTTCAGGTACACTGAGGGAGAATTTTAGCATAGCCAATGCACCCAACCAACATGTTTTTTGAATTGTGGGAGGAAACCAGAGCACCCAGAGGAAACCCATGGAGACACAGGGAGAGGTAACCAACTCTGTACAGACAGCGACCAAAACCAGGATTCGAACCTGTGTCCTGTGAGACAACTGTGCTAACTACTGTGCTACCATGCTGCCCTCTGCATTAAGTTACATCTGCCATCTATCTGTCCAATCCATCAATCTGCCCATGTCCACCTGAGGTTTGTTACAATCTTCCTCATTGTTTTATCACCTTTCAAAGTATTGTATTCTCTGCAAACTTTGAGATTGTCTCCTGTATGCCTAAATCTAGGTCATTAATTTAAGAAAGAAGGAGCAATTGTCCAATATTGAATCCTGGATAACACCACTGTATACTTCTCTTCAATTTGAAAAACAACCATTCGCCACCATTCTGTTCTCTGTCCGCGAGCCAATTTTGTATCAATGCTTCCAGTCTCTCTCGAATCCCATAGGCTTTCATTTTGCTAGGAGGTCTAATATGTGCCTTCTTGTCAAATCCCTTCGACATAAACATCATCAGCCATCTCCATAACTTCATCAAAGAATTCAATTAAGTTAGTTAAATATAGTTTGCCTCAAGCAAATCTGTGCTGACTTTCATTTATTTTTGGTCCAAATACCAATTTATTTTGCCCTGAATTATTGGGACTGATTCTCCCAACTCAGCACCAGTGGCCAGGAGACATCAGCAGAGGCCATTAAGCATGCTCCCTGCTGGGGACACCACGGCCTCTGTGCATCTCTGGGGCCCGGATTTCCAGCGTCGCATCTCCACACTGGAAATTGGCATGGAGCTGCTTTAAGTATTTAAATCAGCATTTTAATGTCATGTCTCCGGACCATCAAGGTAGGGGTAGTGGTGACTGACCCAGAGATGTCTGGGGGCAGGGCCAACGATCAGAGCGTGGGAGGATGGGGTAGGAGGGGCAGTAACGTGTGGTTGCGAGTCTGGCAGTGATCAGGAGACCGGCAGTGCGGGGCTACTGTGCGGATCTTGGCCATGACAGATCAGCACACGCACAGTGGCTCACTCAGCGCTATGCTGCCAGGAATAGGCCCCATCCCCAACTTTTCATCGTGAATCTCCCTGAGGCAATTTCTGCAATGCTCAGAGTGTGGGAGATTCATTTGAAAATCCTGCTTAAAAGAACTGAGATTTATTTCAGTTTTTACGCAAATTGAACACTTGGAATTTTTTTGGGGGGAATCCTGCCAATTGCTTTTCAATGTTTCTCATCACTTACATTAGGCTGACTGGCTTGTGGTTTTCAGTTTTATCCTCTTCCTTTTTTAAACAGAGGTGTAATATTTGAAATCTTCCATCCTTCTGGCAGCAGCCCATATCCAAGAAAGATTGTGTCCAAAGCTTTCATAATTTCTGTCATTTGCTTCCATCAGTACCGAGGATGAGTTCCTGCTGTAATGGATGATTTTTCACTGAGGGCTGCTGACTTTTTAATCAAATCGTTTTTTTGTCTATTTTTATCCAATCCAATCTAACTACTACTTTTACTATTACATTGACAGTATCCACGTCTATAATAAAGGCAAAATAATAATTTAAGCCATGGCAACTGCCTCATTTTAGTCCCTAATCTCTGTCATTCCTTTGACCTTTCACTGTTTATCTCTCTCTGTCTCTTCGTGTACACACTCATTTATTTGAGAGTTGCTTATCGTGGCTCTGTCGTGATAACATAATGGGGAAGGAAAAGAAGCACCAATAACTACTTTGGCTGGGTGCCAGCATTAAGCCCACCAGGTTGCCATTACTAAGCAATATCTTCTGTCCAGTTGAACTAATGGGCCTCCTTTCCTATTTATAAAACACTTTTGATTTCCCTTTTATGTTATTCATTAGTCTATTCTTGTACGTTTTTCCTACCTTATTCCTTATTTTAGAGCTCTTGCTATTTTCAGTATTCAGTTTGCACTGTATTGTGACCATCAGCCTCTTTCTCATCCCATTTTCACCTCTCTTGTCCAGGCAATTCTAGCTTTAGGTATCCTTTCTTTCTTCCTCATAAGAATGTGTCTTTCTCAATCATCTTTGAAGCCATCCAGTTATTGATCTCAATCAGCCTGCGCCAGATCGCTTTTCAGCTCACTCAGCCCTTCTCCAGTTAGATATTTTGTGCCTGATTACCCATTGGCCAGGATTTTCTGCTCCCCTTCTTCTCGGCCCGATTTGGTCACGAGCAGAAAATCTTGAAAGAGGCCCAAATCCCAATTTGTGTCATTGGAAGTCTCATCATGATTGTTCCTGCCAGCCCCCTCCCCCACCCCTCCCTATTCCCTCCCACCAGTAATGCAATGGGAATCCCAATGTTCAACATATTATAATAAATTGTCACTATCAGGCCTCTGAGCCTAATCATCATCAGTGCTTCTACATTAATACTGCAATGAAATTACTGTGAAAATCCTCTGCCACTTGTTCGTGTACATCAAGGGAGACTTTAGCTCAGCCAATGCACCTAACCAGCATGTCTTTCAGACTGTGGGAGAAAACCCACACAGACACAGGGAGAACGTGTAGACTCCACAAATTTATTATAATATGTTGAATATTGCAATTCCCATCACATCACTAGTGGGCCGGTGATTGAGATCAGTAACTGGGAGGCAAAGGAGGAATTGTGCACCAGGAGGGCTTTGCAGAAGAGATGATTGAGAAAGGCATATGCTGATGAGGAAAGAAAAGATACCTAAAGTTAGAATTGTCTAGACAAGATAGAGAGGTGAAAATGAGACAAGAAGTGGAGGCTGATGTTAACAATACAGTGGAAGCTGAGTACTGAAAATAGTGACTCAAGCCGAGAATTGAACCCAGACTCCTGACATCGTGAGGCAGCAGTGCTAACCATTGTGCCACCATGCTACAATGTTCATATAAACTGGGCAAACCTAGTTGGCAAAAATAGCTGGAGAATGAATTCATGGGATGAATTTGAGACAGTTTTCTGGAATAATAAATCAATGAAACAAACTGTTTAAGTCTGGTGTTGTGTGATCGGATTAATAAGTAATCTTTAAAAGAAATTATCTTCTGGTGAAGAGTGTCCATAACATGGTTAAAGATTCATAGTATGTTTGAAAATAATGTGATTAAATCTGAAACTAGATTCGTAAACATAAATCAATTATGGAGGTTTAAGTAGTGAGTTCGCTAAAATTAGATTAAAATATAAAACAGTGGATATAATTAACATTTTAAAATAAACAATTAATTTTCAGTGTGCATTCAATGAAGGGATAAAATATCCACTGGAATAGTGATACGGCAGTAGCTAAATAGATAAGCTGATGATTCTAAATTACATGAAAAAATTACAATTTTCTCATTGGAGTTTACATTCTGAGAATTGGAGCATTTTAAAAATCAGCAAAGGATAATCAAGGATTTGACAAAGTGGCAGGAAATGGAACGTGAACAAATTAAAATGGAATATAAAAACAAGTTTTAAGATCTTATACATGTTTATGAAAAGGAAGAGATTTGAAAGAGAACAAAAATGGATACCATAGAGACAAAATGTGAGAAATTATAATAAGGAATAACAAATATATCTGACTTCACACTAAAAGACACAAGAACGTAATAGAAATTATGGTCAACCAAGAGTCTAATGTGAGTGAGGAACTTTAATTAATATTAGTAAAGAAAAATTATTGGAGAACTTTGAGACTAAAAGCCAACAAATTTCTTGAGTCTTGTGGCCTTTGGAAGAGGTGGTTGCGGGGATGGTGGATGGATTAATTTTAATGTTTTAGACACCCTTGAATTCTAGAGTCAACTTGGACTCCATTAGAATTCAATGTTTAGTTCTTGTGCTTTGATAAGTAGAAATATTATTCTGCTGCTCAAGAAAGAAAAGAGAAAACAATGAACTGTAGGACTGTTAGTTTGACTAGTCAATAGTAGAGAAAATGCTGTAATCTGTTAAGGGTGTAGTAAAAGGAGAACTTGAAAATCACAATATGATTAGGCAGAGTCAGCTTGGTTTTACAAAAACAAAATCATGCTTGACAAATCTACGGAATTCTTTGAGGGTGTAACCAGCAGAGTTGAATGTAAGACAGTTGGATCTTCAGAAGGCATTTGATAAAATGCAATAAAAGAAGTAGTTCGTTCAGATTCAAGCTCATTGCTTTGAGGCTGTCAGCGTGAATTGAAGATAGATTAAGAGACAGAAATAGTGAGTAGGAAAAAATCCATCATTTTCAAGATAGCTGGAGGTAACTAATGTTTAGACTTTAGCTACTGCTAATCTAAACTGATGACTTGCATGAAGGGACCAAGTATAATATGTCTAAGTTTTTTGACACTCCAAAGCCAGGAGATAAAGTAGACTGTGAGGAGGACAGAAAAAGGCCATAAAAGGGTGTCGATGGGTCAGTGAATGGGAAGGTTAGAGATGGAAGACAGAAGTGTTAAATTATCCACTTTGGTAAAAAGAATGAAAAATATGAAAAACAGTTTTTTGAAAAACTGACATTTTGGTATTTGTAAAGTTTTGGAAATAATGTAATCAAATCACAAAGGTTAGTATACCAAAAAAATAGCAAGTAATTAGGAAGGTAAATGATTGTCTTTTCAAGAGGAAGCAAGGCTAGCTAAATTATATAGAGCTTTATGTAAGAAATTAGGGTCTTGAATAAACAGGTATTTTCTACATAATAGAAAATCTTTATAAGGTTTTCTAAGAAGTTTTAGTTCAAGCTGCCATATTGATGTTCCTAAGCTGTTAGAATGGCATCTTATTTGGCCCCTTAGCTATGCAAGTATTTAGAAAAGACTAAGATTATGACCCCTAGCAAGACTTAAACTAAAAATCAATAAAGGGAGATGTTTTGCTGTGGGATGGGATGTTACTGTTAAGTTACTCAGCAGCTGACTGTACACATTAGAGGGAAGATGGATCAGAGGAAGAAGAGGATGGCCAAGGGAAGAGTTTTGTAGCCCTTCAGTTAAGATCAACACACTGTGCCAATTGTTACAGGTTGCATTCTACTTCTGTCTAATTAGTTAATGTATCATATCAAAACTGTTGTTTCTTAATAAACCATCTTAAAATTCCTTTTGAGTAGCCAACTGCCTATATGGGTGTCTGTGGCCCCCAATCACCTCTGATTTTACACCTGGCAAACTGTATAGTTTTGATTTCCTTGCCTAAGGAAGGATAAGTGTCTACATGATTGTTTCCTGATAAGTCTACATGATTGTTTCCTGGGATGAGAAGATTGTCCTTTCAGGAGAAATTGAGCAGAATGAGGCCACATTCTTTGTAATTTTGAAATGTGGAAAATCCTTAGAGGTTAACAGAGTAGATGCTGATAGGTATTTCTCTAGTGGGAGAGTCTAGAACAAGGGGCTCATAGTTTCAGAATAAGAGGTTGGTCATTTAGGATGGCAGTGAGGAGAAATGTCTTGACTCAGAACATTGTGAGCCTTTGAAATTCTTTACCCAGAGAACTGCGGAGGTTCGGAAAGACCAGTAGATTTTTGGGCGTTAATGGAATTGAGGAATGTGGCAATAGAATGGGGAAGTAAGGCTAATATAAAAGTTCAACTCTTATTTGTTGATGCAGCAGGCTTGCTGGGCTTGTAGAGCCTTCTGCTCCTATTCCTTGTACCAAAAACTTTGACAAAATTAACAGGAAAATTAAACAGAGGGGAATGACAGG